>JAXRJS010000067.1:3445000-4714166 GCA_037127375.1 Dione juno
GATTTAAGCCACCGAACTATACGTCTAGAATGCGGGTTATACTAACGCTATGCGCCATCTCAAGCGATATTGCCTTCTCCTTCGCTACCTCTACATCCGTTTCTTGGTACAACAGCTTAGCAATAACTCCATGAGATGCTTATCGAGGCCCTTCACCATTAGGCCGTCAACTGAAATAACTATCGCTGTATTTTTCCTGGCATTGGCCTCGTCATAAAGTGAAGTTCAGACAACAATTCTCCTACTTCTACATTCATGAGATTATGATCATGTGGAGTAGCAATGTCAACGTTGACGGTACTCAAGTCTGTTCACAACATAACATAACATAACAAAAATTCGAAAATAGTGATATGATTTAATTAAATCTTCATAGCTGGTTTAAATTATGATGTTAATATCTTTTTATATTGTATAAAAAACATACAATAATAAGCTTTTAACTAGATTTGATACTAAACTAAACATATTTATTGAGCTATTATACTCTACAGAATTAGTCTGTTCCTTTTTTATGTATTTTTTTCTAAATATATTTCGAGGGTATTCTCAGTAACTTAACATAATTACTTTAACAGGTATAAGAATGTTGGACCAGCCATATATGACTGACCTCATAGAAGCCAACTCCATGGGGCACGAGCCCCACAAGATTCACATCTACAGCGCGTCATGGGGTCCCACAGATGACGGTAGGACCGTTGATGGTCCAAGGAATGCTACCATGAGAGCTATCGTTAGAGGAGTTAATGAGGTAATTTTATGCTTCTTTATACATATATTTATTATATTTGTACTTGTTTTATTAATTTTTTTTAAATAAAAAGTCCTATATTTTTATTCTTATTTATTTAGAGTACTGCTTTATGCTTTAGTACATAAAAGTATATGTTCTAGCATCGTTTTAAATAATATCAACCTACATCTTTGGCCTTTGTGTGTAGCAAAAATTATTCTTTCTTATAAATTCGTTACAACAAAGGAAAATATAACCTGAATATAGTCATATATAGTCCCGAAATCGGAAATTCTGCAAATGTGTTGACTGTTGGTAGACAATGGTTGATTTCAGCATTTGTACGAACTATATGATTTAATGTAATATGAACATTGAACAATGTGCTCATATAAAATTTACATCTATTCCAATACAATTTACATCTATTGTATTAATCAAATGCTATTAGAAAAAAATGTTTAATTCATGTTAAATACATTTTTGTATTAAAGCGGAGCTTGTTTACATTACATAGCGTTTGCATTACATAGCGTTTATCGTTATGATGCTATCTACTGTACCTATTCTTAGAGTTGCCCCGGGCACTTAGAACTTCTCATATCCTCAAAAGCTTTCAGTTATCACCGTTGCGCTTAGGCACTGGGCGCAAATACAGGCCACAGCGTCTGACTATAAACGCGACGGTTGTGGGTTCGATTCCCAGTCGGGGAGAATGAAATATTTTCATTTTCTTCGCTCTAAAACGAACGTCAATCAACGCGGTCCGACCGAGTTTTACAAGGCAAAGCGTGGCTTTTAGTTCCACCGCTCAACACACAATGTCACGAATGCCGGAAAGAAAGAGGAAACGGGGTGTCCTAAAACAAGATATCCTCTGTGCACTCTGCTAAGTGAGGGATACAAAAGGCTTTTTACGCTAAAAAAAGGCTTTTTTTTCATAATCTCTCTGAATAATAGGAGTGTGCAATGTGCATGCAAATAGATTGCTTAGTATTTTTATTATAGGAATAAAAAAAGGAATATTAAAAGTATAATTATAACAAACACTTACGTTTTGTGAAACTATATAATAACATAACGCATTAAACTTCATAATGCTTTGGAAAACCACTCGACAATCATTCCTTTATCATTAATAATAGAGATAAATATATTATAGAGTATATAATATATTATAATTTTACATAATAGCATATAGCTTGCAAGTAAAAAGGAAGTTACAAATCATTTTCCACATATTTATAGACATTAAATGCTGAGTAGAATCAAATACCGCACTTTACCGCTGCGTGAATTGCACGAATTCGAAAATGCTATTACAATTTTGGCTAATTAAAATAATTATCTATGGACTTTAATTAGCCAAAATTTAAAACAAAATAATATTAGACTATAAATGAATTATAAAAAAGTATAAATATAAAATCAATTTTGAAGTCTATAGAAAAAAGTATACCATTTTAAATTCAAACTTCAAAGACGTCGTTCACAAAGGTATTAAACGAGGTAAAAACTATTTCTAGACCATCAAAGAGCATCAAAAGCATTTCCACAATGCATTCACTTATAGATTATGTAAAAGAAGGCAAACAATAGGCCACGTTATTCGTGTATAGGAGTCTATTCATTTCACTGGTTTTGTATGGAGACGAGGATGTGGATTGTTTATTTAAGGAAATTGAGATTTCAGCCCCGGCCGTTTATCGGTCCTGCGAACAATATATAAATATGTGCACATATTTAATCTTTAATAATGTTTGTATTCTTAAAGCATATTGTTGCGCAGTGGAACAGCTTCTAAGTGTAAGCGCGATGGTTGTGGGTTCAACTTTCATTAGGTGCATTCAGTTATTTTCATTTCTGTGTTCTAATATGACAAAGTACACTGTTGAGTTCCACCATACAATACGTCACTATATAGAGGGATAGTGGACAATGAAGCCCGATATGATCGCTTAATTTACTTATAGCGATAATAATATTCAAGTTTTAGAGATATTGAACAATGACGGACAAAGACAAATCTCTTCCAACTATACACTTCAATTACAGTTGGAAAAGGACATGTAAATACAAAAATACGTAAAAAATAGAAGTATGATGAGACGAACATTTTGAAGTATCGTCATATTATGACCATCTAGGCACAAACGTACCTACATACCGAAGTGGTCGGTCGCGGGTTCGATTACCGCAAGGGGTAATTATTTGCAATAGCCCGAGTATTTGTGCCAATTTTATAGAAGTAGACGTGTCGAGGGAATCCAGTACGGATTCTCTAAAACAGAGATGTATTTTGTCTAATTCTTTCTACAATTTTGTTAATAACCTTTAAACTACTCAAAATAAGATGACAATTTTATCAACAATAGATTGGTATAAAAAAAATACCTAAAAGTAAGTCTAAATTGCTTAATATTTAAAATTCTAACAAGAATTTCTTCGGAATGTAGACAGTAGAAGATATGATTTGTAATGGAATGAAAGCGCCGTTGGTTTCCTGTAGGTAATGGCCTCTGCTTACAGTCGAGAGAACAGCCGCCAGAAAATTGCCTTCGCTGTTCAGTTGCTATTTCAAATGTCGTTTAGGCACGTGGCATATTACTTTATTATTACGTTAAATTTATTACATAATTAGAGTGACTTTAATTTGGTTTTTTTTACTTAAATATATACCTACTACAAATATAATGAAGTAACAGAATGTATTTTGGAAATTTTTTTTTCTGACTAATATTTTAGATAACTTGACTCGAAGCCGCACTTCGTACATAACGCACCAATTAAAGTATGTTCATATCGTGTTACGTTGATCGGTTCAATTCTTACCCTTTAGTGTGGGTTTTGATGCTTAAAATTCCAGTCATCTGAACTGAATTTTATTACAACAAAAAGCAAAGATATATATATATATATATATATATATATATATATATATATATATATATATATATATATATATATATATATATATATATATATATATATATATATATATATATATATATATTACTATATATACTACTATATATATTGTCAAATTTGCAATAATCAGATAGGTAATGCTTTTAACATAACAAATATGCTAAGGAAATTGTGCATTTACAGTGTCTGAATTAACATTCAGACACAGTAAATGTAATTTCTTTAATCTGGTAGGACAAAGCGAGGGTGATTCCGCCATTCAAGTCTCAAATTGGGATAATTCTTCTAACCTGCTGTATACGGAATATAACGTAAGACTAAACAATTCAACACAATTTCAACGCAGCGTGATTTGAAGCGCCTCATGAGGCGCGGGTTGAAATACAATTTGTGGGCTAACAATTTAAAAATAATAAAAATACACAATATCTATTTTAGTGATTTAATTCAGTTATGAAATGCTCATTTCTTTTTTAACATTTTCACGAAATCCAACAAATTCAAATTCATGTTGAAGTAGTTTACAAATAAATTAGAGCCAATTTTAGAACAAAATTTGTTAAACAAACAAGACTAACTTTATATTTTGAAATGTCTAATAAAATTTGTTAAAATGTTTATTACCATACTTTAATTTAGTTAACATGGATTCAAGCCTTTTCTAATATTTATTTCAAGGACGCAAAGTTAGCTGACGAAATTCCATTTTATATCTTTACGCGGTATGTGGAGACCGAAACGACTTTTCCTCTTTTTATTTAATAATTACTATAACATTTTAATAGTGCATCTCAATTTAGAAAGGATATATTTGAATGAATATGTGTACGTGTATTGTGCGATACTTATAATAATTGTTTTACATATAATATGTAAAACATGGCTTCATGCAAAAACGCTTTTGAAAGCAATAAAATTGACTCCAACTTATATAAAACGGCTTCATATGATAACAAGGAGAACTTTGACTAAACATAATTACTTACACCTAAAATCAGCATTGAAGTTGTAAATATATTAAATTATTAAAAGTAAATATTAATATTATTCATTATTTCGTACAAGTATCCAAAAAGCCGCAATCCTTATTACCTGTCGCATTGTCAAGACGTTTTTATAGGAAGATTCTTAATGAATTTCTGGAAATAGATCACACTTGGCTAAAAGCAATATTTTTTTTGGATTTTCGAATTACAAAACTTTAAATTAATTATAATAATAATGTAAACGTTATTATTATTATAATAATAGTATTTTAAAAAAATGGAGAAATGAAATTTTAAATTATCTGTTATAATAATGTAAACGTTACGTTACGTTATTATTTTATTAATGCGACAGGTTATCTAACATAAATGTGCTTACGACCATCGATCCCGAGGGTGAAGTCTCATCATAACTTGAAGAAATAACAGATTTCCCGCGAGCATTTCGCAATACTTGGAAACATATTTGGGCTTAATGATATGACCGAAATATCTCAATCAGATTTCTTTTTTAGCTTCATACTTTATCCTTTGTGTGTATAAAAAGGTTCTTAACTTAGTGCGAGCCATTGCGAATGTTGAAATTGCTTTGTTTTAAATTGTTGATAATATTTTATTTTATATAAATAAGCAAGTCAGTGTTTGTTTATATTTTACTTAAATTTATATAAGTATATAAATATTTACTTTAAATGTTAAATCTCTATAATATATTCAAGAATTATTCTCTCTATGTTTCAATTAATTTGGTGTGTGTTTTTGAATGTCTACGGAAGTCTACGGAATTTGAATGTCTACGGAAATAATGTTTTTTTTATTCTTGTTATATTTTTACTTAAGTTATATATAGCTACATAAATGTTAGAAAAGTATATTTTTTGTAGGGGCGTAACGGTTTGGGCAATATCTACGTGTGGGCGAGCGGCGACGGCGGAGAGGACGACGACTGTAACTGCGACGGCTACGCAGCTTCCATGTGGACTGTGTCTATTAACAGGTATTTTTATGAATTATATTAAGGTTTTCTTATTTAATGAAATAAAATATTTTTTTGTTTTATAAAAAAATCCGATGAAAATGTAGAATTTCTATATTTTTATATCATAAGACAGTATTTTTTTACAATTAACATTAAAAAAAAACATTAAAAAAGTAGTTAATTATTTTTAATAGATTTAACAAGTTACATTCATGCAGGTAACCTTTTATTCAGGTTTACAACTTCTTATGATTTTTTAATTAAAAAAACCAGGACGAGGCAAAGGCTTTAAAGATAAAACAAATAAAAAAAGTTTAGATTGACATTTAAAAATGTATCCACAGCGCAATCAATGACGGTCAAAACGCTCACTACGATGAATCCTGCTCTTCCACCCTCGCTAGCACCTTCAGTAACGGCGCCCGTGACCCCAGTACCGGAGTCGCCACCACTGATCTATATGGGAAGTGTACGGCTACACACTCTGGCACTTCCGCTGCTGCGCCTGAAGCGGCTGGTGTTTTCGCTTTGGCTTTACATGCTAAGTAAGTTATTATAATTTGCTACAGCGAAAATAAATTGTAATAAACGTATAAGAATTTCGACATAGCTCAATGTGAACGTATGGCTTAATTAGTTAGAGTGATTTTACAGTTTTCCGAAAAACGCGGGTTCGAGTCCCATTACGTTATAACTTTTTAACGTTTCCTAATATTTTCCTTCTTTTAGTCAATGAATAACACTTTTATAAATGTATGGACATTTTTATCAAAAAAACTCCCTTCGAATAACTATTGTTGAGAGTCTAAGGAACGAAGTGTGCGTTTGTGTACGGTCAACAAAACAAGTTTCTGTTTTCTTTCACTTTAACACTTTTCAAGCAATCGTGTTATTTTGTAAATAACGGTATCTTCTTAAAAATAATGTAACTATTAAGGAATAATAGAAAATATGTTCAAAAAACATGTGTAATATTTTTATCTACCTAACGCAGAATGTATAATAACAGTATTAGGTTTACTAGTGAGCTCATAAAGCTGACGCACATGGAAAACTGAACGTGTCTAAACAAACATTTCAAAGTTTAAATAATTTTCTCGAACGCTAGCTTAAGAAATATTTTTACTAATGTCAGCCACGTAGTTTAATACTGGATATTTGTTGATTATAGTGTGTTCAAAATCCACAGGACATAAGAGATTGCTCTTTAAGCTAATATAAAGAGAATCACTTCTCCATGTACATATATACCTATACTCGTATATATGTTATAAGATGTGAAAATACAGGGTATATGTGTATTTGTATATATGGTATATACCAATATATATGTAAAAAACAACGTTTAAAATTTGTTTTCGGAGCAACACATTCATTCGATGTAGTCTTGGTGTCCGTGACGTGGTGGATAAGCTCCAAGAGCGTCGCCTGAGAAGCTATGGCCATGTTATGCGCCGACCTGAGCACTCTGTCGGAAGGAAGTGCCTAGACACGTCTGTCTCTAGAGTTAGACCACCCGGACGCCTAAGGAAGCGATGGCTGGATGTCGTGATGCAGAACATGAGAGCCAATAAATTGTCCACTAAGGATATTAAAGACCAAAAGCAAAGTGGAGTAAGCTTAGTCGGAAGGCAGACCCTGGCAAACGAAGCCGGGACTAATGCCAGACAGAAAAAGAAGCATATTTTCATAATCTATTTTTATTAAGTATCTGCATATAGCAAATTTAGTTTCAAGGCAGTACGTTCTCTGCTCTCTGTCGTGAGCGTGCGTGTTGAGTGACGGAAATCAATGCCGCACTCTATCTACCAGAACGTGGAAATGAAAACTCATTCCCTCGAGTGGTGATAGAACTCACGATAAAGACATTAAGACGCTGTCCCACTTTGCTAACATTATTTCCATCATGACTGACTGCCTGACTGATTATGATAACATATGCTAGTATTATATTATGTGAAATACAAGAGAAAATAATTTACAAAGTTTAAATAATATTCCTTTACAATCGATACCGATAATGACGCATACAATTGCCCATTTCGCGTCAAAATTATCCTATAAGGGACATATTTTCGCCACTATTCCGCACACCCGAAGCTAATAATGGGCACTTTAGTTAATAATATGACATAAGTGATTATAATATCTGTTACATTAGATAAACAATCGAATTAGTTAGTCGCTATATAATTAAAATTATGTAAAATTTACTATATATTTAGTCTGGCCATAAATAATGTTATAATTCTAAATAAATAAAATATTTACTTTTGAATTTGGAATCTATCCTTTGTATATTCATTGTGTTATCTTATTTTCGGGCCAATATATTGTAAAATATTTTGTGATATGAAAATGGAATGAGGTGATAAAAAGAACCGAATCGTTATGATTGCGATTCATAAAGTAGAGTCAATGGAGCCAAGTATTTGCCATTTTGTATAAAAAATATCTCCCCTTCCACGTAATGTTCGTACAAAAGCGGCGAATAAAGCAGCAAGGTACAGAATTCGAAGAAATCCTGTCCGAAAGCAAAAGATCTTACCTCGGGAGATGAAGATAGTTCCTAGAACCATGTCGCGTATTTTAAAAGATGACTTAGAATTTCCAGGCTATAAGAGATTCCTTGGTCATTTCTTAACTATAATTTAAAAGAAAAATGTGGTAAAATCAAAACAACTACTTCAGCGGATTTATGGTCAGTTTTATAGAGTAAGGCTTTACTGTACGTAACATTTATTACTATTACAGTGTGATCGTTTAATACATTAATATAAAGCTTACTCGAAGTGGTTTCCTTTGGCACAGTCCTTTAAACGTTGAGGCCCATTATCAATAGCGTTTTGCCAGACTGCCAGAAGTTTGGCCAGACTGCAGTTCCGAATAAAAGACGCGTTTGGCTATTCTCTTTTTAGGCATCCGGGAGATATGACCGGCCCAACGTAACTGTCTCCGCATTAAAGAAGCTATTCCGTCAATCCTTGCACGCTGCAAGACTTCTATGTTCCGAATACGGTCCCACCAATGTATATTCATAATGTCGCGCAAACACTTAAGATGGAATCTATCTAGTGTAATAATATGTTTACGGTAAAGGGACTATATTTCAGAGGCGTATAAAAGAGACGGTAGTACTATTGCCCTGTATACGGCTACCTTAGTTAGCAGCTTTAAATCGTGCGTACGGAATACCATGTTGCGGAGTCTTCCGAAGACTGCAGCAGCCGTCCCAGTTCTGCTGTTAATTTCACTATGAAGGAGGCACTTTGGTTATAGTGCTACCCAGGTATCCCAGGTGTAATGGTTTACCTGCTTAAGTGCGTCGTTATCGAGTTTTATCTCAATTGGGCAGCAATTCAGTGTATCTTGTACCAACACTTCAGTTTTCTTCACACTGATTTTAAGGCCAAATTTACAACATGACTCCGCAAGATATGTTATAAGCTTTTGTAAACCTACTGGAGATTCCGTTACAAAACACAGGTCATCTGCGTACACCAACTCGGCGACAGCTGCAAAAGACACCTTGGTGAGCGCTTTTAGTCTAGCCAGATTAAAGTCACCGGCACCGTCAGTACGATAACGAATACTGGATTCCCTCTGATAAGTTTTATATTCACTATGCAGATGGAGCGTCTTTGAAAATGCTTTTAAAATACCGTACCATCCTTTTTAGGGTTCGGTACCTCAAAAGAACAAAAAGGAACCCTTTAAATAAACAAAAATTCGCGCGCCGTCTTGTGTGCCGTCCAAGCTTTCGTCGCCAATATTACCTACGTATTTCGTCACCATATATTTTCATAGAACTTTGTGTCAAATTTCTTATTTTTATGTCTACTAGAAATAATAATCTCCCTAAATAAACGCTAACATCAAATGGTCTCTAAAAGGGAGAGTCAGACGCCTTACGGCTGCACCGGTGGAATTTTAGAATTTGCGACAACGACAAAAAACAAGTCATAACAACAAGAATAAAAGGAAAATGACGTATGCATTAATAATATGATAATTTATATTTAAGTAATAAATATATGAATATTTTTGCAGCCCAAATTTAACATGGCGAGATATACAGCACTTAACGGTGCTGACGTCAAAGAGAAACTCTTTATACGACGCAAAGGTGAGTATCAAATTTGATGTAGAGCAATTTCATATATTATTTTTGTAAATCATATTAATATTTGTTTATAATAATCAATCTGAATGCTTCACTTCTGCTTCGTCCTTACCCAAATGGTTGTCATATAAGAGTATCTAAAATAGAAAATTCATAACACGGTATCAGAAAAAAATACTTTATATTTCAAAAGACCTACGTAGGTACTTGAATCGTAATCAAACCGAGCGAAATCAATTAGCGAAGGGAAGCTGCGCAAAAATTTCAATTATCTTTATTATTGACGAGAAGACTGTTGAGACCTTCCTTTAAATTGGTTTTTAAATGAAATTAACAACATAGAGATATTTTATAATATTTACTATATAAGTATAATTTTTGTTAATAGTGATATATGTTCCATCGAAACTACTACCGTAAAACAATATAGCCTATAGCCTTTCTCGATTAACTCGACTATCCGACACAAGCATTTTCAATTTTGATCTGTAATTCCTGAGAACCGAAGATACTCTTCCTTCAGCTCAATTAATCGTTATAGATTTAATGAGTAACGGTTTTAATCACATTTGAATTTATACTTAAAGAAAACATATAAAAATTTGAACGCAACGGCATTTGATAGCGCGCCTCATGGAAACTGTCCAAGCGCTCTGACCACTGAGTTGATAATTCTAGTATTTTTTCTATTATTATTGTGGATTAACACTTTTAGAATCGTAAAAATATTTGAATTTGTCTCATGTATCTTCAGATACGAGTACAATGTAATAATTATAGGCAATATTTTTTTAATACAAAAACGTCACTGCCCATACTGTAATAAGCTATATATAGCTAATAAATGCTATAAAATTATTACCATAGTATGATTAGAAGCAATAAAACTATAGAAAGTTTCATAGACACTCTAATATCGCATTTTATGCGTGTCAGAGACAACCAGCAGTTATATTAGTCTTGTAACTAGCAGTTATATTACGGGGCATTAGCTAATGTAGTCCAACGTATAAGATGCGAGTAAATATTTCGTTAGTGCCATTTACCCTGAAGTTCGTTACGTATTTAATTAAATTTTGTATATTTGCAACTGTTAGTAGCAGTTAAGTTAAGTAACGTACTGTACTTAGTTGGAATATACCAGCTGTATACTTAATTATTATACATACTAATATTACATATACTAATATTACGAAGCTAAGGAGTTTATTTGTATTTATTCGCTAATATGCGGAAATACTGGCACGAAAAAACATTTTGTGTTAAACAGTCTTTTTATCGAGGATGGTTATAGGCTATATCATATCATATCACTCGCAGTCAGATTTACCCTGCACAGATGTGTCATGCATCGTAATAATTCTTAATCATTTCCATGTGAGGCAGACATAATATATATATATATATATATATATATATATATATATATATATATATATATATATATATATATATATATATATATATATATATATATATATATATATATATATATATATATATATATATATATATATATATATATATATATATATATATATATATATATATATATATATATATATATATATATATATATATATATATATATATATATATATTTGAATTTTCGTGCTTCCGTAACATGATATTATATACATACATATACACGATACGTTTATGATCGACCTCGACCTTTTTGGTACTTGAACATATGAAATTCGAAGTTCGCTAATGATTCGCAATACATATGTTATCATGTTAATACTCACCATGATAAAACATTGGATTAAAACTTAGTTACTGAGTTGAGGATATATGATCATTATTTAAGATAAAATATAAAAAAAAATTTAAACATAATTTGGGCCGGGGAGTGGATATGTGTGGACTACAGCGTGAATCGGAATAATATAAATATTGTAAGGATTTAGAATTTATAAGCAATAACTTATCTTTTAAGGCATTGATTAATTCATCTTTATTACATAAAATCTTTTCATGAAAGGGTCGTTTCCACTGGACAATGAATGGTGTGGGATTAGAATTCAACCACTTGTTCGGATTTGGGGTCCTGGACGCGGGTGCCATGACCGCGCTGGCCGCGAACTGGCGCACTGTGCCGCCACGCTACCACTGTGAAGCAGGATCTGTCAATACACATACGTAAGTGAAAGTTCTTCTTTTACCAACTTTGCCATTCTTTCCTCAATTAAGAGGTATTACAAATTTGGTACCGGATTTCTATTATCTTTGTCTTAAGTAACAAAGTAAAACGAAAATGCTTTTTTTATTCATTTCCCTCAGTGGAGAATGAACCCATAACCGTCGTGTTAACTGTTTCACTGTGTGACGACGGCGTCGCCTCGCCAATAAAATTTCTAATAATAATTACTAATAATAATAATTTTACTTCCGTTTAGTATACGCCTATATAAGATTGTAAGCAAAGAAGCTTTTCCAAGAATTGCTAATTAGGGTACAGTCATATAATTTCGTGGGTAGATGTGGAAAAGTTAAAACAATTATGGTAATTAACCTCTCATTGATGTTTATTCATCTGTGAATATTTAATTTGTGTCAAGTTTCTATAATAATTACAAATTAAATTGATTTATGCTGTTATTTTTTAACTAACTGTTACTCTTTATATATTTCTGAGGACAAAATTGTATTTCCGTTTTTCTTTTAAATACAAAGGTAGTTTTAGTGGCGGAACGCTACCTAGCACTTTATATTAATAGTTCGGAGGAAAACTGGTATAAATTAAATTTATGCAATATAAATCTATTCTCATTGAAATTTTTTTACAACATTTTCAACATTTATTTTAATAATACCAGAAGATAAAGATTCATATACCTATTCTTTCTTTATTCATTCCTAGAGACATTACGTGGAGTTAACGATAGCCAACAAGGGCACGTTTTATCCAAATATTCATTAATGTGTATAAAAATATTCGCAAAATTGGATTTAAATCCACAAACATAGTCAGATACCGATTCTAAGTCGTACTTTTTTACTGTCTATAAGCAAAGAATTGTAGGAAAATGTATCAAAT
Source organism: Dione juno (assembly GCA_037127375.1). Taxonomy (NCBI): domain Eukaryota; kingdom Metazoa; phylum Arthropoda; class Insecta; order Lepidoptera; family Nymphalidae; genus Dione; species Dione juno. The sequence continues at coordinate 3,457,796 of JAXRJS010000067.1, forward strand.
TAAAGTGGCAGTGGGCTGGTCGCATCTGTCGTAGAACCGATAGACGGCGGAGTAAACGTGTTCTCAAATGGAGACGTAGCGTATCTCGGCAAGCGTTGTGTTGGACGCGCTCCGGCCAGATGGACCGATGGAATTACTTTCGTATTGGATGGTCCATTTATCGAGTTAGGCTATACATGAAATCACGTTAGTCGTTTTTATGTAACCCACTGTACCTGTTGAATGTGTCACACACAACTCTTAGTTCTTCCCATTTGTGGCGAGCGAAGCTGCAGGTAAAGGTGATTCTAGTATGTATTTTTTTCAAACACAATAATTTATAAATCCCCAGCGAGATCCCTTCACAAGGCAGCGTGACGCTACAAATATCGAGTACGGCGTGCGCGGGCTCGCCCAGCGAAGTGCGCTACCTCGAGCACGTGCAGGCCGTCGTCAGCGCTAATGCCTCTCGACGTGGTGATTTGGAATTCTTCCTTACTAGCCCAATGGGGACCAGGTAACTTGCTTAATATTTACCTACCTACCTTAAGGTATACCTTTTAACTCATTCCAGGGTAGTCAGAGAGATCGTAATGTTAATAATTCATTTATTGGCGGAGCCCCAAGCCGCTCTTTGTCTCACTAAAGAAGGAAGCCACAATGAGCCTCGAGCCTAGAGTCTTGTTTGTATCCCGCATTTGACCGCTTGTACGTCCCTGCTAATCGCAAACTGACCCCAAACTCTTAACCTAATTCAAATTAAGTCCCAAAGTAAATTAATCGTGTCAATTTATATATTTGTTAATAAAACATTGAAAATGAATTTAGTGACAATTGCTTAATTAAATGTCTTAGACTACAAAAAAGCTAATAAATTCTTTATTCATAATGTATATATGATATGAAAAATGTGTTAGAAATTCTAGGTGGCGCTGTGTGTCCATTGCAAATAAATTCTGTATAAATTTTAAGATTAGAAATTCCGGAATTCTAGTTCACTCTGTTCTAGTTCTCTGTTTTGATTCTCAAGTTTTATCATAATTTTTTCTAAATCGTTTGCTGTAGATCCCGTTGCGATATGTCTTCAGGATACCGAAATAAGAAATTGTTAAAGCATACTCTTTATTTAATCGCCTTAATCAATCTAATCGACATTAAACGAGGTTTGGGGTTGTGGGTTCGATCCCCACTCGGTAGAATTAATTATTTTCCTTTTCTTCATTTCCAAGTTTTGGCGAAAACCAGAAAACGGGTCTTCTACACTAATGTAAGTTATCTCTGTCTACCTGTTATGAGCGGGATACAGCGTGCAGCTAAAAATAAATCTAATATCTCAATAATGCCTCTATTTATCTTTATTCTTACGCACAGAAATGTTTCCAAGTATTGTATTGTAAATGCCCATGGGAAATCTGTTATTTCTTCAAAATATGATGAGACTTCACCCTCGGGATCTATGATTGTAACGACATTTATATTACGTGTTGAGTAACTGTCAATATATACGATATAGAGCGTAAAGCTGAAGACAAATGAAATAAAAATCTTTGTTCTCAATACAGGTCAATGATTCTTAGTCGACGTGCCAATGACGATGACAACCGAGACGGTTTTACTAAATGGCCGTTTATGACGACGCATACGTGGGGCGAGTACCCGCAAGGAACTTGGACATTAGAGGTAAGGAACTCCATATAATACATACTTGTAGAACATAAAAGAAATTCATTATGCATTTAAAATAATAGAGATGTTGTTATTTGACCGGATACTTAATCTATACGTACATATAAATAAAATTGGAGCATTTGTCTGTGATTTCATAATAACTGTATTTTTTCAAGTGTACATAGTTATTTACACGTTACTAAACATGTCTGAATTGTATTTTTTGTCTGTCTGTCTTTCTTGCTCAGATAAAATAAAGTAAAATAAAGTTCTATACATTACATGCACACGTTAAAATATATCCGAGAACATCAATTAACTCTCACACCTATAGATTAAGAAAAATAATTGGAAATCAATAATAGTTTAAGTGAGAGCTTAATTTGCGACGTAAACTGACGTGACCCGTGGGCCGCAGGCGCGGTTCGCGCGCGCGGGCGGCGTGCCCACGGCGGGGTGGGTGCGCGGGTGGGCGCTGGTGCTGCACGGCACGCGCGCGCCGCCCTACGCGCAGCTGCAGCCGCAGGACCCTCACTCAAAGCTGGCCGTGGTTAAGAAAGCCCACGAGGATAACTATGTCGACCACTAGCTCTCCTTTTTTCTCTTTGTCCGTATTCTATATGGTGAAATGATTGGATTTCTGTGATTCTATTTCTTTGTATATCTATGCATTTGGGTAGGTTGTTTGTATTGCTTTAATAATTTCTTTGACTTTTGTGTAATACAAAAAATATAATTTATGTAAATTATGATTTAAAGTTTGCATCAATTCGACAGCTATTTGAATTCATAATAATATTTATTATATCGAATTTAAACGATTTTTGCAGTTACCAAATCTAAGTTGTATACATATATATATATATATATATATATATATATATATATATATATATATATATATATATATATATATATATGTATATATATATATATATATATATATATATATATATATATATATATATATATATATATATATACATATATATATACATATATATATATATATATATATATATATGTATATATATATATATATATATATATATATATATATATATATATATATATATATATATATATATATATATATATATATATATATATATATATATATATATATATATATATATATATATAAAAATTTGTGAACACATTTTATTAACAAAATCAATTTCTATCTATTTTAAGTATTTTCAGATAATATGGGAAGATCTTAACTTAGAACACCTATTTAGTCATGTAAAGTTTTAACAATTACTTAAACTATGCGTTCTTTTTCTTATCTTTTTTATAGAAATCCTTTCATTTCAACAATTTTGTATAACAGAACTTATATATGTGAAAACAAATCTTCTATATAAACATAATTTAATCTTAGTCTCAGCTAAATTATTATAAACATGATAAGCTCGAAACAATGTTTTAAATATAATAAAAAAAAATTGCATTTAATTGAAAATTTAGTTACCATATGTATTTATTTTCAATCTAAGTTATTTTAAAGATTTATATATTATTTACTGTCTGGATTTTATTTGAGTATAAGGTTGGTATTGAATATTGGCATGAATTCAATACGTAAAAAATTACTTTTATATAAAATATATTATATATAAAATATATAATATATTATATAAAAAAATGTGTACCATTTTTTTATTTGTATATATGTGATTAATATCATTTGACAGTACCTAATGGGGGCTACCGTTTTTGTGCCGCATTTAGTATTAATAGCATATTTGCATATGTAAAATCCGAGTTATTCCACTCGGAACATGAATTTTAAATTAATTTAAATAACCTCTTATACTGTTGAAGTGTCATTAAATCTCTTAAGTATTTTGCTTCATTATGCAGTCTATTTTTATTTCGTTGAACTTATTACAACAGAAACTTATTTAAACGAACTTACGTTTTAATAACTTTCTGAATGACGAAAATTTTTTTAAAGTATAAACATTATTTAGCGCAAACTATTCGTAATATAAAGTCACGATCGCTTACAAGTGATTGTTCTGCAGCATTTAAAATTTTGAAAAAAGCACTCGTCAGCCCCCACCGTAGAAGCGTTTTCTCATATTTATCACTATAGTATTTGTTGATGTTAATATTTGTTTCTTTTTTTTAATTAATACTTTTTACTGCCAGGAATTTAGTGCAGGGGCCATGTATGGAAGATTATTTTAAAATTTAAACTTTTATGAGTACATATTTGTAAATGTTAGCTAATATTTTATTTCAAAAAAATGATTGTGAACGTTCTTTTTTGTACGTACCTACTGTCGAGTACGTTATACTTACCTATATACCAAATTTTTTTGTAGTCGTATTTTTATGGATTTAGATTATTATTTATACAAAAATCACACAAATTGTACTGCATATATTCAGTTAAGTATAAATTTTGTTCATCTTCTATTAATAGAAACACCTATTCATCATATTGAAACATATCAGATATAATATATGCAAAATTATAGTTTAAACAAGAGTTGTATTGACTATATTTTGTATTCTAATAGCATTGGAAGCTGAGCAAGATTTAATATTTAATTTATTAGTACTCACCTAATTAGTTAATTAATGAATATGTTTGATAAAAAAATTTTTGTCACGATTTCATTTATTTATTATTTATTATATACATTAATAGTAGAGCTTACATAGCGTTTTATATTTTTTATAGTTATCGTATGTGTTAAATTCTATAGTCTTACTTCAAATGACCTTTATTACCTCAGCTGATAAAGGATCACTTGAATAGTTTTATGCAAAGCACTTCTCCAGCGAGCGGTGGGTTACGTAAGTATATAGATTATAAATTATGCAGAGTATAATAGAAAAATAACTGTCGTTGTCGTAAGTAATGAATATATAAAACCTTTTCGGGGCCCATACGAACTACGAATTGGCTCTTTATATATTTTCTTAAATGAACATTATTGAAATTAAAAACAATATACATCTCCATGTGTTTTCGTTTGTTTGTTATATTTAACCGAATAGAATAATTATAGTTTTGTAACGGGCATGAATAGTAGTTTTATTACAATAACATATAGCAAAACAAAACATATAGTTTAAGCAAACACATATAAAAGAAATCTATTATGTACTATTATAGAAAATATAATGTGATTTGGTGTTGTACTTGAATTAAACAACAAGTTTTTCTAATTGATCATCCTTTCCCTTTTGACTTCTCGTGTACTAGTTACGAAGGTAATCATTTCTATTTCTGTTCACCAATGAAAATATGTCGCTATACATACAAACAGTATCTCTATGTGATAAAAATGAATGCCTATATATATATATATATATAAACGACGACTGTTCCTAGCTTGTTGTAATGTTGTAACGTCGTAACATTTGTTTTTATATACAACATATTTTCTATCCTAAGTTTCTCACTGGATAGGGAAAAACATTGCATTGTTTTGTTTAACCAATCCAAAAATCGACAAGTAACCTTATTGGGGCCGTCGTGATGCAGTGAGACGTAGACTGACTGTAAATGCGACGATTATGGGTTCGCGGATCGATAAATACTCAGATAAATTATTATATTCAAATTAATTCCATTTCCGTATTCTGGTGCGGCGTTGAATTCTGCCCATCAACAAGTTAAAAAAAGACAAAATACATGGATGGATTGGTTTCCCCTGTCTACTGTACTAGCCGGGAAGCTATCGAACGGTTTTTACTTATAGTCTGGCATAGAAGTACGTCTTCACTCATATAATACATAATAAACAAAGAGAGTATAAAATGAGACTATACAGTGGAAGTCGAAGCTCGATAATCTAGCAAATAAATAATCAGAATTATCATTCCATTTGTAAAGATGAAGACGAGCCATACTCAATCGAAAAATAAAGTTAAAAATAAAATATAGGACCCGTTGACGTGACCCGTGAATCACGCGTTGCCATAGCAACGTGTATGCCACTTTATACAAAAATTATAATGTTGATGGTGGAGTCTGTAATGTTTTGTTTATTGATTTAATGTACTTTATAAGCAATGTTATAGTTCCGCATTTCTCCTACACATAAACTATAAGTGTGGCAAATTTTCAACTCTCCTCCGTCTGCGCAATTTTCGTAAAAACGGGTCCAAAGATTTTGCTTCACGTATTAATATATAAATTTCCTAAAAAAAGATTAATAAATAAACCACATTAGAAATTATTATAACAACTTTATTGAATAATTTTCTATTAACAATGTAAATCTGTTGCACTGAAATTATTCAACTAGGTAACTAATCAATTTGAATATAGGTATGAAGTAAACGGGTTATTCTAAATTCATATGTTATTTTGTGGCAACCAAATATATGAGTTAAAAATATATATATTTTATCATTGAGTGAGTTTAAGCGGCAGAAATATAGAGGAGGCTTTGATCGAATATTTAAATATAATAAGGAATAATCATTAAAAAATGGTTAATTAAATCTAATACATGTAAAATCCGTATTGAGTAATAAATATTTACCCTATCTTTCTTTGACTTAGGATGAAAGCACTCATCGTGTACAGTCAGTCACATACAGTAGTGACTATGCCACGAGAGACAGACATACAAAAGTTTTTCATGTCCATTTTTGATCTATTCTAGAGTATAATGAGTATTTACATTAAACTAACTTCTTTGATAAGAAAAAACTAACCTGTCCTGCGGATATGTTTCGTTTCAACAATACATAGGTATATGACATTAAATATAGAATATAGAATAACCCAAATTAACAAATGAATTCTGGAAACAAAGTGAACAGCAGTCTTAAAGTTAGCTTACATTTAGTTACAGCTATTGCTACAATAATACTATCCACACTATATACAAATACGTTATAAGGCACGCTTATACCTTGAATTTTACTTTAAGATGCCTTTTATTGCTCATTTTCTTTTTTTATTTCACTTCGATGTTTTGCTGATTTGATAAAATTCTTTTAATTTATTTATTTAAAAAAGTTTAATTATATTATTTACACACTTTTACTATTTTGTCACAAGCAAATATTGACAAAATCATGACGATTTTTGTAAAATCTGCAATTTCTCTGTATGTTTAAGGCACCGTTAATCATATGTTGAAAATAGATTTATTATAGGTATAGGTACTTTAACAATGGTTATTATTAAATGGGACTGGGAAAGATTAAACTTGTTACAGCATTTACATCAGTTCATAAAAGCACCTAGCAATAATTATTAAATTCATAATTAATCGTAAATTGTACCAAAAACGACAAAATAGTAACTTATAGAGTATAAAAAACTTTTAAAATCTATTTATTACAAAGCTGTGTAATATGCGAATAAATTATCTTTGTCATGTATAGTATTTTCGTATTCAAACGGCCATTTCGTTGTAGGGGCGGCCATTTTGTGTGTCCCCGTTGCGTTCTGATATCCCGTTGACGCCATTTTGGTGTCCACGGGAGCTTAACTGTCAAAGATCTGGCAAAATTTAAAGAAATCAAATTGTTATTCTTAAATTACTTCATATATCATAAAATAAAAGCTATAAATTGAAAAAAAACAATTAATAAAATAACTATAATAATACTTCGTCGTATTGCAATAGCACTTGGAATGCCTGTCGTGACTATCCATATTAATATTGTACGTTTATTCTTAATACTTGCCAACGCCGAAGGAGGGAAGCAACAATATTTTAATTAAAAATCTGAGAGAAATGTACAACCATTTCGTGTACATATATACGTTTTTTTTTCCTATAAATATTGGAACCATTGCAATAGCGTCATTATATACATACATATATATATATATATATATATATATATATATATATATATATATATATATATATATATATATATATATATATATATATATATATATATATATATAACGTCCATGCCACGTTGAACACACCGGTTCTCGTCCGATCACCGAAGTTAAGCAACGTCGGGCGCGTTCAGTACTTGGATGGGTGACCGCCTGGGAACACCGCGTGGCGTTGGCATCTCAGAGGGTGTCTAAGCCAATTATCTGTCCGATATTTGGTTTCCGGCATACGGGTACGCGACCCCGGGACCTCGAGCCACCACTTTCATAACCCGATCCAATCCATGTAAGTGGTGTCCCTCCCCTATATTCCAAGTCTTTCTGCCTCTTATTCCCTTTCCTTTCCTGGTTTCTCCCAGTAATGGGTTTGGAGGTCAGATGGCAATCGCTCCACAAAAAACCACTTCGCCACTCATATGGACCGATTGGTCTTAGTCGGAAGGCAGACCCTGGCAAAAAGCCGGGACTAATGCCAGGAAGAAGAGAAGATATATATATATATATATATATATATATATATATATATATATATATATATATATATATATATATATATATATATATATATATATATATATATATATATATATATATATATATATATATATATATATATATATATATATATATATATATACATATATACTAATACTATAAAGGTGAAGAGTTTGCTTGCTTTTATCGTTTCTATATTGTATGTTTGTACGCTGTAAGTAGCCTCGTTAACTTAGAAAGTGATCCATATACAGTTTTTTGTCACAGTTCTCAGATATTTGAGAAATATAACTAAAAACTGTGTATGGAAAAAGCTGGTACAAAAGTATATATACAAGTTAGGGAAATACATACTCATAGTTTCCTGTTGCAGTTCCAATTTGTATGCGGGGTTGTCATAAGGTGGTAAAGACGACTCTCGGGGGGCTGATGGCACTGCTGTTATTTAAGATAACATAAAGTAAAATTAAAATCAAATGTTTTAATAATATATTTAAAAAATGTCTTATCCTAGTCATTTACTAGATAGTATGTGTCCAATTATATGTTGATTTATGATTATGTAGCTAGTTATATCTTATGTATTGATATAACATACTATATGTGTATGCCATTTTCAACTGGTTGTCCGTTTTACTGTATTTTTTATTGGTATCAATAGCGAAACTTATCCATTTTGGGTATAAAGATATTTTTTTCTGCTTAAAGCAATCTTACAACTATATTTCTTGAGTAAAAAATTATAAAATTTTGAAATCAAATGTATTTCCCAGACGATGTGTCTATAGTGTATGAAATAATGATGATAAACAGAAAAAAGAGAGACCAGCAATGGTACTCACTAGTAATAGCGACGGAGCGTGGCCGGTGTCGCCGCAGCACGACGAGCAGCAGCAGCACGGCGGCGAGCGCGGCTAGAGCCGCCACCGCGCCCGTCGCCACCAGCGCGCCGTAGTAGTCGCGGCCCCGCATGGAACCCACTGACGACGCTTCTATTATATCTGGAGATGTATATAATATATATTTGCTGTTTTTGGGAGAGCAAATAATTGTGTTTAAGGTATATTTTAAGCATATGGATCACCATAGTGATTTTTTTTTAAATTTTGAGTTTATATAACCTTATGCCACGCTTTGTCTTATTAGTCCGAAAAAATAAAATTAGAAATGTTGTTTTTAAAATCTTTAATAAATTACAATAAAAAAGTTTAAACTATTAGTGGATATTATGTCCTAGAACATTTTATTCCTCTTCTCAATAGTCTGTTCTCTTCTAAGGCAATGGCGTTATTCTTAATAGCCTGTGCGAATCATGACACATTTCAAATTATCAATTTGACAGAAAAAAAAGTTCTCTTCGCTCAATTCAATGAAATACAACTTAATTTTTTTTAGCTTCAATTGTAATCGACCAATACATTATTTATATAGATATTAATTTCAATTTCCATATCTTATTTAATAATATGATTGTATTTTGTAAAATAAAATCGCTATTTTATATCACTTACTGTCAACCGGCTCGTCAGAGTCCAATGACTTTGTGTGTATATCTAGCACGTTACTAGTTTTCACTTTGCCGTTCGTGAGGAAAAGTTCGAGCCACACACGACATCTGAAATAAGATTAGAGTAATACTTTAAATTGGTTACAGGGCGATGCACATCTCATATTTATCGAATAAGTTGACACTGTACTACCCTAGAAAGCTGTCCAACAGTATGCCCTAGTATTTATACGTCTTTGAGTACCATTAATCATAATGATTTACTATGGTATAGGCCAAATAAGACTTGTATGTGACATTTCGTGGACCATGGACAATTCAATCCCATATATGTAGACCGTTACAATAAGAGAGTTTTTAAAAAATAATAAAAGATCTGGTCACTCACTTGGAATCAGGATCCAGTCCCGTCAAAGTGATACTATTAGGTGAATCTCGTTCCGCCAGCCTGAAGGCGTCAGTCTCTGGGCCTCGGCAGGCGTGCGCGGCGCGGTACACGCGCACCCAGCGCTCGGCGGGCGGCGGCGGCCCCGCCCACGACAGCTGCACCGCCGTAGCGCCTATTGACACCGCTGATATGGTGATTGTGAAGTTATATGGATCTGTAATTTTAAAAGTTGTTCTTTAGTTATTTGTTTAGTGTATTGGTGTTTCTTTTTAGTAAATGATTTAGATCTTTATAGCTTAAATTAGTAGTCATTGATGTTGAATAACTTTTGCTAAGTAGCTATTGTCTTATTCAATCAACACCAGAGATTCAGGTATTTCACTCTTTAAAATCAATAGGTTAACCTACGTCCCGCCGAGATCTAAAAGATATACAATATAAGAAATTGTCTAATTTAAGTTTATTTTTAAATTTAATATTTATAGCATAAAACATGAACAAAACAATACATACCAACATAAGGCAAGGTAGTAAACTCCACGAGTCCCGGGTCATACAACTCGGAGCGAGCTCGCGGTGGCGGCGCCAGCACCAGCGCGGCCTCGTAGTGCGTGTGCGCACGTAGCTCTGTGAGGAGCGCGCCGCCGCGGCTATGGTGGAGCAATTCTGTTGTACTGTAGATGGGCGTGCCTGTTGGCCGATATCTGTGGAGTGCCGGTTATTATAGTAATATTATATACTTTATTTAGTGTTGAGAATAAATTGGCGCAGTGGCACAGCGTCTGACTGTGAACGAGGTAGGTGTGAGTTCGATAAGTAGAGTAAGTAGTAGTTCATTTCGGCCACTCAACACGCAGTCTCGAAAATTTACAAACCCCATACATTGTGAACCCAGACTAGAACGAAGTATCTTATTAACACTAGATTCCCTCTTTCTTGTGTGTTGGTTTCTAAGAATAAACAACTGCCTATTCACGTTAATTATTTTCTTTGTTATTAATTTTCTTTTTAAATAGGTGAGAGAAATATATTTTTGATAAATAAAGTAAATTTGAAAAAAGATATTTAAAGTGAAAATTTAATTTTTTATTTATTCTGTTATATTCATCTGATTCCTAATAATAGCAGTATTGTAAAAAAAATATATTCTTATTTATAAATATAATAGAATTAAGTATATATATTTCCAAGCTTTACGGTCTTAGGCGTATCTAGGTAGGTAATTTCTTAATTTCTATCTTAAAATTTACATAAAATATATTATTTTAAATAAGTAATTTTTATATTTTAAAATTATTTTAAAACTATTTCTTTTTAACATTTTTCTTCGTTCAAAAACCTTATACAATAACTTATCCTTAAAAAAATGCACATTAATAAAAAATGTTTAGTTAAAAGGTATAATAGTAGGGCCTTTGTGGCACAGTGAAAGGCACAGTCTCGAATTTGGGCAGTAAATTAAAATAGAATATAAGGCACATTCATAGATACTCTTTACCCACTATTTTGTGCACGTGGAAAAGTGCAACTGAAAAAACAAAGGATATTCACCTGACTTGTACACTATCGATGTATTGCAGCTCATCTTCAGTGAAGTGTCGCCAGCTCAAGTACGCGGTGGTGTCGTTGACCTCCACCACTGTTAATTTACTATCGATTTTCTTACGTTTCTCTTCCGGGGGTAAAACCTGAACAGCATAAATATTAACACGTTGTAGTAGAACTTATTGATATTATATTTCAAATTATAGTATATTATTTGAAAAAAAAACTTTAATATTAAAAAAAAACTAAGTCGAAATAATTTTTTTATTTTTTTATTTTCACACATGCGTAATAACAACGCGAACTAATGGAGTGCATAGAGATGTTAGTGATACAATATACTTTTTGCATACGTTTCCTTTGTAAAACTACAAAAACACCCTAGTAGCTTAAATGTACAATTCTACAACCATGAAGTACATTCTAGTTTTAATTTTGCAATAACAACTATTCAATGTGGCAAAGTTTATTCACTAGTGTAATTTAAAATTATAAATACATAAAAAAAAACCATATATTAACAGTTCATATAAAACTCCGATTATACGCGATAGTTGAATTGTATAAGTCCAGACCAGTACTTTAGATTAATATAATTTACTACAAAAACAAAGGTGCCTTGACACAGCGTTTGACCGTAAAAGCGACGGCTGTGGGTTCGATTCCCACTTGGGGATATTTATTTTCATTCTCGCTCTGGTAACAAGACAAAGAGCGACGTTAACTTCTGCCACTCAACAGGCATCTCTAGAGATGGAAAGCGAGGAACGGAGTGTCTTAACACTAGGTTCCCTCTGCTTACCCTATCATATGTGGGATATAGCGGGAAGCTAAAAAAAAGCAAAGCAAACTTTACTAATATTAATTAGAATATTAACTTACAGTCGGTGTGTCCTGTGTCCGTACAGTGTAAATCTCGCTTTCAGGTTCTACAGGCAAGTTGTGCAAGTAAAGCTTTCCTCGTATCTTGTAAGTCGTGGAAGGCTTCAGTCCGGTTAGTCTGAATTCTAAGCGAGGTGTCGTCAAAATCTCATCCGCTGGCGCAAATACTTGCGAATACCATTGAGTGATGTCTTCGTCACTGTAAAATTTCAAAATTACGTATCTTATTTCCCAGTAATTTATGCAGAGAGAACGTAGTGTCAAAACACTCCGCTCCCGCTTTCTACCTGAATTGAAACATTGTACATTGAGTGGCTGAGTTCATCAGGTCGGAGCGCCACCATGTGTCCACCATGGAGATGGAATCCACAACTAAGGCATTTACAGTCAGATAATTACAGTTATTATATTGATGAATTGGAGATTAATAAGTTTTAAGTTAACGTCTAATTCTTTCCCTTTTATTTTTTTTCTATGTTATTAACTCACAAACTGAACACTTTTCCTTTGTCTTTATTTGAAGAACAAAAACTAAACAAAGAAAAGTATTTCAAAATGTACACCGGTATACACCAGTTTCCAAAAGGATCTATTAAATGTCTATAAGATCCTAAATAGTTTTTTTTAAAACCGTTAAACAAACAAATGATGTACTTAACGTAGCGGGATTATTAACGTAACGTAGCGGGATTTGAACCCGCGCCCAACCCATGAGTTCTTCATCAAGCGCAACTAACCCATGAGTTCTTCATCAAGCTTCCGCTACCCAAAGATAATTGCAACAGTCATTTGGCAAGAATGTTTTCTGTATGACTTCTTTAAGTATTTTTTTTATCTTTAGTGTGGATTGACACTTTAAAAATAATAAAATATACAAATGATTTTGTAATCAGTTGTAGTATACCGCTTACAAGATAGTCAGTGAAGTTTAAGTAAGTCATATGAGCCATTTACGTTTATATTATTTTTTTCTTATTGAGTAAAGTTTCCAAAAGTAAACACTTACGCTGTATCAGTATATCTTAAATCCACACTGCCACGAAGACCAACTAGCACAGGCGGTAAACCGAATAACATTTTTATACTCGTCGGTGAATCTGTTTGAAGAGATAACACTTGTAACTTCTTGTTATCATCATTCCCACCATAATTGGGTATAGGCAGACCTGGGGGCAGACCAGGGATAGGATCCAGTGGGCTCATTGGTCGATGTATATTGTTCTGTTCGTAGTCAGTGTCTTCAGGATAGCGATCGTTTGTCGGAACTGTTGGAAGGAACGGTGGCGGCGTCTGAGGCGGTATATTAGGTATTCCTGGTGGCATATGACCTGCAATTGTTAATTAATAAGTATAGTATATAAATGCTCATTAATAATAAAGCATGTACACAAAAACACAGTGACATAAAGAAAGCTAGACTATTATTCAAGGTAAAAGTAATTCTCACACTAGGATTAATGATATATTACGAGTATATCGCTAGTTCAATATTCCAAAAATAATTACATTAAAAACAACACTACATACATTTTAGTTTTTAAATAAACATATAAGCTTATTTAAATAATTGAGCTTAAAAAAAATTTTGTACAAATGTACAAAAGTATGTACAAAAATAATAAATAAGACAACATAAAAAGAAAAATATTAAACAATGGATAATGAGTATATAGTTCAAGTAGTTAATTGTGTTAGTTGTATGAAAAAGCGGTGTGTAATGGTTTTTGCGGTTAGTTCATTACTGTTATGAGCGTTAAGAGTCGGTCACCAAAGAAAGTCGATGTCTGTCGGAAGTATTAAGGCCATAAAACATTTTAGGCAAGGTCACTGACCTGCCGTTATTGTACCGTGGCTTTTATCCGCCGATCGTCCAAGATTTTTATTTGTATCCGATTCTAATTCCATCTGGTTCAGGAGATGTTCTAGATCAAGGGATGAGTATGTTCGTGTTGGAACTTTTGGGATGGTCAAAGGGGCATAAATCAATTTTTCATCGTTTCCGATCTTGGGAACAGCTTTCAATAGAACAGTTTGATAAGGGTTGGGATCTTTGACAAGTAGCTGCGTTTGACGATTTTTGGCCCAGACTGTCTTTAAGTCTGTCGGTCTGGATTTTAAGTCCTTGTTTTTTACTACGGGTAAATGCTTCGTAGGAATATTGTGAATAATTTGGTGACGGTGATCTTTGTAAATTGGAGATGGTACAGTCTTATTAAATATAGACGCAGGTTCAAAGTAATTTTGTGGAGATAATATGTCAGTTTTATCGACAAAGGGACTAAAATAATTTATATTATGATATTGTGGTAACGGCATTTTCTTAACAGATGTATCATCATTCATTTGTTTGAGAAAAGCGTCGTGAGAACTTAAAGACGTCAGTTCACTATCCTTTCCATATTGAGAGTGTCCAATGACATCGTGTAATTTATCATCGGATGTAATGATATTTAATGGTTTAGGACTTTGGACGCGTATGTCGTGATTATGAGTATATGAATTCATATGTATTTTTGGGATCAAGTTTAAAGATGAAGATGAAGCCGTGTTGGTGGATGGTACTCCGAAATCCTTATCCTCCTCCATGCTGTTAACTACAAAAGGTGGTTCTGGGTGTATAATTTTATATGGAGCGTCGATATCTTCAGGAGTGAATACAGTTATGTTTTCACCTATAATGTGCTTTGAAATCATAATATTATCTTCATTTTTAGACGTGTCATTCATGATTAATGTTTTAAAATATTTTGGGAGGCCAGTCTTTATAGGAGCAAAACGTCCATAAAATTCAGCTATTTTTGTTGTAGTGGGAGGGGTGGGGAGGAACGTATTGATATTTGGTGGGGCAGGCGTGATAGGTGTCACATAGTTCACAGTCTGAGATCGTGTCGGCGTATAGGTCTGATAAGTGGCGTTCGTGTTCTCAGCTGCAAGCAATAATGTGCGATGATAATACATGCAATGAAATGCAGTTGCTTGAGAATTATTTATATTATTTGCTGTCGACTTGAAATGGAATAATAATAACTGATCTCTATTGCAAATAAAGCTTGAACATGGAATGAAAAAAAAACTGACTACAAACCTATAAAATATTATTTTTTGATTGAAAATTTGTTGCTTATATTGAAAATATTAATAATAACTGAACTTGATAATTTAACATTAGGTAAAACGCTAAAATATTTGTTAATTGTTGCTGTAAAATGTTAATATGTAAATTTTACCCTTGAAATTATGATTATGAATTATTGACTAACCATCATTTAATATACCTAGGTATAATAATAACAATCGATAATTGACAGATAACTCGTTTAAATGAAATATTGCTCAAATTCCACTTAATAATGTCCTTTAGAATAATATATTATTGCAGCAGTATTAAAATACTAAGAGACTTAAAAGTCTTACCATTAGGCACACAGCCCCACACCTTACAACAGTCGTCGTCCGAGGCGTTGACGGGCGCGGGGTGCGTGTGTGGTGCGCAGCGTAGGTGGTGCGGCGGCAGTGTGGTCAGCGGCGCGCACGCCTCCTGGCAGTCCAGCTCGCCGTTTTCACAGAAACAGTGCTGCTCGCAACCCGTTAGAGATATGGGGACTTCGCTCCAGTTTGGTACGCTGTGTGTTAGTAAGAGTATAGTGTCTAAATCCATGACTATATTAAATGTTAAGTTACTATATTTGTAGCAGATAAATGTAAAAATTTCCCTACAGACATGCTAACAGCATAAAAAAGTTATAAAAAGCATATAAGAATTTCGACGTAGCTTGATGATTCGCTGAGCCATTCGGTTAACGGTCTGACCGCTAGAACGGTTTCCAAGAGCTACGTTCATATTTGATACCACATAATATTTTGGGAAAGGCAAATGGAACTTTATCACATTCTGTTTTCCACTTCTAACACTTAGTATTTAGGTTACCTTTTAATTGTCATGTATCCATATAGTTCTCTGGTTATGGAGAACTATTTGTCCTCCAATTGCAAACACTATTACATTCCTCCAAATAAACATTGAACCCGCAACCATCACATACAATTCTTCAACCCACTCCTTTACAAACTTAATTTATCATAACCAAAACAAATACTTACGCGACTCCCTTATAATGACAAGTGCCATCACTCAAACAGCGCGCCGCTCGAGGACAGCAGTTGGGCGGCTTGGCAGGAGGGCTCGGCGCCCACTGCACGCAGCCACGAGACACCAGCTCGAGGCCGACGTTTGTGGGGCACTGTAACGGTGCGCACTCGCGTGTGTCGGGTCCGGTGCATTCGCAGAGTTCCTTGCAACCGATGTGGAATTCGTCACCTGAGAGGAGTTTATTTTTTTATTTTAGGCAATTTCATTTATTTTATCCATAATTCGATCAATGTAGAAGAGAATCTAGAAACGCTATTTTGATCCATTTTCATCCAACTTTCGGATTCGATAGACGGCTTGCTAGGCTATTGGATCATAATGATTTGAGATGATTTCCAGAATGTCTCCTACATGATTTCCAGCATGTCTCCTACATACATATGAGATTGTGAGTGTGACATTCACCAACACGGGAAGAAACATAATGCTCTTCTTGGGGAGCTATTTTATTATCCTTGGTGTGGTTAAATCATATCCAGGAGATAGAGTCTATTTCAACTGTTTTCCTGGTCATCTCTTTTGGTGTACTAGGACTCAACAGCGGATAAACTGGAAGATCTTGTATATATATAAGATAAAGTGTGACGCTATTTACTATATTATAGAAAAAAATAAGTATAAAATATGGATTTAGTAGGACTCGAAGCCGTGCTGGACTCTTAGATAGCTTCCAAGAGGCTTTTTCTAATTAATGGTCAAAAAGTGTGGGCTATTCTTATTATCATATAAATTAGTTGAAATTTTACAAATCAAAATGCTTACCAACATTATAAAATTCTCCGTCTAGAAAGCACCCGATCTTTCCATTAGAAGCTTCCTCAACCGGCACTTCATTGCCAGCATCTGATGCAGTTACAGTGAAATTAAACTTAGTTCCTGTTTCTTTTGTTTTCAAAATATAATCTTTACCTCCTTCCAAGTTGAGTATGAGATTTGAATATTTCAGTTCTATATCACGAAATGTATACCCACCGTCACTGCTCAGCAGGAGGTGTATGGGATCTTCGCTGTTGTTAACATGCATTAAATTGACTTGGACGGTATTATTTTGTAATACTTTAATAGATCCTATTGGCTCCGCGAGTACGAGAGGCCTGTCTGGTATTGAGATTCCCTCAGATCTTTTCGGTGCCTAAAACAATGTAATATTTAGTCATGTTTTGCCTGTTTATATTATTATAAAAATATAATTGATATTTCTTTAAATTTCTCGCTTAGGGTACTTTACGCCTAATTTTCGAGACATTTCATGATGAGTAAATACGGTAATAGTAAATACGGGTTAAGTAGTTAATTCAAATATAATTGTTCCCTTGTATGTAAGAGATCCCACAGTCATCGTATTTACATCCCGACTATCCCACTGCGCAAAACAGCTTTTTTCTATCTAATATGTTTTACTTTAATATTATTGACTGCCAAAGTGGCTTATTTTTGTGGATATTAAAACGTTTAATTATTTTCTTAAAACTTGTCACTAAATTTATTAATTAAATATAATTAGCCTACTTCAGTTGTAGACGAAGTTGAAGTTGCATTCTCTTGTTCCTCGTGAACGTCGTGGGACACATCACATATTTGCATCTCGCAGCACTCGTCTGTGGGATCTTGTACATTGATGCATATGTCGGATTGTGGTAGCGGTTTACATCTAAAATTTTATTTACTTGTATATTAAACTGTTGATCAATAAGTTGTATATCAAAGGTTTAAAAAACGTAAAGAAATTTTACGGTTTTTGAAAGTTTAATTCTGATTAGCAAGCAACAGATTATTATTTTATTTTACTTATTATCGGTGTATGCCCGCTGATATAGATTCGAATTCTAATGAAGGAAATATATTTATAATATGTTTATGTATGTTTTCTTGACTTTGTACAACTATGTACTTGGTAAAATAGTACAAGTTTATTTTGCCACGTAATGTACTAAAACGGGGTAATTTTACACTAATAATATCTTAATATAGGAGAGAAGGCAGAGAGAGAGAGAGAGAGAGAGAGGCTTAATATTAAGACTTTCCATTCACTCTACACTTTCCTCCTGAAACTAACAGTCAGACGCTGACAACCTACAGCAATATTACCACTATCACTATATTGTAAAATAAGAGAAAATAATATAGAAAACTATGAAAAATCTAAATAATGAATCATAATTCTCATAAGATTATATCACTTTGCTGATTCACCTCGGCCTGCATGTGACGACGGAGTTCCGTTCGCAAGAGCACGTCTGTTCACATCCAATGTGCCAACTCTCGCCCACCGGATACGTTTCATTGCCGTATCGACATACCTCTGTTGGTGTTGGTTTCGATTCTAAAAACACATGAAATATTACAAATTCGGAGTTAATTTTAATTGAAGGAAGGTACTTATTGAATATCTGTAAACATATTTTAAATTATATATATATAGGGACATAATAAAAATTATAATGTTCATACTAAAATATCGAATGTAAAGAGGTTGAAGTTACTATTTTTTTATAATATATACAAGCGCATTACGTCAGTAAATATTAACATACCAATATTAAATGAAGCTACCATAATACAAAACATTACCTCCATTACTATTAACACAAGCGACGATAGAGCAACAGTCGTCTACCGGTGATTCAAAGCACAGAGGATCGTTTAGACGCCTCCCGCGACGTATGAATGGATGCTTGCATCTCGGCGAACACTCGAATACACCACTTGGTGTACATTCACAGGTTTCCTCACAACCACGATCTATATGCTCGCCAATCTAGTTTATTGTTTAAGAATATATTAGAAAAAAAGTCATCATACATAAAAAAAGGATCGTAAGTAAAATTAAAGTGGTGCATAACATAATAACATTTGTAAATTAGTCATTTGGACAGTATAAATTTACATACTAATGTATTAATAATTATTACTTATTTAATAATAACAATTAAGTTTTCAAGATGGCTTATCTTTAATGATCAATTCTTTATTTTTCTATTTAAGCTTTAAATATATATTCCAGATGTCTCACCTTATAGGATACTCCACCTTCCTTGCAAGTCTCGATTTCTTCAGACTTATCAGAACTTAATATTGGATTGAACGGTTTTTGTAAGTTTGAGTAAAACTTTTCTGAAATTTGTTTATTTCTAGAATCAATGCCATAATCTCTCGGTGTTTCATCATCATCTTCATCTAAATTGACATCACTTAGGTCGTCAATCGTTTTCTTGATTCCTTTAGTTTGATTGTGTAATATATTTGCAAAATTTTGCAATTCGTCTACGTTTAAATTAAGCAGTCTTGGTTTAGGCTTAGCTGCAGCCTCAGTTACTTCGCTGGCTTCAGTTGTACTTTGAACTTCAGTTTTGTTTAATTGAATTTCTTCAGCATTTGGTGTGGATCGTGTAGGAATCGGAGTAGTTGAGCTAGTCTCGATATAAGGTACCGTCAGTGGTAAAGATGATGCTACATCTTCATCCTCACCAGTTAATTTACCTATAAAGAAATTTTTCGGTAAATTTATTGAATATATTATTTACTACTAATACTTCTTACTGTTTTGTAGTTATATAATCGTATTATATAAATTTGAAAAATATTTACAAAATCACAACAATTGGTTTTAATTGCTTGCAATGACGAATATAAATATTAAATAGATATCGAGAAGATTCAGACAAAAGTCGCTTACACACTCCGTTACCTGACTTCTCATATGACCTATTCAAAAACATTACACTTGTCAATCCTTTAAAATGTTCGTTGAAGAAACATTTTTATTTACTTTAATGAAATAACAAAAATAAAAGATTGCTTCAATTTAAATTTGATTGCATTAAATATTTACGCCTTTGTATAATAAATAAATCCTTAATTAAACAAATTTCTTACAGAATCCAATAGTGATTGGACCTTCCGTTAGCATAACATTAACAGAAACCTTAAGTTTAACCTTAATTGTATAAAGGTATAGAGAATGGAACGATTTATCCGTTCTTGTTATGATGTAGGCTTATAATATATTGCTATATGTTTTTCATGATTTATTAGTGTTGAGAATATGGCCCGGACTGATGAATCTGCTTCATAAGCATAATTATGGCAATGTTAAGACGAATGTACTGCTAATCTATCAATATTTAATTACCATTAAGTTAATTATAAATCATAAAAATACCTACACGAGGTGACCCCGATCGCAGATGCAGTGGGTTACATCAAACCTATCGATGTATAGCCTTCTGGAGAAATATACATACGCAATTATTTTTTTTCCAAATGAAGCATGTCGTTCCCGAGATTAAAGAGCTTAATTAATCGAACTTCTCTGTTTTTTAAAAGTATGTGCCTACATTTACTGTTGTAAAATGTTGTTTAATTTACATCCTCCATTACTCCGTTCATTTTACAACTTCAGATACGCGACCTTAATCTTCACGGTCATCAAACTGGGTTAGATTGAGGACGGCAAAAGCTCTACAACCGGTTACTGACAGTATCGCGCTATTAAGTATAATCGCGCTAATAAGCTATACAGTGAACTTTGAACATTATTAATTAATTATAGAAATATAAAATAAATATTATTATTATTATAACGTATCATTTAATTAGTATTTTATAATGCACAAATTACACCTATTTGATATAAACGATAATATATACAGTATTTCTATGTTATATTTATATTTTTAAGTTAGTCAGAGGGAATTTATGTCTATACATTTTATAATTATAATAATTGATTTGAAATATGTTTACGTAGTGTTCGACCTTAATCTCTGTAACTTAGAAACTAGGTCAGGCAAAGGACGCAAACTTACAAGAACCGGCTGATCAATGTTTACATTTTAAAGCTCCGTAATCCATTCACTATATCGTACCATAATTGCATAATATCGTAGTGACTAATAAGGTAAAGTGCTGAAATTGAAGTAGTGACGTCTTGTCATTATGTAGAAAATCTCATATTCAGTTTAACATTGTATTTTGTATATAGGCAGAGAAAACCTATTGTTGAGACACTCCGATCTTTGCTTCTCGCCCGAGTTCGAGACATTTCTTGATGAATGAGCATGGAAATGAAAGTTATTCAGTTCTTCACATGGTAATCGAACTCAAAACGAGTGTTGTGTTTACTGTCCCACTGAGCAACGATGGCCAATTATATGAGATGAAGTAATATTTTTTTAAATCATAATATATATAGTTATTTCCTGAGTGCGTCTCTATAGTAATAAATAAAACTGGAGTGTCTGTTTGTAATATTTAAATAAACGCTTTTTATTACATGCATATTAATATATATACGGTATATGTACCAAAATAAATTCTTTTACATTTTTTTGTCTGTCTTTCTGTTTGTTCCAGTTATTCTCTGAAACGGCTGGACCGATGTTTACGAGACTTTTACCACTGATAAGTTCTTTTATTTTAGAAAATATATTTATATATTATAATAAAGTAAATGCGGGTACTGAACATGTACAATGTGTTTTCCGCCTGTAATGTGTGAAGCCGCGAGTCGGTCGCTAGTATGACCTAAAAAAAACATTAAAAAAAAATCATTACAATTCTTTAAATTATTTCTTATATCTTAGTAGGCAGTAGCTATTTCACTTGTTATGTATCAATAGTAAATGTACATGTAAGGAGAAAATATATGTTTAGGTATCTTTTTTGCTTTCACGCTACTCGTTAAGGCACTACGTTTACCGCTTACACCCAAATTCATGACACTAGTGTTTGACGGCGGAAATTAACGTGGCCCTTTGATAATTAATTACATATAAAATAATTCTTCAAATCAACATATATTTGTATTAGTTTAGTAAACATATTATATTTTTGTTAACAAAAGAGTAACGACGGATAAAAATGCAGTTTCACTCAATTTTCCGTAACACAAAACGCTTATGGCTTCACAATACAACTACCTATATTACAGTCATAATTCACTGTTACATAAATATCTTGAGCATCCGGCTCTGCACACTGACTTAACAACTTCAAAAAGAGTTGTTCCAAGAAAAATGTTGAAATTTCACGTAAATTTGTATTATTAGTTAAAAACTAAATCAAGATTTTTTTTCTTTTTGTATACGTAACAGTAGATTTATTGTTTATTTACACATTTACAGTTATACATTATTAATAAAGGGTGCAACGGTTTATATACCCTTTATTAGAAATTAAAAGCAGACAGCGGTTAAACAAAGTAAAAATTTTGGCTTTATGCTGTGCTTAATGTTTTTGTGCCAAGTTCCAAGTGTGCATTCACTTGTAAAATGCTCATAAGGAAGTCCGCATGGACGCAGTTTCGTGCAACAGGTGTACATCATCGTGTCCTTATTATTACTAGATATATTATCTATGAATTATTCATAATGTTGTTACACTTCATTCATTATATCTGAACCGGATTAGCTCAAAGCTACCTGTCCTTTGAAAATTTATATATATTTTTAATGGTAATATGTTTTTTATGGTATAGAAGGTTATCTAGATAATTTATATTTTTTTGGACATATTTTTCTATTATAATAATTTTAAATTTGATGTTATTACATAATTTTTCGCTTTATATCACACTACTATAAATGTCAATTATTAATATTACACAGGAAATAAGAATAACTAGTGCAGTGCAGTGCAGTATATAGCAGAGTACACAGATGGAACCTACTGTTAAGACACCCCGTTTCCTCCTTCCTGTCAAATGTTAGATACTTTGCGTGTTGAAAGGCGGAACTCAACGCTGCGACTTATCTTTTTACTAAAGCGAGAAGCTAAACATTATTTACACCGAGTTGAACCTACAAACTGTCGCACTTACAGTCATACGCCGTGCCGCTGCGCCGCGACGGTCTTTTAGCGACATTCTACGTATAAGTTTAGTAAGATTTTATCCTATAAATGGTAAATAATTCAATTATTTAAGCAATTTAATAGATTTAGTCTGTTATAACTGTTTGTTAACCGGTCATAACGATGTTATGGTACACTTTCACTAAGTCTCAATCTTAATTTATTCGGCCAATCGCATGGAAACCGTTAAATAGAACAAGGTCGATACAATGGTGTTTGGAGCTTCAATGTATGTATAGCAGTTGTATCAACTGTATAGAATAAATTAGAGTCAGTCTTATATTGATTCATTATATTTTAAAGCCTTGTACCTATCTAGCGAGTTCTGTGCTTTAACTTTCGCAATTAGCAGACACGAAATATATATATATATATATATATATATATATATATATATATATATATATATATATATATATATATATATATATATATATATATATATATATATATATATATATATATATATGCGTATATAATCCTTGTCCTCCTCCTTCACCTAAATATCACAATGCGTAATTTCGGGCATGCGTCTCGGTCAGTCATTTAGTAACGGAAGATTTTGTATATATAAATTATTGTGTTACATTTTCCTGACGCGTGACATTAAGAAATACATTGCTATAGTCCGTGTTCGAAGGTACACTTATAAGAATATAAATTATGCAGTACCTTCAAATAATTTCACTAAAAACTACTACATACTACTACTCTTTATTGTTTGTTCTTTAAAAATAGTGCACGTATAATTTCTTCACCACCTGTGGACAGTGAACAGCCGTTACGCACGACATCCTGCGATTATGTCAATGACTGAGTTACGTACATATTGCTTCACTTAATTGTTCTATAATCTTCGCCTAGATCAACTTGTGAAAAAATGTTATTATGTTTACAATACGCTTACAGAGCTCGGATACTATATTATATCACCAGGAAGCTTATAAATATGATTCAATTCAATTGCTTCACGCTTATTCCTGTATGTAGCCTGGACCTGGTAGGCCTAGTGACATTATGTTCCCCATATATAATAAATTATATATTATGCTCTATGCTTCACATTCTTTTTCAAACAACATCATTAAAAATGTATAAAGAATTTTTTTAAACATTCCTATTGTATGATTCATTCATTCATATATATATATATATATATATATATATATATATATATATATATATATATATATATATATATATATATATATATATATATATATATATTTATATATATATATATATATATATATGATTTTAATTATCTATGTCTTTCTTAAATATGTATACTATCTATAAGAGTTTTTGCATATCTGTAAAAACTTCTTAATCTTTTTTATCAGTCGCAGGTAGGCTGTTAGGTCGGTTTTTACTGATTATACCGTGTTATCGTTACACCAGATTGTAGCAGCTAAAAAACTAATAAAGCGATTTTATAAAAAAAACACCGGAATGTGTTGACTGTTGGTCTTCCAAATGCGGCGAACTCACGACTCCACGAAGGTGCCGCCACGTTTATTTTTTATTCCGTTTCCTTTATTTTGGAACGCTAACAATAGTATGGATTTGCTTTGCTTTAAAATTCATAAAATATTTTTATGTACTACTATTCTTTAATTTTAGGCATTACACAATGCTAATAAATAAATGAAAAAGAATGCTTCTATATTTAAAAGTGAGTAAGTTTGGATATTTCATTATGGAACTAGCTTTTTTGTTGATATTACAAATAATGGAATAACTTTAAGCATTTATATTTTATTACGTTGAAATTACCATATTAGGCAAATCTTAATATCGATATTCCCGTACCCACATTTATGAGTCACAAGTGGTTGTCGAGATAACCTTTGCTTCTAAATAAATATATGTCCATTTCAAACAGGTTTCTGTTATTTCTAATAGACGTTATATAAAACGTTCCTATTATGACATATAAAGAACAAGCAACATTTCAAATTCTTTAACTCGTATAAAAAAGAAAAATTATGTAATATTTAAAAAATGTAAATGTAAATTATGTAATTAATAATATATTTTTTAAATCTCTCCATATTATACCTCGCTTTATAACTAAAACTTGTTTCGTTTCTATATTAACTGCGATATTATATGGAATGCCAAAAAAATAATGTGTTTTGATGGCCTCTAATATTCTACCGTGATGATTTCATTCGAAACAAATGAGATGTATTTAAATAAAAAGTAGGTGCTCTACATAATATTAAGATGCGTTTAACGCATACAATAGTGTGGAATCCGTAAGGTTTAAATACTTTTAATTATGAATATTTAGGCTCGTTTTATACTACTGTCTATAGTAATTATTAGCTTAAAAAAACTTAGATGTAGTAACTGATAAGAAATAATTACTCTCAAAATTACTTACACACATTAACATAATATGAACAAAAATGGCATATACCCAGTATACAGATAAAAAATGAATGGAAAGTACGTAATGAATAATTATTAAGATCACTATACCGTAGAAGGCGGGAATTTTCATAAAAAAAAATACAGGAAGACAATTTTAATTTGATAAATTTAAAAATTTGTAATTAAACTGTTAATCTATCTATTTATAAATTATACTTGTTACTTACTTAGCTCAGTATCACAGTCTGTGTACTCGTGGTTGCAGTCAACCGTGTAAGCAATCGCGCCGGCAACGACCGCGCAGAGTAGCGCCAATGCGCACGCGCCCCTCGCCATCACCGCGCCATCTGTCCGAAGTAATTATGTTATTAATTTTTATTTATATTATTATTGCTAATTATAATATGAGTGCTTATTGACTTTAAAATTAAACCATATTTATAAATTATGTCAATGTTGTAAACAAGAGCTTGTTTAGTTGAACGCGCTAGACTAAGGAATTTCTGAATCAAATAAAAAAAAATTATAATCGATTGTCCATATAAAGGTAGGGTACAGGCACATACATCGTTTCAATATTATCTATTTGACCATACAGGCGAAGTAACGTAAATAAGATAGACGAGAAAAGCCAAAGCAGAAACGTTTTTCTATATATATATATATATATATATATATATATATATATATATATATATATATATATATATATATATATATATATATATATATATATATATATATATATATATATATATATATATATATATATATATATATATATATATATATATATATATATATATATATATATATATATATATATATATATATATATATATATATATATATATATATATATATATATATATATATATATATATATATATATATGATCATACACTAAAATGACGGAATTACAGAATTAGGGCCAGCTTTTGGCACCTCTGACGAGCTTTAAGTCGACATAAGCGTATCCGACAACAAAACACAAAATTATTACAAAAAATTATTCAACGCACCTGTTTCGGAAACGTATGAGATTCCATGGAATATTGAGGTTTTACATTGTAAGAAATGTCCGACCAAAATTATTTACGATCCAAAGTACCGTTTGATCGTAAATCTTACTTCGGTGAAACTTATAAGGCCTGAGGAGACATGTTTATTTAATGCTATAAGATATTGCGTATATGACGTTATAATAAATAAGCTTAAAGTAACTTTAATTAAAGTAATATAGATATAGTGAAAATGAGCTTTTATATAATTTTGGTAGTGTCAAAAAGTGTAACTGACATGCTGGTGACGATATTATCGAAGATAACTAAAATCCTAAACTAGAATCCTTAAGAAACGTTCCACATAAATGACAAATTGCTCATATCCGGATTTATCGTATTAATCAACGTGGACTGATCATATATAGATTTGAAATATACCTCCTACGCTTATTATTAATATATTTGTTCTCGATTTTTTTTTGTTTGATATGTGGCTGAAGGTAGTATAGAAAGAGTTTAATTATAGATAATAAATATAATGTTGATATAAGTTGTTATGTAAGTCTGTTTGTAGCATCACAGCTACTAAACGCACGGACCGATTATGATGCGTTTTTTTGTTAGAAACTGACATGATCCAGATCTTCGCTACAATTTATGAAGATGTCACAATCAATTCAGGGGTTGTCAAAACGTCTAATCTGTACAGATAAACAAGTATTTTTTATTTAGATCAATATTAGCTTGTATATAAAGTACACAATTAATTATTGGGTAATCTATTCACAATAAGAAATAAGTAAATATATTATTTTATTATATTTATTAAAACCGAAATATATATATATATATATATATATATATATATATATATATATATATATATATATATATATATATATATATATATATATATATATATATATATATATATATATATATATATATATATATATATATATATATATATATATATATATATATATAACTAACATACACAATTCATACACATTGTATATACGGTGTAGGCGTCATAGGTAACGCAAGACCCATTTCGTAACTGTAATCATTGTTTGCGCATGAGTTTGAATGTATTGCGAATAGCTTTCGTTTAATTCCACGTATAGAAAATAAATTGTTAACAAAATGTTGTAGTATTTTTATTAATAATCTCGACGTAGATAGAAATATAGACTTGATTGATTAGTTAAATTCATAGTAGATGATTGAAAAGCTACTTTTTTGATATTTCGTTATTGAAATGACATTATAATACCAGTAAAGGTAAATGTCCTCAACTGGGAATCGAATTTACTAGTATCATATATTCAAATGTCGAATCAATTACTCAAACCATATAATATGTATAAGTGAAATCGTGATAAGAGAAATAGTTTGTAGTAACTTGTAATAGTCATTTTATTTCCTTCTAATAAATAGTTATTATTATTATTTGCAGCTAATGCGTAAATTACTAAATTATTTATTACCAACCACAAGTTACAAATTTATATACAATAAAAGGATAGAAAAGTAAATTCTGTACATGAAAAATTAAAAAGAAAAAATATATTTATAAACTAAATATCCAGTATCCACAGGGATCGTGCAAAGTGGGGTCGCTTAGAAGGAGGAGGAGGAGGAGGAGCTTAGTCGGAAGGCAGACACTGGCAAACGAAGCCGGGACTTATGCCAAGAATAAGAAGAAGAGTGTCCACAGGGAAAATAAAAAATAAACAAATTAGCTAGAATATTCGCAAGTGAAAATTAATTAATAATTATTATAGTTTCTATCTAATGTGACTATTTTATATAATTCAAACAACAGTTTGTTGGTGTAATATAAATATTATTTTAGGCATTGGCGCAATGTTAAAAATAATATAAAGAAAATGAAATTGATGAATGAATGAATTCCAAAGGGTTGTTCTTTGCGATAATATTTGAAAAGTGGATTTCTATTTAAATCTCCCTACAGAGAGGCTGAAGACACCGTCAGAATTTCGACGCAGCGAGATCAGGATCGCATGGCTTAGTGCACTTGGACTTGGTTTCCGTAAGGCGCGGATTCAACGCCCACTGCATATATTTTCTTTAAGTATTTTTTCTATTCTTAGTAAAAATATATATTTATGTAGTAAATATATAAATGGCAATCGTAAAATAATACCTATGTACCCTAATTTAAAACCAATTTTCGTGATATGCGTACATTATGTGGAGAAATAAAGTTATTTTTTATTATTTTTATTATTTTTGGTGTTTAATTTACGTTGTGATGAGGGAAACTAGAAAAGAGTCGACTCACAGATTCTTTATATATTTTTATATATCTATATATATATATATATATATATATATATATATATATATATATATATATATATATATATATATACATATATATATATATATATATATATATATATATATATATATATATATATATATATATATATATATATATATATATATATATATATATATATATATATATATATATATATATATATATAATTGCGTTTGCATTACGACAGAATAGTTATGTGTTGGATAAAACACTGTGTCACTGTGAAGGTGACATCGGAGCTAGGCTTCTTATAACAAAACCTGAAATAAAATAGTATCCTTAACAGTACCTTAAATACAATATTATAGAGAGATATAACAAGTTAACTTTTACAAAATAATATAGCATATGAAACTTATTAAAAATTTTATATAACATATAATCAAAAATAGTATCACTTTAATGAAACAAAATGTCATTTTAATAATTGTGAAACATACACAGTACACAGTAACATATACTGTCTTATTAAAAAGAAATATATAAGAATAAAGAAATATAATTAATTAACTAAGTATGAGGGAAATGTAATAATGTATAGTTCGCTTATCATAACGTAAAAATACAGATAAGAGCTTGTTATTAATAATATAAACTCGTTAATTACATTTGTTTCATCATTTCGGAGGAAACACATATATGTACGTTTATAAATTTAATAACAGTAATATATTTAATATTTATGATAAGATGACCAAATAAGTAGAAGTTAAAAAGGGTATACGATTTCTTTAAATATTTTTCTATACTGAGTGTGGATTAACATTATAAAAATAATAAAAATAGTATCTCTCGCTATTGTTAAGACTATTCAATGCCACACATTGACCTCAACTGGGAATCGTATTTACTATCATCAAATATATTCAAATGTCAAACGCTTAGGAATACGCGTAACGATTGTATGTGGAACCCCTTTAATATTGTGAATGCTTAAGTCATTATGTTTATTTATAATTTGTTGAATCAATTAGTTATTATAAAATCTACACATATTTAGAACAGTATAGTCGAAGACAGAATTGACAGACATCAATAAGAAATTATAAACTAAACTATATGAAATATAGAAATGGAGTCTCAAAGAATATTTATATAAGTACTTTCACATGGTCGAAGTAAAAAATATTGAACTGAATCTTTGATGTTAAATAAAAAGTGCTAAATGCAATCGTTACATAATACATACATACATATACAATAATATTATATAGTACCGACATAATACGTATATAACATTAAATGTTGTGATTTGGTCATATATGTAATTATTATTAATTTATCTAATTTTATAAAAAAATCCCTTGAGAAAATAATATTATATCCAATTGATATGTAGTTTCGATCTTTAATAAGTAATGCTAAGCCATCGATCATCCAATTTCGACGTAACAGTAATATCGTAATCGCACCCATTGTTTGCGTCTATCAGAAGGCGTAGCATTATATTATAATAAGTTATCGCTTTCGTAGAAGGTCACTCATGACATAAATTGAATAAAGTGAAATCGAACTTGTAAGGGATTGTAAGATGAATGACGTTTGCTTTGTTTTAACATTTTTATTAAGCCTTAACACATTGCCTTTGTGTGATAATGGGGCTTAAATGTATAAATAAAAAATACGCTACAAAGAATTAATTTTAAAGAGGGGGAAATATTTACTGGCCAATTGGAGAGCGGATCTACAGCTGTAAAGAAAAAAAAATAATGAAAGACGTACGAACCTACTACTAAGACATATAAATTTGTTGAATAAACGCAAAGTTTTGCGCGAAACGTATACACAAATATATATAGAAATATAGATGTTAGAAAGTTAGAAAGATATATGTTAGTAAGTTAATGAAGAAATTGCAATTGCAAGTAACAGTTCACATATGTATGAGAAAATGTTGAAAGTTTCCAATCACATAACACAAATATTTAGAACATGAAAATGAAATTAAACAAATATAAACATATTAAGTTAATTATGTTTAATAAATTTATGATCTTCGATACTATATCATTTTTATAATCTGGAAGAATATGTTTATAGTCAAGTTATTCAAGAATTAAAAAATATATATATTTTCTATTACTAGCTCGTAGCTTGTAAGAAGTTAATATAGAAAAGATGAGCGTTAATGCATATTTCAAATGGAGTCCCAACGACTTGGATCGCAAAATCCAGGCACTGCTCTGACCTGAACGCTGAACCCAGCAACACGATACTTCTGAAGCGGTGTATTTTTAGAACTCTATGTATATTCTCCTCGTAATATATACTAATTATTTACATATGTATTGATAATTGTGTGATATTTTAAAATTTACAAAATTTGAATAATACGTATATAATATATCAAGTATTTACGTCTCGTCGTACTATATTTCATACTATGTCGTTGCAAAGGCAGCTAGCTTATGTGGGTCGATTTCTATACAACATCATCTTCCCACCGCTAGTGTTGTCATTGTTCTACTGAGCACGTTCACAAATACCAAATAACCAAATAAGCATATAGCTATGAGAATGTAGAAATATAAAAAATGTAACATGTGATTTTTATTACCGCAATATATATATATATATATATATATATATATATATATATATATATATATATATATATATATATATATATATATGTATGTATATATATATAAATCTCTCTGACTGCTTGATAGATAACGCTCATCCGAAACAGCTTTGTTAAGAGAGCACTAAGAGATGATTTATTAATTTAATCAGGATAAAAAAGATTTTACATTTCATACTCCACACAAGCGAAATCGAGAGCTACAACGTGTTAATAAAAAATACCTATTAGGCTAGGTGATTTTTTAATACAATCTAAATGAAAATATTTCTTAATCTTTCCTACTTTCCACCAAAAAACAAGTTTTGCAGAAGCTCGATTAGATCGTATGGTTTAATTGACTGGAGCCCTTGGACGGCTTCCAAGAGGTCCAGGCTTCAATCCTGCTATGTTGATTTTTTATACCTTTCTAAATATTTTTTTCTCCTTATTGTATGACAAATATAAAAATATCATATAATATATTACTTTTTAATATCCCTCGTAATGTAAAAAAGGCATATTTTGTAATTGTTCTGCCTGGGCGTATAGTACCTAACAGTAAAATTAATATTTCGTGTTCATGAACTGCGGCAACGCGGTCAGTGATACAAACACACTCTCGAAACACCTGCGGTGAGAGTGTTAAACTCCGTTAGTTCACAAATTGTATGATTAAGATTTTGGTTATAAAGCATTTTAATATAATTTTAATAAATTTTTAAATATATTACATAATTGTTGATAGTGCTATAGTGTTCTTAGAGTTGTGTAGAGTGTCCGTACGTCTGTCAAGGTACTTGCCGTCGACAGTTATGAAATTTGGCTATAACCTGGAACTTAAAGTACAAACAAAGGAAAAAGTCCGAAAATCACAGACAGAAACCATTACAAATGTATGTAGTTAGTTCATTTCATACAAAATGAGTGGATACGACTGCAAATTTAAGCTTGTCAATTTTTATAAGTAGTAATTTCCTCAGCGGTATATTTACAATCATGATATAGGTTAACCGCATAGGTTACTCGTACTTATCTGATATTTTTTATATCAGGTAAATTTGTGCGATATGCGTAAAAAAAGAACATATGAGTCACTCCATTCTATATGTATCGGTCATATTTTTTAACATATATACATAGGTAGAGAGAACCTAGAGCCAAGACATACCGTTCTCTGCTTTACGTATAATCACAATGGCACTGGTCATTTAATTTTAGACGCAGTTTTAAATTATTCTTATATTTATCCCTCCCTCTTAGGGGAGTTGAGAGAGAAGACCCCGATATTATGGATTAAAAAAAGAATAATACATGAACATTTTAAAATGTATAATTAACCTAAAACATAATTTTACATTATATACACAGCAGTAATTATTCCCATATTCCACGGGAAGCATTTTAGATAACAAGATAAAAACTGACTACAACGTTCTTCCGAGCGTAGAGTGTAGAATACGTGCGTGTTAAATTAAATCAGTAGTGGCTGAGGCATTGGCGCGTTAAGTAACAACAACAAAAAAAACCACTCCTGCTTGTTTTACTTTTTCCTATCGTGGGCTATTATTTAATATACTCATTTTACAAACATATTCTCATTTTACAAACATACTCTCTTCTGTCTTTATCACATAAAAAGTTTTCAGATGCCTTAATGTAAGTAAAAAAAATTAAACTAACGTTCAAAGAAGGCGAAAAAAAAAAACAAAACATGAAACAACCCTGCCCTAATTATTAAACATATTAACAGGTTAAACTGTCACAAGATAAATAGTGATGATAACTATTTAAAGAGCGCAGTGGCACAGCATCTGACAGTAACGCGGTGATTGTAAGTTCGATTCCCACTCGTGGGTGTGAATTATTTTCATATCCTCGCCCTGGTAACACGACAAGTTGCGGCGTAGAGTTCCGCCACACAATATAACGAATGTACAATACTAAAATACTTTAATTGGAACATAAGACAATAATCAAATGCATCGAACAATTAGGCATGCATTTGTTTTGTTAAAAATAATAGCACATTTAAGCAAGTTGCCACAGTGAGAACCACGAGGTTCCCACGTAAACAGGCGCGAGGTTTTTCTTAATCGGTCAATTTCGTAACCCATTGTGCTTTAGCTTGGATAACCTATCGGCACTCTTTTGTGTACTTATAACACAGTTTTGAATGATTGATTTTAAAACTATAATTTATTCATTCACGTTACACTTTGTCTTGTTATTATATAGAATACCTATACCTATACCTACTACCTAGCATTGTTCGCTGCTTAATTAATTTGCATTAATGTTTTAACTATATTTTCTTTTGTTTTAGAGAACTATTTAACACGTAATACTTAGAAACATGCTTGCCAATGCCAAAAATAACTTACATTTGTAAGTTATTTTTAGTAAACCTATAATGCAAAACAACAGTACTATTTCAAATAAAATTTTAAAATAATTCATACTGTAACACTCACACAATCTTTTTTTTATTTTAGCTTCACGCTGTACTTATAGCATATAACAAGGCAGGTAGGCAGATGAAACATAATGTTAAGACACTCCGTTTTCCATCCAATTGAATCATTGCGTATAAAGTGGTAGAACTCAACGCCGCGCTTTGTCTTGTTACCAGGGCGAGAAAAATGAAAATATTTCATTGCCTCGAGCGAGAATAGAACCCAGAACGGTCACATTTACAGTCAAAACGCCACTGAGACGCGACGGCTTCACAATTCCACAATTCAATTCATAGTTTACACAATCGTAATTATAAATTATTATTATTATGGAATCATAGGCATAACCAAAAACAATAAAGACTATAATAACCGTACAGTGTAGACTGTAGGACGTAGGTAAAGTGCCAGGCCGTGACCTCTAGCACAGGCGGCACGACTCGGCAAGTATTACAACATGAAAATCATCTTCAGATCATTATATGGACCTGGACATAGATGTAACTGGATGCCGTAACTATGTAATCTTTACAATAGATTTATTGTTTACTAGATATTCTATTTTGAATAATTATGTAAAAGATAATAAAGCTTTTGTTGTTGCTAACATTAACACTATAAAATATGTTAAAATATTCAATAAGTTCTCTATTGCTAATTTTTAGTAAATTATTCCTAAAAAATCACTAATATCACTTTGTGCAGTGGACCTTTGTAAAATCTTCCTATCGAGATGCTAAAAACAAATATAAATTGTATCAAGTGTATGTGGTTTTCGTAGTAGCTCGATAAGAACGTATGGTGTAGGTAGCTAGTTAGATTTGGTGGGCTCCAAGAAGTGCGGGTTCGAGTTTTATTACGTTCAAATTTATATAATTTATACGTTTCTAATTATGTTTTTATCCCTAGTTGGTGATCAACATTTAAAAAATACTTTTACTGTATTTTAAAAGACTTTAAATGATCTAATATTAATTAATTGAGGTAGTAGGTAGTTGTTAAATTACGTTTAATTCATTTAGAGTCGAATAATTGTATGCGAATTTCCTTAAAGTATAATTAACATATTTTTTACCTACTAAGTACTTTAATCCATTTATTCTGTTTATTTAACAAACATAGTACTTAAATCACATATCTTGAACATTGTTATCAAAGTTCAAGATATGTGATTTAAGTACTATGTTAATAAGTATTATATTTAAGTATTATGTCATTGTGGTCAATTAATATATGTCGAGTGTAATTGAAATACAGCAAGTGTTCCGAATATATATATATATATATATATATATATATATATATATATATATATATATATATATATATATATATATATATATATATATATATATATATATATATATTCGGAACACTTGCTGAATATATATATATATATATATATATATATATATATATATATATATATATATATATATATATATATATATATATATATATATATATATATGAAGAGGGGTTAAGGCTTTGAATTGTGTGACAAACTTAATATATATATTTTTTCTTAATATTGTTAATATGATTTATATTATATTTCTTATATTAAAGTACCTACTACAGAGGCTACGGACCTAAGACAACAACAACTAGGATGATGAAATTTGGGTAAAAGTGAAAGATTTATAAAGCAAAATATTCGACAATTGTTATTTCATAATTATATCATAAGATTATATTTGTAGTTGTCATTAAAAATGAATGACTACACAAATTTAAGTTTGTCAGCTTCACAAATTATCATGGCCGTCATTACGTACATAGGGTAAAGGTACCATATACTGTTGATCTAGAAACGCTACAGAACCCTCTGTGCATAAATCCGACTCGCATTTGATACATTTATTTTGGTACTAACTTCAATTTCGAAATACAAATATTTAGAGCTACGGAAAACAACATAACGTGTCATATGAAAATTAAACGAAAATGTTAATATAATAGTAAGAATATATAGATTTTTTAATTAATAAATATTTTATTGGGAAATGTTCTTTGCTTTACTAATAGCTTGATCTGTAGTGATTCTAATAAGTTATTTATGTAATAATATGAATATTATTAAATAGAATTTCTACGCTTGCAGCTCATTTCTAACCACATGCTTAATACTTTAATATTTGCTGATCCTTTTGCATTCTAAAGTTGATAAACTTATTCTCAGCTACTTAATAAGCACTTAGTATAGTGTAGTGGTATAAAAATATGCAATTTTTGTACTTAATTCTATGGTTATAACCGCTATTGTGGCCTACAATGTTTTATGTCTCTATTGAGTGGCCTCTCAGTGTGAGCTTTCAAGATCTCTTATCTCAGCCATTGAAATATATAGACATACTGGCGTAGCAGGCTCATCTGTGTTTGGGAATAATACTGGAATGAAAATACTTGAATGTAAATTATATGGGATTTGTACAGAAGAATTGCATTGCTACAAAAAGGTAGTAAATAATACTTACTTTTAATTAAATATATTGCTGTTGTTTAAGAATATTTCTATTTTTTTATTTATGGAACTATTTTTTTAGTATTATTTGCTTACCAACCTGCAACCAAAAAGACAATATCCACGCGGACAAAGTAATATACACCGACTAGTTAATTAATAAAAATCTATTCATTAAAAAGCTCCAGAATGTAAAATGAATAAAATACCTACTTAGTTTATGAAGCTTTCAAATGAATGTAGCCGGAGAGGCGTTTGTTTCCCCTCATATTTTAGCGATGTCCTTGAAAATTTGTATAGGCATGCTTATGGCGTGTGTGCCATAGAAAGGTCTGGTCGTGAGGTCAACACGTATTATGATAGCCCCAAGCGAACAAAATACACGTATTATTGTACACCTATATATATTTTTTTTAATTTCTTGATTTATATGTTTGCTTATTATAATTTTTTTTTAAAAGTAGATTTCGCAATTCCTTATATTTTAAAATATATATAATCGAAAAATATGTGCTAAAGATTTGAGTTAATAATATATATGTAAGAAGCAATTGACACATGCAAATGCGAACTAATAACTGCGCTAATGTTTTTAATTTTACGCCCCACATTCTATAGAAACGACTATCTATGTAAGTTAAGGTTTGTATACAAGAAACTCTATTATACCTAGATCATTAAGGTATTGTATAAAATATATTCTAGGTAAGAACTCAGGTACGTCAGTAGACTAATTAGGTATACATAAAATTATAATATATAACTATCTATGAGAGATACCTATGTGTGTAACAAATACATACATGTATTTATTTGTATTATTTTACACCATATTGACTCAATTGGTAACAGGTAATAAATAAAGCTGTGAAATATAAGTAAATACAAGTGCGGGTCTGTATATGTGTAAATGTGTGTGTGTGTGAAAATACTTTTTCGCTTTGCCACAGATAATCCTAATAATATAGGTATAAATAGCTTCTCTAAAAGCTATTGTCTTTGAATGTGTTGTCACTATATAAATATTGAAATTATCATAAAATTTTAATCATTATCATAATAATTTAATCATAACATTTTAAATTTATAAGATCTCTTTTTACGAATTTTAATGATGAAAATATTTTTAACTAACAATTGAAAATACTAATAGTCGAATTTAGAATAGTATTCTTAAAAGTGGCGTACGTTTATTTGCATTTGAATATGCTGTCCGGCCACCACGTGCCGGTCCGGCTAGCTATCGACCGTCGCCAACCTGGCATATTGATTAAGCTAAGGGTCATCACTAATATTTTATTTAAAGCTTATTTACCTGGTACCAACCTGTTTACAAGAAAGTAATAAAAAAATATAGCGCAATGTTGCAGTGGAACAGCGTCTGGCTGTACACATATACGAAAATTCGAATCCGAATTCTTTTTATAGAGTAAAATTTTCATCTATATCTACATATTTTACACTTTATATATGGTCGTCGTCTACTTACGCAAAATAAAATAAAGAAAAAATGATATTTTATAGTTACAGCACTACGCTGGTGTTAATTATATAAATAATTATCCAAAGATCACGTAATAATCTTAAAACAACGCAAAAGAAAGCTGTTGTAGGTTTCCTGTAATCCTATTTCTATTTGCAGGGCTTCATTTCATTATCAGCTTTATAAAATGAGGAAGAGATTACAGAATGATGACTCGTTATCACTAATCTTGTAAACCAAGTAGGCATTTGAAATTTTATATATTACACAGAATGGTGGACAAGGGGAACCTAGTGTTATGCCAATTGGTTCTCCGCTTTTTGCCTTTCAATACATTGCGTGTTGAGAGCGAAGAAAATTAAAATCATTTGATCTCCCCGAGAGGGAATCGAACCCGCAGCCGTCGCTTACAGTCAGACGCTGTGACTGACTTATCAGTTGACGTAATTATTTTTTAATTGCAACTAATTAGAATTTATATCTCACCACAATGACGATTTCAAATCATTTTACTAATAGTGGTATTCCGTTAAGTTAGATACAGGCATACGTTGGTACCTACTGCTCATTAGTAATAGATACCTTACGATATATATATATATATATATATATATATATATATATATATATATATATATATATATATATATATATATATATATATATATATATATATAGGTATATATATATATACATATATATATATATATATATATATATATATATATATATATATATATATATATATATATATATATATATATATATATATATGTATATATATATATACATATATATATATATATATATATATATATATATATATATATATATATAAATAAATTCATATTAATATTTATCAATATATGTATATGTATATATATATTGATAAAAATAAATTCATATTATTGTTTTAAACAATTGTCAGATTTTTTCAGCAGAACTTACTTCCGAGCCGGTAGTTTTCAATAATAATATTAGTTATTATTAAATAATAAATGATATTTTAAATAGAATATTTTATCATTAGAAATAGATAAACTTGTCTGTATTTTTGTTAGCAGAATTTTCTATTATTCATATGGAAAATTTCCCACTTGATATAAAACTTTATACAATATATTTGCTGTATTGTTATATTGTAAAATAGCTTCCACGATATCTATACAAACCACTTAATTTTTAGTTTAAAAGTAAACTTTTTTAACTATCTCCATTATATCAAATTATAAAGCAACCTAGTTTCTAATTGTTAAAATAAATATGTAGTTTAAATGTATACTGATAAATTATATATGCTATAATGCTATGCTAATATAATAAAGTATTTTAAATTAAATTGGTTGTTTACTACAGTTATATGTTAACGGAAACATCACTAGCTACCCAAGGTTGACATGATTTACATGATGTCATATAATAATATATATTTATGTAGAATATGTATAAAATATATATATATATATATATATATATATATATATATATATATATATATATATATATATATATATATATATATATATATATATATATATATATATATATATATATATATATATATATATATATATATATATATATATATATTTTATACATATATATATATCAAAAATATTGTATGTACCTATATGAAAGTAATATTGGCAAGCATTTTTTTCAAACAATTTAAACTTTAAAAAAACTATAGATTTTTGTCTAGGTTACTTATTAAAAAAAAACAAACACAAAATGCAAATAGAAACCCAAATCATTTTTTATATTTATATTTTTTTTATCACTCTAAAATTAGCAACCCTGAGTATTGATGGAATGCTCGCCGCAATATTTATTTGACACACGATGTTTCCGTTTAAGTAACGTTTTGTACATTATGTAGTAAAACTTAACAGTATTTTGAACACATACCAACTCTAATGTTGTGTAAATGTACTTATATCGTCTAAAGAGTACGATAAATTTTGCTTCAAATGGCATATAAAACATATAAAATATCAATCTATAACTGGCGAAGACGAACAAGGGAAGAAATTGAAACTAGCTTACCAAGCTGATTTACTTACCAAATATTGTATGATTTATATTACATGAGTTAATTAACTATTATTCATTGTTATTTAATATTTAAATTATTGATTAAGACTTACAAAAGGTAACCCGATAAGAACCGTGTATGAGGACACTTCGCCACTGGTATATAATAATTCGTTATACGTGAGAACAGTGTCTTATCACTAGATTTTCTATTACAGCTTTCCCTGTATAAATCATTATGATACCTCATAATAGTGATAAAAGTTGAAAATAAAATCACAGGAGCAATATATCGTATAATACAATTACATGTCAGTTGTGCATTTAATAATAAGCTTATATTATAATCCCGTTAAACGTCCGACCAGGGTCATGGAATCTTTACCGAAGCTATATCTGATGCGTGTAGTATATAAATAAAAATATTTATATAAGTGTTATAAAAATAAGGATGTTTTTATATAATTGTTAATAATTACAATTTTTTTTGTACGAGGTAATAAATTTATCTTCCGCTCTGTAACTGGCTTGTAACGTTTTCCCGCTCTTTAAAATTAATTATTTGTTAAATCGTCACAACTTATTTAATTGAAATCATGAATCATGAATCTTCTTTATTTCTTTGCACTTCTACTACTGGATCTCTATAAAATGATACTATAACAGTTTTTCTATGTGCAGCTTTCGTCCCATAATAAGCTTACGCTATTAATATATGTATATGATAATATAAAAGATATACCAAATTTAAATGTTTGATACTGTCAAAATAAATATAAAAATAATTATGTGCGCATAGACTAGTTATGTATATATATTAAAAAGTAACTGTATAAAGCAAATATTTAAGGCCAAGAAGATTTAAGTTATTTGATATACTAAAAAAAAGATCAGGTTGCATTATACTGAGACAACCATGTTGTTATTTTTTACTTTTTAAGACTATCATGTAAGATTGTGGCAACATATCTAGTTTCAACTGCCAGCATTTGTTTTTCTGATGTATGATAAGTTCTTATTTGTATTAATTGTCAAGCTTTTCAAGATATTATATTGTCATTTATAATATAAACTTAAAAGTTCTAATAAACCATTTACGATAGATTTTTAAATATTACTATTTTAGTATAAAATGATGTATAAAATACATTTAATTAATAATATTTCTTTGTGTTAATCACTATTGTTTGAAAATAGTAGATACTCTTCAATGTGCTGGCTGGATAGAAACACAGCAGATA
This sequence comes from Dione juno, assembly GCA_037127375.1. NCBI lineage: Eukaryota > Metazoa > Arthropoda > Insecta > Lepidoptera > Nymphalidae > Dione > Dione juno. The sequence continues at coordinate 3,499,072 of JAXRJS010000067.1, forward strand.
GAGTTATTCGTTGAACTCTATTATATGAAAGTTCCGTAACCTTATTACACATTTAACACCAGATTTTTTCAAGGTTTTAATGTTTTAAAAATGCTGTAAGTATTTAGAAATGGTTGCATTACTAATAAAAAATAATATTTATTTGAATGAAGAACGTTTTATATATTATAAAATTATATATTATTGTTATCGGACATTTCATTGAAGAATATTAAGAAAAAAATTCTTTCCGTTGTAAATAATAGCCGACTGTTTGCAGATGAAAAGATTGCGCACACAACCGAGATGCCAATTGAGCTTCCTTTCTAGCATTGAATGGAAACGCGTCCCTAAATAATACCGCTATTAAACGTACCGGTGGCCCGCAGAATCACTTCACAGCACTTTCTAATCAAAAAAAAGTTTACACAACACAACACACGACGTGTACACAACACACAAATAAGGTGTACGAACGATTTCGTCCAAGTCGTTTAAAGTTTCTCAGGTATATACAGGTTGTTGACACGTATATACAGTACGTACAGTAGTAGTATAGTAGTGGCAAGTAGTGACGTGTGAACGCGACGCCCGATACTGACGGAGTGGCAAGCCAAGCCAACCGGTCTCAGATTTCTCCCTGTAAACATCGAAAGCGAGCCTTCCAGCCTTTCTTCGCGGCGAAACGCATCGGTAACCTCTACTATGATGACTCGTTGAATATTCGCATTTGTATTTTATATACATATAATGATAATGATATTGCTATTTCAAAATTATTTTTAAAGCTTCATGCTGTATTCCGCTCCTGTGAGGGTAGGGAGAGGTTACCTAGTATTAAGACACTCCGATTTCCGCTTTCCGCCACTTTTTCCACTCTGCTCTAGATACTGCGTGTTGATTGGCGGAGCTCAACGCCGCATGAATATATGAGTATATTTAATTTACATTATTAATTGTAAAGATCTTTAAAATGTGTTAATGGAGCTCAGTATTGTAAAAACAATATATGTCACTTCAAGCTATTTTTTTATCAATATTGATAATATAATTAGCATACTTGTAGAAGTCATAAATTGACATTGTGGAAATTTACTGCATATATGCATATATTTCTAGCACAGCACTGTGTACAAGTGACTCTACATTTTACTATAGACTATTAACTATATAGACTATGAACTAAAAATGTGTTTTATACTTTATCTAAATGTTTCAAAATATGTATAACAAATTAAAAAAACTATTTTTTTTTCCTTGAACGAAATGATTAAAGATGAAGTATTCATAATTTCGATATTTGTGATTACAATAACTATAAATATCAGTGCGTCAGCAATTAGAGTACAAGTAGTAAGGGACGGCTAAAGGCTTTCTTTTGACTCATAAAACGTTCGATGACGTCGGTCACGTCAGGATGTATACGACGAAATCGGTCAAGGTACAAGGCAGGTACCAGTAACTTTGACAGCAGGAGGTGATTCAAATTCGACCTTAAAAGTTACCACAGCATATTTAGAGAAACTCCGTAAATGGTGTACTCCTTTTGAGTCGCTGTTTCGATGGCCTAATCAATACCCACGCACGTCATTTTAGATTATGATAGTGTTGAGAAATTGATGTTTTACTTTTAGCGTTATGGTGGCACAATTGAAATGTGTGGCTGTACACGTAATAAGTGTATATTCGAAGTCACCTCGGGGGAATGTTCCTATTTAAAATATTTTCACCTGCTCGGCTCCAGTGAAATAAGAAGGTCATTAATTTGTAGGATTCATGAAGAAAAATGTCTTCTGCGGTAAGAATTGATGTGATTGTAATTTATGGTTATTAATTTGTAAGCTTTTGTGGGTTCGATTCCCTCTCGCTCTAGCAATAAGGTAAAGCCGTGGCTTTGAGTTCCACCGCCTAATGCCTCGAAAGGTTTAAAGTGGGGAACGCAGTGTCTTAACACTATGTTCCTTGAGCCTACGGTTCCCTCTGCCTACCCTGCTATGTGCGGGATACAGTGTGAAGCTATATTTATATTTATATATATATATATATATATATATATATATATATATATATATATATATATATATATATATATATATATATATATATATATATATATATATAAATATAGCTTCACACTAACACAATAACTGTTCATTTTACCAATATATCAATATGCTATTTAGTTATAATGAGTCGCACGTTATTTTTTGACATGTTACTTATTTTAACTCGCTTCCTTGTGTGTCATATAAACACATGTAGTGCTTGTTGTATGAAATGTATATATTTTTGCCATTGTAAATTATGTCCTAACTGAATTGAATTGAAAAATTCTAATTGATTGTAATTGATCTTCGTTTTTACCGTTCCTCGCCAGCGTTGTAAGAAGACCAACAAGCCACCCACAGTAGCCAGCCAGCACTTCTACCATATGTGAAGAGAGTTACAGACAGAATCGGCAACATCTTAGGAATACAGTAAACTATTATTAAAACGTAACAAAAAAGTGAGCCACTCCTTGAGACCAGTTAAATGTAATATTTATTTGCAGTGTGCAGGTGTATACTAACTTGATTGTGACTATTTATCTCGGGCTTATCTTACATGGGTAAAACAAAGAGCAGAATCGGTGTTAAAGTGAAGGAACGCGTTTGTGTTGACATCATATCATGTCAAGAATGGGCGTCTATTAAAGTGTGTGAGCAATCAATGAACAAACCCAACCGCTGCGTCAGGTTTGATAAACTTCATATACTCGCTAGGGACAATAGATATATCCTCAGAATTATCCGCAAGACTATTTTATTGATATATAAAAATACCCGAATTCCAAAGAGACGGTTGGAAGCACTCTACGAACTGGGACCCAGTTTTAGAAACTTTAATCAAATTTACCACACCAGAAGGCAAGAATCTGCCAGAATCCAAGGCAGTACGCGAGGCAAGTTAGAAACTGTTGGCGGTAGTTAGATATAATAATTATAGCAACTGACAGCGGAATGCCACCTCAGTCTACCCATGACCACGGACTACTGCAAAGTGTTTGAAACGTCGGGTTTCCAAAAATAATGTCAATATACGCGATTAATCTGGTTAAATTGTTTTATGTAAAATGAATTGAATAAGAAATAAAATAGTAATGAGTATTATTTATATTAATAAAATATGTCTAGTTGTTGTGTAAGACTAAAATAATGTTTAAAACAAAAGCAATTCATCTTTTTAAAGAAATATGCAAAAAAACAACAAAGAAGAAAAAATCTACTGAATTAGTAAAATTAATGTTTTTAAATGAAACGTAATCGTTTAAAAATGTGAAAATTTATTTTGATTTAAAAGTGAATTTGTCTGTACAATAATGATTAACCATTAAAATCAAACAAAACAGGCCGCGATTTGAATATATTAAACCAATACAATATATTAATAGTCTAAAAAATAACAGGCGTTTTAAAAATAGCGTATCATTATATAGCGTTTATAAAATATAGCCGTTGCAAACCCTCCCATTCCCTTTGAGTTTAAAATGAAACTAAAACATATATATTTTTAAGGTTCCGTACCTAAAAGGTAAAAACGGACCCTATTCTAATCCTACGCTGTATATCTGTCTGTCCGTCTGCCTGTCTATCACCAGTCCTTATATCATAAACCGTGATAGAAAGCTGAAATTTTCACAAAATATGGATTTCCATTGCCACTTTAACAACAAATGTACTAAAAATAGAAAATATATACATTTTGAGTGGAGGTTCTCAACGCCGCGGTTAGATTTGTCAGAGCGCCAATAATTATTCAATCCATCGAACGCCATGGCCTCGTATAGGTAATTGATTAAGTTGAAAATATGAAACTTTTACCCCGTTTCACTTTGTCTAGACGTAACATTTACGTAGACTCTCTAAGTAATAAGATAGAAATTGTCTAATTATAGACTTCACTATACATACGTCATAGATATTAGATTACACTAGTTTTATGTGGTTTGAAGTATTGACCTTTTTATATCATAAGTTACAGATTATAGTTAAGATGTTAGGTGCTAGAAGATAAGTCTTGATAATAGAAATTAAAATAATGATGAGTATACTAGAAAATAACATCTCTATATTGAGATAATGAAGTAATACACCCCTAATATTAATTATTTGTATGTTTTTTTCTTAATATATTATGTTAATAAAATATATAAATAAACAAGTATATAGTAACAGTTGCTTACTTAAAAAATCCTGTCAAGTCAGTGTTTATCTTTATTTGTTCTGTAAGTTCTCATTTTTTATTTAATTACATGATTTTAAGTCAACAGGAAGGTATTTTAGGGTTTAGTTTGTCAAAATATACCTTTTTATTACATTGACTTGGAAGTTTATTTTCTCTGCTCCAAGGTAATGTATTCCTGAGTATATGATATTAATCAGCGTAATAGACAGACAACAAAGTGATCCAATAAAGATGACACGCTTCTCTGCATTTATATGACGTAGTAGTTTATCACTGCATTTATATGACGTAGTAGTTTATCACTGCATTTATATGACGTAGTAGTTTATCGTATCTGCTTCTCTCTGCAAGATGACAGAGATATGTAAAGATGGTAACAATATTTAGAAATATGAAGTCTCGTATAAACAAACGGCACCGCACATTGTACTGTCTATTTATTCATGTGGTATACGATTTCATTGTAGAGTACAATAGCAGGATATAGCGCTAAAGTGTTTTGAAATATCCTAATAGATGTACACAAGTCAGGTAGGTATGTGGACAAGAATTTTGTATGTGACTCATATACCTACTTACTTAGCTGTTTAAACTTCTCACTTACAAAATATATAATAACTCCATATCCAATGACAATTTTGTTGGTACATTTTCCAAGTTTTCATTTGTTCATGCTAAATTATAAAAATATTCTTATTGATTTATTTATACTTTTGTTAGTATAGCCTAGTGGATAGGTAAATTTATTCATTTTTAGAGTTCCGTATCTAAAAAGGAAAAAATAGAATCTTATAGGTAAATATTGTTGTTTATATTTGTCGGTGACCTACAATTGTGATTGGCAAGGGATTAAAACTCTTAAACAAATAAAAGAAAAACTCCAAAAATATATTTTTTATATGACAGATAAAACCATCACAAACCTATATCTGTAGTTCATTTCATACAAAATTAATGGATACACCTGCAGATTTAAGTTTGTCGACTTATATCAGTTGTAGGTACTATTCGTTGACCTATAATAATTATGCAATTGGAACGGAACCCTCTGTGCGCAAATACAACTTGCATTTGACCGATATTTTTATATTAATGTTAAAATATTTTTATATGTTCAAAAATACCTTTATTTCTTATAAGAATGAAAGGTATATAAAAGGTTACATTTAATGTCAATGATTTATATCTGATTATAGTTCGCTAAAAATTAATGAAACTGTGGAATCAAACAATAAATGAAGAAATGAAAGGTTATCTGTCTGGCTGGTTGTAGTTTGCCTGTTCAATTAGCTATCAATAGTAATAACATCTTATCTATATTATTAAAATTTACATAATGGCAGCTTCTAATACTAGTGGTAAAGAAATATATAACACAAAATGCCTCGAGTTTATAGCGGGTTATGTATCACATTTTTGAATAGTATCGTCGCCAACGTCCATACTACGTTGAATACACCGGTTCTCGTCCGATCACCGAAGTTAAGCAACATCGGGCGCGGTCAGTACTTGGATGGGTGACCGCCTGGGAACACCGCGTGACGTTGGCTTTTTTATTGTTACTAATTGACAATATTTTTTTTTATATAAAATAAAGCGATAGTTATAACAAGGGAACCTCTATAGCTTGCTAAATGATCATCGAACTGTCTTAAATATCATCAGTTCTTTACTAGAACTTTCTTCGAAAGCTCTATCAAGATCACACCGAATAAAGCTAGGTAGATTGAAGCTCGGACAGTGCACCTTGAGGCTTCTTGCCACCCACACAGTGAATTAAAAAATGTAATGCTGTAACAAATTAATAGCAGCGATCTTTTTTAGATTTATAAATCCATAAATTATTCTCAGTTTATTATTTATTTATATGTTTTATATATAGAATAATACGACTAGGGTGAATATTTCACAAATATCACTTAAATGTATTGCATTTTTATTATAATGATTACATTCTTGGGTTAGTAGGTTAGGCGTCAATAAAATTATTATCAAGATAACTTGAAATAATTGCACATATACATATCTATACATAGGTTATGAATACACAGTACGTATATCGTAGGACATATATAATAAATAATAATAAATTTTATTTCATTAAAATATGTGATACAGATACACTCTAGATGTATTTATGATTTGGTATATCTACTAATCTAGAGGAGAGCGATGGCAGCCGTACTAGTACTAGTGTAAACTGTGTCACAGCTGCCAGCGTCTTCGCCCCTTAACAAATACTATTGATACTTTTATACATTACAGTGGCTTAATGAAAATTAGTAAAAAAATAATAATTTTTGTCTGCGAATACAATTAAAACACCTACGTACCAATGAGTTATAAGCAAGCATCATGTGTGTGCATGTGCGTGTGAGTATATGAGTGTGTGTGTATGTTTAGTAGAGAATACTCTCCGTTTCAATGTAGAACAACTTTTGATTCCAATCTTTGATAACATTTTTACAATTAAATGATGTCAGTGGATAAATATTAATTTTTTTATTAATTTTATTGTATAAGTGACCGCTAATTACGTAAAACTGCCAGCAGGCAAACCTTGTTCTTGTCGGAACTGTTGCACAGACTCTGGATTTATTGCGTTTGGAAGTGGGTCTGAACACTATACTTTTATGCTTACGAAGTATAACTTTTAAAATGTAAAGTTTTCTAACAGATAAGATAGAAGTTTCACGGTAAAGAAGATCTGTGCTATATCGTCTAGATTTTCACAGCATAACTTTTAGTATAGCCCTTTGAGCACGTTCCAAAACAAGCAATGTATTGCTGCTGGTATCTCCCCATACTGAGATGAAGTAATTTAAAAGACTTCTTACGAGGGCGTAATAAATTGTAAGTAGTGTATCAGGGTCAGGTAAATTTTGAAGTTTTCCAAATATGGGAATTAGTTTACGTATACGAGACGATACGTTATTAATGTGTTGTGACCAGTTAATGTTGAAATCTACAGTAACTTCTAAATATTTAATATTACAAGTACGAGGAAGTTGAGGACAATTGCAGAAGTCCTGAACGGTACAAGTATGCGCTGTGATAGATTAGATTATGTGATTTATTTATTAGATTATGAGATTATGTGATGATAGATTAGATAGAATCAGGTTGGGGCTGAAAACTGGGCTGGTGAGAAAATGCGATATTTGGTTTTATCAATATTGAGCGTGAGACGATTGTTGTTATACCAACGTGTCACCCATTCTATAGCAGTCTTTGCATGCTGTTTACCTCAATCCAATCACGTCCATTGACTACTAGTACAGTGTCGTCTGCATATGTAATAATTTTGCAATTAGATAATGAAGAATTGCATAGGCTATTAACAGGAACAGCATAGGACCCAGCACAGCACTTCCCTGTGGAACTCCAAAAGAGATGTATGTCTTGGCACTTATACTTGGCACAGAATATGATTTTATGATTTTTTTTTATTTTTGTCTGTCTGTTTGTATGTTTGTATACGCACATCTTCGGATCTACTGGACGGATTTGTTATACCATTTATAGTTGTATAACATTTATAGTTGTATATCTGTTAGGTCAGGGCAGGATTTACGCAAAAAGAGGTTTTGATGACTAGCATAACTTATGCAGAATCATAGTAGACACACGGAATGACGTGAAATAATGAATTCTGCCGTAACGAAAATAAATGAACGATACACTTTCCAATATATTTAATTATATATACAAAAATCAAGGATCTTTAGAACCAAAATTAAACATCTAAGCTATAAGAAACCAGAAAGTGGCTCTTTAATAATATGATTGAGCGTGATAAGCATTTTTAACTGAAATTTGAAAATCCAAGATCTAGAACATCTAACGAAAAACCATTGTGTCTTGCTAAACTACATGAAATACGGAGATGGCGCCTTAATAAAAGTCATTTAACGTGATGGACATTTGACTTTTAGATATAAAATATCAAGTATCTGAAACACCTGATAACACCCGATAGAACCAAAATAGATAAGCTAAACTAAAAAACAAGAAAAATATCTTTAGAGATATTTTGTTGTCATGTAAACACCTTACGTACCTTATTCATTCTTATGAATTATGAATGAAATAGGATATCAGCCCGTATGGTGGCAGGGATTATAAAGTCCACACTTACAAAGTGACGGGTGTCACTATATTATCAATATTAATTGCATTATATTTGAATATTAAATATTTTTACTGTGACCAGAAACACGACGCCTGAAATTTAATAGTAGCAATTCAATATTTCAATATTGAGTATCTCTTGTATCTGCATAACACGTTTGTGTGTTTATATATTATAATTATTAAATATAAGCAGCGGTAATATTGAACTATTACCACTGTTTTGGAAAAAAACATGACGAAGGAGATTTTTTAAACTATTTTAATATGGCATTATATATAGAAAAATTAACCTATATGTTTTACCCTTACTGTCGAGTCTCTTGTCGCCTTTTCTCAGCAGAACCTGCCTTCCGAACCGGTGGTAGCTACCTGTAGGGGCTGTAGGACTGACACTACTGACACTTTCAATGTAAATTGACGACAAGAATATATATATGTTCTTTTTATAACAACAGTAGGTAAGTAGAGCTTACTTTCCCAATTTCCGAGAAATTACATGAGTGACGGAACCTCACCTCAAAACCTCACTTTATCTAGTTACATCTGCACCGCGATTACCTTACATACGACTATATATTTTTTAATATTAAAATACTGATTCGTCCTAAATAGTGTAACTAGAATGTGTCATTCTATATAATACTACTAGTGTAGAATGGTAGAATGGTAACTAGTGTAGAATGTGTCATTCTATATAATATGTAAGTTATGCTAAAAAGGCGGTATTGTGAACAGGACCTATGACGGTTATAAAATGTGGGCGATTTAATGGGTTAGATCTACGAATAAATAAATATTGGTTCTCATTTGTTCTTATGTGTGTAAAAACATTTAAATATCACAGTCAAAGACAAAAAGAGAAATAGATAGACACATATAAAGCTATTATAAAAAGTACATTATAAAGGAACGTAGTTTTAGTAACAATATAAAAAGCCAACGTCACGCGGTGTTCCCAGGCGGTCACCCATCCAAGTACTGACCGCGCCCGATGTTGCTTAACTTCGGTGATCGGACGAGAACCGGTGTATTCAACGTAGTATGGACGTTGGCATACTAAATGGCAAAAATATTATTCTTATTATTACTAGTATTAGCATGTGTTACAACTGCATAAATAAGTATAGTTCAAGTTTTGAACATGATTTTGACAGATTTTAAAATATCTGTCTGATGAGTATCTATAGCTATCACCGAAGTTAAGCAACATCGGGCGCGGTCAGTACTTGGATGGGTGATCGCCTGAGAACATTGCGTGACGTTGGCTCTTTTGCTATTTACGAAAAAAAATAAAGTTTTTATATCATTACTTTATTCAAGTCGTCATAATATAAGATATATATGTTATACACTGTTAATAATTTTTATGTAATTTTTTTTTATATTTAAAAAATATATACATAGCTTAATAATTTTTAAGCCTTATTTTAGAAGAGATATAAAAAATGTTATAATAGAGAAATTACATGAATTTAGTTTTAAATATAAGTTAACAGCATAATAAAACAGGCACATATGACAATAAATTTATTTAGAGATCTACTCCATTAAATTAAACATACCAATGATAAAATACAAACGACAATAAACAAAATTTACTTTACTTGACGCTTCTATTTTGAACCTCAATAGTATTTAAAGTCAAAATAAGCTTCGTATAATTTCTATAATACAAGGCACATATTAATTTTGAAGTATTTCAATTTAACTCATTGTTATATGTCAAGGCTTCATATATATAACTTATTGATAAAAATAATGTCTTATTCAGTCTGAAACAAAAATAATATTAATTAGAATTCATTATATTGTAAAAAAAATTATAAAGAGAGACATTAGTATATTCATACCTTCACTGGGTTATTTTTAACGTCGCCATTTGTAGCAACTTCTGGAAAGAAATAACTTTTCTTTTTCTTTACAAATGTAGCATCAAGGTGATGATCTCTGTGAATATAAAATCGAGTTTGACTAAAATATAATATGACTAGAGATCATTAACTAATTTAATAACAACACATCTAAGATGAAAGAACACTGCTTGCTAAAATCATAGTTCTGCAAACTAACTACGTACAAATTATTGCACGTCTACTTTATTTCATAGCCAACATTATTACAAAAGAAAAAAGCGATTACTTAATATAAATCTACGTATGCATCTTGCAGAACTATGCACTTACAAGTAAAATTAAGCGCTTCCTTCCTCTTAAATATGTGCCAAATTCCAGACAAGTTTTTATAGAAAGTGTATTTTTCATTACGCCTTGAACAAAACAAATCATTATATAGCATTACATACAATATATAATGATACACCTTCACACTTTATCTCGCAGCTTTTGGTTTATAGCAGGATAAGAAAAAGGAAAAGACAGCCCGTTCCCTACTGTACCAGAGAGCGGTAATGAAGATAATTTAATTTTTCCCGAGTCGGAATCGAACCCACAATCATGGCGTTTAAAGTCAGATCCTGACCACTGTATCACGACGGATGGTGTACAATGATACAATAAAAAATTATTAAAGTAAGAGCATAGTTCGCAATTTGCAAGTTTAGGAATACCTCTAAGTACTTAATAGTATGTTTCATAATTATATATTATCAATTATATGAAAACTTTTCATATTTTTTTATTATATTTATATGAAATACAATACAAATTTATATATTGAATAGTTTAATGAACTAAATAATTAGAAACGTTCACAATACACTCACTAACGAAAGAAAAACATTTTTCGAAAGATATGTTATTTTTTTTATATATATCTACAAATATCAAAATACTCAGTTTAGTAAATAGTGAATAATTGAATTAAAGTACATAGGTCAATGATTTTCATAATATATTTATATATTATTATAATTTAACCTGTTTCATCAAATATTTCAAGACAAGTGAGATCACATTATATTTTGCAACATCCATTCCATATTGAAATATGTTATTTGCACAATAACTCGACATGGGAGCTATGCATGTGTTATATAATAACAATGCTAGAACCCATTTCGTTCGACAGCTCGTCTTTATCCTTCTATCTAAAAAACTTTGTGAAAATCTTGATGTTTTATTTTGAACAAATTCCGTTTGCAATTCTTCTAGTTCCTGCGATGTTTGAAAACTGGGCTTTTCATATTATTTGTAGCCATGTTTTAGTATTATTTAAAGTGGAAAACTTACCGTTTGTCAAAGTATGACGAGCGGGGCGTTGTATTTAGGGAATGCTCCGTACTGGATGGCTGTAATGGGAATAAAATTCAAAATAAGAAATCAATTCATTCCATTGAAAAAAAAAAAAAACACCTTGATATTTTCAATAAAATGTTGCATAAAATCATAGTAAATATTTTTAGCTAGCAAAGAATTTTTAGCCTCCTTTGCAGTGGTACAGGGCGGATTCGTTGTTATAATGAAGTTTACAAACTATACAAAGACCCTAATATCATACAAGTCATCCAAAATGAGCAGAATATCTTGGTTTAGTCATATTCTATGAATGGACAATAGCAGTTTAAACCCTAAACTTGAGTTGAACCCAGATGGTAAACGTAGTAGTTGAAGACCTAAGCTGAGGTGGCTTGATGGAGTTACCAAAGGATTCAAGACTCTAGGATTCAAAAAAAAGGGAGAGTGACCGTGAATAAAGAGGAATGGAGTAACGCGTTACAGGAAGCTAGGGCCCACAAAGGGTACAGCCCTTGATGATGATGAAAAATGTTTATATCATTTTTCATACAAGTAATTACGAAATAACAAATTAAGCAATTGACACAAATGGATCACTACTCCAGCCAACATTTACATTATTCTCCTTATCCTCGCTGTCGGAGGACACGCGCCGCCTGTTCTTGCACAGCTCCGGCTGACACCTGCAGGCGCCGCCGCAGCCCTTCTCGGACTTGACGCAGCCGCACATCTTGGTGGAGCAGCTGCCGCGGCACGTGCAGTGCGGGGAGCCGTCGCTGCCGCGCTTCACGGCGCGCGCCGGCACCGACGTGTTCGCCTCCGAGCCGTCGGACGTGAAGTTCATGGTGAGACGGGACCGCTGCGCCTGGCATGTTAGGATTGTTAGGTTTTGTCTGTAATTTTTGTTTTTTTAATAACAATTTAAATAATAGTAAAGTTAAACATTTAAACAATAGTTTCACATAATTTCACAAAAATTGAGACATTGCCTATTGAGTGACGGATCAGACCGTCACAATGCACATTACCAGAGCGTGTAATAAAAATAACCAAATCCCCCGAGCGGAGATCAAACCCACAACTCACTATGCCACAATGATCCGATGATATGATTTATTTCTTTCTTCATATGTGATAAATAACATGTGTTTATATAGTATTTATACCTGAATACGCTTAAACAAGGGAGTGGCACGCCAGTCTGGGTCTTTTTCAGGGTCTTCAAACTCGTCGTCCTCCTCATCTGTAGGCTCCACATACTCTACTTTGTTCGGAGCATCCTTACTGGGTTCCTTTTTAGTTCGTTTTTTTGCCTTTTTGCCCGCATTACGTAATTCTTCTAGCTCGTCTGCTAACTTTTTCTGTAATATGTAAATAAAAATTATATAGACAAATATAACAAATGCAATTAAAAAAATATTATATTACAGCCTAATCAATAACAATACCCAAATATATCCAGTAAATTATTGCTTTTGCTTTATATTTGCTGATATGTCTCTGCTATAGTGATCTATAATCACTACGATAAACAATGGTAAAATAAATTAATAAATAAAATACCATTCAAAAGTGACAAAAATATTATGAAATCAAAATTTGAAAATATATGTGTCAAGAGTTAGTAACAGAACAAGCAATATAGAATACGCACATTTTCCTGTTCAACCTGGTCCAGCCTGTCTTGTTGGTACTGGATGACGTTCTGCAGATGCTTGCAGGCCTCGCTCCGGTCGCCGCGCCCCACCACGCCGCGCTGCAGCGCCACGAGGGCACTCAGCTAAACATAAATATTCATCTTTATTTTTATAAATATAATAAAACTAGATTTAAATTGATTCACATATTACATAGGTTAGCTTTTGTGCATTTAATTAATTTTAATAAAAATACACTTTTCAGGAAGAATCAATAAGTATTTGTGTATTTACAAAAACATTCTATTACTTTTCCAGTTTTTTCACTTGTTAAAATCTTTTAATTAGACCTCAAGCCTCACTACATCTACATTATACATCAGATGTAAAGTCCGCATAATCGATTTACTACCGTATTTTGAAACTGAAACAATTTTCGTTGCCATAGTGGCCGCAAATCGAGCAAGCTTCACTTAACAAATTAAAATTAAATTTAGGGTCATTTATTATTGGATATTTGATTAGTTACAAAGAATTCGACCGTTCGAATAATAATTTTTTTTCAGACAAAATAGATAGTCAAAGAGATTTATAATAATCTTGAAAATAACAATTTTTCAAGAAATGACTTAAATTGGAATCAACTAAACAAAGTCAAAATTACCTTCTGTTCATTTTGCAACTTAACGGATGCTAATTGTTGCTCAAACTCTAGCTTGCTATTCTCAAACTCCACCATAAGCCTGTCGTAGGACTCCTTGACCTCTTCATATCTCGCCTGATAGCCTTTCTCGCTTTGGTTCTGCAGCTCTCGCTTAGCGTCTACTAGCAGCTCGAACAGGCATTTGAGTGCAACCTTTGCTTCTAGCATTGATTGGATGTTGTCCCATTGAATACGGGATTTGTTTTCTGTAGTAATGAAAAGATTTTAATTGAATTTGATCTCTGGTTAATAAACAAATAATTCAGTATAAATGTATTAAGTGCAATCAGTTCTACGCAATTAACGTCTCAGAGTTTGTCGATAATGCATATAATAACAACAGTACAAACTGTGACACATTTAAATATACATAATTGATTAAATTCGTTCACGCTGTATCCCGCACATAGTAGGATAGGCAGAGGGAATCGTAGGCTCAAAGAACCTAGCGTTAAGACACTCCCTTCCCCGCTTTCCTCCTTACGAGGCATTGCGTGTTGAGTGGCGGAACTCAACGCCGCGCTTTGCCTTATCGCCAGAGCGAAGAAAATTAAAATATTTCATTCTCCCCCAGTGGGAATCGAACCCACAAGCCGTCGCGCTTACAGGTATAGGTTGTCCTGCCTCTCGTCACGACGATTACTTTACTTGTTAATAAATAAGCACTCACCTTGATCAGCGGTCAATATCTTTTGTTGTAGATCTGATATTTGCGCCTTACGTAGCGCGAGGTCGTCCTCCAGTTCCGCTATCTTCTTCCTATTGGCTTCATCGTCGGTGCTATTGCGCAAATTTTCTATTTGTTCTGTTATCCACGCTCTATGAATAACAGTAATAATTTTAAAATCATATATTTTTTACTTTTGTGACTTTGTTTAATATTATATTATAGGTATACCTTAGTAGAATATTATGTATAGCAGAAAATCGACTAAGTGGGAATCATGCGATTATATCCGATCTGATAGATTACATATGGACTAAACATTTTGTACTGGGTCTATAAAAATACACTTTTGAAGAAAATTATTTCTAATAATTTTATTTGTGTACCTCTTTATACATTATACATATTTTATTACTGTTCCACGCCTTTTTGAAACTTTAAACTTTCCCCATTCATCTCAACTCTTAAATCTACATACATCGGATTGGACATAAATAGATGTACAATAATATAAAATCCAACTTTACTAGTGCGAATGTACATACATTTCCTATGTCAATACATAGGCAAAGGAAATCTAGCAAAACCATTTTATGCACTTTATCTTAACATTGCAAATTGGGGACCCTATACTTTGTTATATTATAAATATAATCTATAGACACTAATGAGAACAGTCCCCAAATATTGCTAAATTGTCACAGCACATACAATTTTTAACCAAGCAATATTATGGACATTGATATAGTGCCCTAATGAAAGGAAGCTAATTTGAAAAACTATTTTACCTATACTCCATCAATTCTTCCAAAGACTTTTCAGCTTCCACAATACTGAGATGAACTTCTAACTCTTGTTCTATGTACTGTTGCACCGCGCCCGCTTTGACACTGCCTTTGGCGTTCCGCTTCATTGCGGTTTGCTTTTGTCTGTCTAGGGCTTCCTTTACACAAAAAGAAAATTATTAGTATGGCAGCCAGTCTGTTGGGGGTAGGAGTATGTTTTAAATTATGCTTATAATAAGGTACTAATACTTTCAATAATATTGGAAATTTAGCCACAGCCTTACCCATCTTGGGCATGTCACACTATTGAGTTTACAAAGACTAG
This sequence comes from Dione juno, assembly GCA_037127375.1. Taxonomy (NCBI): domain Eukaryota; kingdom Metazoa; phylum Arthropoda; class Insecta; order Lepidoptera; family Nymphalidae; genus Dione; species Dione juno. The sequence continues at coordinate 3,514,720 of JAXRJS010000067.1, forward strand.
AGAAATAATCTATAATATAAGAATATATAAACTGTAAACACGGAATGTTTCAACATGCATCTTCAGAACCACTGCATGACCTCAAGTGAAACTTTTTTATTATATAGCTAGAAGGCCTGCGCCTTCTCAGGTATAAATAATTTACAAAACTGAAGCAATTGGAGTTTTAACTCTTAAGAATAAATGGATAGTTTCATAGTAAAAGCTGTCCAGCACACGTCAGTAAGTACCTTGAGCCGCTTGTTGACGGCGACGGCCTCCTCCATCTTGCGCTTGAGCACGTTCTGCTGCTTGGCGTGCAGCGACTCCATCTTGGCCATGGCGGTGGCGCGCTTGCGGTCCTCGTTGCGCAGGCGCAGCAGCGCGCGCTCGTTGTCCGCCTTCCACTTGCGGAACTTCTCGCTCTCCTCGCGCATTTGACGGATTATTTTCACCTGCACGGTTTTTTAGCTTTATATATGGCACAGGGTAGGCAGATATTATGTATGTGATGCTTTTGTTGCCGAAATTAACTGAATGATATAAATATAAATTCTCATTTTAATGACAGAGTTTGAACTTTGAACTATGAACAATATTTTTGTATTAAATAGATCAATTGGCTCTGGTGGCATCTCTAAATGTTAACATCTATTAGCTATTATATATCATAATAGATAAAGTTGCAATTAAATGAGTAAGTAATAACAGTAAATAAATAATATCATGTGGACTTTATATATTTGCAGATATTTAACTATACCAAAATGAAACACACCTTAGTAGCCTTCATGGCCTGCAATTCAGCATTAAGAGCGGCGATCTTTGCTTCGTTCTTCTCCTTCATCTTAATAATATTGGCTTGTTGCTGACATTTCTTCTTTAGGTCAGTTATCTCGGATTCCAAAGCCGATACTTTGGTACGACGCTCTTCGTGTGACGGATCTTTACTCTGCAAAATATTAGTTATTATATTATTATAAATTTTTAAAGTGTCTCATTTCAACTGTAAGATCTTAAACCAGCGTTAAAAATATAAGTTTTTATGCAATTCATTTCATAAAAATTAATTAAAATTTTACATTCTCAATTTTTGCGCGATTGTGCATGACTGTAGCTCTCCCGTGACACTCTCGCTTTGTAATAAGTTTTTCTTATAGCAAAATGTTTTAATTTAATTTTGTTGTACAGAATTTCAATATAAATATTAAAATATTAAGTATTTTATTGATAACTACTATGTATCGGTCTCAATATCACTTGGTCTAGTGCTCACCACTAATAATGCTTCATGAAGCAGATTTCAATAAATAGATAAAATCTAAGCAAGTCTATATGTGCTGTAAAATAAAATATTTATACTATATTATATTTTATTTTACTATACTATATTTTTGCGAGCATAGATTTACATTTCTACCTTATTTTGCTTCAACTGTTGTAGAAGCTCATCCCTCTCCTTTTCTAGTTTGGATATTTTTTCTTCATTTTCTCTCAAATTATTGTGGCTGTCCAACATTTCCTTGTTGTTGGCCAGTATAGCTTGAACCACGGACGCCTTGATGGCCATAGCGCGGTTGAGCTCTTGCAGTTCTTGGTTCAACGCCACCTACAGAAATACATTTTTTTTAGTGGTTAGACACTTTGTTCTCGGTTTCTGTTCAAACTAGAAACATTACATGTTAAGTGACAGAAACGTGAACGTCTTAGTTTATCCACGAGAGCGAGAAACAAATATAATTAATTATCAACACTAAAATGGCTTCACAGAAACCAAACCTAAACCTAATATACATCATGCTACCATAATAATATATTATTATATCAGTGAATCAAAATTAAACCACAAAACATTTAATGTACATTAATTTAAGAAAGAAGTGCTTCTCATATACTCACAAAATTTTTATTCAAGGCAGAATATACTTAAGTATAAACAAAGGCATAATATTAAATTTTACAACAAGTAACTAAGCAAAAAAATAAGTCACATATTCATTTGAAATTAAAACTATCATTTTTTAAATTAGAAAAAATAATCATTTTTTATAATAAAATCATAGTATCATAAATACAAAAAAATATATAACAACCTGTCCCATCGCCCTCTTTTCTTCCTCTAGCACTGCCTGGTCTTCATTCATTAGAACATCTTCATCCACTTTATCCCCATCCGAATTTTCTTTCACAAAGGACAGCTTTATTTCGTGATCTATTAACTCTTCATTAGTCTTCAAATTAACTGACTGTAAATCTTCCAATCTAAATATTGTAAAAATAAATTTTTAAAAACTATCCCAACAATTTAGCTGGGCTGTTTTTGTCCAGAAAAAGCCACCGCCTGAAGAAAACACGAGATATCTTCGGCAAGGAGCTATATATGACTGATTGGTCAATGTCATTAGGAAAACAGTTCATATTGATTTCTAGTATTTCATGCATTTTACATATAAAAGAACACATCATGCTAATATAAAGAAGTTTAAAAGTCATGGTCATACATAGTGATAATTTTTTTTAAAATAGCCACCAGCTCGCAGCTTCGCCCGCTTAAATAAACTGAATCGCGTTAGTTTTGATACGTTATACCTTCGACATCACATAGCAATTCTTCGATTTTCTCGGATTTATATATTTTCGAATTACATACTATAATGTATATGTTTCTGGTATAAAACATATATGTATACTAATTTAAACAATCATTTTACATGCAATATTTTTGTCATAAATATACGTTATTGAGCATAACATCTATATAAGCATACTCTTTTCTATTTTATAACATTATGTATTGGGATCAGGATCGGAATCTGGATAAAATATCATTGTAAAATAATCATCAAAAACGGTTCAGCAGTTTAGGCGTGAAAATGTGACAGACAGACATGAAGTTACTTTCGCATTTATAATAAGTAGGGATTAATTTATTTGTAGATATGAGGAAAAACATGATCTTATACCAACAACATGTCCTAGAAAAAGGGTTTAAAACTGACACTTACCTCAATTTAACCTCCTTCAAGTAATCAACGACGGATGTTTTCTGTGCATTATCATCTTGAGAGCCCTCAGTCATGTTAAGATTCTCTATAGTCTGGTTACATTGTTCCGTTAGCTCATTTAGCTTTCTTTCAATTTTGTCTTTAGCGGCCTCAGCTAACAATGCTTTCTCACATAAATTGGTATTTTCTATTAGCATGTTGCTCAAATGTTCTGTAACCTGTTTATGTTTCTTCAGAAGCTCTGCATATCTGGATTTCTCCCTGTCTAATTCTTCTTGTAGTTGTTCATTATTTTGTTCACTCACTGTGGGTAACTTGCCTAGAAGTTGCAGCCGGAGTTCATTGACTAGGTTGTTTAATCTGCAGAAGAGAAAGAATCTTAATTAATTACTATTATAGTATTCCATCTGGGAGAATGTATTTATGGTTACTAAATATATCTTATATGATTTGGTGATGTAATTTTAAATATGCATATATTATAGGGCTTTTGGTTTTGCTGATTTTTACATGTTTTAAATTAAATTCTTTAACAAGATTAATCACGTATATTCTAGAAAAAACGTGAAAGTGTTTGGAAGATCATAACATCATAATATGTTCTTAACATTACATGTTAGTCAATCTATTAATATCATTTTTAAAACATAGCTAAATAAATTAACTCTATTACCTAACAATCTCAGCAGCCTTGGCATCTTGGTTAATAATCGGCTTGTTCCGTATACGCCGCGCGCGGTCCGCATACCGCAGCGTGGACACCGTTTCATCCAGGTTGTAGTCCGCTGGACTCACGCAGGCCACCATGAGAGTTAGAGAATTACCTCCTAGACTGTCTGTGGAGGAATGGTAAGGTGAAAGGTATAATTTTTGTTTTAAACATTCAATTAAAATTTTTATAGTGTGTTAGTTTAAATGTTTGAAATAATTGGAGTATAAAAGTTGTTATTAATATATGCCATTTCGTATGTTAAAAATATATATTGATAATTGTGACTGTCTGGTACAATGATAAGACAACATTACTTGGAGACTTGAAAACTTTGTAAAAATATTACTTTACCTTGTAACAATCTAGTAAGCTTGCTATCTCTGTAACTAATAAAGCTTCTGTTAGTGCCATCTCCGAGTGCTGATATCACATTGCCCAGTGCTAATAAGCCTTGGTTGATCTTTACACCTTCTTTCAAACGCTCCCCACTAGCTTTCGTCTTTTTAATACGCTCCGAACCAGCTAAGTCCACTAAATGGAACTTTGATGTTGTTGCTACATTTCTGAAATTACACAAATATTTATTAATAAGACTGAAAATAACATAGAAAGTATGAAGGGTTGAAATTCATGTGTAGAAAATGATATATACATATTGAATTCTATATGATAATATTCCATGTTAAGCACTATGTGGCAAAATGGACCATGGAGACATGGAAACGGTTTCCGCCACACATTTCCATGTTAAATAAAAGAATCTATGTTATATTATTAGTATAATTTGTGTGTTACTTACATGCATTAAAATATATTATATCAGAATATATATATTTTAAATGATTAAATGGAATCAAAGCATCAGACATAAAATTTTATTATCAACATTTAACATCTACAATCAATCAAAATCATCATAACTATACTTACTTATCACTTCGGCTCTCTTTAGCAATAATGATGGTGAAAACTGCATGACTTCTACTGGAAGCTTGGTTCATAGCAGTGGAACCTGTCACACGTCCAGATGAACCACGCTCTAACACCATCATGGTCTCCATTGTAGATGTTACTGGTAACTCAGAGATACCTAAAATTAATTAAAAAAAATTAAAAATCTCTTCATGATAAGAAGAGTAACAGACATTGACACTAGTGTTATAACAATTCAATATTGTTACATTTTAAAATGTAACCGTTACGTACATTTGGCCTCTTGCATAAAAATAAGGGTACTTTAAGCAAGCTTATCACTGAATTTCAATATCACTGAGTTGGCAACAAAGCACTCCTTTACACTTAAATCAAAGAGCCATATATGCCAGTTACCAGAACTCACCACTTGACTTTTTTAACAACCAACTAATTAATATTAAGTATATAATCATAAACTATTGGCTAAAACAATTTAAAAAAACAACTTACCAGGCAAAATAACACCTTTGTTGACATCTTCTCTTATTTCAATAATACTATGATTTCTCTCTTTGCCAGACAACAAATCAAAGCATTGCTCCTGATACAGTTCCATGAATGAAACACTTACTTTAAATATAAACTTGTCCTCATGCAGTTCAATAAAGTCAAATATGTCAGCTACAGCTTGTGGTATTACACCTATGATAAAATTACAACAAAATTTACATCATTTTTCAAGGTTATATATTTTAAAGTGCATACACACATGTACATGTACATACATTTTGAATAAGAAACACATTTAAAAATATAAACAAAGAAGAACTTGGACCTAGAGTGCTTTCTGTGATTCAAATGAACATTTGAATCACAATTACCATCATGCACTTCAAAGTTACAAGGAATATTAATTGACTTGAAGTCATGGTTTGATAAAAAAAACAATACTCACCTAATTTAGTGGAGTCCCCATCGGAACCCGAATAATTTGTTCCCATTGTGTAGGTTTTGCCAGAACCAGTCTGGCCATATGCTAATATTGTTACATTATACCCTGTTGAATAAAATATGCGCCTTTACTAGTGTAATTTGAGTCTAATTTTTTTATATAAGGAAAGCTATTTCACTTATATTTGATAATAATCTTGAATTACTCATATAATTACTAATATTATTAATAATAAATTGAAAGATTATAACAGAAACTCAATTATAAAATGATATTGAATAAGTTCAATAGCCACAAGCCCTTAGGTCTTTAAAAATTAAATGAATTTACAATAAGTTAGCATTCAAAACTAAATGTTGTCTTAATAATAGAATTAATACTAAAGTAGTAGAAATTATAATTCATACCTTGGAAAAGCTTTCCAATTAGTCCTTTAACTGCAGTATCATAAAATTCTTGTTGAGTGATATGTTGAGGAAACACAAAGTTGTAAGTGAATGCTAAATCTTTTATTTGTACTTGTGACTCTCCAGCTACCACGTCTATACATTCGTCACAGCCTCTATCAATTTCAGTTCGCATTAAGGGCCTTATCCTAAGAGCGACTTGCACTGTGTCAATAGTAGCTTTATTGGTTTCCCCTTCTACCATTTTGGATAATTTAATCAATTTTTCGTTAAATACAAGCCTTAATGTAAGATGTTTCAGTATTTTTCACGTACTCGTCATGACCGTTAATATAAGCACTGTCAGCTTTTATTTTTTAAAGTGGCCTCTTTTCGTAACGGCCAGTAATAATAATTTAACTAAAAAATATGTATGCATTAAAGTTCAGTGTTAGTATTAAATATTTTTTTAAATTATCAACTGAATATGCAATTAACACAAACAAGTGATTTTATATAAACATGTTACTAATATCAATTTCAAGTTATGGTTTATTTACCTTCAATTATGTCAGAACTAATAAATAACGATAGTAATGTTATAACCGAATGTTAAAAATATGATTTTAAGATTAGTTTCCTCGAAAGAAGCTCACTTTTTACATCACGATACAAAAACTTTTAAAATTAATGAAGAACGGTTGGATGTTCCAGTGAAACATTCAAATTCGGTGTTGCTATTTATTATAAAAAAAATATAAATACCCTTGTAATAATATAGTATCTGAAGTATATTTTTAATATATTATACTTTTTAGATATATTATTTTTTATATATAGGAAAGATTTTTCATATTTGATTTTTAAATAAGTACTTAATACACGTAAATTGTATGTAATAATTCACTTTGTTTATTCCTTTTTTTTGTCTATCTATATTTTTTTTATCTGTGAGAATTACTTGTTGTCAAATGTTGGTAAAAAGGAGCGAAAATCACAAAATCTACCTCAAAATAAATATTTAATTTGTTTAACAATATCTTCCTTAATTTTATTCTGTATGTGGTTGAGAATTTCGTTTTTCAGTATTATCGGTATGAATTGTTGTTAACATTGTGCAAATTACGTCATGCCACCAAGAACGCGAGGAACGATAGCTTCTAAAGCCTTCAAAGAAAATGAATGTGTTTTAAAATCTAAGACGACAAAAGGAACTGTTAGCAATACAAAGCCTTTGAGAAAAGCTTTAGCTGATAAAACAAACTCAGCATCAGACGACAACACTTCTGTAGTAATTGAAAATACCACAAAGTCTTCATTAACAAAATCTAAAAATAATTGTGAAAATAATATTTTGAGACCACGTCGCAACAGAAAACTTCCTAATCGTTATAATGAGAATATTATATCACCGACTGTATCCAGTAAAGAACGCAACGGAACACACAATACTTCGACTACCGAGAATGTACCAAAATCTGCCAGAGGCATGACTTCTGATTCTAGAAAGGAACCTATTGTAGTCGTAACACCATTGAAATTGTCCATTCCACAGCCTTGTAATTTAGATAACAGCTTACTAAAAAGTCGTCCAAAACGAATTTGTAGGTTACCAAATAAGTTTGATGATCATTCCATAAGTCCAAATAAGTTTATACCTGTACAACCTATCAATGCTAGTACACCTATAGCAAACAAAGCAAAAACAGTAAATAAAGTAAGTGTTAAAACATCACAAATACCTCAAACGAAAAAAAAGCCTAAATTAGGTTTTCAAAAAGCATTACAATCTTCGGAAACACTTTCTACGCAAAACACAATAAGAAATTATTTTAGTAAAATACCTTCAGACACAAACAATAATGCTAAACGAAAAGTTAAGGCATCACCTAGAGCATCACCTGCTACAAAGAATAATACAAGCATACCGAGGAAAGTCATACACAGTACATCTTATAAGGATAAGGAGAAAACACTTAAAAGAGATTCTAGTAAACTAGATGTATATGAATTTACATATGATCCTAATGAAGAACCACCTCCCACGAAAAAAAAAAGGAAAAGGATTGTAAAGAAGCCTGCTAAACCCAAAGTATTAACTGTTAACAGTAACTATGATAAAAATTTGGCTAAGGCCTTAGCTGCACTAAAGCGTACAGTTGCTACACAATCCTCATCCCCACCCAAACTTACCAAGGAACAAACAATTATGAAGAAAGTGATAGTTCGAAATAATATAACAAATTCTAATCAGAAACAAAATATAAATGAAAGCGTTATCAATGAAAGAAAGTATAATTCTGTTAGAGTGGAGGATATAGCTCTAGATATGCAAGTAGAATATGATAACATAGATTATTCACCAGTTAACTCTCCAAGTCAACCTAAAACCCCGGTTGATCTTAGCAAAACATCAGAAAAACTACCACAACCTTTGAATCTTCAAGATATCAGTTTCTTTGATGAACAACCAGCTGCTAGTAGTAGTATGAACACTTCAGCCAGACATCCCTTAGCTAGTCCATGGAGAATAGAATTTGGTAGCTTACCCATTAAATGGCAAGTAAATACTTATGTGAAACCTAATATGACTCCGGCATTTGAAAGTTCTTTTATTAATTTTAGTGACAGTAGTAAAAAGCATGTATATACCAATATTATACCAGAAGCTAATGATTGTCTTCCTGAAATAGTTGAAAGTCCTAATTTAAAACAGACTAGCATAATGTCATTTATAAAAGAAGTTGTAGAAAAAAGTGCAAATAAGAAAAAGAAAAGCAAAACAACACCAGTCAAAGCAAATTCTCTATTTGAGGATACAAACACATCAATGGTAACAGATATTACACCAAAAAAGCAAAACGAAAAATCAAATGACCATGTAAAATCAATAAGTGGAGTGTTAGCTGAAAATAATAGTAATAACACCACTTCAGGAACAGATAATGATAATGCACCTGATAATTCTGGTGACCAAAATAAATCTGGTGAAAATAATACATATTTTGGTTTTGATGATACTGAAGACCAAGAAAATATTTCACCTAAGAAGAAAAATAAAGCTAAATCATTGAGATCTAAAACTAGAGGTATATTGCAAGAATTGAATAGGCAAAAGGGTCCAATGCGGGCAGTTATACCAGTAGTTGCAAAATCAAAGCCTATAAATAATACTGAAGGATTAAACAAATTATTTGGAGAAGCGAAGTCAGCTACTGAACCCCCAGTTTTTCCTGAAGTAGCTGTCAATAGTAATCACAAAGTGACTGTAACTGAAGTACCTTTGCCTGATGCTGATGAAAATGATGACTCTCAATCAGTTCACTTGTTTGAAGATATGGATGTAGTACATCATCAAAAGGTAGTTATTTGTTTATTTCTAAACCTTGCTCTATTTTATCTATAATCATACTATAAAATCGTTATGGCACAGAGGCACAGTGTCAGCCTGTAAACTCGATGGTTTGTGGGTGCGATTCCCACTTGGGGAGAATTAATTATTTTAATTTTCTTCACTCTGGTGACAAGGCAAAAGTGCGTTGAGTTCCGACACTCAACATGCTATGCCTTGAAAGGTGGATAGCTGGGATCAGAGTGTCTTAACACAAGGTTCCTTCTTTCAGCCTATGGTTCCTTTTGCCTACCCTGCTATATGCAGGATACAGTGTGAAGTTAAGAAAAAATATATATAATTAATATTATTTTAGTGCTTTTTTTTGTTTGTTTTTTTGCTTATGTATATGACTTTTAAGGTAGATAGTACACAAGTTAATAAAAATTATTTACATTCTAGCCAATCCGTAAAAGTTATGGAAAGCCAAAAAGGGTTGCATTCCGTAAGAATTCCAGAAACAGTGACACAAGTCTGTCAAGTCATGTGAATCAAGCATCGAGTGATGAGGATTTAGATGACTTGTCATTTAAATTGCCTACAGAAAAGCCTAGAAAGGTTGTCAAAAAAAAGAAAACAAAAAAGCAAATGTTGTCTAAGAAAGAGGTAAGTTATCTTTTTAGCTTTACCTATATCATAGATATAACTATATAACTAATTAATTTGAGCAGCTGTTTCTTTTATTTATTTAGTGATTGTAATCACATGTTAAAATATGTATAGAGTGTGTTATATTTATTTATATTTTACTCTTATACAAAACTAGTGCTACTTGGGGCTTTGCCCAAAACACCGATGGTGAAATAAGAGAGTTGTGTATGACACAACAAAAAAATATTTAATCTAAATAATTAGCTCCTGAGATCACCTCATTGAATCGAACAAATTCTTTACCTATAAATGTGATAAAGGTGATATACAACAATAAACATATATAAACTATTATTTTCATATCTTTCAGGAACAGGAAGTGGAAGCTTGGGCAGCAGGCTTTAATTCCATGTGTGAAGACATTGATGAGTTTGACCTGGTGGTCGAATAATGTGTACTTTCTTTATATACAACTTAAGTTTTTGTTTATAATAAGTTTTTTAGATTATATTTCATTTTAACAGAAAAGTGCAATTCACAATTTTTTTTAATTTTACTTAATGACTTAATAACTTAGTTGGGGACTTAAATTTTATTCCAGTTTATATTTAAAATATAATTTTTTTTTCTTAAGAACACACACTTCTAAATATGTAGGAGTAAAATGGAATACAAAGTGAATATCTATATACATAATGAATATATAATGTATAGATTATGCAAATTAAATAATTACTATTTATAATACAAATGGGACCAAGTTTTATGTATTTGAGATTCTTTTAATTTATTTTTTGTTCTTTTTTTATTAAAATCATGTGTGCCATTAAATTTAAGCTTCATTTGTCTTTGCCATTATGTGAGATTTTAAATGTTTGTTTAATCATGATTATGTAATGATGGGTGTACCTTGATCATCATATTTTAGTGTATTAAGTTATTTTGGGAGATGCCGGAGGAACATCTCATTTATTATTTAAAAATCTCAATATTGCATGACATTATTTTATAATTTAAATTAACAATTTTGACATAGAGTTTCAAAAATAGAAATTGTGTTTTTTTATCATAAGTACAGACAATACATGCTATTTGCATTAAATATTAGAAAGTAATGCATAGATGGTAATTTTATTTTGTAATAAAAGTATTGAAATAAAAACAATGTGTTTACGTTTTATCCATATATTTTTATTTATTTTGTGTTAGGTACATAATTAAGCTTTATACTGTTCTCTGTTTTACGCCTTAATGTGAGATATTGCATGTTAAAAGACGTAAGTCAACACGGTCCACTGTCAATTTTGCTAAGTCCACTGTCAAAATTCTAGTATATATATATATATATATATATATATATATATATATATATATATATATATATATATATATATTTATGTATATATATATATATATATATATATATATATATATATATATATATATATATATATATATATATATATATATATATATATATATATATATAAAAGTAGTTTTATTCATAAACATATTGAAAATAATATAAAAATATAATAATATAAAATATAAAAATATAAAAATACTAAACGCGGTATTAAAAAATAGGAAAAATAGAAGAAGATTATCACTTTTAAAGTCAATTTTAGGAGAATATTTTTATTTGTCAATTTTTAAATTGCTTGTTTAAGCCTAGGTGTCGCTTTAATTCATAGTATTAATGACGTTTAGATAGTTTTATACTTGTACCAAAGATGGCGCTCTATAGAAATCACTTCCCTTTTATGCGACATTAGAATTAGATATTTTTAAAAGTTACCTAAAAATGGTGTATTATACTAATTTTTTACTGTTGTATTCCGCTTCACGCTCTTAGCCCGATAAAGCAGGGTAGAAAAAATAATTGTAGTGTTAAGGCAGTCCGTATTAAAGATATCCGGAGAAATGGAAATTATTCAGTAATGAAATAAAGTATACAATGGAGATGGAACATGTCTTATGTTTTATACCTGTTTATAATATCTATCATAGTTTTATTCAAACAATTAGGATTCGAATAACACTCAAACACTATACGTATGTAACGTATAAAATATTAACTTTTTTGTTATGTTACGCTTAAAGTACATACAGTTTTGAGCTAATTTTAAAATTATAAATGATGTGGTAATATCTAAGTAAGAATGAAGGGAATTCTGAATTGCTAACAAATTTTTTGTACCTAAAGATATTACATTACAAGATTATTACATTTTGTGCTTAAATATATTACATTCTTTTCTTATTTAGAGCCATTACGTGGGTGGTAGAATGTCGAGCATGTTTTCATTATGCATATAATGATGACAAATGTATGCAACAATTCATATAGCAAAAAAAAAATCTGTATGATGAAACGCTGTCATAAGTACTTGAATACTAAAAACGAGCGTCTTCAAGCGTATGGGACAGGGAAGGCAGTGTGCTAATGCACTCTGTTAATGCACTCTTTGTTTTGTTATTAGAGCGAAGAAAATTATAATAATTCATTCTCACCGTATTGGATCAAACCTACAACCGTCGTGCTTGTAGTCAAACGCAATAATGCTGCGCCACGTTGGCCCGAGAGATAAAAAAAATAAATATAAAAATACCGTACACATTATTATTTTGGTCTTTGTATACCGTCACACGGGGTCCGCCAAATCATAGCAATTGCAAAATTATCAATGACAACCATTTTGTTATGTTAAATGCATGTATTTATGTTTAAGTAAGTTAAGTACGAGAGACCCTGACATTGAGTTTGAAAAGGGTTTTGTGATATAATATAATACACAAGCACCACAAGAAGAACTAAAATGAATAAAATCCATAGAGAATTCACTTTATTCACCACATTTCACCCACTGTAAATATGTAGCGCGTTGGCAGCATCTAGCGGAAAGAAATGTTTTACGCATATAGTTATCATAAAGGTATATATATTTTCCTTTACGAAATCTATACGCGTTATACATTACCATTTTCCATTTTTATGAAAATTTAACCCGCAACCATGAAGTGTCGCAGCTTGAAGGTTTTACAAGTACTTTTCAATTGCGCTATGTAATCATCAAACAAAAACGAGTTTAATTTCTAACTATGAAATAAAAATGGTAAGTCATTTACAATTGAGTAAAAGGTTCCCTGTAAAGCATAGATAGTATTATAGAGATTAGGCCGTATTACACTGTTCTGTAAAGTGGTTTCATACGTTCTTTTATTATTTGTTTTGTTTACTCTATATAATCGTTTTTGATTTTTTGTTGGTATATATATATATATATATATATATATATATATATATATATATATATATATATATATATATATATATATATATATATATATATATATATTTTAAATAATACTCAAATCATTTGCTATTACGTTTGTAGTTTGTTTTTTTTTATGTAAAGGAAGCATTTGTATGGAGATACCTAAAGGATTGAAGCCACAAGCGTGGGACGAGCCATTCCATTGGATATTGAATAGTTTAAAAATAATGCTAAGTAAGATTTCGTATTTTTGTTAATAGTAAGTACCTATATAGATTAAGGTGTAAATAATAACGTACGAAAATAAGGTTATTTTATCAAGTAGGTTGTTAAAGAAAAAGAATTAAAAACGTATAAAAAATCCCAATAAAACTTATATTGTTTATAAAATATTATATGTAAAATATTAAATATTTTAAATTTAATTTAATGTTAAATATTTTGCTCATTCTGTTCGAGTTAGCAAAAAAAATAATGTCAAAAAAGATATCATTTATTGTGTTTTAATTTAGGTTAAAAAGATTTTTACACATTTCAAATAAATATGCCACTCCGTTCCTCACTTTCCCCTCAATTCGAGACATTGCGTGTTGCGTGGCGGTACCTACTCAATACCGCGCTTTACCTACTAGAATGAGGAAATGAAATATTTCATTTCACGTTTGGGCATCGAACCCACAACCGTTGTGTGTACTCTGTATAGTCAGACGATGTGTCCTGTATTAGCTTTTAATAAGGTATTCTAAACTATATATTGGAAAACCTAGCATTTCAAAAAAAAACTTTACAATACTCGCTTGATATGATGTACTTATATATAAAAATATCGATTTTGAAGTTGCCTCGCGTCAAGTCGGTACCTGGATTCTTGTAGAGAGCTAACTGTATCTTGCTTTTGATGTGGCTTGAGACTTTAAATTTATTAGAAGGAAGAACCAAGGATTCACCTTCGTTCTGTCGTATAAACTTTTAAACTTTCTTGTATTTTAATTATGTAATTTAATATGAGATATCATGGGATACTACTTTGTTATTATTATACACTACAGACATAGGTATCGTCCGTGCCTTTTGTTAGGTAATTTTTACAATTTGTTTGAGACGTCGTGCTTACTAAAGCGGTGTTTCGGTAACAATACGTATATCATCCGGTTAAAAGATGAAGAAAAAAGTTTAATTAATGAAGAAGAAAGTTTAATTTAAATTAAAAATAATTTAACCTATGGGCTAGGTAAAGCATACTGGTCGACCTCCATTAAAAAGACATCTGATGTACAATAGTACCTAATCACATAGAAAGAATTCAAAATGAATTACAATCCGAAATTAATTATATTCTTTTCCATCTTAGTTAAAGATTAATTCATTCACCAAAGTAAGTATCCCACTTGGTCCTAATGTGATGCCTGACGATATTAAAATGATTGCTCTTCGGCAAATATGGCGGGCCGCTGAATTATAGCGGAAGCAAATATTACCCTCGCAAACATTCGTCCCGGGAGAGCGAGCTAGTTCGCGCACTCAAAATTAAAAGCACACAATGAAAATACTGTACGAAAGCCCCTACTCCGATACCTATGTCGCGAAAAGTAAGTGCCTACTCCAAGCTTCGCTCTTAACGCGGTGCCATTGTTGTCAATGAAAATAGTCGCTCAAGTGTTTTTTTGTTTATGGACTCTTCGATGTTGCCACTCGAAAACAAATAGCGGTAACGAGCAATACGCCCTAACAAGCTGCTACAGCTTTTCACTATCCACTGGCCGTTATTGTTTGTTATTGTTTTAGCATCGGCTAATTGTTGGATTTTTGTCTTATATTAATTGTTTATTTGTTTCCGAAATGCATGCAAATGTATTAAAACAAAAGCGATTCAAAAGTGATTTTGTACACTGAGTGCTAAAGCTAAAGATAATAATTGAGTATATGTTAAGATATTGTATTCTACTATGCTATTTGTATGTACCCGCATATATCTAAGTTAAATATTTTTTTGAATATATGATAACATATGATCTGTTGTGTTGAAGCTAATAACCAAAAGTCCCGATATCGTTCCTTCCTCGAAAACAAATGTAAGTTCAACTTAATAAATCGACAATCGGACTGTTTTAGTCATTTAATTAAAGGGTGACCGCGCTCCAGGTTAGTCGGGTCGGGAATATTAACCGCAATTCTCGGTCAACATTCACAAAATTGACACGTCAAATATTTGTAACTTCGTCCTGGGACCACGTTAGACGGCAAACAGAATCGTGTCTGGTCCTCCCTTAATTTCCGATGTTTCTACACCGGTCCGACTCGATTCCAATAGAGCTTCTAATATATTGGTTCTAAGTCTAAATTTGTGTGCTGACCGACGGGCGACACAGCCGCTTGTCAAAACAAAATGGCGCTGACTATGTTTGAATTGGGCCGTATCAGTCGCGAGCGGAGATTCATTTTGTCGCCTTGCTTAAGATCGTAGTAGTGTTTCCTACATATTGTCTCAGTACACACGGTGAGTGTGTGCCAGCGTGTCGGGCTTGCATTTAAAGCTAGCTACAAATTTGTTGTTTCAGTACAAATACAATGATGATATTGTTTGCGGTTCGACTTTGCGTTCAATCGAGGAGTTTGTTCGGCTGGCAGGGCAGCGTGCGATGTAGCGAGTCAACACTCGTAAATTGATTAAGAGTATTAAGACGATCGACTCTCTTTTCGAACGATTCGTAAGCCATTTTTAACAACTGTATCTTCGGTCCCATAAGCTTATGTACATGTAAAACATTTTACGGACACAATGTTTATCCATCGGCACATCGTTCATAACTAATATAGAACTTACAAGTAAATAAAAGACAGCGTAAATATATTTATTATTGTTGTAATGATATTTTAATGTAAAACAAATCAAGTGCTCAATTCAGTGTTTGATCTCCAAATTTACCTTTTATTAAAACCCACTATATGAGGTGTAAACACAAACTTTCAAAGAGGAGCATACTTGACAAATATTATATTGTAAACTTTACATTGCGATAGTAAATATTAAATAATATGTGTACAGGTAAATAATACTGTCGCTAGCCGGTGCGCGGAGCCTACCTGCCGCTCAGTGTTGCCATTATCATAAACCAAACACGTCAATATTTGCCCACACAAACAAGGGCGTAATTTTTAAATAAATTGTGGCATTTCGCGAAATTGCTTCCGCAAATAGAATTGTGGACGAGTCCGCGTGAATGTGTAATGAAGTTTTCTCGTCTCTTTATTCTGTAATGAGCATTTTATTGGTATAATAAGTGACAGTTTTATATCATTTATTTCATTACATGGAGTATACTGTGATATTATAAAGTCAAACATGTTCTTTGTTAAGATTATAATGTTTATTTCTTCTACTCAATGGTAGATGGCGTTAGTATTTGTTGCGATTAGGTACTCCATGCTTAGATTCTTAATATTATAATTTGAAAATATTTTAGTTTAATATTGTCGAGCTTATTTTTAAACCTTAAAAAGTGATATTGCTGTTATTGTCAAATTTAACAACATAACGTTATAATAATGAAAAGGCCAATGCTTATAGCAGTTACGTGATTGTTCTAATGGCCCTAGACTTGAGTGCGTCGATTAGGCCTACCTCTTCGTCGTCCGAAAGGATCAGAATAACATGTTTTTTTCAATCTACTTTAGTACTCGATATTTTGTAATACTACACGATTGCTGTCTTAAAGAAATGTTTATTTTAAAATAAGCGTTTCCAATTCATTTTCAATCTACGCACTTTATATTTTTTAGATACAAGAAATCATATTACGTATAATTGGCTCATTGTTTATTTATCAGCGTAACAAATGCATTTATATACATCCATCCATCCCACATCCATATATTTAATCTACATTTTGTTCTAAACCTAAAAAAATCACAAAGAACTAAACTTTATAATATAATAATTGATGCTTATTTATATACCTAACAATAATCACATTTTATATAAGTAATCTGTACCGCCGCCATCTTGCTAAATTTCCCGCGCTCAAGGAAGATAATCCCGCGATTGGCTACACGGACGGGGAGGATATCTTGTTACATGCGGGTCCGACTCACTTGGAATTTAATAGAAGTCAGACGTTCTGTTACACTGAGTATGTTTCCATTGTGTAATTAAATGTATAAATACTAAAATTTCTTGACGCCAACGTGCGATTGCAAGTGTCTAACGGTAGAGTGCGAAGTGATTACCACTTCTTTTTGTATAATATATTTTGTCTTTATAGCTTTTGTAATGACTAGAAGATTTGCCTATCATCTTGTAAATAAATAAATGTCTAAAATCCTTGAATGTTAAAAATATTTTAGGTATAAATGAAAATGTTAAGGGAAAAGCGTCGTCATAATAGACTTTTCACTTACTTGATTTTAAATAAATAAAATTTTGCCTAGTTATGTTCTGTAGAGTAGAGCAATCATTAAATATTGGTAAAGACGCAGTATTTAATAGTGGTACCTCTTTAAAATGTGAGAACAAATAAGTTATTGTTTACAAAATGGCATAACTTAAACACTCTTTGTAAATTTTATTAATTTAAGAAAAGTTATATGGTATGTTTTAGTCTATTGATCAATGATTAAATTCATTTAAATGTATATTCTTGCCTACATTTTTATTACAATCAAAGAAACTATACAGAGAAAATTCTGCAATATATGTTGCTCCGGTTTTCACATCTAGTGTGCGTTGAATTTTAAAAATACGTAACTATTTTTCTTTTCGGGATTCGAACCTGCTATTCATTCTGGCGTGTTCAGTACCAAGTCAGAACATGGCCGCGATAGAGGGGTTTCAACATACAAAGATTCCTTATTACAGTTTAAATCAGATTAACATAACACTGGAAGAGAAGGTACCTTTCGTTTAAAATTTTGCAACACATTTTCCCATCCAATGATTTGACAAGACATGCATATTTCATTGAATTATTATTTCATGGCCAATTCCGCGTTCCACACTAGTATATTTATAAAGTATACTGCGACCCGATACGCTTATCGAGGTGGGGCGCACGGCAGATGCGTCGTCGCATATTTACTTAGGCGTTCCATTTTATCGCATGCACGTCTGGGGGAAGCTTGATAACTTGATACTTATTGTATAGCTTAAATATAAAAAAAAATTACATTCAATTTTCAACCGTAGATGTACTAGAAGATCAAACGGAATACTAAGATAATGCTTATTGATTTGTTTGAGCCGTCTTTTTTTATGCGGCCTATAAGCAAGCAACGCTGGTTTTAAAATTGCTGTACAGTTCTACAGTACGTATTGTAGAGAATTTGAAAGCAATTTTTTCCGTTTAGATTTTGCTTCTGTTGTTGTCTTGTATAATTGAAACTAATTGTCAATGTCAATGCCACTCGTGTCTAATACTAGCTTTTAATCGCAGCTGTGGTTAAATAATGGGACAGTAGGTTATATTGAAACTATTAACTTGGTGTAATGCAGCCTTTCTCGATAAATTAATAGTATGAACAAGTATTCGTCACAAATAGTATTTTTAATTTTTTCAGAATACGAACCAGTAGTTCCTGAGGTTAGCGTAACTAACCGAACAAACTCTTCAGCGAATATTAAGTATAGATGCGGCAAATTAAGCACAAAGTAAAAAACTTCACAAGGAACCTAGTGGCACATTCATTCGTTCCTTCCTTATTTCGTAGCATAGTTTTCTCCTAACCACATCAAGAATACTCGTAAAAAACGTCACTGATTAACTTTTTAATTATACACTGGCGAGAATATTATTTATAAATTTAGTCTAAACATTAGTTACATTTACCCGATTCCAGCTGTTCCAAAAACATAATTCATTATCGGTACAGGTAATAGTGTTAGTTTTAACTACATCCAAACTTCCTAAGCTCACGCAATACGTAGTTGAAGTTTAAGCGGGCGAATGTAGAATTTATGTAAAACAAGCCGACGGTGTGCAAACATCGCTCGCTAATACTTGGTAACTGTGCTCGCTAAGTAGATTAAGCACACTACTATAATGATACTAACTTCCTTATATTAGGATATTGAAGCTTTTACAAGGTAATGTGCAAAAGACAGGAGTACATATACCTAAAAGGATTATACAGCGGCTATTTGTTCTCACAATCAGTTTGCAAAAGTACGTGGAAACTTTATGTTTCAGATATGATATATAAATAGATTTTATTTCTATGATTTCACCATTGATTAATTATCATAAGCTAATCAATCAATGATAGAGGAACGTAATTTAAATAAATGGAATGAAATACTTATTTACACTGATGCCCCGTCTTGTCTCCACCTTCTGGTACTCAAGACTTAGAGTAATTGTGTGGTGGAGAGCAAAAAGTTAAAATATAAATTGTGTAAGTTATAACATTATAATAAAAAATCATTAACCTTTATCATCTAATCATTAACATTAGCGATTCATTTTCCTCTTGGGTGCCTGTCTCAGGGAGATTCATTCATCAATCTGAAACGACATTTAAATTTAATATTGGTAACTCCTCGCTGAACCATTGGAACCATTGTCTTATACGGCTATTTGATTAATTATAGGCTACGTAGGTGGATATATACCTCAGCAGGTAGGTATCAATGAAACGATGCTTCATCATTAAATTTCCGCCCTCACCCTGGCCGAGCGTTCCCACCGGCGTGGCGATAAAGCCCATAAATAAAGCTGGCAAACAAAGTGCGCAAACACCATAAAACACGGAATGATTGCAATTAAAAACGCATCGCGGTCACGTGGCCGACGCCATCTTGCCCGTGACTAATGTTTGTTGATTGTATACCTATAGGCTAGAATTTAGGTCTTTTCATTACTTATTACCTTTATAGGTTCATATACGACTTTCCAAAAAGTTTTTATTTGGTATCACATACAACAGAAATGGTATTTCCAAATACAAAAATTGTTTAAGAAAGAGAAAAATCTATAGGAGCTGTCATATGTAGGATATGGAAAATGTGATCTTTGTCACAATAAAATACCGATAAAGGGTTTATTAAAAAAGAAAATATCAAAATAAAAAAATTGTTTTTTTTCACTATAAGATACGTAGTTATTTTTATCAGATTGTCTAAAGAATTGTACAAAGACTATGAAAAATGGCTACTAAAACTTGAAATCAATTAGATTATACAATGGTTTTAAAATATAAGTTATTTATGTTTAGCATATAGGTAGCATATATTCGTATAATAACGACGACGTAAACAGCGCCCGCTTGTCGGATACGTCGATATCCGAGCTGTTTGCCTCTACTAGTGATTAAAGTAAACAAAAACGAGCGCATTCGAATGTTATAGGCAATAGAGATATTTCAAGAATTGTCGGAATTCATTTTTGCCTCAACGATTTACAAAGGCTACATATGAAAAATTGCGATTTATCTACTTACAATATAAAAGAACAAAAAATAATGGAAATTCTGTATACTTAAAATAATCTTATTGTGTCAGAAAATTGTGTTCCACATTCAGTGTCTTAACTTTAGATGTGGATTTATCCCAGGCTTATTTGGTTGAGTTCCGTTACATAGAAACTCAAATTTAGGCGGAAAACGGAGACAATAGGTTTTCTCTCCATACTTAGCCATATACAGAATCAAGCGTAAAGCTGGAAAAAATTATGTTCCACTTAAAAAGCATTGGAGATCACTGAACTTATACATACGTTTTAATATCATATAAGTTTTGTAGTTTAATATATAATAATATATGTTGAATTAGGTAATTTTAAGATTATTATTTGTTAAGGTTTCTTAACCATTGATGATTGAATTCGGGCCGAAAACAACAAACAGTGTGTATTGACAAAAGGTCCACCACCATGCTATGTGTTGGATACAAAACATGAAATTTTTAAAAATATATAATATATTAAATTAGTATTTGTATTAATTTGTAATTATGTGTTCATTAATGTATTAGGTACCTTAAGTACATTTCTTATATTATTATGATATAAATAACTATGATAGCTAATTCTCATAATAAGACAGAGAGAAAACTAAAACAAGAGTTTATTATTAAATATAATATTTAATATAATTAATGTTAAAAAAATGACTATTTCCAGCTTCCGCTCAAAGCAAAAAACAAACAATTAAACCTATGCCCAAACAATTAAAACTTTGAAAAGCTCAAATCTGCGCTTTACAAAAGTCTATTACATATTTATATTCACCCTAGTAATAAGTATTTTTTATTTATGAGGCAGAATTGCCCGCGGTGCTAATATCGGTAAGATGCGGATCATCCCGTGCTTAGGGTCCAAAAGGCCCGGGGCTTTTATGCACCGTTTCGTACATTTGACGTTTATTAACCGGCATGTTTGCGGATTGCTTGATTTTTTTTGTATTATAATTGTTTTTGATTTAATATAGGTTTTATTATTTATTATTGTTGTTTTTGTTCAGATTTATATCTATATATACTAATTTTCTATAGCTGAAGAATTCGTTTGGTTGAATGCGCTAATCTCAGGAACAACTAGGCCAGCCAGCAGCCAGCAGTTACTTCACGTTAGTCCTGCATTCAAAGTGCGAGAGTTACCTTGCTCAATTGTCATGTGTCTAAACATGATTCTTAATTATTTCAATTTGACCAAGCGGATGAAGTTGCAGGTAAAAAATTGGACCTCAAGGGAAGCAGGGTAGGCAGGGAGAAAGTAGTGTCGAGATACTTCGTTCTCCTCTTAGGGACAGAAGAATCTCTCACATTTTGACCTACTACCGCTTCGCTTCACGTTGTCGCACCAGATCACTGGGATGTACATAACATTTTCCCTCTAGTAATTTTGTACCAACGGCTGAAGCGACGGAGTCAAAGCAAATAACAGCTCGAATAAAAAACGTATCCATATAATAACCTCTTTCATAAAAAAATATTAACAAAATATATGCCACCGTAAAGGTATGGGACAACATCTAATTGTAAATGCCATGATTGTTCGATAGAAGTTCGATCCCCACTCGCTATAGTTTCGCTAGTATTCTCATCTCGAGATATTTTCTTTTTCCTGCTTTAAACAAATTCAATATGGCATTGAGTTTCGTCACTGAGCACGTAATTCAGGTTCAAAGCCTTCCGCTTTGAAGTAGCCTTGTCATAGTGTCTTGAGACCAGGTCCTGCCTGCCTTCCCAAAATGCGAGGTACAGCATGGAGCTGAAAACAGATGATAAAATAGCATATATATATATATATATATATATATATATATATATATATATATATATATATATATATATATATATATATATATATATATATATATATATATATATATATATATGGCTCATTTTAAAGTTTTCTCAACAATATTTCCGTTAATATTAAAATGTTATACGCTGAGTTATCGTTTTCTAAGAATTTCTTGCCCAAGACGTTGTATATGGAATATTTTAAGATAGCGCCGAAGTTTGTTCAGGGAGATAAGCAACGTAGCGGATGCCCGCTGTTTACTTATACCATATATGTACATATTAGCTGTATATACCTTGGTTTTATGTTCTGAACAATGTTCGTTTTTTTTCTTGCATATTAGAAACTATAGGTAATGTTAATAAAAATAACATAAATAAGTTTTAAAACGTATACGATTTCACATTTGAATATCGGGGTTCCCTACCAATTGAGTCATGATTCAACAGAAATTAGAACTTACAAAAAAAATTAAAAAATTTAAATTAGCGTATTGTTTCTGCACTTGTTTTGTTTTGTATGAAGTGAATTTGTAATGATTTTTTCTTGCTAAACTTATAAATTAACAATTTTCAGACGTTTTTCTTTACTTGTATTGTAATTCCCCGCTTCCTGGGTGGAAAGCGGGGAATGGAATGACTCGACACAAGGATTTCTTTGCTTGCACTGCCATACGCAGGGTAGAGCGTAAAGCTTTTTAAGATTAAGATTTTATTAATATAATCAAATCGATTAGGGTCACTTTAATGTGCAACAAATACCTTAATAAATATATGTCTTCTTCAGTATTTACAATATATAGGTAGTGAATTGTATTGAATTGTAAAAAATTTGAAAGTCTTCGATATAACTAAATGAATTATGTATGCTGTTCGTAAGCACACACTAAGTGCCACTGTTTTTCCCTTCCCATGGGGCGTGGCAGTACATTCAATATTTATGTAACGTTTCGCAGAATTATGCGCATAAATGTAAACAAAGTACATAGTTTATATAAAAAAAATCCTTTGACTTAAATATCGTCCAGATTATTAAATATATTTTGTGAAATTGTTCCACATTTAATTTGAATAACAATAAAGAGATGGGCAAGAATGAAATAGTTTTGTATTTTTTGTTGTATCTATAATAAAAATATTTTTGGCGGACAAATATTTTACCATTTACATTTAAAATTTTTTTTGGTAGTATTTCATTCATATGTCATCTTATAACTAGGACCGTCATTTATAATGCAATTAATTTTATTTAAACTAAAATACATACTGATAAAAATTATTATTATTATTACAGAAATTATTTTTTTCGTTTCCAACGACTTACAAAGTGAATGTACCAAACTTCAATAGCCATTAAAAGTCGTATGAGAAAAGATAAGTTGATCGGCTGCACCGGCAGACAAGCCTGTGTCAACATCGGAGGAATTAGTCCAAATTATGCCCCCCACCCCTCCTACCAGGCTCCGAATCAATATTTGTTGTCCGCACTCTTCTGCCTTAATACAACACGCACAATATCCACATATAGAAGTTTCAAAGCAAAAATATATTCTAAGCTGGCAAAATAAAGTCAAAATTCGCCAAGCAAATAATGTGGTGCATAAGCCTTGTATCGGCGAGTTCGCCAAGACTCATCCCCGCTGTTGCCTTCTCTTTATACACAATGTCGTCTCTCTCTAACTGTGTTTTCCGGACAGTCTTGCTGTGTTGAATATATTTCTGGAAATGTTCAAGCTAATTCTATGATAGCGTTAGATCTATATATAAAAATAAAATTATGAACTGTAGCATATAGCACGTTGAATATATATGGACTATTTGGAACGAGTTTTAAAAGAAATGCTAAGTTAAGCCGCTCCAACGTATAACCACTTAACGCACACCCACGTCCACGTCCACGTATATCCATTTACATGTAAGTCACACGTCAATTAATATAAAAACCCGTATCTTGTTGAATATTCATAAAGAACTGCTAATTGCACAAGTCGGCAAATACGAGAGCGACGGTTCCTAAGGCCTCCCTCCCCCTCAAAAGGCCAACCCTGCACACTCGCATACACGGTACACACGCACACGCACACGCAGGCAGGGAGGCGCGCGCATCGGGAAAACTACGGCTTTTACGCTCGTATTGTGCATGAGAACGCGATTGTGAATCGCGAAAATATCAGAACAAGCTATGTAATTGTATTTTATTGTTTGAGAAAAGTTAATTTCTATTCCACTTCATTACAGTTTGTCCTACATCAACTAATAACAAGAGCCAATACCTTCTAATTAATATGCTATGAGATATTGTATGAAACAGAAATATATTAAACTATAATAATACAGATTTAATATATATTTAAAAGTGTGGTACTTTATACTTAACCATAGTTTAATATTTAAACTAGTTAACCAAGACACATATATATATATATATATATATATATATATATATATATATATATATATATATATATATATATGTATATATGTATGTATATATATATATATTATATATATATATATATATATATATATATATATATATATATATATATATATATATATATATATATATATATATATATATATATATATATATATATATATATATTTATATATATATGTATATACGAAAAAGAGAAAAGTTAATTTCATCTTAAAATTGAACACGCTCTATACGAAACGCGTGTTCGCTGTGTGCTGTGTGCGCATCTATTTACGCGACAAGTAAATATGTACCCGACGTTGGAGGCTGCATTAATAATTCAATTGGTTGTTCGCTCAGGTACCGTTTAAACGATTTTTAACTTGCCGTCAAACGGATTAATTGGGGACGAGAAACCACTTTTTGCGTACAGATATACAGATTTAACAAAAATTTGAGTTTATCACTTAAATAATGGCTTCAATTTTGTACAGAATATACATTTATATAATAGAAAAGTAAAATAAAATCATGTTATGTCCTTATTTAGGCTTAAAATCGCACTGTGAATAATTAATATATTTTTTTAAGTTACTACAAATGCATTAGATTAAGTTTGATATGGTGTTCTGTCACAAAAAAATGTTGTTTGTTCTTTTTCCACCTCTATGCTTTATTCAACATATAACATGGAGAACCTAATGTGTAAGATAATCACTTCTCCGCTTTACACCAAGATACGAATATTGGATGTCGAGTGTTGAGACCCTTATCTTACCAGTACGAAATAAAAATGAAAATCATCACAACCATCGCTTTTAAATTCATAGGAAATACCTGAAATATGTAAAAATGTACAAATTATATATTTGTACT
Source organism: Dione juno (assembly GCA_037127375.1). Classification (NCBI taxonomy): domain Eukaryota; kingdom Metazoa; phylum Arthropoda; class Insecta; order Lepidoptera; family Nymphalidae; genus Dione; species Dione juno. Next base: position 3,540,459 of record JAXRJS010000067.1, read on the forward strand.
TATTTCATTGAATATAAAATAGTTGTTATTATTTATTATAATACAAAGTCCCCATTTACTCCTGGACGTATATAGTACTAGTACAGATATATATATATATATATATATATATATATATATATATATATATATATATATATATATATATATATATATATATATATATATATATAACACAGCCATGTTTAGGACATTGTATGTCTTTTTCTCTATTAGTAAGGAACATATATATAACACTATAAACTTTTACTTTGAATTCCTTAAAAATATTAAACTTTGTACATTTTTATTTTATTTTATATCTATATACATTAACAATTTGTAAATTTATTTTATAAATAAAACATCCAACAACGGAATGACTAACTAACACAGTGACTTACAGCTGATCGGGGTCGCACAAACAGACAAACATGCGGCCCCGTTTCTTTGACAAATACTAATATTTGAAAACCTCGCGTATTAGAGGACGATTTTGCGAGTGTGAATACGACTTTATATGTTTACTAGATGAGTGGATACTGTTTGAGATGTTCTTGTTCAATAATTAACTGTTTATTGTTTTTATTGTGCTTTTGTACCGTTTAATGTGTATATTGTTTATTTCGAAACTTTTTTTTTTCTTAGTAAAACTGCCGATGATGTGGTAGTTTCCTACACTATTGACGTTTAAATGTAGCTTGACGATTGAAAATTGTGTATGGAGTGTGCATTTATTTTAAGCTGCCTAGTTTTGACGATGCATATTTGAATGGCTGCGTGCCATAAAAATGCCGAACAAGTTGGTAATGGTAAAGATGACTCTTAAATGTCCGGCTCTTTTGTCAGCAATCCTGATGTAGTATTTTGAAGTTTGACTCCTGTCCATGTTAGACGCTTTTCGCAGATTCAAATAACGGAAGAACCGCTAAATATCAGGACAAAATTAAGTAAAAGGATGACCAAAAAAAGTGTTAGTTTTAAATACAAAGGCAAAGATAATGACAGCAACACCAATCTGTATATTCACTTCACGATGACTCTTCGGCTTAAGAGATGTTGCCAGTAATTAAGAACAAAATTCAAACGTCAAAATCTAGATCAGTTTCTAAAATACCTAGACCGAGGTTAATTCTGATATACATGCATATGTATGGTTTGTAGTGGATTTTATACTACGGGTAAAGAAGATCATAATAGGACGGTATTCATGCAAGTTTTGCAACATTTGGAGTCACGGATCTTTTGGAATAAGAGGAGCATTGAATTTTATTTGCAAAAAGCTGTTTTTAAATACGCTTTTAATTTTCTTTTATTGTAATTCTTAATTTTAGCTTCACGCTGTATCCCGCACATAGTAAGGTAGACAGAGGGAACCGTAGGCTCAAGGAACCTAGTGTTAAAACCCTGCGATCCTCGCTTTTCACATTTCGAGGCATTGCGTGTTGAGTGTTGGCTGAACTCAACGCTCTGCTTTTGCCTAACTGGCAATAGAAGAAAATGAAAATATTTCATTCTCCCCGAGTGGGAATCAAACCCACAAACCATCGCGTCCCATACAAAAAAAGTAATATTAAATTTAAAATAACGTAAACTATTATGGTTGCGACTGTCGATATTTTTGCAAACAAAATTTGTGTTATTAATAATATTTTTTTTTGCATAGAATATACTATATGCTTAAATCTGATTAGATGATTATAGTATAAAGTTACAAATGTCTTCTGTTAATTAATTATCTTTTCTGTTCAGAAATGAAGTGGCTATTACAACGGACAAATTATATGACAGAGCTACTTTCCTTTTTTTTTAACTGGACTGTCAATATGTGTCTTAACACAGTTTTAGTAGATTAAATGTGGAAAGCTATTTAACAAACCCCTTGGTTTACACGAACTTCGAGGAGTTTTATTGTAATCTAATAATATTGATAGTACCTGCTTTTTTCACTGTAAACGAGCCTTCCTTTTCGGCTTCCTCTCCTAATTAGATGTTCTTTCTAGATAATCATTTTCTACAGGACATATAGCATTTTATGCAATGTAACAAAGTAAGTAAGTAAAGCTAGTATACATTTTTTTTTCGAGTATAACAATTTCCTGGGTAAATACGTAATTTATATCAAAAGTATAGAACCATGTGTTAGTAATGAATTATGTTTTAAGAGAAGCCTCACGCTTTTTCCCGCGTAGCAGAGAACTTAGGGCTTCACTCCGTCACTGCGCTCCCCATTTTTTGCACAATTTTCAGTTGACGGGCGGAATTCATCACCGTGAGTATATTAAATAATTTCTCGAAATTAATGGAAAGTAGAGAACAATATAGAGGACCACTTCATTCTTTGTGTTTACCTCGCAAATTACAATGAAGATAAAATATTACATTTACATAGTATCAAAATGCGAACCTCCACAAAGAAAGTTTCAGTGAAGCTGAAGTCGGAACGCGGAACGCCGTCGGCCAGCGAATATGCTGAGTTTACTTTGAAGAAACTGCTTTGTCTATACCTATAATGTTCTGTGTTCAACTTTGAATCTATTTATAAGTACCTACGGGATGTACAAATATATGACATATAGTCTGCAATATATAAAACTTAACCATCTGTGACATACTTTCCTGCCGATGAGCGTGGGTTCTATTGGAATTAAATTTTATATTAAGATTAATTAGATATATCGAGATCTTTCGTCTGGTAAGAATATAGTAGTATAGTGTATGTATAGTACCTTCTCTGATATAAACAAAAAAATAGAGTACGTAGTGATTTATCACTAGTTTTCGGTGATAACCACCAAAAATGCAATTTGTGCCAGAAAATATAATATTATCATATTGACTCACTCTACATTATTAACATTAATGAATTCGTTAGGTACAAACTACTCGTACATACATTAGTCTATGATAACATTATAATGACAAGAGCCATATTTGATTGCTAATTAAAAGAGTAGTCGTAAAATGTAATTATTGTGACAAACATTAGAGGCGTTCAAAGGCATCTTGTCTTCTTAATCCATTGGTATAAAGTAAATCATATATGCAATTAAACAAGTATTAGTAAACTATTCGTTTTCATAAGCCCGTACAGTGTATACAGGTTAGTTAAAGTTGGAGTTGAGCGCCCCTGTATCTTTGTTGAAATATTTGCAGTGTAAGCGGTGACTATACGTTAAGCCTTGCACACACTTTGGGTGTAAATGAAAAAATAACTGCAAACACAATGTTGTGAACAAATTGTCAATGTGTTAAGGATAGAGTTATTATTTTTAATTTATTATCTAGTTTATTTATTTATTTTACACACAATAGTTGTTATACTAGATACACAAAAACTTTACATATTAAAAATAATTAAATGTACATTAAATTAAATGTACACGTCTCGCACATTATAAAGCTTTTTATATATGTTTCTGCTTATTAAGAAAGCTCAACTTACACTTTTATAGAAGCTAATTTTTAAACTAATATTATAGCTAATTAAAAAAATGCATAAAATTAAAAAAAATTACATTATCGATAAATTTCGGTAAATTTTCTAAGCAGCGATTGTAGTTGATGTTTCTTTTTCTAAATTGCTTATATTTCACTATAGCCTTATTTAAGAGAAAAGCAAAAAATTTATTTATTTAAGTTACATATCGATTAATTAATTGTTTTACTTCGATATGTGTAGACGGTCCTTTAGGCATACGTACCGATGTTAGGTGCCAGTTGATTGTTGATACAGCAAATTTGTTCTTCGTCTCACTGCGACAGGATTAGCCTGTTTTTCCAAAGATAAAATTGTATCTTGTTATATTATAATCATTATCTGTTTGTGGATTTGCGAAATAATTGTTAAAGTATTTTACTTTCACCTGTTTCGCTGACTTTCTTGCTCAAAAACAATTCTACAATTCTACAGATACATGATTTTAATAATGATAATATATCCTGTGAATATTCTGTAGAAAGTTTGTACCTATTTGAATTGAACTTATATAAATAATATTTTTTCAAAGTAAAATAATCTTTTATAATATTTATTTAGTTTAATTTACTTGTAGGTACACAACGTACGCATAAAATGCAATCGTAATTTAAATTTGCCATGAGACGTCGTAACCTCGATCCGAGCACAAGATGGCGGCTTATCGCTCGCCTTGTTTGAAGAGCGAACTGCGCAAGAGTTTGTTTTCTGGAACCGAGACCTTATCATGTGACTTTGGACCATCTTTCATAATATAACGCAAATATATTAAGGTCTAGTGCTGATTTGTAAATCATAAAGCAAATAACTATAAAATGTAATTATTTAACTCGTTTTAAAAAAAATCATAGTTTTATATGGGTATAGAGAATATATGGGTTTATTCATAATTTAAGCCCTGAAAAGTAATAATTAATTTAATTTAAATGATCTGTTAAAGATATACAACTTACATATTATTAACGTTTCTTTTTTGGTATGCCTGAAATTTTTATATATAACATATATAATACACTCTGTATTAATTTTCTTTGCAATTGCCCACGGATATAGTAGGTACTTAATAAGTTTATAAATTATAATGATTATAGAAGCTAATTTTTACAACAATAACAAAACTTATCGTAATTTTCTGGCACAGCAGAATATACCTACTACAACAAAGGGTGTTTGAGCTAAACTCCACTAGCATCCTAAACTCATTGACTAATTTTTTTAATAAATTATGACTAAAAATATTATGGCCCTTTTAAATATTTTTTATTACTGAAGACTAGTGATAAGGCACTCTCTTTTCTTAATTCAAATCGTTTGGATATATTATCTGTTAGTCGATATACTCAAATATTACACTCGAATTAAATATTTCGAAACGTTTAACGAGTATTCTGTAATAGTAATGTAACTTACAACCATCCCCGACCTCACAGGATAATATGGAAGGCCTTTTTATTATTAAATAAATAAATGTAATTCTGGCTAGGTAAAAACTTTTATCAAATGTTCATAAGTTTTAAAAACAATCTGACTTCTATGTAAATGAGGACTTTAGGATTATTGTGTTTGCGTAATTAAGAGTAGTATTTATTTCTTTGTTGGACGCTCGTTGCTCATGTGATTCATTGTTAACACACATATCTATGTATGTGTGTATGCACTTACTTATCATATCGCCTTTGTACTACTGAGATGTTTAAATAATGACATATATTATATTAATTAGATTAATGTAAAATTCTAGCAATTCTTTTACGTAGATTGCATCATGAATAATCTATGATTTCAGAAATAAAATAATCTATATGAAATTTAAAATTATTATAAGTTTCATTTGAATTATTTTACAAATTGTTATATTTCTTAATTATGGACAATGATTATATCTTAATGTTATTTGTCATTCACATATAACAAGATAACCCATTTTTAAATATATTTAATAATTAATTAATATTTTATTTACCAAAAAATATTTTTGCGCTTTAAAATTATATAAAATCTTATTTTGAAACTTAATTATTGTTATTAAGTACACGAAACTCCTCATATCTCTTGCGTTTAAAATATTCTATTCTCCATTTTTACTAGTATCATTTAATCCAAATTCACCGATATAATATCTATGCACAAATGGTAGGACCATTTGAGGCGTACATAGGTTTCCTTATCCTAGTACATGGCATTAACTTAATGGACAAATGGCCCCAATTTCTTTGCGTTGTGAAATAAAAAAATATATTTTAATAGCTCTATGACATACTGCCTTATTAATAATGACTTTGTAAGCGATTTCTTCACTTAAAGTCTTGAGTGGGCTAAATAAATATTATACAGAACACACAAACTGCGTAAACATAGCGCTTACATAGAAAATATTTGGTAACACCAACAAAGTAAGCCAAGGAGTTTAACTTAACAATACGTAAATAATGATATAAAAATAATGTACAATGGAACCGGATGAGAATTATGAATCGTTTAAAAACATCCTCGTTTTTTCTCCTAGTAAAAAGGTAAAACCAATGCGCGTTAAGACAAAGTACATACAACAATGATTAAGCAATTCTATACGTAAAATACGGGATAAACGTAGCCTATATTATGTTGTTCCAGAACATCTTCAATTTTCCAGTGACAGTTCCATAAATATCGGATCAGCGGTTCTGGAACTTAACCCGGACAAACAGCAAGACAGACAGACTGACAAAAAAATATATAATATCGTATAGATAACTACATATATATACGCTTACGAATTGTCTTCAGCTGAATTCGTGACAGAATTGTAATCTATAGAGTTATTGGGGTATTGAAAATAATACATAAGAAACTGCCGAATAATACTATAATAATATAAATTTAATTATTTATTCACGTGTTCCTTAGTTTCACGTGTTCAAGGTTTTTAATTATTGAAGTAATTGTATAGACATACTCGTATGTAGGTACACGTCAGAATTAATATTTAAATATATTTAAATACTATATACCTACCGATATGCAAAGATGATGAGATATATATATATATATATATATATATATATATATATATATATATATACATATATATATATATATATATATATATATATATATATATATATATATATATATATATATATATATATACATATATATATATATATATATATATATATATATATATATATATATATATATATATATATATATATATATATATATATATATATATATATATATATATATATATATATATATATATATATATATATATATATATATATATATATATATATATATATATTATGTTTACGTTAAATTTTAGCGATCGACATCAGTTGTGTAAAATTAAATAATTTTGGTGTAATAATGTATAGACAAATCGTATTTGTATAAAATTTACAGAAAATCATCAACAGCTGCAATGAGTTTCAGTTGGTTAATAATCTTTTGTATTAAATAGTTATTGTGTAAGCATATATTATATATAAATAGATCAGAAAAATATATCCACAATAGATTTTAGAATAAATATAAATACTTATAGATTGTCTAGAGTCAAAGGAAATTGCAACGAATTGTAAGCATCTGGGCAAAACCAAGACAGACCGAGCTGACTTCAGAGTCATCCATATTATCAAAGTCTTTTCTATAAGATAAAAATACAACTATTTATGTAATAGCTAGCTCTTAGTTGCGACTTTTCCCACAACTAAGAGTTCTGTCGCGACATATTCGAAAAATCGATATAGTTATAATAATTGAATATAGGCTTGCATCAACAATGGACTATTTTTCTTTAGAAATATTAGCGCGTAAAACCAAAGAAACTATCCAATTTCATAATTTATTACAAACACATTTTATAATTCGTTAGCAAATTTATTTATATAGGTATAAGTTACTACAATATTTACAAAGCGAATTGTTCATTGTTAACCCTGACCGTGATCTTGTGAGCAAGTTCGGGCGCGATAGCTAGTGTTAATATTGGCACCGTATACTGTACTGTTTGATGAACGCTTTACTCTATCAATATATAAACATAATATTTATATTTGAGGCACTTTCGGCCCGCTAACAACGCCACTTGTGTAATTTGTCACTGAAATTGATAATCTACGGGCCTAGTGTACATACAAACGTGGTTATTTACTGTAGTAAAGAAAATTGTGGACGGGGAATTCGTTAATATGTTTTTGCATTTTTAAATAAGCATATAATGTGACGATGAGATTCCCCTTCGTTTTCCACACAAATTTGAAAGATTCCGTCTGTAAGTGGAGAACGTAGTGTTATCATACAAGATTCTCTCTGTTTTTTCTGTTCTATGCGAGATTCATCGTGTAGATGAAGAAGCGATTAGATATTATATAATAAGAAACAATTTGTTCATGATATTTGTATCTATAAATAGATATAATTAAGATTATCAAGTAAAAGTTAAGTTTTTATTTATTGCACCCATTCTTGTAAATAGGTAAATATATTTAAAAATATCTTCCAAATGTTTCAGTACAATTTGGATTTTATATTCTGCAGTAAAAATAATAAGATATGTAAGTAAATAGTTTATTTGGAGCAGTTGATTCATACATAAGCTGTAAATTCCAAATTTCTTATATAAATATACATATTTTCTGCCTATAATAATACTAAAAATGGAAAGATGTGTAAAAGAAGGAGGAGGAAAGGAGGAGAGTGACATCTTGTCAACTGCTTATCTATTGGATATTGTATAAGATCGAGATCCATGATTAAAATCTACAATATTTGCATTCGATATAATTTGCGTCCATTTTGTATTATCACAATGGTGTTATTATTTTTTACTGTAATTTTTTTTACGAGTTCATGCGTGAAACCTGAATAAATATGCCTAGATAATTGTATAATTTTATTAGCAGCGAATAAGCAATGATTTTGCCACTCAACCAGCCAGACAGTAAACGGGTCTATCTAAAATAACAGTGTTTACATTTTACGTTGCAGTTAGCGGTGAATCTTATAACATGGCAATATTAATTTATATTCATTTGAAAATGTCATTGCCAGCGCGTAATTGCCAGTAGTAGTACTGGTTGAAGTACAGTTATTTATAAAATAGAAGAATATTATCTATTTATTACAATTAGCAGGTGTTTGGTACTGTATATCAGTCTTAACGCGATACTTTGAATTTGGATTTGATTCTAAGTGGGGCCCCGTAGTTGTGGTTTTGATTTCGGGAAAATGGCGAATTACTTTCAATTTTCCACTTTGGTAAGCTAAAATGTATTGTTATTTTTTAGCAGACAGTCGAGAACGGGTCAGTTATTGCTTACCCAGTAATCTTACTGGGTGAAGCTGAATAGGAAACAAAAAAACAACGCTTATGTACACGTGAAAGATGTTTAACGATTTTTATAGCACAAGTATTTATAATTCACGAGGTTTTTAGTATTTACTAAAACCTCGAATTTAAAATAGAGAGCAATAACTCTAGAGACCAGAGGGACATATTCATAGAGAATAAATATTTTGAGAAAATTGAAGTTGTGGAATGTATTTATAAACTATAAATACAGTAAGATATATTTTCTTAGTAAATGTAAATGTAGATTACATAATTTTTTTAAGATATTTAAAATTAATTTTTATTTCGTTTTACAATATTCTATAAAACTAAGTTAAGAGTATTTTTCTTTAAAATGTCATAATCCATGTCCAATAAGGCAGATCAAACACACGGACGTGTGACTTTCAATAATAATCATGTTTGTTGAGATTGTTAGCACTGACGGCCATCTTGTATGGCCTCGGACAAATGTCGTGGAAAATTTCACAAGGAAATGGAAAGAAACTCGTAATGTATAAAAAACTACGAATAAAAATGATAATTTACGCCTAGTTAAATGAGATAAGCAAAAGTTTCAATTTCTGATAGAAATACTCTGCATTACTCCAAGTTCCGAGTAACCTTATCAAGTCTAGAGAAGTCCATCAACTGTAGAAAATAAATTCTTATTTATTTAAGCTACAAACACTAACATTCTGTTTAAAAATAAACATTATTTATGAAGCTTGAAACGTGTACAAAGAAACTCTAGTGATAGTTTAGCTTCATTTAACTCTAGGTTTATGGTAGAAAGAAGAGCTAACGTTCTATAACTTAGTTTTATAAATTTAGAAACAAGTACAATTAGAATATAATAAAAGTTTCATAGATTTAATATGAAAATTTTATTACCTAAAATTAATTGAATTTATTATATATATATATATATATATATATATATATATATATATATATATATATATATATATATATATATATATATATATATATATATATATATATATATATATATATATATATATATATATATATATATATATATAAAAAAGACCACAGTGGCATACCATCAGTCTGTAAGCGCGACGGTTGTGGGTTCGATTCTCACTCAGGGATGTCTTAAAAAAATTATTATAAATATTTTATACAACATGATGGCTCTATTAAGTCAAGCTGAACATGACTAAAACGACTGTAGTTGATTCAAAATAAATTCAGAGCACGAAGATGGGCTCCAGCACACATACAATCCTAAAGGCATAACATAAAAGCAAAACGACTTAGGTGTTAGAATCTCTCTACCAGAGAAGGAACTACTTGGCATTTCATGGATTCAGCATGCCACGTTGGAGGATGAGGAACTCAGAGCAGCGTTTGGGACTTGCAAACCATGTGTAGCCTATACATAGAGTGCCGTCGCTAATGCCGCCTTTGAAATATTTCCCAGAAATTAACTGGTGATATGGTTACCCCACAAAGAGAAAGAGACAAAACACATAAAGACTATGTTAAAAAACAAAAGTATATCACTAGATGTCTATCGTTGTTTATCGAGTCACTTGAAGCAACATTCTAAATTAATTTGTAGAGTCTTAGATATTATTTTACCAGCAAACAGTTCTAGCGTTTATTGAAGCAAATATTTAATGTTTAATTCGAATATACTCTGGATTGCAACGAAAAATATTGTTTATTAAATGTTTGTTAATACTATTATTTAATATTGACTTTATATTGTTTAGCTGTAAATATTTTGAATACATACTTGTATAAGAACATGTATTTAATAAAAGCGTAAGTGACTAATGGTAATTGTTAAGCAAAGGCTCTGAATTGACTACTTTCATATTCTTTGTCAAATAATACTTTATTGTCTTTTGTATTATTTATGAGAAACTATATATTGTGTTCGTGCTTCAGCGGGTGACTTCGTTTGTGTGGAAATGTAAAATCTCGTTTTATTCCACTCCCGGCACCTAAATTCCAACTTTCAGTCTTCTACGCTTTGTAGTTCCTGGAAAAAAATTACATGTAATGCTGACTTTAACTGAAAAGAAATTCTAGTAACTTTTTGTTTTTCAATTATCTCCCGGATAATAAAATACTAGAATAATAAACATAAACAATTGATGAATTGTTAATGAATCGACCTCACAAGTAGAAAAATAGAGTTCTTACAAGATCATTTTGTTGTCCGTCTGTCTTTTTGTCTGTCTATCTGGATAAGGAAAAAGTCCCGAAATTTATAAATAAATACATCACAGAAAAAAACATTACAAAATTATAGTTATTGTTCATTTTATACAAAATTAGTGCAAATGGAAATTTGGAAATGAATGACTAACTGTAAGAGAATTCTGTGTGTCTTAGCTTTAAAATAGCGCACCCTTATTCACGATTTGTCTTCAGTACTGTTTAAATCCTATCTCTACGCGCTCCAAATGACTCTCCCAGGCACTCTCTTTCAAGTAATTTGGTAAGATGGAGATTTGCTACATCTGTAAACAAGCATTAGATTCAGCTAAGCACTTGCTGGTAGGGTGTAGGTAGGTATTAGATGGCGTGATCAATACTCCCAACGGTGAAGCTATCTTAATTTACTACTTACTACTATTTGAATCCTCCAAATCAAGCACTCATGTTGGCATCTGGAAAGGTAAACAGCCAAGTTAGAAAAATAAAAAAAAGCATTAAATAAATGCATATTCTCGAAAAATTAAGGTTGTCAGCTTTTATAACTTCAAGTTTACTTACAATCATGAAATCAGTACAAGCTCGCACTTGACTGGGTTTTTCTTTCATAAAGATACTACACTACAATTCATAGAATAAGTTGGAGGTAACGCTTAAAAATAGAATATTTAAATCATTCCCAAGTATATCACAATTACATACGCAAATCACAATGTGTAGTTTATGACAGCATCTCAAATCCCTGTCATATATAATGGGTATATCTGCTATGAAACAAAGAACATTTTTGCGTTATTTTAAGCCTGGGTAATTAAAATGAAACTTTCCAAGACGCCACTTATCACGATAAGAGATAACATTTAGTATTTATCTTGTCATTATTCGCGAATGGTGACACCTAGGATACCTGCTGTGACTTATGCCAGTGTCAGTTTCATGTCTCGTGATTTCCTGTTTGTCATTTATAAATAAGACTCCAGTAATTGTAATATTACATAGTTATTTCTTAAAATACGTAATACATGAAACCCAATGATGGCGTTGAGTTCCGCCACTCAACAAGCTGCCTCGAAAGGCGGTAAGCTGGGAACGGAGTGTCTTAACACTAGGTTCCTACGGTTGCCTCTGTCTACCGTGCCATGAGCGGCATACAGCGTAAAGCAAATTTCATTTGTTTTTTTAATTTATGAAACCCAATAATATTTATAACTTCTAGATGGAAGTACTAACAAAAAAACACTAAATTAAATTAAAAAATAATGTGAACATGTACTTTTAAACATAAATATTTTTTTTATTCAATTTCATTATTTCATACAAATATTATGAACTAAACTATAAAATAAGAAATTAATGAACAAAAAACTTCTTGACAATATTAAGAACTATAGTTTCATAATAATTTTTCTATACTTCTTCTCCGGCTCCATTAGGGCCGGAAGCGGCTAGTTTCGAAGCAAAGGGGACATTATTTGATTAACACTAATTAGAGAACATTTCGGAGTTGCTAAGAAAAACTTACTTTACGACTTTAAATTAACAAACACTACTGTCAAAGAAACCGTATAAAGCTCAAGATAGAGTTCAAAATTGTATATTTTTAACGTTTTAACAGCAAAAATCTTTTCTAATTGCGTAAATCCAATTTGGGATGAATAGTGAAAGCAGCCGCTTTCTCAAAGCTAGATGCAACTTTTGTCAAAAATTATAATTATACAGTTATTTATTCCTATACCATTTATTTTTGATTCGCTTTTATAAAGCCCTAGGCTTAGTATAATTCATAGAAACATTTAAAATATTCAACGTTACTTTCTTATACATTAAAAATACGAAATACATAATAAAAGTTATTTAAGTTTAACATAAATTAAGCTAAAGTGTAAAAATCACAAATTAATTAATTTATCATATAATACGTAGTTAAATATAATTTCACACATTACCGACCCTCCTCTACAATTAGTAAACCCATCAAGCCCATACAAAGAGATAAAAGACAATAAATCAATATCATCTCGAGCGATTACACGAGTAATGTTTCACAAAGGACGAGTCAAACGTATCCGTAAAAGGCCATTCATTCTAAACGGGGGCTAACAACATTATATCCATGTAATACATATTTTATTATTACCTTTATGGTATGTTTAATTTTATAGCAACCCCGTTTTATTTTTTTCATTGCTACAATAGCAGTTTTTCTATTCAATAGGGGGCGTTGTATTGTTGTACAATATTATACAAACGTTTCGATGCTGCGAGTACCGTCAGGAAATACTTCTAGGTTTTTTTTTTTAAATTGTATTATTTAACATATATTTACAACATATTATTGATTATAGCGTTAAATATTCTGAAAATACGTACATGATGATTTTGAATTAATCATATATGTTATTACTTTAACAATAATTATAATTATTGTAACGACAATTGGAAAATCTAAGAATTTTAGTGGGCATATAATTTTAAACATTTAATAGCACTTAATAAGAATTGCACTAGTCCCATACGAATATGCTGTCTGTACGTCCGCTGACGTTTCCACATCGACCTCAATAGTTCCTGAACGCATCTAGCCGAGCCCGCTATTCAGTAAGAGACACTGGCATTCACTTCCGGTTGCCCTTTCATTGTGTAATTCGACAAGGCAGCTTCACGCCGCCGACGGCTATCCCGACAATAGCTTACCAAAAATCGAATCTCGATTCAAAAGCGCATCGTTGAGGTTTATTGGCTTAGCGCTTGATTGATTGTGCGAACAGCCGCGCAAATTTTTTTTACACCGGGTAAATTCTTTCCCCAGATTTATAGATCGATAATATATTTTGATTTGGGCGTGTCGAATTTAAGCTTTGTCGGTACAGGAAGTTTTACTTGTAGCAGGTACATTGTAAGTGCAATTCGGGAATGCAAGGAGTTTGTTGCACTTGTGTTTGCGTTACGCATGTCAAAAGTTTCTATACATTTACGTATGTTTATAAAGCTTTAATAAATAGTCTATTATAATTTACTTCAATGTCCAGCTTATAGATAATAAGCTATTATCAATATGTTGCTTAGAACCACTTGGTTATTTACGCAAATCGAAATATTGAATCTACATATTTTAAATTGTTGTGCAAAATTCTTACAAGTGACTCAGTCTTTTTATAATTTTCGACGAAATATTCATGAAACATCTACCTATTAAAGGAAAAAAAACAACTTAGTTAATGAACAAAGTTTATTTTTGAATGTCACCGCAATGCTTTCGTATATTAAAGCAATATTAGCATAAGTGGTCATGAAATGTTCTCGGTTTCAACTCACGCGCAGGGTGCTTATTACGTAACCAAAACTTGAGATCCGCCTTTAGAAGTTAACAAAGATATCCTGCGTCCATATAACATGAGATTTTTTTATATAGCTCTTACATAAAGGTAATAAGGCTTATTTTAAGGATGTATTGCGATTATAAGTAGAATGTGTAAGCTATGTCGTCAAGGACCGTGACACGTTTGTGCCACCGTGGATAAACGGACACACAGACGGTTGCATATACATATAGTATAATAAACTACTCATCGAATTCAAATTTCGGAACAAAAGAACGTATTTACATTACAAACCATTATTTGGAACAATACGGAAATGATTTGTTCTCATTGTACAGAAAATATATTATGTAGATTTAAAATATTAATACACTTTGTTAAAATTCACTTCAAATGTAAGATTGAATAACAGTTTTTTTACTTATTTTTTTACCTCATGGATTTTACAAAGTGGATAGAATGTAGCTAGGAATTATATAGGTACTATTCTTTTGTCAAATTTCCTACATTTAAAGAAAGTAAGAAAAAAATGGCGCTCAGCGTGTATAATAATGGATGCAACGGGTATCAAAAACACTATCTAACTAATTCATAAATAATATGAGAGAGCTAAAGAATTTATTTGGGCTAACACCGTCCATTGGTTCTAATTTAAAAAATCGAACTAACTTATTATTTTTTTATTATATCACAAGAAACTTTCTATATAGCACACTGTGCCAGCGTTCAGTATTACCTCTACCCTAATTGAATATGCAATTATCGTTCATATAAATTAACTTTAAATCGAATTCGAAGTGAGAGAAGTGTACATCATGTACATCGTGTGCACCAAAAAGCATATCGACTGCGCCATTATAGTGCAACGAAATTAGTTAAAATATGAAAACTATATTTCTGTTGAACAAACAACACCAAATAAATTTATTAATATAAAATTAAGTCATATGCGGATGTTACATAATAATATGATATAATTTTCTAATATTAAAATATTTTAATTTATTAGTTAAAATTAATTTGATAATACAAATATATATTAAAATAGTCAACATAATGCCAGATGCGATGCACAGTATTAAATGACATTACAGAGATGTACTGCAACTAGTCTTCTTATCACAGTGCTCTATTATCAGGACTTTTGTTTGATCAACGATAATTATAACAGAAGCCAAAGTTTAATTTCATTTACGAATTATCACTCAATACAAAGGTTGAACTGATCACGCTATCTGGTAATGGGCCTACTATTGCTACGTGTATTCAAATACTCATTAGATACTATTTAGAAATTATATGTTTCGTTCCCACCTAACAAAAGTATTTACATTCGATGTCAGTTTGTTTTACATCCGAAACACATTCAATGGAGGCATATTTCTTTCTATTCACGGTGCGTTTTTGCTTTGGACTTGTCACTTATAATACGAACTATAGTTCCTTGCATTGCTTTGTGCTACAAAACATGAATGGATAGAATAATAATAACATATGTCTGGCCGGTAGGAAGAATTGGGAATAAAAAGAAAAATGTTTATTGATATGACAACACTGCCACGTGTTGTAGTCACAAAGGAATCGGACTCGGAGCCTCCTATTGTAATGAGTTTTTTTTTTTCCAAAATCTAAAATATGAACAAATTTTTCTTGCTTATATCAAATATTATTAATCAAAGTATTTAAGACAGTTCTTATTAAAATGAGATTTACTTATATATTTATTTCTATGATATATAAATTTAGTTCTGTTTAAAACAAAATGCACATAGTTTTTATATTAATATTAATATTTCAGTTAAAATTTTAGTTAAGAAGAAACCATACACAATATAATTTTGAAAATACCAACACCTTAAGATGTTTTAAATGAAGATATAGTAAAGTAGAGGATAGTAATTGCAAGAAAAAATAAGAAAAAAAATTTTTAAACTTATGATCCACATCGAATCGATAGTAAACTACTTCAACAGATGAGACAACGTGCAAGATACGAATCCAAAATATAAGTATCTTGTAATAAAACGAAAAAGAAAATAATTTTAGTGTACTTATTTAGTGACTTAATTGAAAAAGTAGACTTTGTATTTTATAAAATAAAATAAAGTCAATACACACTAAGTGTACATAGGTAATTTATTTTCCAATAATAGACACCTTTCATTCGAATGCTTATAGGCATTCATAAAAAAATAACAAAATCAATTAACAGCTATTGTACCAGTTATTTGCTATTTGCTATTTTTAAAAAATAAGCTACCCACGATTTTTTTAAAACTATATTAGTTTAACGATATCTATAGCTATTCATAAAATAACCATAAATTTCAATAGCTTTTATGGTAAAAAAAAAGAAATCTCTTAACAAATAGCTTCATAAATACGGATGTTTTCATTAAAACAGTCATTCTATATACCTTTCAGTTTTCCGCCTACGCTCAAAATTGCGGATGTCATTGATATTATCTTAAATAAAAACAAAAACACATAATCTTATAGTTTAGTATTACGACAAATTAAGAAATTTGTTGTAAATCAATTAATTATTTTCAATAGTTAAAAAAAATGTTTCGATTATCGGTCCTTGTCGATTACTGATGCCAATACGATAATATATGATGACGTTAACAAGGCTGGTTAGCATGGGGCCAAAGTCTATATAAGATATAAGGAGGCTTGAGTTCTTTCATTCAACACGCAATGTCTCGCATCTAGGCGAAGAACGAAGTGTCCTAACACTAGTGTGTCTCTGCCTATCCTGCTATAAGCGTGATATAACGTGAAATAAACAATAAATAATAGTTCTACGACCATAAAAATTGTATTACATTTTATATTGTGTTCAGAACATACCTATACTTAGGTACAGTATCAGTAGGAACAGTTCTAATATATCAAAAAAGTTATACCTTACGAAAATTGCTAAGGTATTTAGATACATAATTTAACACATCGCTTATCACACGCAATAAATTATAGGATGTTTAATATTTTTTTCATTTTAAACGCCCACCGTGCGATCCAACGCATGTGTACCGCGGGCTCATAAATTTGCGAACGTGATTTATATTAGGATTAGAATGTTATCAGCGCTTCTCCTTGTATAGTGAACAGGTGTGAAGTGACATTTCTAGAAGCATTTCACTAGGTTATGCAATGAGTTATTTGCGTAACAAATTTATTTTAATAAACTAAATAACTAACTATATAATAAACTATCACAATAGGTAAGGTTTTATAATTATAGGCATACTAAAATTTAATATAATTTTAATTTCAATAGACTTTATCAATAGACTTGAAATTTCGCTGTAGCGTAACTCGTACCCACCACGTTCTGGTACACACCACAGTAATTTATTTTCCAATAATCGACACCTTGTCCCTCATGTCATATATAGACATATGTTGTGTACCAAACTGGCTAGAATGTTTTGGAGGCATTTTACAAATATTATATTAAGCACAGTTAAAATCTCATAAAATTCAATATTTAATTTAATTCAATAGTTAATATCACTCAAGTGCGAAAATTTCTCGTGCACCGAGGGTTCCGAGGTTATAATAAACTACATATTTTAGCTAGTAACGCTTTTTTTTCTGGATTTAGATATAAATTTTCAATTTTTGGATTTTTTCCTTCATTTACACTATAAGTTCTAAACTTATCGTCAAATTTACTTCATCGCACAACCGAAAGTTCCATGTAGGTTTTGGTTAAATGGATATCTTCATACAAATTCCAAAAAATGAAGCATAAAAGCTCATATCTTTTGATTGCGTTGACTTAGAAGTTTGATTTTGTTTGTTCTACGCTCTAAGAGACAACCAATCTGAATAATTGTTTTTAATTTCAGCTTGATAGCAACTGTCACCACGCGATTTTGATAAAATAGTCTTGAAAGTTGGACAGACAGACAGACGGACAACAAAGATGGGGTTTTATTTATGTACCCTATTATTTTATAATTATTATTACACTATTATTATAAAATTATATTGTAAAATTTAAATCCTAAACCAAAACACCTCGTAGCGTTCAAGTAAAATTTACCATAAAACGATTATTATTAAACAAGAATAATACAAAATTACTTCACAGATTATTTATTTTGACACAAAAACCGAGTGAATATAACAAAAGTGCCAAAAACATATCTCACAAAATATAATAACTACAAAGACACGTTTTCGCATCTCGGAACCACTTGATGTCCCGTGTCGTATGTTGGCAACATTAAGGGCCCTTAAAAATGGCGCGTAAACTGACAGCACGCACTCTTGTACACAGAAAAAAATAATAATCTACATTATTCTATAAAAACTTCACACACAATGTCAGTAGCATTAAGTATTGAAATAATTCCGAAGTAGTAGCTAGTAATATTTTTATATATAAAAAAAATTAAAAGTAGACAATATAGAGTAATAAAAATATTATGTAAATTCACTTTTTAAATAAGAAATACGTATGATCAATTAATATATTTTAAAAGTAATACTTACTGTTCTCTTACTATAGTTTTTACACATGCCCTTTAGACATGACCTAATTCTGCTACGACAGTGACGTCACATTATTTATTCTTTACCATTTAATATCAGTAAGAAGAAAATAGTAGAAGATCACTCAGCCCTCTACCATTGTCTCAAAGTGATATTGTATCACTAGTGGCAGCAGTAAATGCCACCGACATTTAAAAAAATAAAATAATTTTTATTTAGTCACAACAGCACCAAAAAAGTTTAGAAAAAGTCCTTATATTAATTTATATATCATTTTAATTTCTATTTATTAGAAACGTTTTTTTTTGTACTTGCATTATTGTACTTTGGATGGCCATATTTGCGTCATGCAACAATCAATGCGATAGTCTAAGCGCTATGGATTTTTTGGCCTCTCGAAAGGGATTATGTGTGACGTTAATCTTTGTACAATATATTTTGTAAAGCTTTATTATGGATTATCGCTGACATTATGAAGCAATAGAATTGTATCATTATGAGTGAATGTTACGTTATCATGATTTAATGTGTTATTTATAAAAATATAATAAAAAAAATGTTAAATTGTGGACCTAGAGTGATGGATATATATTTTTTTTGTTTCATACTGTATCCTGCGTGGAACCCAGTGTCAGATACTCAACAGAGTAAAAAAACAGAGGAACACCTAAACTTCCACTAAGTTTTCAAGAAATTGCGCATTAAGTGGCGGAACTCAGCGTCGCGATTTACCTCTACGACACGACGGCCTCATCTCTTCATTTTTTACAGCATTTACTTCTCTTAAGGCACTTTACATTTACAAATTCCACCTTTACAGGGATGTTGAAATTGTACTGCGAATTGATACACTGTCTTAGGAGGCACACTCAAACTTATGGCCTACTTGAGTTGTGGGTCAGCGTAGCACAGCATAGGGTCCATTATGAAGCCGTATGGTAAAAATGGAACATATTTATACTGGAATATCTTTTCTTAAGACCTAACTTTATGTTGTATAGAAATTGGTAATAAATGAAATATGTATTTTACGTAAGAAATTATGCATTCATTTTCAAGTGAAAACCTCGATCTAAAATTAAATTAATTAAGAACAAGAAAGTTAGCTGTATTGGAGTTTGGAAAATTTCCGTTAATCTTGGAACTTATTATTTTAGTAATACTAAGCCACGTCGGAGAAGGTAGCTGCTGCAAAATGAGTTTACAGGATTTGATATAAATATGTACATATATATAAAGGATGATATATTGACATTTTCTCGTTTTGTGTTTTACCTGACACGCCCGGCATTGACTTCCACCAGTAATAACACACAGAGTCTTGAAAAAATGATGGGAAGTGGGAGGGACGGAGTGTCTTAACATAAAGTTCCCGCTGCCTGCCTTGCTATATCTGCTTCAGAAACGCAAAATCAAATCCGCGACACTTGAAATTTGCAATATGACTCCGTAGTAATCCAGTAAGGATGAACTACTCCATGTCATGGTGGTTGTAAGCTTAAACCTTGAATCTCAGGAGTGCATTAGCATTTAAATTATTATGCTAAAACATTAGCCAGTGTTTTTGAAAACAGTCTTTTATTAAAATTTCCTTCGTGTGTGAACAAGTAAAACATTTTTTAAAATATTAAAATATGCAGTGTTGTTATTAATTGGGTGTAGTAAGGCGAACGAAGAAAAAACTCATTAAATTCTGTATTAATAAGCATATAATCAAAACATTGCTTTTTATTATTATTTGGATGACTGGTTTAATAGCGACACCTCAACCACCGGTGTAAACAATTTTTAATCGACTGTACAAACGGTGTCGGTTACTTAAACCTCGAATAAAAACTGTCTACACGACAAATTTGTTGAGACAACAAGACACAATGAGTCAATATTATCTTGAGCGTTCTTCAGAATGTCAAATTGTTTGCAGCTGATGATAGCACCGATTAAATCAATCGGTGAAAAAAATGCTTAATAAGGCGGATATGGTTTTTTTTCATTTGTAGAATAAATCTAATTTTCGCTTCACGCTGTATGGGGGAAGCTAGGTAGGTAGAGTCAAGACACTCCATTCTCCGTTTCCAGCTCGAGTTCGAACATTGAGATCCGAATAAAATATATTTCTCTTAGTTATATATTATATATTTCTTTGCGAGTGATCAGACATTGTCCCACTGATTCACGATGACATCTATTTTTAGTATATATATATTGGGATGGGAGAATTTCAAAATATTCAAAGGAAATAAAAAAAAAAACATAAATCAACCATAAAATCTAATTTTAATTTAATAAGGTTATATATAAAAACCTAGGGCACTTAATTCAAAATTATAAATATACATATAATAATACATATATAAAAAATGCAAATTTTATTACATTATATTTCAGATTTTATATATCTACAAAAACCATTTTATAATCTATTTATTAATAAAACAATTCAAACATTTCAGAAAACAAACTAAACAGCTTCGAGTCTTAGACGTTTACACAGTGTTTTAATTAAAATAATTTAAAATATAATCGCTTTAGAGAGAGTTTCGAGCGGGGGATGTTGAAATTTTCTGAAATGGAGGTACAAGACAAAATAATAAAATATTAATAAAGGCCCGGAGACGGAAAAGTTTCATTTGGTGCAAATATTTGTGTTTTAAATAAGGCGCGCTGCGATACGGCAGGGTTACTTACTTGGATTCGTACCCGCCATCGATGGTTACTCCTTTAATTCCGTAAATATAATAAAAAATGAGCATAATTATACCTAAGTACGTATATTATGTACACTACGATCCGTCCATTATGTGTTTAACTAAATAACTTTTATTCTAATTTACCCGGAAATAGAAAAGCATATATAAAAATCTTATGTAACTTACTTAAATTTATTTATATTAAATATTAATATTATTTTTATTTATTTTATTAAAATTTTATTTATTTTATTCTAACATAGCGGTTTTTCTGCTACAGTGTCAATTAATTTACCGGATACGTGAATTAATTTACTGTCCGAGTTGGAAGTTAAACAAAAATCTTCCCCGTCGACAGTCCCACTTCCACTGCGCTACAACGGCTTCAGCTTAACAATAACCTACATCCTAGTTAATATAACTTTAATGAATAAGTGGTAGACAATATTGACATTATTGAGTTTCTATAAAAGTTTCGAGTATTGATCACTAGCTTTACCTGCGGGTTAGGTCGCTTGGGCAAAGGGATATAATTAACTGTTGTACATCATGCCCTCGGAAGCTTTGAAGCCCTCCCGTGTATGTAACATTTTCTGTTCTTATTTCGCTTCTGGTCGCAGTATAAAATTATATAGCTTTCATCGATAAATGGACAAACCAATACAATTCTATATTTGAATTTAAAGTTCCTGAGATGAGCGCTTTCAATGAAACAAACTCTTTATAATGAATATCTCAGCTTTATAATATGAGTATAAAATTATAGATCAACGTATTTATTCTACTAAGAAATCAGTCAATCCATATATATATATATATATATATATATATATATATATATATATATATATATATATATATATATATATATATATATATATATATATATATATATATATATATATATATATATATATATATATATATATATATATATATATATATATATAACTCTTCCGTTACTGAGCGACTCACTGACTGACTGACAGACAACCTAAATAAATAATAAACCTAAATACCTGTAATTAGGTACGTAGGGTCATGGAAGAGTGAAAGGGAGCACTAAGAGAGGATTTCCCGAAATTCCGACGGAAGGAAAAGCATAAAGGGTTATACGTTATATATTTCACGCAAATGAAATTGCGTGCTACAGCTCGTTCAAAATAAAACAGTTATCCTGTCTACATAATGTAATTTGTACTTAAAAAGAAAAACTACCCACATACGAGTAAAGTCAGCCAATACATTAGAAATAGAAAACCTCTACATCCAACCAAATAGATTCTAATAGTTTTAACCCACAAACTCAAATCTCAGAGTGGTAAAACCGACTAACTACAATAAAAACCTAACATTGGAAGCTATTAAAAGCGAGTGCCTAGTGTAATGAAATATTAAAATAGTTTGTAGACGGTTGGCAAAGGCCCGCCGGCGAAAACAAATCAAATAGAAAAGCCCAACTTGTTAAAATTCCCTCACAACGTTTTCAAAACGATTGTTATCGTTTTTTTTACAAGTAAAACCAAATCGACACATGACATGAAAATATATATGATTATATGGTAATTTGGTATATAAGTTATATACGATTATAATTACATATATATTGAGAGCCTATTCCTGAGGGGTTAACGATATTTTAGATAAATCTTTGCTTTTTTTTTAATAATATTTAGTACCTAATATTGTAGGTAACCTAACTGAGAAAACTTGAGATTTATGTCTTAAATGTAAATAATTTATATTATTCTGAAGGACTTTAAATCATACTCGGACGAAATAAATAAGTACAAGTTTAGGTAGTTTTAATAATTTAATATGTAAGATTTATATTGTAAGCAGAGAGAGCACTCTTTTTCTGCTTACCTCCCGAATTCGAGACTGGATTTTGAGAGATGGAACTAAACCATGCGCTTTGTCTTACCTTAACCTTATACTTAATCTTATTTTATTCACACAATTTACGAATTGCTGATTGGTTAAAATACTTAGCAGTAAATATAAAAAAGTAAAACGTTTGAGAATCTCTGATGGCGATTTTTCCACCTCCATTTGAAGCTGCGCTGTAATTGAAAACAAACACGCATTGTTGCGGCCCGTATCAATCAGGGCGATAGTTTTAGCAAACAGGGGGGAGGGACCCTGAATTATCTTTATTAAACCCTGTCAGTTCTGTCTTGCGGGTGTTAATTTGGAAAATTTGTCATACGGTTTTTATTCGCTCCATTGATTTTGGTTTAAATTAGTTTTCCATAATATAATAATGATTTTTAATATTTTTGTTTATCATGTAGGAATTTATAGTACACTGTTGTATAAAAATAAAAGTTTCCTGAGCAACATATTATCTTCTTTGTTTTAGTCCAAGATGTAGTAGTATTATAAAATATTTCAACAACAATGTGAATAATTAGCAAAACATTATGTTATTCCTTTCAGGAATTCATTTTTTTTCAGCTTCAACTATAACAGTTGAAGCGTACGTAGCAGTTACATAGAGATAAGTGTTCAGTCTAGCGTTAAGGTATACCTCCTCATTCCGCCCAAATTCAAGACAATTAGTATTTAGTTGAATCTGGAACTCAACGCAATCTTTTGCCTGGCCAAAGCAGACAAATAAAAATAACTAATTCCCCCTTAATGGAAATCGATTCTACTACAATCACGTGGTAGTCAGACGTTTCCAACTACACCACGAAGCCACGATGACATCATCAGTAACTGACACAAGCTAAGTATATTTAATCGCGTTCCTTACAATAAACAAAAAAGAATTATAATAACTCTCAATAGAAAATTTGAAACTTTTTACACATAGCTACGTCTACTTATAAAAATATCACAAGATATAAAATAAACAATGAACGACAAAAAAGAAAAACAAAATGAGCAAGTGATTTCCAAAACCACCCTCATTATAGCAAATGAAAATTAGTAAGTAGGTGTGGCCCTCGAAGGCCCGCGTGGCGATCACGTGGCACAAACACCGACGCGTGCGCAGTACAATATTAAAAGAATATGGAAATACAGAATATATCGGGACGCGTGCACTGTACGTGGTGGTTCAGGCTCGCGCCAGATTCAACCACTTAATGTCACTGATACAATGGATTTGTTTTATCACAAAATAAGTGACGTATTGCTTCGATTTGTGATGCGGTTTATTGGTATTTTTTTTGTCTATTGTGTTAAGCAATGATTGCTATGTTCTAGTAGTTCTATGTTTTTTTTATGTAGATGCATTTATATAAAATATACTTAAAAAATATAGATTTTAATGTTTGTATTGTATTTTATACTATGAATTTGGATTCTATTATCAATAGGGATGTTTAACCACTTTCAAAAAAGGAGGTTATCAGTTTTTTCTGTAGGCGTATGGTGTTGTTGGAATGGGACACAAATTCCTCGGACACTAAAAGTCATATCGATGTGATAATTATTGTTACGAATCAGGTATATTCGAACTTAGTTAGCAATTAAAAATAGTTTCAAGAGTTTTTGAAACATGTATAGATTATGTATGAAAAAAAATTGTTGCCTTAATTATTAGTATAGGTAGTACTGGAATGTACTAGTAGGTACTAGTACTATCTACTTTACTAGTTCAGAGATATTTGTCTAAGTCAGTTTAATCTTTTAATTTACATTATAGGTAATTTATACTGAACGCAATATCTTTAAAATTAGCAAAATACCTCACAACGAACCCACAAACCGTCGCGCTTATGGCAGACGCTGTGCCTCTGCGCCACGACGGTCCTCTATCATATAAATTACAGGCTGTATAATTAAGGTTCCCTTTGCAAGGATCTTTAGGACTTGCGTGAACTTCAGTACAAACCCTTACAATTGTTATATTTAGTTTTGTATTATAAAGTTGGTTTCTTGGTAAGTTTAGGGTCGTCACCCGTTCTAATCCCGACGCGGAAAGGGACGGCACGGGCACGCTATCGCAACCCGACAGACGCCACGTCTTCGCATTACTTTAAAATATAGGTTGATTTATATGTATAATAATCATATATAATACTCATGTATATATATATATATATACCAACTTTGAGTATACTAATCTGTACTAGGAGTTATATTTCATAATAGAAAAATTTTACAGAAATTCCTTAAAAAAAAATATAAATAAATAGGCCAAAATTCCAAAATTTGCTACGTTTAAATTTTTATACAATTTTTGTTTCTCTAAAAGTATTTATTTAGTTAAGTTTGAAGTTATGTCTTCCACGGCCGGGTATGTCCATAGTCCATTTACTCCACAGTACTGTCTATAGGCATTCATTTGAAAACATGAAACAGCACAAAACTTACATAACTTGTATCAAAAACGTAGCTCATATTAATCACACAAAAAGCAGAAATTAACAAAAGGAAAAATTCATTAAAGTTCAAGTATTTGCTTAGAATTTCGCAATTATGAAGCGGGTGCTCTAGCGACATCGCGGAGATAGCGTTTAATTTCACCCGGGCTGTTTTATTACACAAATTAACCCGTTTTTACTGCGTTGGGGGGATACATAAATAATTAAAAGGGATGGGCCTCCGGAAATGGTTCAGTGTACCCTTCCTTGCTCATCTATAAATAGGGAGGATAGCTATTTGAAACGTTCAGGTTTTCATATTTTTCAGAAATGTTTTTTTTTAAATGTTCATGTCAATTATTATCAACTGACATTATATATATATATATATATATATATATATATATATATATATATATATATATATATATATATATTGTACATACCTAT
This sequence comes from Dione juno, assembly GCA_037127375.1. Taxonomy (NCBI): domain Eukaryota; kingdom Metazoa; phylum Arthropoda; class Insecta; order Lepidoptera; family Nymphalidae; genus Dione; species Dione juno. The sequence continues at coordinate 3,566,708 of JAXRJS010000067.1, forward strand.
ATAATTTCGTTATTTCCCAGATCTAAGTACACATAATTATGTTCGATTCCACCGCTTATCAAATAACTTGTATTATTATTAATAAAACAATAATCATAACTATTACTATTACAGATTATTTAGTTAACTTTACAAATTACATAAAAAAGCCAATAAAATATTAGAACGGCAAGAAATAGGCACTGCAGGCTAATACAATACAATTATGTATAGCTAATTATATAATTTAGTTGTCTGTATATATACAGTAGCGACAGTAGGTACATACTTGAGTTCAATAATTATAATGTGAGACAAGGAGCGGTGCCGACGTTTCCAATTAATTAACGTCACAGTATTACGTTTCCTACGGCTCTGTTCCTAATTACATTGTAGATGTTGTATTATATCATTTATTTATTAACGCTACACTCGCCTTAATTGTGATTTAATTTAATATGGATTAATTATATTAATTATTAATAAATGTTAAATTTTTATTCATTAATGTTAGTAAGTTCGGATCGCATTGCGCTTTTTTCTCAGTTGCTTTTTCTTAATTAACAAGTTGCTCAGTGGACGAGGACTCGCTCGTGATGACGATGGGGGTTTTCATCCTGTATTTTTTTTTTATAAATTACTTTTTTAATCACTATATTATGTTATTAATTATTTTGTGCTATGCATAAATTTCAATAATTGTGAAGTAGTGAAAAGTTATGTGGTTTCAATTGGCTTTTGCGGTTACCTAATACTAATCTAATTTTGTACTTGATCATCATGAGTTTGAGCATCATTTAATCGTATCAATTGGAGCGGAATCATGTTTCACTACATATCTGTTTAAATTGTACGAGATTATATACATAGACATCTTATTAAATTATCACCATATTTTCAACAAAATCCTTATATATAAAACTTTTATGGTACAGAAGTGAAAAAATAACAAAAAATAAAATGTCACTATAAATAATTATCAAGATTTGAAGCAGCAGAATATAAACGTATAGCTTAATTGCCTAGAATGTGTCACCTAAGAGGCGTAGGTTCAAACCCTACACTATTTAAACTTTTATATGAAAGTGTAATATATTTTCCTTTGTTACAATCAAAATTAGGGATAATAAATACGAAATTGAAATGTTCTTTTTGACCCCACGCAATATGTGACCGAATTTAATTTGACACATAGTTTATAGGACAATATTGTATGGGGCTTTTCAACACATGTTAAATGGTTAGCTACAAATCACGAAAAGTAATATTACTAATTTGTTCTTATTTAAAGAAACAGACAGGGATTCATTGTTAAATTTATTGGCCTGTTAACACTCAGCCTAGTTGTACGTCATTTCTGAATAAAGTAATAATAGTAAAGAATACTTTAAAAGTTATTTAATGTATTTGACTACATACAAATATAAGAGTGTCTAAGAGTATCTTCTAATGCAATTAAAGTTTACCACAAAATTTCTCCAGTATAAAGTTAAAAGTACGCTTTAAGCTTAGAACATTTAAATATTGTTGAATTCACCGATCTACTGTGATTATAACGACAAAACCCGTATCTAACACTCACAATTACCAGTCGATAAAACCTCCCCCACGTTAACGGTTAATCTTTATTTGGGGGTATTATATTAGTGCGAGCTTTCAAATTTCACTAGATCATTCGTCGCACGGGATTTGAAATGATTTACAAGCATTTATAAGCTTTTGCTAACAAATTATAATTTCAGCAATGATGTTTTTGTATAATATACTAAATTGTCTGTTAATAAGATAGCTTTATTAAGATTAAGATTAGCTTTAGAAAACCAGCATCATATAATTGTTATTACTAAAAAATTGTGATATAAATGGAAATAATAAGTCAAAGGTCGTGGAGACTGTTGGCGATGTTTCGATCCTCATTCGGTAGAATCATCGTCGTCATCCTTGCGCATGGCGGCTTTTGATAGCGCCACTCAATACATAACACAATCTTGAATTCGGGCGGGAACTTGACACTTGGTTCTGTCTGCTTATCCTGCTGTAATTATACGGATTACAGCGTGAAACTGAAAAAAAATTATTATAATATAAATATGTATGTTTAAGCTGTCTTTTTTCGATGTGCTTCCATATTTTATTTGTAAAGATTTGAGCTGAACACCTATAAAACAATTAACCTCTCTATACATAAAAAAAAATATCTGTATATTATTATAATGCATACCAATCTTATAGTATGTATACTTTTAATTATATGTGTACTATGTTTATGAATTAAGATGTAGTATTATTGTATGTATGTAGGTATGTATATTTACACCGCCCACGCTTTATAGTAGTATACATTTTCTTAACTCACAGATTGTGTGGAAGACATCGCTGATTAGCGATAAGACCGCCTTTTATGCATAATTTGTGGTTTTATTTTATTTTTCTTCTCTTCTCTTCTTTGTATTAATATCAAATTGTGTAGAGTAAAAAAAATATATTTATTTAGTAATAATCACATTTTAACGCTATAATTGCCTTGTCTTTAATATACAAACGTCACTCTCTCAATAGCTCCGTATTAACATCAAATTATTCTTAAACTTATATACCCTTCTTTATCCCTAACACTTTCTCCAATCGCCGTTCCGTGATTTCCCTGCTAAATCCTAGCAATCAAGTGCATAGTTGGGGGCGGTTTATTTATTTTTTATGGTTCAACAAATTCTCCTATGTGAGGGCTCTTTAATGAGATGCGGTGTAAATATACGAATACCCTCCAATTCCTTAGAGACTAAGATGTAGGGTGTTTTTTGATTCAGAAAACATTGGCCGATTTAGTTAGTGCGTGGCAATTCATTTATCTGGAGATAGTTGTTATGTAATATATATACATATGTTGATGTGGAAAAGTATAAATATATATCAAACTTACTATACATAAGACTAAAATATTATTATTATTAAACGCGATGGTAATGAGCTTGATCCCCTCCCGGGGGAAGGAATTATTTACATTTACCTACTCTGGTAAAGGGAGACATTGAGTTTCGTCACTTAAGAGGCAGTGTCTTATATTTAGGTAATCGAGGAACGGAAGGTCTTCAATCGGTTTTGTCTGCCTACTCTGCTCTAGATGATAATATAATAAATAACATAATGAGTAACGCTAAAAAAATCATAAATAGTAAGCCTTTTATTTATATAGAAGATTTTCACGTTATATATAGTCTTTCTATTAATACCAAAATTTGCTTTTTCTAGCTGAATTTTATGATCTCAAATGAAATATAATATGTAGATAGGTATTAATAATTTTATTATTATATTTTATTATTATATTAATTAATAATAAATTTTGATTAAATAAAGTTTCGACAGAGCCTCTTCAAAAAAATTCTAAGAAACATTATACATATTTTAAGCAAACAATAGGTCCCATTATTTCATGCCTTAGCTCGTTATCACAGTTTTGTCACCATCACTTATGTATATCAGACATTTTTTTTAATTATTCACTGGGACGTGTTTACGCAGGTGTCGACTGCCCCAAATACCGAATTGTGAGACGATAGCTCAGGCCTATTTGGGAGTGCATTAGTCTTATAAAAAGAAAACATATATTGATATAGAGTTGCTGAGTGAAGTCACCGTGGCGCAGTGGGACAATCTCTGGCTATTACGGATTGGTTTGTGTGTTCGATATCCATTTAGGGCAATAAATAAACTTCGAGAGAGAACGTGTATATTATGTGTAGTATAGCTTTTATAATATACTTTTGTTATCATTATCATTTGAGAAAAAACTGAGTGGTGTGGCGTCAATCAGATAAATTCTGATAGTTTAATATAATCAAAAAATTAAAGGAGCTTTTTCCTTTATAGACAAAGCGCGGCATTAAGTTCCGCCACTCAACCGGCAATGTCTTGAAAGGCAATAAGTTGATAACGTAGTGTCTTAACACTTAGTTCCCTGTGTCCTGTTAAACGCTATACGTGAAGTGAAAATAAATTAAGCCGATAAGAGACAAGCGAGTGAAACTCAATTTAAAAAAAAAATGTGTTACGTAATAAGTTAGAAACAGCTTAATTTTTTTAATTTTAGATTACATCTTATTTCATCTCATGTGTTACTTAAAGTAAACAAATTCAAATATACTTGTTTATTTTGATCATTAGATGCAAATTTAAGTATTTAGATCAGTCAAAATGTGCCCGTGTTATTGACATGACAAATCGCATCTCTTCTTCCGCATGCGTTCGACCCGCGACCATATTTACTTGCTAGGCAACTAAACAAACAACGAACTCAATTAAACTTTAAAACTAGTGCAATCTGTCATCTTAGAAAGGAAACTAGCTGGTTTGTGAAGAAAAAAGCTTGCAAATTTGTAAGTCGTTCGGCAACAATATGTACAAATATCCTTTACATATTATCCGAAAAGGTAATTTATGTTTTTCTTACATATACAGTAAATATAATTTATAATATATATATATATATATATATATATATATATATATATATATATATATATATATATATATATATATATATATATATATATATATATATATATATATATATATATTCTTAAATCATTAATAAAAAATGCTAGTACTATTTCTAATTGTTTTATAGAATTTATCTTGCTTTATTTTATACGTTTTAATATTACAAATGTGTACAGTATGTATTGAGGCCTGTCGTCATGCACAGCACGCTAGCCACCCGCGCCCGTGTTTGCTCGCGACTGTCGGGCACACGTCGAAGCAAACACGCTTTCGATACATAAAGACAATGTGATCTACTTGTGCCAGTTTACAATGTGCGAAGTCGATGTTTGTATATTTAAATAAATTTAAGGTTAGGTGGCACAGTGGTAGCGTACCTGGTAATATATATATATATATATATATATATATATATATATATATATATATATATATATATATATATATATATATATATATATATATATATATATATATATATATATATATATATTTATATATATATATATATATATATATATATATATATATATATATATATATATATATATATATATATATATATATATATATATATCTACTTGTTAGGTAAGTAAGAGCATTCAAATTTACATTAATATGAAAAAAATTATAATATTTAATATTATTGGTTTTAGTTATATGGCGGTTGAGGAGGTCCCTCTTGAGGAGATAAATAAATTCGTAGAGTTAATATTCTGTATTACTATACTTATTCTATAACAATACTACATCGACATGAGCAAACTAAGCGAATTTTACAGATTGCCATTATTAATAAAAGTCTGGGAGCTTTTTTTAAGCTGGAAGCTTTTATTTTATTCAGCTTAACGCTCTATCCAGCATTTAGCAGAGTAAACAGCTAATTGAAGACATTGCGCGTTTATTGGTATAACACGATGTCGCAATAGAAAACTAAATAATTTGCCGGAATTGGAAAATGTAAATTTTTCATATTCTCAAGAGATGATCGAACCACAACTATAACGTTCACAAATACTGTCCACCTGTACGTAGGCCTATGTAAAAATGACATCAAAATGAGCTACGCACATATATTCTAATATATATAGAAGAGAGTATACGACTATGTATATGAAAGAGCTTCAATTATTTATCGATATCACAAATTTACACTATCTATAAATAGATAATGCTGAATAAAATCATTTTTATATTCCGGTAATGATTGCAGGTCATATTTACCCTCTTGTAGCTTTCATATCTTCGTGATCGCTCTTACTAATGTGTTTCTAATGTTTTGTTAATCATTGCGTTTGGCGTTTGTGCGTCTGTATGATAAAATAGTTTATTTAGGTACTCTAATAACGTAATAGATGGATTTCATATTACTATGTAAAAAAGTTTTGTGGCGTAGTTGAAGCGTTGATTTTAATTGATGATTATGGATTCGAATCTCGATTGTTTACAATCGTCAATATTTAAAATATTTTTTATTTCCATAGGTATGCTATCAAAAAGAGCGGCGACGGATTAAGAAACATCTTGCTTATTTTCCATGAGCTTGCTTTTATCTCAGCTTTTATTATAATAATAAAGAAAAATATCTTTTTTTATATCGTAAGCCATGAAGAAGAATATGGACAAAATAAGGTTTAAATAGGGTTCTAACGGATTTTATATATTTATGCTTTTGACCTATTAGGAAAATATGATTCTGAATATTTATTACATTTAATTCCAGTTGCAGTTATAGTATCTTTTTTGTTCCAGTCTAGACATCTCCTAACATGGGCGCAGTAGACTTTTTTCATTAAAGTTGATGGCATATCGTGAAGCAAGATCCTTTATAAGATGCCTTCGTCTCATCTCGCGAAATTAAGTTTCAAATATTAAATTTGCTTTGTGAAAAGATAGCCAGCATCCAACGCAAATTTTAAGAAAAGGCAAAATGTTGTTTTATGTCACATCTATAATATACTTTTGTCAGTTGAATAATGTAGCTAATATCCAAAAAATCTATTACAAAGAAAAAACCTTTATTAAAAAATGTTAAAGTGGACGTATATAAGCTTCTTTAATCTTTGGCTCAGCGTTCATTATTAAGAAATTATGAACATTAGAAACATAATTTATCAGAATTGTCAAATTAAAAAAAATAGAAGCTGAGAATAATTTATATTTGAGAATAATTTCATATTTTTATTTGGTGTACATACTATTAATATATATCAACATATATATTTATTATTTAAACAAAAAAATTCGACATATTAAGACAAAACTTCAATACGATACAAATAAAACAATTAACTATGAAGCGCGTCCCTCATATTGTATTAATTCAATGCAACGCAATAGAATCACTAGGTCGCGAAATAGGGAGGATTATCTTCTATTAGCAGACGGGACGTGACTGGAGGGGCTTGCAATGTATGTTTTGCTTCAGATAAAATATATTGCGTAAAAATTATTGCCCTTTGCTATTTAAACTATCAAAATGTACAAAAATCGTTAGGTATAGCCTTCTGGCCTAGGTATAGCGTAGCTATCTCACTGAGGTGGTTTACCGAATATTTATTCTATCAATATAATTATTTGATAATCTTGTATAATATGAAAAACATTAAATGTATAACCTTAAATTACCACGGCATAAACAAAAAATAAAGATGGCCTCTACCATTTTGTTTACATAAGAAAACTACTTTATGAAGATAATTTTGATAAAGCATTTATTAAAGGCACATTTAGTATTAAATTCCTTTTATCTTCAAGACAAATACACAAGAATCCCATTGAGAATAAAATTTCTTTTGCAGCATCTCTCTCTGTACTTTGCATAGTGCCAAGACACTCAATACCCAAAACCTGGCGAAAGCCGGAACACGATTCATTGCGTGTTGAGTGAGAGTCAACACCACATAACCACGTCAGGGAAGGAAATGTAAATAATTAATTCCTAGTAATGAGGATCAATTTCATAATCTTTACACGATATAAAATATACAAATGGTTCCCAAATCAAAGTTACGCTCCGCTAAACGTATGTATGTATGTGTAATTAAAGTGAGCTTTGAAGCAAGTAATGCAGCTTATAGTAATCGCTGTGCACTTGTACCCAGTATCGAATCCCTCTTAATAGTTAAACAAAAGTAAAAAAGACCGTCGTGGCGCAGAGGCAGAATGTCTGCGCGACGGTTTGTGGGTTCGCTTCTCACCAAGAAATATTTTAGAGAGAATGAAATATTTTCATTTTGCCAACAAGGCAAAAAGTGTGGCGTAGAGTTCTGCCAGTCAACTTGCAATGTCTCGAAAGTCTTAACACTAGGTTCCTAGAGCTTAAGGCTCCCTCTGCACGCTCTATTATGAGCGGGGTACAGGTAAAAAACACAAAAAAATTGTTAGTAATAGTCTACAATACCGTGTTTAAAAAGATTGGTTAATTTAAAAAGTAGTTTTTGTATCATGTTATAATCAAGGCTCCTTTACTTTTTTCTTATTAAAGAATATCGCGTATTGAATAACAAGTTCACTCGCCGTTCTTGTCTTACGAGGCAACTAAGCTTTTGTGACCTATGCAGTTTACGGTTGAAAAAATAATAAAAAAAAACATTTGAAATTATCAAATTTTTCATATAAGTTCATAAATTTAATATGTTTAGGTACTAGTAAAGCAAAGTTCTTACAAAACCTCTCTAATAATATAATTAGAAAAAATATTATAAAAGTATATGTTATAATTATTTCATTTTCCACTATGCAGGTTTTAACGAAGGTGCTGTTAGCGGCGAAAAGGCCAAGTGTCATGTCACTTTGTTCTTCACTTCCCGATCAAATTTGTCACATTACGTGTTTAGTGACTGAACTCAACGTCACATTTTGTCTTATCAGAACAGGAAAATACAGTGATTCATTGCTAAAAGTAGGAATCGAACCCACAACCTTCCCCCGTCAGATGCTGTGCCCACTGAGTCTTTGTTTGAACACTTTCATTATAGATCAAGACTCAACTACCTTATAACTTCAGACATGCTGAAATGTTTTTCTGAATACTTACAAATATTTTATATAAACAAAGAAGATGTGGCCATATGAATTGATTACAATATCACTCTTACGGGTTCGATTCCCAGGAAAGCAAAAATATTAGCAATAAATTATGAAAAATGTAATAGCCTCATATACGTCAGTTAAGATTCGGCTGTAGCATTTATCGCGGCTTATTCTTGTAAGCCCCTTCCACTCTCGCGCCCTGCAGCGCTGCTAATCGCCGAACAAAAGCAACGGTTTAGATATAAATACAAATCGTGTTGTTTTCGGTTGCACCCCGTCGCGTGGTCCCTTCCCTTAACGTGTGATGTGACCCCTGTTCAATGTAATATAGACGCATGAACTAAAAATTTAACCTACTACAGGCACGCTGTACTGATTTTGAAATACAAATTTCTATTAAAAATAATTGTTTTGTAAAAATTACAAAAATCTTTTATTTAATAGTAGTGCAGCGAATTAAATATAATAATTATTATTTATGCAAAATAATAATTAAAAATATATGGCCCAAGTGCGAGCAGTACTCGCGCACTGAGGGTTTCGTACCAATTTCATGATTACTTATAAAAATTGCCAAACTTAAATTTGCGTTCGTATCCAATCATTTTGTTTGAAATAAACTACAATAGAAGTTAGTAATGGTTCTTTCTGGGATGTATTTATAAATTTCCAATTTTTGTATTTTTTCCTTTATTTTTTCTGAAAGTATGCGAAAAAATAAGCATAATCGCTCATATAATTTGATTGCATTGACTTAGAAGATGGGCTTTTTCTATGCTTCAAGAAATCATCGACTTGAACGTTTGATATTAACTTCAGATTGATTCTTCCACATGATTTGGAGAAAAAGGTCTTGACATACATTCAAACAGACAGACGGAGAACAAAGTGATCCTATAAGGGTGCGTTTTTCCTATTGAGGTACGGAACCCTATAAACGATATATCAAAGTGATCTCCAATTCATTCATGTCTTAAAGGGCCTTTACACACCCTCACAACACGAGCTAGGGCGGAGTGCTGAGATTTTTATTGTTCACATCTGATCGCGGATCACGACGGCGGATTATTGGGACGCGAATAAATTATCACAGTTTTATTAGGGCGAGGCACGAGGGGCACTAGCGGAAAAACGTTGATAATAATTGTTGATTCAATTATATTGTGACAAAATAAGGGCATCTGTTAAAATAATACGCAATTGGATTTGGGATAGTAAAAAGGATTTTCGCCACTGTTATTTTTTTTGGGATATTTTAAAACCTTTTTTTTTATTTAGTATTGAAAAATATTTAAATTTTTATACATAGCTAAATTTTAAAACACTTACTGTACAATTTTTTCATATTTATAGCGGTCTTTATAGCGGTCTATTGTATGGGAAAAAAGAAACGGAAATAAAAACGAATTGAATAAATATTAATACATTATTATATAATCACTTGTAACAATAACCATATTAATTTTCAATTATTATTATAATTTTCTATTATTAATAATAAAATTGAAAATCATACCCACACAAAAATACCGTAAAATCTACCAGCAATCAAACCAACACATCATTATTAAAATGCATTAGAGCGAGCACTAATGTACCTACGTGTACCGCGGAATTTCATGCCCAACTAAATCAATTATACTATGTTTCATAACATGCGCGGGAGTTGAACAAATCAGGGGGGCAGGACAATACTTGTCAGCTAAACGCCTGTGGCTATGCTTTATTTATACAGAGTGATTTCAAATATGTGAATGTTGAATGGAATGAAATCAACTAATTTTTATGAATGAATCAAGCTATATATATTTCTATTTAAAGACACTTGCTGACGTGCGAAATTAAGCCTTACTGTTATATTTATTATTTATTTATCACTCATTTATGTTTGTCTAAATATAAAAAAAGTTAATAATATTTTTTTATGTAACTTTATGCCTTATTTTCGTAAAAACAAACCATAAACCGTTGTTTATTATAAATTCCACGTTAATTTAAAGCTAAAACATCAGCCGTACTATGTTAATAACAACGTTTTTATTATGTTTACTTATTTCCAAGGCAAAGTAATAATAAAATCCAATCACCCTGTGTTCGACAGAGCTAGCCACGCTCGCTAATACGCCGAATTGACTGACAGACAGTTAATAAAGTCGTGATATTGCCCATATGTTGTCACCCTTTTATACATACATATATATTAGTGCTACTTTGCACTAAACTGAGCTGAAATATGTAATTATATGTCATTTTTATGGGGATTCTTCGTCTGACTGTAAATCGACAATTGTGAGTTCGATTTCCATTCGGGTAAATTATTTTCATTTACTCGCTTCGGTAAAGAGATAAAAGTCATTTTGAGTTTCACTATGCGACACGTATTGTGTCAAAAAATTTAAAATGGACTTAGCACTATGTTCAATCTATCATATCTATGAAATGAAACTATTCGTTTTCGTACGTAGTTTTTTTTCAGTCTTCACTATTCTTATTCGACGGTCATCAAATAATATAGACATGTAAGCTTAAATTACGCCCACCGTGAAGACATTTAGACAGAAAGAAGACATAGGTTGAGTGACAGAAGGTTCAATATTTAAATATCTTAAATCTAGAAACTGTCGAGCGTTCACCAATATACTCCCAGAACGACACAGAGTAAAAATTATTCGTCAACAATTTTCGTCTGTGACATCGAGTCCTCCACATTAACTTTCTTAACAATACATATATATATATATATATATATATATATATATATATATATATATATATATATATATATATATATATATATATATATATATATATATATATATATATATATATATATATATATATATATATATATATATATATATATATATATATATATATATATATATATATATAATATTCTTTATAATACTCTATATTTTCTGCAAAACGAAGTTCTTACACGTAGACTAGGCTTTACATGCGGATTCGCTCCCACTGTCAAACGAAAATTGTTAAAATAGTATATGAGTATGACACAAGTTCCTGAGGTAGCTTTGATCGACAGTGTAATGTACTTAAACTATTAAAGTTATGTAATTTAGCCTAAAATAACATTTAGAACAGTTAAGGCATGAGTCTCTGGACCAGTAGGTACACCAGACAAAATTCAATCATTTTTTCATTGAATTTTAACAAAATTTTAATATTAATACGATGTATAAATAAATATCTCGATATGATATCATCGACATCTTAAAGCAATAACAATAGTAACAACAAGTATAACAAAGTGTCCATAGTATTTGTTATTTCTGCGTACCCAGAAGAAAGAAAACAAAATAAATATATTAAAGCTTACATATAAGGCCATATAAAAAAATCGATTAAAATATTCTTTAAAATCAACAACATTACTGATTCATGGGTGGGTGGTTTCTATACATTTGGGAATAGCAATAAACGCTATTCTCAAAGGACTTGCAGAGCGCGGGGTGCACGCGACTCCGCGGTGGCCACTTCAAACGTATTTGCTGTGCCACTAATTATTTATAATGCTCCACTCGCCTTGTCTTTATTACCGGCCTTATCAATATTGGATGGCAGGCCTCTACTGGGTCACGCTACATTAAAATTTAAATGGAAATTTCTCTATTTTGAGGCTTAATTTTTACGTTAACAGCCAGAACGTATAAGTACTTACTTAATTTAGTAGAAAACAGAGAACGTAGTGACTTATCCCCAAGGTTTCCCTTATATGTATATTTATGAAAAAATAATTATCACACCTTTACAAATAATGCGTAGGTAATTTATTTTTTAATTGTGGTCAAAAAATTTTACTCATGATTTTTTTTCATTCATAGAGAACGTACATGAGCTAACTACAAGTATATATATTTTAACTATTTAAAAAATGTGATTTACAATAAATGGGCTGGTTTATTGTTTAGTTAGTCAGTAAGTTGTATTTTATTTTATATTATAATAGGTAGTAAGTTAGCCTACTCTAGAAAGAAATTTATGTGAAGAAATAAGTTTTACTTTTGTTCATATATAAAATATTTGTAAAATATTTTTTAGATTAGTAATGGTATAAAAATTTTGACGTATTGAATTATAAACCTACGCTTCTTGAAAATCGTCCAATATTCAAATGTAAAAAAATAGTGAAAATAATTTTCACTAGTTTTTCATTTTATTATATATTCAAAGTTTATTAGAAGGCTATGTAATACATATTACACTTGTTTCTTTTGTTAAACAGCTAAAATAAAAAGCATTTTAATAATTATATTAAAACACGCAAACCGTTCTGCCCACTCGTGGATATCACATACAAGTAGATTGACAGCAATAAAAAAATCGCCATGTTTTTGCACCAGGCGCTCCTTGAGGCTGTCAATAACAAATCCGCCCCAAGACAGCACGCAAATTTTTGTATTACTGCAACCAGGTCAGTTGTGATCCTTGTTATTTTTTTATTTATATTGTTGTTATTTATTATATATATTTTTAACATTTATGGTTTATCTTATGTCGTTGGATAAATGGTGACCATAGTGCCTTGGCATAAGGCTCTCTGACTGCCTACCTTGCTTTATGTTAAAAAAAATATTTATAATTGGTTCTAGTGTTATATATATATGGGAAAAAATCCCCATCCATTTTCTCTTAATACTACTGTACAATTGTATTTTTTTTTAAATCGAAGCCTTTTTTACCATCGTTAAACTCGCTGAGAAAAAATCGTCAACATTAAAAAAACATTCGCGCTATTATATCTTTTTGTCCTCATTTGGTTGCAGTACACACCAGTTTTGCGAATATTGAACATTGAACAAACGTCGCCAGATGGCGTAGTGTTTGCTCGACCTGTTCGAGTGCAACTTTGAATTTTGAACTATTAGTCGACCACCCCACAGCACCCACAGCACCTGTCGCTTAACGTTCAATTGTTTATTAACTTAGGGGTTAATTGAATTTATTTATTATACTGTCTATGAAACAGATATATGTATGATATAGTATATAAAAAAGAAAGAAGAAATCATGATTATACATAATATGTTTTTTTAACGATATTAATCAATCATCTAAAATCATTTCTTTTTAACTAAATCTAAGAATTAATTAACTAAGATAATTGATATAAGAAGGTGACATATTGTATGTTTATTATTTATTCACAGTTGTTATATATTATTGTGGCAGGTGCCTAAATTTATCGTAATAAAACAAACTCTTTATTAAAAAATTTAGTTACTTCTACTTCTTTCTCTATCTCGCATATAGCAAGATAGGCACAGCGAGCGCAGCAGTGACGAGACACTCCGTTCTACGCATGCCTGCGCATGCTGATGCTTACACACTGTTCCACTGCGCCACGATGACTTATTAAATTTATTAGTTGTCACTTTTTCCCGCCTAGCAGGGTCCACTTTTCCATTTTTCACTTACCGACCAATTTTCGTGACTAAATAAATAATTTAAAAAATCTAAATTTATTATTAATATAATGAATTAAAACAAGAACTTAGCAAAACTTTGACATAAAAAAAAAATTATAATGTCATACCCCATGTATTTTTACTAAATGTTCTTATTATGAAGCGGAATAGTTAACAATTAAAATTATCCGTTGGATAAATAACCTAAAACACGACATTAGCTTCTATTAAACTTTGCACAACCTTTATAATTGCTTGCGCTATCCACTGTCCATTAGACAGCGTTTACTTGTTGGCCTAAGTTACAAGTGATACATGTAGGTACGTAGATTAATATAGTATTTTTTCTCATATATCTTCTGATGTTAACAGTAGGACGCAGCAGGACGCAGGCTTAGTTGGTTATAGCGCTGGGTTTGTAAAAGGCACAGGTTCGAGTCCAGGAGCTTTTAGTCTTTTGAAAGTTTTCAAATATTATTAGATCTCTAAATATCCACATATAAAATTAAATTATCTACGAGTTGTCTTAGACGCCAGAAACATTGTATTCAATCGCGCAAATATTAATTGTAGGTTATTATATATTAACCACAACAGAAAAAAAACAAATAAACCGCTTCACGCTTTTTCCCGAATATAGCAGATTTGACTGAAGAAACCTAGTGTTAAGACACTACATTTTCCGCCCAATTTTCGAGAATTTGCGTGTTGAGTGGCGGAACTCAACGCCGCGCTTACTGTTATACAAATTTTATGCCAGTTCAACCCTCTGAGGGGTTTATGCAAATCGCTATTCATTTAAAGCTGATACTGTAGCCCAAAGAGGCCGCACGCGATACGAAATTGCCGACATAAGCCAGATAAGGATCGGGACACATGGAAAGCTTGTAAAGGCCTCATTTATACCGCATATGTAGTTATAGCTTACTACGGATATTTGCGTAGTGCGGTCAGGCTTTATGGGTATTGAATTGAAATTGTTCAAATTATGTGTATCCTTGCATAATTCATTATTTGTTAGGTACTTTCGTTTTATAGTTTTTAATATTTTTATTTGCTTAAAAAAGTTAATGGTAATGCCTTGTTTACAAATATTTTGGATATTTACAATCAAGAACCAATTGTAACACCATATTTATAGTAATAATGTAATATATGTAATATATGTAATATATGTATATATTTATATATATTTACGGATTTTTTGTATATAGTTATTAAAACATTAATTTTTCCCTCTTCACCTTCAAGCTCAAGTGGAAATTACTTAGAGTTGTATATGATACCATATTCTGAGTGGCCGGCGTAGCGGATTGCAGATAAATCAAAACGATTACATTATATATTTTTTACATACTACAACCAAAAATTCTTTATTGTCTAAACATATTAGATATTATGGATAAAAATAATTGTATTTATGTAATATATATTAAAAAGACATCAAAAAGTATACAATACAAATGGTCGGTTAAATGAAGCAGAACTATAGCAAAAACCTTATTTTACCTATACATAAGTAAACCTTTATTTTTATTTGAAATATGAAATAATGACCTCTAATATATATATATATATATATATATATATATATATATATATATATATATATATATATATATATATATATATATATATATATATATATATATATATATATATATATATATATATATATATATATATATATATATATATATATATATATATATATATATATATATATATATATATATATATATATATGTTTGTTTAGTATGTACAAGTATATACAATGGTAGTAATTTATTATTATTGTTTCAGCCATCTTCCTGGATTTAAAGAAATGATGAAGAGGGCCTCGTCTGAATCTCAATAACGCTGTAAAGGGCTCTTCAGCAGACTGCGCTACTGCTGACGCACAGATCAATGATTTCACAGATTCTTCTAAATTTAACTATAAATAGTAAAATAGAATTATTTATGTTTATTTCATTTACATATATTATAGTGAACTACTATATGATCATTATTTTTAGTCAACATGTGCAATTTTCAGCTTTTATTCTTAATTTGGTTTAACTATAAACACTTTTGTTACTATCGCTAGATTTTCAAAGAAAATTATCCGGATTTTCCGTAAAAAAATTGCATTCACCATTGACATTATTAATAAAGTTTCAATACATAAAATGTATATGTAATTATATTATCACTAAAATAATTAAAGTTCTATTACTGAATTACTCTGTAGCGCGCTATCGCCAGGGGGTTTAATATTAAAAATAAAATATAAAAGAGGCGATCTCAGTGTAGTGGCTCAGCATTGTGTGCTTTTTAATAAATGCCCGAATCACTCGCCATTTATATCTGCGTATTTTCTGTTATTTTTGTATGGCGGTTGCCGCGTAGGTGGTTCTTTGAGCGAAGTTAAGCAAAAGTTTAAATCTTGTTTTTTTTTTACTTGATTTTTTTTATTTTTTTCTACTTTGTGTCCCGTTTAATTAGGCGTCTAAGAGAATTAAGTGTCAAGATAAGTTGTTCTCCGTCTGAATTTGGAAATCAACGTCACACTTTTATTAAGGCAGAGAAATGGAAATAATTCATGCCTCTATCCTCGAATTTATATCTACGCATTTTCTGCTGTATTAAGCTAGTCGCGTGGGTGTTTTTTTTAAATGAATTCATACAAAACTCTAATACTTAAAATAAATTAGAATTTAATTGAATTGAATGTTTGAATCACTTATAACATAAAATATAATAAATATTTAACCTTATATTATTAATAATGTCAATGTTATAATATTGGTCACATATTTTGTTATTCTTAAGTACTTGAGTAAGACTTCATCAGACTTCATGACAACCAACAAAATACAATATATCAATAAAATAATATAAATAAAAATTATTAACTAATTTTTAAATATGGTGTTGTAGTCATGTTTCTGAAGAAATGGGGAAAATTTTACTGCAGATTCGGTAGCTATGGCATAGCCTATAACCAACACTGCATATGATTATATAGGCATAGGGTAGCCGGGAACCTACTGTCAAGACTCCGTTCCCCACTTTCCGCCTAATTTTCGGTGATCATTATACGTAATGGTCACCGAATAAGTTAATAAGTTAATAAGTTCTGAACTTTCGGACCGACTTAACGAGACGAGAGTTAAATCGTTCATTCTCCCCGAGTGGAAATCGAACTAAAACCTCCACGTTCACAATTAAATGCTGTAAGATGACTAATTGTTTTATATAATTTTAATAAAGACAAAGTGCATATTGCACTCAAAATCGATACTTATAACAACCGAGCGTTTGAAGTAACCATGAATAAAACATAGCAATCGCGTTTGTAAAATCAGCACATGTAGACAATTTCGTCAAAGCCGCAGCCTTTGACAGTGTCTGAGCACATCAAAGGCCGCCGCTGTTTGCCTCTGCCTCTACAGGTGCCGCACAGAGGGAATATTGATTGATGCACACATGCAACGGGATTGATATGTTGATGAGATGAGAGGATGGTTAAGATATGTGGCCAAAAGTATGAAGATACAGACAGTTAAAGACTTGTATCAGAGTTAGGACTTTGGTAGGGCAGCAAAATTATGGACATTATCATGAGAAACTAAGAAAATACTCAAAAGAAGTGTACGTGTATGTAAAGCTATCGACGTTACTATTTATATATTTCAAACTTACTATTCAAATATTAGCGTATATTATTAAATAATACCATATATAAAAAAATTATTACACCCATAAATTAATGAATGAAAACAAGCTTTAATTTAGAACCTTACATCAAAAACTAGTATTTTTGTTTCTCATTGTGACTAAAAATCCAAATTTATTACGTTATAATTGAATAAAAAAATATTTAAAGTTTCTTAGAGCACTACGCCGTGACCAAAGGCTGAAGGCTCATTACGGCGAGTGGATTAGCACCTTGTTGCAGCCACTTATTGGAAAAACGTGAGCACGTCATCAGCTTAAGAGGAACTATGTCAAGGAGGTGAATATAATACTGTTTGAGCACTTTAAAGTTCTCTTGGTTTAGGTAAATTTTTATAAAAATCAAATATGAGATGGCAAAAATAAACAAGGCGTTTTGTGAATGAAAATTTTCATTTGACTTTCGCCCTTTAATCTCTTTAAGTGAGTGAAAAGTTTAAGTTGGGAGGAGACGACTGTTCTAACACAAAATACATTAACTAAAGAAAATGTGGATTTATAACAATTGGTCATTTACTACTAGTTTTCCTTATTTTCATGTAGACGTCGTACATTATTTGTGTTTAGCACAAATAATGTATGACGGCTACATGCTATCCAAACCGCAAAATATGTACTTGGTCTTTGACACATTAAGTTTAAGATGACCCGTTCTCGGGCGTACTCTTCCAGGCGTTTATTTTAATAAGTACTATACCGCAATCCAGGATAATATCTATTGCTAACTGAATAAGAAAGTATTTATGGTGGATTTTTTTTAGCTTCACGCTGTATCCGGCGCATAGCAGGGTAGGCAAAGGGAAGGTAGGTGGAGGGAAGTAAGTGTTAAGACACTCCATTCCCCAGTCCATTCCCAATTTGGAGGAATTCATTATTATTATTTTCCTGCCTTAGCAAAAGTGCAGCGTTTAATTTTATCTCTTAACAATAGTTTATCATAGTACGGGATAAAGCGCAAAGCTAAAAACAATCATAAAATGAAGATTAATGGAAATAGGTATTATACTGTACATTGCACTCAAATAAATAATATTCTGTCTTCACATAAGAAATTTTAGTGTTGAAGGTAACATACATAGGTTACTCAAACAAAGATTACACACGACAAGCGGGAACACAAATAAAGCTCGGACCTTCATTGGAATTCTCAAAAACATTGTCTTGCTTACACCAATATTTGTTCTGACCAGTTATTGGCAAGTACGCTCCAGCGGGACAGTTTAAATATATATATTTTTTGTCTTTTTATCTATTTTTCTACTAATTTGCCATTGCAACAATAACTCGGTCCGTGTGTTCTTTTGTACCTATATCCGGGGATATCTATCTATATATTTGTATTATTATAAATAAACATTAAAAAGATATAGATAGAATTATGCATAGTAGACAGTGATTACTTTGTATTAAGAATTCGAAACATTAAGTGTTAATTGAAGTAACTTAACGCCGCATTGGCTCAACGCAGCAGCTTAATTAAAATAATACAATCCCCGGTGTGAAGGTTTAAATAAAATATCATTCATCATATAGGTATCATTTACGAAATTAAAAAAAAAATCTTTTCAGCAATAAATTTAATTTCGAGTTATTACCAAAAATTTTACAAGTTACAAAACGTGTCGGTGACTGTACTTTACCTTTTCCTATTCCAAAACAGGCTTGACGGTCGTGATAGTTTAGAGATAGACAACACGTTGCATTTGTTTTCCGGAGTATTACAAATTTTTTCCACAAAGTAAAGATTTGCATTTTATGTGCATTGCCATGAATAACGTATATAAAAAAGAATAAAAAACCTACAGCTAGTGTGCCCGTGGCTGAGGGGTCGCAGATTTGATTTTCGTAGTACGCGTCTGTTTGCATAAGTCATTGTAACGTTTGCTTGGTTTGGTAAAAGGCACACAGATATAAACTGTCAATCAAGGGTCCAGTGCAAATGAGAACGAGAATTTCTAGCTTCTATATCGTTATTTTCGTGTCAGAATATGAAAAAAAGCTTATTGGTAGTGGATTTAAGAGCGTTTAAGTACTTGGACGACAAAAATATTGTATGATGTTGATATAATGATATACATTGCTTTATTATCTGTTACTCGTCTTTATATATTTATCAATTGAAGAAAAGAAAAAAATCATGTCAATAAATTATGCTCTAAAAAACTAAAATAATGTATTTACACTTGAGAATGAGTTAAGCTTTATAATAGGAAAGCTTGTGTTCATATAAGTTTGAAATATATGTGAGTCGTTAATATATAGAAATCTTCTCTCAAAGGCTATTCCTGAGCATCATATACCAAAGCAAACAAGCATGGTGTTTAAACACCATAACTCGGCGTAAGATTCCTAGAAATGCCATATCGTTAGCGCCTACATGCGAAATGACCGACTTGTGACAACATCGTATTACTCAAAATTCCATACTTATTCACAGATGAGAAGCTTTCAGAAGTGACAATTACGTCGAGCTCCAAATATGCAGACTATATTGCGTACAATTTATGCCTCTTTTCTTTTTTTTATTCGTGATTATTTTTTATATTTTATAAAAAAGTTAAACTTAAAAGAACTTGCGCCCTTATATGCCAAAAACTGATTTCAAAAGACTAATAACAAAAACCTTAAATTAAACAATATATTGTTCATATAATGCCAAATTATAAATATTTAATACAAAAGTGAACGGCAACAGTGACATTTCATTACTTTCGTCTACACAAACAAGTAAGAGAGAGGTGTGACAATAAAATATAAATTATTTTTTTATATTGACATCATTGTCACATAGTGAGAAAGGAAGTAACAACAGTGATGGATACTATATATGGACAGATAGTAACATTTATAATGATATACTCCTCTGCTTCAGCAACTCAGATACGTGAAGATATATATATACGATATGTTTTATTAAAAATAATAATACAATACAACTTAACTTAAACATTGACACTAACAAATGTTAAACGTATACAAAAGTAAATAATTATTATTTACAAACACTCATTATTATATTTTACTAGTACAAATAAAGCACATAACGATTCGAATATTAAAAGCATTTTCTATATTTACAAAGCTCATTTACAGGCACAAAGGGGTAGGCTGCACGGTAAAGATTAATTACCACAACCCCGTTAACCATCCGGCTCCAAAGAGAGCCAATCTTGCAGCAAGGCCGCTAATTCTTCACTTCAAACGACTGCATCACAGATTATGGTGGATTGACTCATTTAGTATTCCCTGTGTCTCGACCCCAGTTTCTTACTAGATGCACTGGCTTGTCAGTGCCGCAGAGCACTTGGTCGTAGTGTGCGTCAGAGCGAGTAAATCTTGACATTTGGATGTTTCATAAGATACGAGCTAAGTTAGGTTCTTAGTTCAATAGGTTATATTCCGGAATCATTTTATTACAAATAATAAAATATAATATTAATGAGCATAATTATTCATATGGAAAAAGTATCCTTTGAAGTATGAGTAAAATTATGTATCTTACATATAAGATATATCTTAAATTTATATGTCTACGTCACGATTATCTGATAACATTTTAGTACCTATGTGCTATCCTGTGAGAGCGGCTTGGTATATTAGAATAGTACATAACTAATCTATATTATTATCTTTTGGCTATTTTGTATGAAATGTAATGTAATGAATCAAAGGTAATAGCCGAAGATCAAAAAAGAGTTTTACAGAAATAAAATCAAAATAAACAGTCTGTGGCCATCCCCTGTGGGATCCCCACCCGAGCTAATAAATAATTTTCATTCCTCTGGTTTAGTAAAGCAAAGTAAAGCATAGAGTTCGTAAAAACGGAGTATATTGACACTAATTTCTCTTTGTTTACCATTTTACATAAATTAATAACTTTTTTAACAAAAATAATAGACCGGAGAAAAAATTAAACATTTTTTTTTAATTTTTTATATGAGTTCAACTAAAAGGTATGAGAAGTGTACATATGTATATACAGTGTAATCAATGAGGGAATACGTAATTATCCCCTATTTTTCTGCCCTTAGAAGTAAAATTTGTGTTCAAACTGTACCCATTATAGAAATAATTATCAAAATTGGTCTATTGTGTAATATAGAATGTCTAGTCTAAAGCAAAAAATATATATGGCGTGTTGAATTGAGAACTTTCTTCGCTTTTTTTTTCAATTTATTTTCTTTAATAATATATGAATATTATATAAGGTGACTTTGTGCTGTTAATTTTGATGTTCTATAATAAAAGCTTAGGGTTTTAAATAAAGACTTTATGCCTTAATCTATGACAATATGTTGAAAGATAATTGTCTTATTGATTAAAATATTATTTTATACCAAACTAAACGGTGACCTTCGTAAGCTTCGGTATTTTGGCCGTATTTACAACTAATTTCAGGTTATTCCAGTTAACTCATACAAAATAAATTGCTTCGATGATCTCACTCATTTTCTTTGATTTTCTACTCAGAATGCAGAACAATATTCAACAACATAGCATAAACACACACACACACACATATTACTACTACTAACTATACTATTTTGAGCATATATTGATGTTATATATATATATATATATATATATATATATATATATATATATATATATATATATATATATATATATATATATATATATATATATATATATATATATATATATATATATATATATATATATATATATATATATATATATATATAACAATTACAGTTACCTATGAATATCCAATTCTTAATGTGCCCACAATATTATGTTAGAGGCATTTTGCATATAAAAAATAATTTACATGACTTACTTAAAAGTATGACTGAGTTTAACTAAGATATATCTATTTGTATATAAATCTTGAAATGTTAGATACAAAACGTTAAACTTTCAGTGTCAATCGTGGTTATCAGGCATCGAACCCGCTATCAAGTTTACTATCAAGGTGGACTGCACTTCGTCAGCCTTATCAGACTTATCGATTTGCCATCTCGTATATTTACACTGTACTTTGATATCTGGAAATTATGTTTCACCTACTAGTAATTGCAAAATGCATGTTAACAACATATTACGCTTTTTGATAAGAAAGACTTATTACTTTTAAGAAACTAAACAAAATTGATTTCTACAAAGACTTGATACGTTGAACCTTAGAACTTTTTTATATAGTATAATATATTAGCGAAGACAAGTTCAACTCCTTTAATAATAATTCACATTGAATTTCAAGCTTTTTGTAGTCCATGTTCAAATTGTCATCTAAAATTGGGGACCGTCAAGGTATAAAATAATATTTTCGCATTTACTCAGGTCAAAATAAAATTTTGCTACACTTACTTTTAATCTTATATACAACTTTATTATTATACATATGATTGATATAACTTAAAGAATTAATTTAAATAGAACTATTTAGCTGGAATTGTGGAAACGTGTTTACTAATAAAATTTCAAATACTGAAATATACACGCTAATAGTGTAAAGATCGCAATAACCAAGGATCTTATTATGAAATGTTATCATTACTCAATTTACTTTACATCAAAAGAACATTCTATCAAATAAAAAGCTTTTTTAAGATTGTTTATGATTATATTCTAAAAAAAGCTAAGCATACAGCATTATAAATATTTTATTATAGTTTAAATGATAACTGAATAAACACTAAGCCATTTTGTTATATATAGGACCGTCGTGGCGCAAAGGTACAGCGTCTGCCTGTTAACGCGACGGTTTGTGGATTCGATTCCCACTCGGAGATAATGAATAATTTTCATTTTCTTCGCTCTGGTAACAAGGCGAAGTGTGGCGTTGAGTTCCGCTACTCAACACGCAATGCCTCGCAAGGCGGACAGCGGGGAATGGAGTGTCTTAACACTAGGATACTTTAACCTGCAGTTCCCTCTGCCTACCCTGCTAAATGCGGGATGAGGCGTGAAGCTAACTATATATATTATATATATGAATTCTATACAAGTCGGGTTATATGAGCGCCATTTTCCGAATTGGTGTTTTCCTTGAAGCGTACACTTGCCTTTGTTTACTCAACTGAGATGGCAAGCGGAACGAAAAAACTCCCAAACCGGCTCGTGGACGATTTCGAAAATATTTGGCCTGATAAACGTTGTACTGGTGGCATATTCATGTTTAGTAGTAGACAGTACATAGAGAAATTTTACCCTGCCTTTTTTCGTAAATTCGCGAAATTATGTTAAGTTATAAGACTTACAAGGATATATTTTTTCTTCACGCTGTGTCCCGCATGTAACATGGCAGAGATATAACTTAAGGTTAGTGTAGAAATTAATAGAACTTACAATCATTATTTAAAGTCAGGCTTATTAACCCCATTGAGTTGGGGGCTTATTGAAAAAATATAGTCAGTAAATTATTTCATGAAAGCATTATGAATGTCAAATTATAACGGATTAACAATTATTTCATTAATAAATCAGATGCAGTTCATTTGTTTTGTTGCCGGCTTCAAGTTTATTTAGTTAGTTAAATTTCTTTCGATAACTTTTTCCATGTCATAATTTCTAATAATTAACATATATGCAATTACTGTATACCATGTAAGAGTATTAATCGTGTCACTGAAACTTAAAAACAAAACTTTTTTTATAATTAAATAAACAAAATATATTTTTTTATGTCGACAGTACGATAAAGTATAAGATGGCGGCAAGCAATGACGCGGAACGCCTTACGATGAGGCCTGAACTCAGCAATGCTACGTGTTTCATATAACATATGATATATTTATATCTATAAAACTTTAGGTAAGCAAGGTTAGTAGGCTGTACATATGGATGTAAGCCCATAGGCAGTATTACACTATATATTACATAGATACAAGGATAGCGGGCTCTTAGGAAATTAGCGCTGTAATAAAATATCCCTAGATAATTAATATTATAGCTAATGTATTTGTTATTACTTAAAGCTAACGGCTTGACAAACTTGACAAATAAAAATTCGACACCTGATAAAATTAACTAATTATTAAAAATAAGTATTCTATGTTTATATGTTTACTTTATTGTTTGTTTTTAAAGTGTTTTATATTATCTTCTTTTTATTTCTACAGCTTCACACTGTTTCCTATATATAGCAGGAAAGGCAGAGCCACTTTTTCTTACTAAAGCAGACAAATTTAAATAATTTATTCCCCCAAGTGGGAATCCTACTCACAACCACCAAGCTTATAGACAGATGCAATCATTCTTTTATAGTTAATATATAAATATTATAGACATATTGTATTTACAAAGTATATTTTGTAATTTTCATGTACTACCAACGTGGCTCGTAACATTACATCAAATATATGAACAATCGTAATATTGTTATAAATATAAAGAGAAGCGTTAAAAGCTTACAAAAAATATATAAAATGCGAGCGAAACAGCATTTTTTAATAAAATAAATTGTATACTTGCTACCCCTGAAGTTGTAATTGTGTAACGTGTATACAAAAAATATTTAAAATGAGTAATAATCGCAAAATCATGAATGTTATATACATATTTTTTATGTAAAATAATATAAACATATAATACGTTGCCTAAATAAAATCTAACGTAGGTATAATGGCGGCATCCCTTGATAAGTGTATTTACACACCGCGCGCCTGTCCGGGATGTCGCCGCGCTTATCTAATGAGAACTGATAATAACACCTCACGATTCTTCTTATAGCAGGTGATTTTATTTATATGTACAGACTGTATATTAAACTCTATGTATTTTATAATCATACCGCCATTAGTATTTTTAATATGGAAAATACATTCTTCATTATAAAACTTTTAAGTTAGTTCCAAAGCAGACATCCAAATTGTATTAATTATCTTATGATTATGCTTATCTATTTTTACTTAATGAGTTCCGAATGACTTGCCCGGTTCAAAGTAATTTAGTGAGGTAGGGTCACTGAGCTACTGAAATATTATCTATTTATACGATAGTGAAAGGCAAAGTTCAAAAAATAGGCAAAGTAGTAGGAATTCGCGCCCCCATGACTTTCGGTAGCAAGACCATAGATAAATAAAGATAAAATAAGTGTAGAGTTTTTGGAATATGACTTATTTTAAAGAGCTACACAAAAATCGTACTTAATTATAGAAATTCGTCATCATTTTCTTTTAATCTAGACGACTTCGTAGGATTATTTCAAATTTGGTTTAGTACATAGAGGAGCTATGATAATGCAGGCGGCCAGGGACACATTAAGCCTATTCTTCTTATCTTGACAGAGTTTTCCCCCCTGATACATGATGAACCTGGCACTCGAATTTCTACTCATACTGAGGACGAAAGAAAGTTTCTTAAAATTTGGCGCTACATATAAACCCTCAGGGTATCACCGTAGCAAGTCATTAATACATCAATTTATAATAATTCTCCTTATAATCCTTCCTTGTACAAAAGTTTCTTAACTTTTTAAAATCTAAATTGACTAAGTAAAGAGAATTAATATAATCTAATTTGAAGTTTTAACAATTCAATCACAAATTCAGAGAGAGTAAGGATCATTGGAGTACTCCATTAAACGGACATCGCGAAAATTTTTAAAGAAAATTGGAACAAATTACCGATCTACGATGAAGCGTTCCTCTTTCTTGAACAAAAAACTTCCTTTTTTTAATTCAACCTTAATTGTTAGCCAGGATGGTTCATTTGTAAGGAACCAAGAAAACTTTCGTTAGTTAAATTTTACATACTTTTTTATTATCATATATATATCATTAAATTTCTATAGAATATACGGTTTCCTTGCAAGCTGCTTTTAATTTTATTAACTTAGTACTTAAAAATTCTAAACTATTTCTTAATTCTAATTTATTTCGATATATAATATACACTCGATCTCGAGTAATAATATTTAATGTCAAAACAACAAAACAAATACCGCATAAAAAAAACATATAAAATTTTAACTTGTTTCCATGAGGCGTGGGATCTAATCCCGTAAGTATTTTTATTTATTTTTAAGTATTTTCCTGTCCTTAGTGTGGATTAAGACTATAAAAAATAATTTAAAAAAACGCAATTGTATATTTCAATTTATTAGTAATATCATAAATTTCGTACTAATTAATACATAAATCAATCAATCAATCAATCAAATCAGCCTATTACTGTCCACTGCTGGACATAGGCCTCCCCTAGGGTGCGCCAGAGATCCCGATCCTCCGCCTTCTGCATCCAGTCAGAGCCGGCTACCTTTTTTAGGTCGTCGGTCCATCGAGCTGGAGGGCGCCCTACACTCCGTTTGCCAATTCGCGGTCTCCACTCTAGAACTCGTCTGCTCCAACGGCCATCGGTTCTTCGACAGATGTGTCCAGCCCACTGCCACTTTAGCGTACTTATCCTGCGAGCGATGTCGGTAACTCTGGTTCTTTTCCGGATAACCTCGTTTCGGATTTTATCCTTTAAAGAGACTCCGAGCATAGCTCGCTCCATAGCACGTTGGGCCACTTTAAATTTGTGGACTAGACCGACTGTTAGTGTCCACGTTTCGGCACCGTAAGTCATGACAGGTAGGACGCACTGGTTGAAAACTTTCGTCTTCAGACATTGTGGTATAGGTGACAATATATATAAAGATAAATACAAACTATCACTAGGTGATCTATAAGTGACAATATACATAAAGATAAATACAAACTATCACTATATAGATCTTCAAATTTCTCTTCTTAAAGTCAGTCTTTATTGAATGTATCAGCACAATTAATGTAAAATATAATATAAAATATATTTAATTGAAATTACAATGCAATTGTGCAGTTTTGCATAGAATTGTCCAAACAACGTCGTCTCGTGATAAGTCCCGGCGATTTTTTCCGTTCAATTGAACTTATGAAGTCCAAAGCCCGTCACTCTAATCATTATTTGATCTCATTACGCAGCCAAATCTGATGAAACGGTAATGAAGTGAGTGTTTCTTAAACATTTACTTAATTATTACTAAGAGACTTCTTGAAAAAATATTGTGACTTGTTTAATAGGATTTTGTGGCACAATTTTACCCTGTTATCCTGAACACAATAATGAATGTGTTTATTAGTATACCTAAATCTAGGTGGATAGGTTAATCTAGATAGATAGATAGAAGATCTATTCGAGAGAAAAGGTTAATAGCAAACAACACACAGCTTTTAGCACTCGAGGTCGAGAACATTAGGCATTATTGGCAATTCTCATGAAGAAATCTTAAAATAATGAGATATAGGTACTCTTGACTAGACTTGGTATTCGACCCAAAGACCAGCAAAATACAATGTCGGTGTTGAACGTACGTGCTGTACATTTTTTCTTCAGGTTCATCCTGTATACCACTGTATATGGTTAGGTTAGACGGAGAAAATCTTGTTATAAGAGACTCTTCTTCGCTTTCTAATTCACATCATATCATACTGAATGCAGTATCTCAACGCTGCAACTAGACGAGTTGCAGCGGGACGTCAGCTTATCATATAAAATTTGTATCTAAAACTATAATTATCTATATATATATATTACTTTTGTGAGTGCAATAAAGAATGTAAATATACATTAACTTATTGTTTACATTATTGATACAAAGTAAAAGCGACGAAACAGTAATTACGGACATTAGGTGATATTTTGGCTCTTGTATATATTTTGTGGTCAAAGCCATTATTATCAAAATGTAAACGAATCTTAATAAAAACTATTACTATTATCTCTAAAACCATAATATTAGTGATCGTAAAAGTCATTATCGCACTTTTATAGCAGCTTTTTACCATCAAGCTGTAGTTTGTATAATCCGCATGCTAAGCGGTGAAACTTACCATAGTTACGGTAAGACTGAAAAAGCTCTTTTTAAGCCTAACTTTTTAAATATAGCATAAAAAGTTATATACAATCAATGTTCCTACGGTTTTTTATTGACAAAAGTACATTTTTTATCACTTACTCTTCAGATTCTAGCGTTAAAACAGTTAGCTTTTATCGTCTATTTTAGGTAGCCTATTTGTTATCATGGCGAGCCGGTACTCAGTAAGATACTTCCCAAGTCCGTCATGTATGATGATAGGGCATAATGTAGACAATGTAACTTAGCCAGACTTGTAGTGGTATAATAAGTACGCAGAGTGAAGCAAATCCTTCTACACTTATCTTATCAATGAAACAATAAAATAATACAATCTTCTGTAATACAATTTTGAAATTAAAAGATTTTTTTTATTTCATATATTATTATAGGCACTTAAATTTTCATTTCACTGCTCTGGTAAGATAAAGCGCAGGGATCCGCTAATCAGCATGCAATGCCTCAAATTTGAGCGAAACGTGGAGGACCGAGGGTCGTGACACTACGTCTCTTTGGTCTACCCGGGATATATTCGGAGTAAAGCTAAGCTGACGAAAATATATGTTACTGACAAGCTAATCAGTGAAAGTAGCTCCATATAGTGAGCGATTAAAGCACATTATACTCGTAGATTAAATCAAAAATTGAAAAAGTATTTGCAAAAAAAATATTACAAAGATTAACTTCATAGTATAAAAAAAGCAAGAGCTTTTATCCCAAGTCTATGACAGCTTTCTCATCATCATCAAGTGGCAGTTTGCATAATCTATAAGCTGAAGGCCCGTCGGCAAGTCGACTTGAAGCCTAAAAACTTTTAATATTACATTATTAGGTCACATTGTTCGCTCAAAATATATTTTGAAAAATTAAAATATTTAAGTTGACAGTGTCTGACTGACAGCACGATGCTTGTGGGCTTAGTCCAATCCCTCTCGGAGGAATGAAATAACTGCATTTTCCCACTCTGGGAAGACACAGACTTAATTTGTTGAATTCGGACGGAAACTTTGCGAGAGATAACTAAGCTGGATTCTCTCCACCTACCCTGCTCTATGCGCGATACAGCGCGAAGCGGAAAAAACAGTTTTTAAATAGGTACATATATTTTGTTTATCACAATAATTTATTTTAAATTTTTGTAAATATACATTATATATGTAGTATAGTTCTGCTTTGAAAATGATTTGACTGTTATACATAAACTGATTTTGTGTGCTAATTAAACATTTTATATATTTGCTAACTTCCTCACTTTACTATGTCGAAAAATTTCAGTAATAAGTTATTCCATTCACTCATCAATATTTCATATAATATATTATTGAGATCCTTGTTGCCCAACGGGACAGCGTCCGACGCCTGAATAAATATATTTATCATTTCTCAGATCTAGTGAAATAAAGGGGGGAACAAAACAAAATGTTTCAAATCGTTTGAAATGTTTCGAATTGTTTAAAATGTTTCAAATTGTTTGAAATGTTTCGAATTGTTTGAAATATTTCAAATTGTTTGAAATGTTTCGAATTCAGTTGGAATGTGGAAACCAGAAGATATTGGTACTAGGTTTTCTCTATCTAAAGAGAGAAAAAACTTCCTGGTTTGAATTACCTGGTCTTCTTTTGAATAAATGAAAATATCTGTATACCTAATAAACTTACGTTACAGGGCTCTTTAAAAAATGCTAAAATGTTTTCTACTAAAGAAATATATTGACAATGGGACCGACTAGTAACGCAATTTGTTAGATACGCCTTAAATGTGTCGTGATAACGTTGTCTTAGTTAATTGGGAATTTACTAAATAATACCTAATACCGTAATTATTTAATTTTCAGCTTCAATCCTTGAAATGATTAAAAGAAAAAAAAGCTAAATTATGGTGCCGGTGTCGGTTTAGTTTTACATATTATTGAATTTTATGTATATATGAATAAAATGTATAGTTATTCCTCTTGCTAAATGACTATTCCTAATAATTAAACTTAGGCAAGAGGATTCTTTTAAAGAACTGCCTAGTGTTTTAAAGAAAATCTAAGTACAAATATAAGATATAGGTAACTAGCCTAGAGGAATTTCGATGATGACGAATATCGAGCTGATAAGAACCCGGTAAATATGGTTTAGTTGGCTAGATCACTTGAACAGTATCCTAAAGGCGCAGGTTCGAAACCTGGTTCGTTAAAATTTTATCATTTTTTTTTAAATATGGCCTTAATTACATTTTAAAAAGTATTAAAATATGTCTAATGTGTTTTTAATAAAAACAACTACAAGAACAGGTGAAGAAACGTAAATCAACTGTCAGGTTTACAATGAGAATAATTTCAGCGTACGGCGCGTCGCTCCACGCACCACCTAGTATTGACTGTGTCCATTGCGCATGCGTACACTCACCGGGGTGCACAATGATTGGGAATACTGGATGTGAATAAACGTTTTAATTTATTTAATACAGTCTTCGTCTTAGTTTCTCTTTGTTTGCTAAATCTTGATCTGCTGAATGTGAAGAATATGCAAAGCTTTTGGCTCATCTCGTTATAATATTTTTTATAAAATTTAGCTTACTTGGTTTTTTATTTGGTATTTTGTCTGAATGGTGGTGATACTTTTGGACAATACGTTTTTTTTTATTTGGGGTAAGTTAGAAAATAAAATTAAAAGTAGGTACTGCCGTTACTACCACAGAAAGGGGATGGGTGTACTGTAGAAATTAATTTTTTACAAGAAAAAATAACTATTTGTACCATATATAAAAATCTAAATATTAGAAAAATCATGATATTTATAAGATATATAAGATAAGATAGATTCGTGATATATATAAATTGTCCTTCTTTTGAGCTTCATGCTGTTTCCAGCATAAAGCACCAGCAGTGAAAACTTTGAGTCAATACACACTGCTCTCTACTTCAGTATCAGAACTCAACGCCGCGCTTTATCTAACCAGAGCCAGGAATAACCCACAAACCTAACTTTTAATATTTTTTTGTAATATGCTAAACAAACTAAAAGAAAACTTGCTATCGCGATTGCAGCCATTAATTATTACAACATGTTTGTTTTAATAAATAGTAGTCTTATTATCTTATTATATTATAATTTTTATGGCGTAATACATCCTATTATAAAGATTTCAAAAATTACACGCAAATTTATTTAAATTATTATAAAAAGATTAAAACATGACGAAGTCGCTTATCGCTTCTAGTTCTTGTTTGTATTTGATAACAGTTAACAGTGTAACGGCACGCTAAGTTATACCAAGTTGTCGAGGATGCAGTTATGTGCTGGTTCGTCAAAGAAAATACGATTTTTCTTTGTGTTTTTGAAAATCAATAGTCTTATCTAATATTAAAGTAAATTTACGAATTTTCATTTGTGAAATTATTAAAATTCGTTAATCTAATTGAATCTGGTGTAGTCGAAGTATATTGTTTAATACAGCAAGTTTTAATAAAAATTATTTCATTTTCAATGTTTTTTAATGCTTTTCACAATTCTCATCTCTCATATTGCAGAAAAGCAGAGAAATAAGGTTTACAGTACGCCAACTTTATTATTTTAGAATACACGGAGGCTGAAACCAATGTTGCCTTAGTCTGCTGCGGCTGGAAGATAAAATATAATTGGCAAAGAAGAATAGCCCCTCCAATGGATTTAAACTAACGACTGTCATTAAAATGATAATTGCACCACTTTAGTCAATTTATTTATAATATAAGTAATATTAATCGGTAAATAAATAAATTTCAGACATAATAACACATTAATGTGACCATAAACAGAAAAAAAACAAGGATACTAAAAACAAATATATAAATCAAAACGAAGAACAATCCATTAACTGAATCAAAAAAAAAATAAGAACAGCTGCGATTGGTTGTCTACCGGCTCCGCATATGCGATTGGTCGCCTCACGTCGGGGAATTCGATACTTTTTAATAATGGCTCCTTTAGCTAATGCGATCGGCTTTATATTGCGTTTAGTATTTTATTACATAGCCCAAATGTGCTTGAGTGGTTGATTGTGGGAAGATAAACGTTTGTTGTGGGTTTCTCCCGGAGATTAGGGAGGCTTGTTTTAACCAATGCTACGATACTCTTATGTTAATTTGTTATTCTTATACGTTCACTCTTTAGTAATTATGACTTTAGGTTTACTAGCACATTGAATTTAATTTTTTTTGCTAATCTTTAGAGGAGTGTATTATCAGTGATCTACGTTTAGGCGTTCATCTCTTTAGAAATTATAACATGCAAAAAAGCAGATTTATGCAACAATTATATCTATAAATACATATATTTATAAATTATATATAGTTATGTTTTTAAGACAAGCTGTAGCTAAAATTAATTTGCGAATGGAAATCTAGTATTATGAGTATCCAAATATAGACATCGGAATGCAGGTGAATATTGCACAGCGTAATATGCTTTAGGTATTAATAGAACAAATATTCAGATACAAATACAAATAAAGCTCTCATCCTAAATATACTTACTCGAAACATAAATTATTATGTTTACACATCTCTAGCATTTTAATAGTAGACTAAGAATAGCATACGACTTCTTTTGAACTTTCTCTTGATTTATTGAGGTATTGAATTATGAAATTGGCTATAAACCTATAAATATTAATATTTATAGGTTTATAGCCAAAACTAGGCCATTGCCATAAGTCATGACAATCAGTTTTATTACACGTAAAAAAAATACGACCAAATGCATCATATCACAATCAGTGTCTAATAGATAAAACAAAATATCAATTTAAGTGTAGTACTGCATTATCTATCAAGTTATTCCTCTAATACGCAAGACACACGAGCCTCTCATTGATGGTACTGTGCAAACAAAAATATCGACTATTCGATAGCGGCGAGAATCGATACTGACCCCGCGATACGGCAATGAGCAAATACTAGGTACGTAAGACGATAAAAAGTGAACGCGCCTCAACTAGGCACTCCATCTCTTCAATGCGTTTTTTGTTAAGCATTTTTTTATTATTTTAACCATTATGTTCATGTCTGGATGATACGTAAAGTGTTATTAATTTATTATTTTCCACATTTTTTGTTTATTTAATCTGTTTATTCAGCTCTGATAATTAACTTCGAAACATCTTTGGTATAACATTAATGTTATTTAGCATTTTTGGAAAATCAGTCTTATTTTTATTGTGAGTTAGATGTTAAAAAAAGACAACATATAAAAATATACATTGAAAAGTTCTTAACAAATACTAAACGATTGTTACCCTATTGTTGGTGGAAAATTGCACGACTTGTAGTCACTAGACGTATCTACAAGAGCAAATAGTACCTATATGTACAATTTGGGACCTTGAACGATTATGATGACTTTGTAAATGTCATATTTTCTACTTTGCATTGTCCTGTATACTGCAGGAGTCGGTAGGTATTCGTGTTATAAAATAATTTATAATAATACTAGCGGGTCCGATAGACATGGAAATAAGTGTCATCATATATGTGATATCTTATAGTTTAGCTGGTCAATAGCAGTACAGGTCAACTGCAGTGCTACTTACTAAGTTCACTTCCAGCATTTTCAAACTATATACAGCATTGTACTCAAACCGTTCCAGCAGTTTATTAGAAATAGGTTGACAACCGTACATTTTTACGTAAAATATAAGTTAATTAAGAAAAATATTGGAAAAATGCTAGAGTTTTGTATCACCATTCTATTGCAATCTAGCCATACCCAATAATGACATCATATTATATTGCATTAAAATAATATTCATTTATACATTTGAACAGGTAGATCCATCGGCGACTACCAACAAAAGTATGTAACTAAGCGACGATATCATTGCACGTCATCAATACAAATTCTAATGTTTGTCTGTCAATAAATGAGCTTTGTTTTGATGATTCGCTACATTTTGAGTATGAGTTTAATTAACAACAATCAATATGGCAAATATTGTCTGCGGTAGTTTGTAGAGATGCCGAAATTAATGTTTTATTTGTCACTTGCTATGTATGATAAGGATCTCAGTACACTATATAGGCTAATCTATTAACTACTAAGTAACAGTTCAATTTTTTTCAAATATTTACCTTCCTTGTAAGCATTTGCTTGCTCTTGCCTTGTTTATAAGTTGCTTAACATCGACTAGACGTCATTCAGTCGCTCATTCGATATAGTGTAGTATAAATGAATGTGTATATTGTGTGTTTGTTAGAATGTTTTGTTAGTATAATTACTATGAAAATTTAGATGATGAATTTTATCATAGAATGTTATTGATTAAGTTTCATTGTTTAAATTTAAAGTTCATAACGGAGTGATGGATTTATTACAAATTTTTTCTACGTAAAGAGTTAACTTCTAAGTTTTATTACATACATACATATGTATATATAGCTATATTTTAATAAAAACTTTTATTACATATTCCGAGATATTAGAGACTATCGTGGTGCAGTGGGGCTTTACTGACTATAAGCGCTATGGTCGTGACTTCAAACCTAACGCGGAGGAATAAATTATTTACATTTCCTCGCTCTGGTAAAACAATTTAAGTTGTGATCTACCGCTTAACACCCAACCTCTCAAAATCATGCAGAAAGTAAAGAAAGAAGTGGCATTCGATCCGTTTTGACTATCCTGCTGTATACGGGGTACAGCGTGATGTTGAAAATTTAATATATATATATTAAGTAATTTTACACAAAATATTACTCAACAGAACACTTGCCGTGCCCATGTGTTATAATTAAAAATACAAGATGGCTACAATTGAATTCGGTCAACGCACTGCGTAGCTTCTCTGCGTCCCTCACGAGTGCCGTTCTTAAGTGGCACATTGAGATGATGTTAAAATTGCATTGTAAACACAATGCTGCAATTCCAATAATCGTATTTGTATATGTATCTATAGATAAGCTAAATTAACTTCTTTATTTTGTGTCACAATTATAGAACAATGATACTAAAGATTTTACAAACTTTGTTGATTCCAATACCTATAGGTACATACATATGGTGAAAGCAAATCAAAATATGTTCATATAAATGCCTTTAAAAAATTATATAGTAAAGTTTCCCATCTTTAAAGTATTATATGTCATAATAAAAAAAAATTTATAATAGTATTATTAATACAAATTTTAAACCATTGCCCTTATAATATTGATAAGTGTATGCATGTACGTATAGGAGGTCGGTGCCCGGGAGTGAGCTCCACACAGCTGAGTCACACAACATTTTCTATTTCACGTCACACTATAAACACACGAAATAGGTAAAGAAGAATGTATATATAACGATGAAAAAAGTAGTGTTTCGGTATATCGAAAACGATCTTTTATTTCATTATTTTCCTTAATTTTTAGTCTTCCCAGTTCGCTAACCTATTAGCGTTAAAACTTTGCTCCATTCTCCACTCTTAAAAATATATTATATATATTTTGTATTTATTGTGTATGCAAAACCTATAATATTTTTTTTATTTAACTAAATTAGAGATACAAGTAAATATTAAATACATTTGTAGTAATACCCGAGTAGTGAAAACGTAGGTTTTTTAACAGTGGATTCAAGTAATTGAATCTTATAACTTATATATGCGTTAAGTCTATCACATACAATGATTTATATCAAAATATATTACAAATGTATTAAAAAAAGAAGAAAAAACAATGTTGTTTTAATAAAATCAATCTGAAAATTGTATTTATTAATTACATATTATTATATGTTTTTCAATAGCGTAAAATATCTAACAAATTAATTAGGCTGAGGTTACTTTAATTGCACTAGCTAAAACAAAATAATAGATAGGCGACGTATGAGTTTTGCTTATATAAAGTACCTATACATTATTAGTATAGCCCATGACAGTTATGGATGCTACTCACCTACCTCTATGAAACAGAAGCAAGTTATCGCGCCCTGAAAGTTTTCCGTCGGGTAAATCATCATAAATCACAATGACATATGACTTAGATAAGAAAAATATATATATACATATATATATATATATATATATATATATATATATATATATATATATATATATATATATATATATATATATATATATATATATATATATATATATATATATATATATATATATATATATATATATATATACATATATATATATATGTATATATATATATATATATATATATATATATATATATATATATATATATATATATATATATATATATATGTGTGTGTACATTTGTTTCATTGTAATTAATTGTAAAGTAAGATATATTTACTGAATTGTTTTGATAATAATAGGTTAAAAGTATAAATAACTTTAGAGTGTAAAAGACGCTTTTGTAAAGCTTTGTTTAGTATAAAGCTTATAAATAATAATAAATCAAACATTATATATAAATTTCAAAGTAAAAAGAAAACCATAGACATATTTAGTATATAATAGTATATAAATTTACGAGGGCTTTCGATGATTTCTTGTGGTTGACAAAAGTATGTAAAATACAGGGCTAGTCCGAGGCCGGTTTCATTCCGGCAATACGGCTAAGTGCCGGCCGGTGATGGATGGTGTTTGCACTACAAATAGTTTTCAATTTTATGTCGCCAATCGCCCGCTATCGAGAGATTTCACTCACGAAATTGATATTAGGGACCTAATCTCAAAAATTCTAAAGCTCAGACTTGTGTACTTACTTATGATTGACCAGATGTTCGGATATAAAACGTTACTTTTAGGTATTTATGTTATATTGTAAATCAAAAATCATCAAATATAAAAGTGGCAAAGTGGTCACCTTATTAACATTTTCTTTTTAAAATTAGCGACGTCGGTAAAAGCGGCACAGAGTCTGGCTGAATTATTATGCTACAGTTCTGGATTCGATCCCCATTCAGGGAAAACTAAGCAATTTCATTTTCCTCGCACTGATAACAAAACAAAGCGCAAAATGGGAAACGGAGTGTCTTAACACTAGATTCCCTCT
The DNA here is from genome assembly GCA_037127375.1 of Dione juno. Lineage (NCBI taxonomy): Eukaryota > Metazoa > Arthropoda > Insecta > Lepidoptera > Nymphalidae > Dione > Dione juno. The sequence continues at coordinate 3,604,188 of JAXRJS010000067.1, forward strand.
GCCCACCTTGTAATATGCGGGATCTCTGAAAAAAATTAGAAAACTTGTTATTAAGTCTAGTTCGATGTGGAAAAATACCATAGATAAATATTATTATATTTATAAAAGTCGCTCAATCGGATACTAATTTAATGAATGAACCGTTAAATCAGTTCCTAAAAGAAAATGCATGGAATCTCTGATATTCAAAGTTTGAACTTATTACGTATTTAGTGTATGCGATGAGAATATAGTGTTGAAACATGCCGCTCTCTATTTTCCGTACGAATTTTCCGTGAACATTCAACGTCACACGTTGTATGTGTTGTAGCAGAGCGGAGTCACAGCCACTGCGTTTGCAGCTTTTTAGCTAATGTAAGTAAGATTATCTGACTCGTGATTCGTAAACAGCTTAATTTTAGAAAGATTCTAGAAGTAGATTCTTAATTCTAGAAAGAAAGAAAAATTCTAGAAATATAAACATTTTTAGAACTACTTCTAGAAATGAGTTCGGATAATCTAGATACAATTCTCATCCCAATTAAATGACAGATGTAATAGATCTGTTTTGTGGTAGCTTCTCAAGCATGGCAAAGCAGAACATATTCATATAATCCCTACACATCTACTTATAAACATATATTTCCATATATTTCCACATGCATACCTCCACAGGACACTGGTTCCACTTATTAAATTTTTAGTATAATTTTTCTTTTAATTCGGAGCTAATTAAACCGTTGTAATAAGTACGTACGGAAGGCCTGGGGGAAAGCCTGGTGACTTATAGCACAAGATTTACCTACTTTAGGCATCAGCCCTCTACAAAAAAAGAACCTATTTTTGTACATTTTGAATTTTGTGATGTGGAAATAAGGTTTTTATTATTATCATTTTTAAGCTTAGGTTATGTATTATGATGAAATTCACTCTGGACATGACATATTTTTGAAATAAATTCTTTTACATTTTTTTTATAGACAAGTGACGTACCTATTATATTCATGGAAATGTACATCAATGTATGGTACATTCTCTTATCATAACTCTTAACTAATAACGAAATTGTGATTTGGATGTCAGTTTAGACGACAGTAAAAATATTGTGTCTGTACATTGAATGTTTTTACCAAAAAACCATGCAGGCCGATATACAGACAAACATAATATGAATCGATGATTTTTTAATATGTAGTCTGTCTTTTTCATACAACTTTTGATCTACTGGACGGTTTTGAATGAAACTTATTAGGTTGTATATATGTTAGCTGGATCTAGGATCATCTAGCGCTGTGCTAGGTAATCATTTATTTTGAAGACTGAAACACCTGATGCAGAACCACAGCAGTCCAGCAGAATGCTGTGATAACATAAATGATTGAACATGATAATCTTTTTCTATTGACATACAATAATCCAGGATGTAAATCTATATTATAAGAAATAAGATAATGGCTCTTTAGCAAAGGTTATTGGATATGATGAGCATTTCTCGTTGATATATGAAAATCCAAAATCTAGAACATCTCATAAATGACAATAATGTTCAGGTAAATTATATGAAATAAAGAAATGGCGCCTTAAAAAAATGGACATTTGGAACACCTGATGTAGAACTACAATATAGAAGTAAAAGTATAAAAAATAATTAAAAAAATTATAAATCGAGAAATATAAATTGAGTGGCAATAATTATAAAGAAGAAGTCCAAGCTAACGAAATTGTGAACATCTACTAGTTATTTAATGTAACATTTAAAATCGTTATTGTTTTCTTTCACTAAGACCCTATAACATAGTCATATACATAAAACTGGAGGCAACGATTTGAACAGGGGTACCGCTTATTAACTACAGTACTACTACTACTACTACTTGAAGTTTAAATTATACCGCATAACCTGTCACACAAATTTAGACATATCTTGAACGTATACGGAAGATTTATCTTGAAAGTTGTTAACACATAAGATATTTCTCAGAACAGTAACAAACTCCTAGCAAGGGCAAACATCCGATAACGCCAACACAAACTAAAAAGGTTCCTGCACCCTTCCAGCTAACATGTTTAGCACCTATGTGAAATATCTATCTACTTACATAATACGAATACAAACATATACATATATTCTTAATAATTCTATAGTATTCCAGTATGTATATTATACTGATTGCAATAACGATAGTTGCTGCTTCAATCCCCACTCGGGTAGTGAATTATTTTCATCTTCTTAATCTACAAAATATATTTTATTTTATTTTATTTTATGTGTTCTCTTATTAGTTCTATATAAGTGAACAGTTCAGTTTACTAAAGACTAAAAAATGTTGTGAAAACCTAAATGATCACTTGAATTCGAAGCTACATCGCGTGCTCAAACCTGTCTTCACTGGGCTACATTAGTGTCAATTCATTTAAATATTTCACCACTCATCTAAAAAACTGACATAATGTCAGTAAAAATTAAATCTTTTTCTTTTAAAACTGACGGTTCGTCAAACAAATAAGTTTATATTTTTAATGAGTATCACGTCGTACCTATATTAAAAGATAACATTCTTTTCAGCAAGTGTTTTAGCGATCCATTAAATATGAAATTAAATGAAAAGATATAAATATTAGATTAAAAATATAGTGCAATACAAACAAGCTTCGTTTCCAAGAAGCTCTCTTGGTATATCAGTAACAGATTATTATAAGTGCTTTGTAGATATATAAAATAATAAGTTTTTCTTAAGATTCTATTTACCACCTATAGAGATAATAAAATCTGATAAAAAAATGCTAGCTTATGTACTGTCTTATTTTTTTAAATTTTCACGCCTACATATATAACTAAATCTCAATTTTGAATCTCAAATTATAAACAGTTTCTACTACTAATAATTAGTACACTATGAACTTAATGATATGGAAGAGCGGGGTCTCCTAAAACAGGCTTTTTTTTGCTTAACAGGAGGCTCCAATACATATATATAAAATTAGACAAAATATATTAATAAGGTAACTTCAAAAAAAACATAAATCAAATTATATTGTATTGCATATATTTACTTAACTGCGATCATTGAATAAGCTGATGACAGCTAATGGGATGACCGATGAAGTAATAGGTTTATCATTTGCCAAAGAATTATGTAATCATATTGAAACCAGTTCCAAGAGATTTGAAGACAAGATGAGCAATCATATGAGGAAAGAAAAAATTATAAATCATTTAGAATTAATGACGACATATATAAAGAGCTCTATACAATAGAAGATATTTAATTTTGTATATCTTCTACTAATTTATATATAGCATGAAGAACCGTTTCTGACTTGTTCTTGTAAACGACATATAAAGATATATTTACCTTAACCGGGAATCTCAACCTCGTCCACCACCATATCAATCAGTTTTTAATTATTTTACCTGTGTGATTACACAAGTACCATTGAATACTGAATGTTCTTAAAATCGACAGCGACGACTAGTATGGTAAGATCTATCATAACGCTACAATAACGGTGTCATATCTATATTTAGAACCTATTCACAATATAAGCTACTATTATATAAATATTTGTCGGTTTTATTACAGTTTATAATCAAGATCACGAGTGCTTTTAAGTTATTTATGTATCATATAACAAAACATACAAATTAGAGGAGAATAGAGACAAATGTGTACTAAGCGTAACTTATCTCTAATCTCTACCTAAAAGAGATAGATAATAATAATAATAAATAATAGAGATAGATATGGAGAAACCCTTTAATGGGAGAAATACTATTAAATAATGAGCTTCGGTTACAGTATATATATATATATATATATATATATATATATATATATATATATATATATATATATATATATATATATATATATATGAACAACATATTTCAAAAATTATACAAAACAAATGAATAAATAAAATATATAAAAGAAAAAAAACTATTTTGTTCAGTTAATAAATTTATGTCCTCTCATAAGATCATTTATCATATTTTTTGTTAAAATTTCTATTTGAAACAACATGTTTTTCCATATAATCGTACCTACTGACTCCACTCGAACCTTTCTACCGTTACACACAGACAAAGAGCTACATTTTTGTTATGGGTACTCAACCGAATCCATGTAGCGCCTGACATAATATCACACGAAGCCTAAGATTCAAAAATAAAAATGAAAGAAACTAACTATCAAGAGTCGCACAATAAAAAACGTTGACAACGATATATTAAGTATATTACAAAGCCGTGTTTTATACTATATTGGTTCTTATTAATTTGTGATAGAGACGTTATTATTGTAATTTTCATATAGTTGACAAGTAAATGACTTGTATAACCGTGTATTGTACCAACTTGTTAAGATTTTGAATGGTTATCAAAGTGTTTGGACGAAGCCCGGTAGCCCGTGAGATGTAACAAGCTGAATGAAGTGACACATTAAATCAATAAATAAAAATTACAACGCCCACACATTATAGGGTTAGGTTTTGTTAAGCAAATATATTAAAAACGGAGCCCAGTCGCTTGAAATATATATTGTATTTTCATAGATAACTTTTATAGTATTTATAAAAGCACAAGAATTAAATGTCTTGAAATCTTTCTGTTTTATATCTTATATTTTCTATCTTATGAAAGCTTTTACGTTGTTGCCCAGTTCTCTATATATGACAATCGAAACAGAAATCATTATAAATAGAACTAAATGTTTTAATATTAGAAGAAATATAGCTGGAAGTTGTTTAAAACTACATTTGACTATTTTCGTCTTAAACATAATAAAAACAAAACAGATTATAAAAATAAAAGCGTTGAAAGTAAATGAAGTCGAGTCATTCATTCTTCATAGAAATCGACAGTGAGTGGTCACTTTTATGAAGGCAGTAAACCACCCGCGTAGTCCCACCTTGGTTTGGGATCATGTTACTTGAGTTATAACAACTTAATTTGTGGATGATAATCTCTACATTAATATGTGAACAATGGAAAATATACTTTCTCTTGTTTATTGTTTTTAGTATTTATTATAAAAGAATAAGATTAAAATTTATAGAATTAAAATATGTATTTTTACATTGAACTTTTATAAGCTTTGACCTTTATTTTGAAGGAGGGCAGGGAGAACGTAGTGCCAAGACACTCCGTTTTCCGCTTACCATTAGAATTAGAGACATTGCATGTTGAGTGATTGATCTTACCAGAGCGGGAAATAAAAAATAATTCATCACTTTAAGTAGGGACTGCGCCTCTTAGTTATTAATTTATTTTATTTGAAAATATTGTAAATTCAATATTATAATTAGTATTTTGTATTGTTTTTGTATGTTATTCGTCATATGAAAAGCTCTTAAGATTTGCAGAAAACATTTTAGTGTATTTGAATCCACTTCTACGGATTCTACATCAAATGCTAGTTAACCGTTATATGAGCCTCTATCTTCGTGCTTTATCCCTAACGAAGTAGCCAGTATGTTAAATTCTTTTCTTTTTTGGTATTAAATAAGGTATGTATGTATGATAAGGTATACATAAAAGTAAATTCAAGAAATTCTTACTAAAAACTTACTAAGACTAGTAATCAATATCTATTTTATAGTTTCAATTTTCATACCTTCAAACAAAGCAAAGTGTATTGAACTTTTATATCTAATTAATACTTCATTAACACATTTACTTATTCCCAGTGTATACGGCTGTGCGTACAATTTATGTTCTTCTAAAATGATAGCAAACTCTATTTTCTTCAAAGTTCCTTTAATCATAAATAGATGTTTAAGTGATTCTGCCAATATAGGGACAACAATGCCAGAAGAATTGTTATTTAATTGATATTTTTAAACTTACCCACAAAGTTTTTGATCTATGGAAAAATATGATTTAAAATATTCATATTATAGAAGTAAATGTTATAGAATATATTACAAAAGTAATAATCTAAATACACTAAACAAAAAAAATGTAACTTACCTTAGAGTAGTGAAATCTGCATATATTTGAAACCTTCTATTAAAATTTGCAAACAATATAAAAACATATACGTATTTATTGTACGTATTGTACATAGACACAAATTATCAGAAATTAGATCTTTCCCAACAAAATCGTTAAACAATAATTAAATAATACATAAACACTTGTGCATATATAGAGAATAATCACGAACACCGAATATAATTTTAGAAATGACGTCTAAGGTCCTTCCCTACGACATTGCGGCTTATTAGCACTAGTTTCGCAGCTTCGTTCATTCCTTTAAACAAATTAACACCGCCGCGTGTTAACCCTTTTGTTGCTTTATTGCTCTACGAATGTCATTGTAGCTTGAAATAACTTTTATCTTACGCAATGCCGACAAAAGTGAAAATATCTGACAGTAAAAGTGAACGATAAGTGTTTTTGTGCAATTTATGCACAATACTAGCGCCGACAGGTACCTGTGCCTCACTTTGTCTGCACCGGAAGTGTTAAAATGATAATTTGGGATGAAACCCCCTGAATAGGCTTACCATGGGAACTTTTATGACTCTGAATGGAGTGGCGTTAAGTTATATTGTTTTGTTGTATGAATGTGTTTAAATATGTAAAAAAATCTGTAGAGATTAAAGATGATATAAAAAAAATATTGGCACATTTAATATTATTTAATAATTACATTCAAGTTTAAACTTATTAACTTGAAATTTCTTTTAAAAGGGTCAACAATAATTATGTTAAATTGTATCACACACACCCCATCTTCTGGCTGCGGGGCTAACAATAAAAACATCAAATATTTTTGTAAACTTAATTTTATTAACTCTGGAACTAACAGATGATATTACAAGTTACCTATCTAGATTCGAGAAAAAAAACATAATATGTATTTATAACTACAAGAATTAATTTAGCATACAAGTTAAAGAAGCATTCGACAAATGTACGCCAAAAAATAAGAAAACTGTATAGCTGTAAGCTGTGGGACTCAATTCTGTAATCACTATATACACGTACATATACGAGTATGTAACGTGGTGACATCTTAAATTGTCACTTACAAAGGTCAAATAGCAAGGCTGCTAAGAGCCACGCGTCACTCAAGGCGATTGGCATCACCGAGTTATTATCACTACAATATGCTAACAAAACCTACGTATAAATGAACTTATATAACGTAGAAATTGGCAATTTAAAACACTATTATGATATAACACTCAGTGGTATCGAAATTCGTCATGTGTATAGTAATATTATATGATAGAACTCTATCGCAATATGATACTATACTGCGAACCCATCATCTCCTTAGTAAATTAAACGATGTACGAGCGTACGTTTGTCAAATTTAATATCAATATTAATAATAAAAATGCTAAATTGACACTTGCATATAAATATATATATTTCAATGGAACGTGCAGAAGCGAGATAGGTACCCAATTACACCAAACACCATTATTTAGAAGTAATTATATATATCTTAATCTATATATACATTCAGTATCTACACTCCTAAATGCGATGGTCAAAGGACAATAATTCCGTTTTCCTATCTACTATATAATCAATAATTTTATTTATACACATTTGTTACACAATCATTGCACTGTTCGACGATATACTCCACGATATGATCACCTCCCGCGCACTCTTATACCAAATCTGTTATATATGTGTATATTTACATACGTCTATTATAAAATCGTTCTCTCCGAAATTTAACTAAAAGAGGTATAACACTGTTTTTAAATAAATCTAATATTTTAATATTTATTATATTTACATTTCATAATTAAAATTTTCAATATATTTTTAACCTAACAGCGTAAATTATCAATAATTCGTTTCACAATATATATATATATATATATATATATATATATATATATATATATATATATATATATATATATATATATATATATATATATATATATATATATATTTTGCAGCATTTTACAATGAATATTTACATTCGTAGATGAAATAAATATCATTTTAACGTTTCTACAAAAGATTTCAACGCGCCAATAATCAATTTATCGAAACATCGATAGATAAAAACGATAAGGGAATCGTATTGATCGCATTATCGCAACGATTATTTCAAGCATTATGTGATATGTGCTTATTGTTTTGGGCGGAAAAGTTTAGATATCATTGTTGATTGAAAAAAGCTACGCCATGTATGCTTACATTAATACGATAAGTAAACGGCTCTACATATTGTTGAAACCGAGTATTTCGATCGTAATTCTAATTAGATTTGGTATACGAATGTGCTATTTATAGTTTTAGTGGACTCAGAAGGGCACTTCACGCGAGTCCCACAGACCGAGTTAGGCCTAACTTAGCCGCCGCTCGGGGCACGCCACTCGTGCATCGAACTACTACCTACTAAAATGCGCACAACGACTCTTAAAATCGAAAATATGTACACAAATAATTTATAGGCCCCGAGCGACGACGACAATATCACAAGAACACAAATCACGCTCACATGAGTCCGAATATGAAACAGGGGCTGGTCGACGGCGGCAGCGGAGTCACCCTCGGCGCGGCCAGGGAGCGCAGGGGGCGCGGCGCGGCGCCTACGCCAGCGGATACTGTCACAAGGGCGGCTGCGGGTGCGCGTGCGCATGGTGATGGTACAGTGGCGACTGGTAGTAGTTGTCGGCCGGTGCGTGTCCATATCCATAGTTCACGTCGTACATCTTCAGATCGGACTTTGTGTCGGCACCTGGCAATAGTCGCGTGATACTGAACGGATGCGGCGCCGGAGCGTATCCTGTAGGCTCCTGTTTCAGCTGTGCGTAATGCTCAAGTGCAAGTGGCGTGTGCTCCGGCAAGCAGAGCTCGGGCGCCGCGTGCAGCTGTGCCAGCAACTCGTCACGCATTTCCTTTTCTTCACCAGAGCCGGCGCCTCCACCGGACTTTTCGTGGCCGTGTTCTCGTTTGTCGTGACCACCATGATGCCCATGAGTTTGAGCAGCTTTTTGAGCTTGGCGAAGAGATTCCTTCTTTTCATCTTTGAATCTTTTTTGTCGTCGCAAGAAACAGCCATTCTCGAACATGTTTCCACTGTCAGGATGTAGAGTCCAGAATGATCCCTTACCAGGTTTGTCAGGTGTTCGTGGTACTTTGACAAAACAATCGTTGAACGAAAGCGAATGTCGAATAGAATTCTGCCAGCGCTGTTGGTTCTGTCTGTAGAATGGAAACAAATCCATGATGAACTGATAGATCTCCGAGAGAGTGAGCATTCGTGACGGGTTGTTCTGGATGGCCATAGTGATCAGCGATATGTAGGAGTATGGCGGCTTCGCGTGCGTGTAGGAGCGGCGGTAGGTCTTGTCGTTGCGGGCGCGCTGCAGTGCCGAGGTTGGTGAGGCGGCCTCCTGCTCGCGAGGCAGTGTTCCATAGGGCACAGCACCGCCGCCGCCCATGCAGGACGCCATGGTGCTGGGCGGCGAGTACCCGACGCCTGGCGAGCCCATACAAGAGCCGCCCGCTACCATATTGTTGGTGTAGAGATTTGGGTACGGCTGCGCCGGCATGCATCCCATACCGTTGACATAGGGTGGCGCGAGACCCGGTGACAGCGAAGACAGCGACGCGGACGTCGGCACGTCGCCGTAAGACAGCTTCTGTGAGATCATGGCTAGCGCATCACCCGCGCGTGCACGCCGGCCAGGGGCAAACACTCGCACTGATTGAAAGAGTAAATAGAAGCCGGGGGCCCGCGCTCCCCTCCACGCTGGCCATGGAGTCAGGGGCGGAGCCTCGCCTGTCACGCCCCGTGTGCGCGCGCATTCCCCCCTGCCGGACTGCGCCGCGCCCCGTGCCCCGCGCGCTTCGTCGTCGCGCGTCCGCTAATAATACCGCAGCTCGGAAAGATAAAAACATGGAATAATCATAAGTGCGTTAGCGGGAATGTGTAGTTGTGTGGAGCTTTGAACGTCGCCCGCGATCCGTTCTTGAACGTACACTGAATGTCGCGTCCTTTTGCTCGAGTACTTACCACACTCAATTAGGTCTGATTAAAACCTTGTCTTTGTGCTCAGTGTTCATTTATACAACATAATATATAAGGACATATCGACTATACTGTAACAAATAGCATCCATACTTTCAGAATTCTTTGAGTATTAAACGTTATTGCAACTTGAATAAAGTTTATTTAAACCTTTAGTTATTCAGTCTGACGTTTTTGATAATTAATAATACGATTTGTGTCTTTCATCTATTATAATTTTAGTTAAAAATGTAAAAACGTGATACTTGATTTCTGCTTTAGTGTAATTAATATAATTTAATTATATTTCATACAAATAGTTACACCTTGTCCTCTAGTTGTAAGTAAAGTGCGTGTTGAGTGGCGGATATCAACTACGCGCTTTGTATAAATGATTTTTCCATTATTATACAAATATGTAAGACATAAGCAAATTTTTATAGGTTTTAAATTTGTCAAAAGCTCAAAGCTATTTTACCGGCGGGCGGACAAAGGAATAAAAAACATAAAATACAATAATTTACGTCGTCTATATTAATACTATATTAAGGATAGGTATATCATGTATAGATATCATTTTTATACTTCATCATTACAAATGTTTATGGGCGTAATTTTTTAAATACTATAAGAGTACTAATTACTTTAACAACAATTTAGTCGACTTCTTAATTATAATTTGTTTTTTTTTTTATTAAGATAGTAACAACAAGCAGATCAAGCAAACGAGTAAAATTAAAATAGCCTAATGACTAACATTATGAATGTAAAAACAAACTGATAATAAATAAATTAGACTGTCTGTTCTGTTTTGTAAACAAAGTGATTACTTGTTTTGTATTTAAATGTCTTTATTGATACATGAATGCAATAACAAATAATACTTAGTTAAATATGTTAACATCATACAAAAGTGATTACTAAACTATTTAGGCACATATAAAAATTTTAACATAGCGGAAATCGAACCAGCTCCTCTTGGAAATCGTCCAAAGTCTAAAGTCACGTTCTGAGTTAAGTCAAAATTCATATATGCTTATTATAATTCATATTTTTTGTTATTATTAGTCTATGTAGTAGGTACCCCTACTCCGATGGAAAATGAGCAAAATAAACTTAGAAGGCGCGGCGGTGGTTTACACATTTAAATCAAACGGAAAAACAAAAATAATTTTACAATTAAATAGGCATAGACATGCATTTTTATATATTTTAATTAACATTAAAATACCTACATACTTTAAAGTATTCCCTTATACCCTAATCTGGATTACCTATAAATAAAAAAAAATGTAGGTAAATGACAGAACTGAAAGATTTTTATATATTGCAGGGAAACAAACATACATTTTAGATTGAGTTCATATATTTGTGAATATAAAAAATTTTAGCTTTAAAGGAACAAGTAGTTGCATGCTCCGAAACAGTTTTATTCATCACAACAAAGATCACTTATGGTTATTACTATTTAGTATATATTCTAATAAAGCATAAACAAGCAAGAATCTTTATTAATATACGTTAAATATCTAATAAAATTACATCCGTTCTTAAGCCTCTAAGTTAGAAATTTACGTAATATTATATATATATATATATATATATATATATATATATATATATATATATATATATATATATATATAATATATATATATATATATATATAATATATATATATATATATATATATATATATATATATATATATATATATATATATATATATATATATATATATATATATATATATATATATATATATATATATATATATATATATATATATATATATATATATATATATATATATATATATATATATATATATATATATACGTAATATTATATATATATTTATTATTTAGTTATGTATCAATTCTATATCTAATTTTATGAATTAAAAATCCCATTATTAATACTGTTAGCTCAGTATATTAGAGTACAAGCAGGAACCTAAGAAATGCTGGTAAACCATAGACTAGCTCCAAGCTCATGTGTTTATATAGGTCCTACCTATGGATACCTGCAAAACCTGAAATATCACATTATTTAATTAATTAATATTTTATAAATGTTACAATAGTTTATTTATAGTATATAGACACTAAAAATCACATAGCCTTTTTCTAAGGTGTGGTTTTCGTCTTAAGTCTAAAAGCTTGAATATGTATATGAACATTTTTAGAGGTTAATTTATATATTATATGATTAAATAAATAATATCTAATATATGTATATTATAATCGGTTAAGAAGACATTCAATATGGGCAATGCGTATACAATGCAGTTCGTGTTACACGCGAGGGACACGTATCGGCCATTAGCTTGGATCCGGTGTCGAGTTGCGATGAGTGTCATCCACTTTGAACTGTCGGTTGTTGTGAAAAAATTTATTTCATAATTATACTCCTTTTATATACCTTTTATATACCTTTTATATACCTTTTATATATTATCTATATTTTTTTTTATTTAATCTTCACCCATAGGTACAGTAGGCACAATTAGACAGAGAAACCCTTGTGTTAAGGCACTTGCTTATCCACAAAGCTATTTTCATGTTTATATATAAAACTGAGTAAAAACCATCAATTTTTCAAAGTTAAAGCAATTACATTATATTTATACGTTTATAATTAACACATATCCATAAAAAGAAGAAAAATAAAGTTATAGCTAAAGATTTTAATATATGGGAAGATATTGATATACACACTTGCTGACTACTTTCTTGCATCTCGTAGGTACATACTTTTTTAATAACCAAAAAAACAAGAGAGTAAAGTCATTTTATTCCTAATTCCTCCTTCTTTATAAAAAATATTCGACTACTGTCACGTTAATAATATCTAAATCTTTACTATGACATACAATGACACCACCATGGCGCAGTTAGAAATTAAAGACTGACTGATTTTGGTGAAGACAACACAATGTCTCGGAGCTGGGCGGAGAGCGGAGAACAGAGTCTTGACATTATTCTCTCTGTATCCAGGGTATAAGCGTTAGGATGAAAAAATACCACACACAATAGAGACCACAGTAGAGTATACCATGTACTCGTATGTGGCGCTCAGATTCCGCTATTCTATTGGACATTGTGTGTTTTGTTATTTATTCTTATTTTGTACAGAGCTAAGTAGGTGTATTACTGTAAATGTATATAAAAGCTAATATATTATTATTATTATATTTTAATATAGAATATGTGTTAGTACTATAACCAAATAGACCAGATAACCAAATAAACCAGATAGATGGCATCTGTCTATAGAAGCCAAGGTTGTGGGTTCCTATTCCTATCGGGGGAATAATTATTTTTTATTTTCTCCGCTCTGATAAGATAGGGTGAAACTCATGATATTTTGAATTCAAGAAGAAAGTGTCAAACAGAATGTTTTGACACTAGGTTCACTATGTCCACCCCTCTAAGCGAGGTAAAAACGTGAAGCTGGAAAAAAGCTGGTATTATGATATGATTCTTTTAATTTATTTAGCCTTTCAGTTGTGAAAATAAAGTTTTTACGTTTATTTTAATCATGTGTTTTACTTTATATAGTTTAAGTAAATTATATTTATTCAAGAAATTATGTAAAGTAACATTTATACGAATGGAAACGGTTTTTAAATAAGAGACAGACATAAATACACACACAGTACATAAGTCCCAGCGTTTTCCGCTACTATAGAGAAACTAAATGCCCAATAACTAACTACAGTGCGTATATAAGTATTTTATATATAAATTGCCAAAATTGAAATCGAACTCACACTCACCTCCTACTAAATCCCATCACAATATAATGAGTAAGATTTATATAAGAGGCAAACAAAACAGTTAATTAGACAAACAGCTGGCGCCTGTCTTGGCAACAATGCTAATTACCGCCATAATAACGCAAACAGTGTATCGCTTCATACCAGCTACTGCATTTCGTTTTGCGAACGAAGCGAAGCTGGTCCTCCTCTTATCTCATTACTCATCTCATTTGTGAACATTTCAACTGTAATATCGTATTATATATGTATAATTATAATTATTTGAAACTAAATTAAGCTAATTAGTTGCTATTGACTTTTGTCTTCATAGTAAATTATTTAGAAAATAAATGATAAATGTGTCTGTTGTCTCGCTTCAAAAGTGTTATTAATATATTATTATATTCACATGACATACATGTATATGAGTACAAAACATGCACGAAGAAAGCCATCATAGTATCACTCGCCACTGGACTAACTGGTCTAACTCTAAACGTGAGGTTGTGGGTTGGATACTCTTCATTTTCCCGCTCTGGAATAAGCACGCAATGTTTTGAACGGAGTGTCTGATCACTACGTTCTCTCTTTTTATCCTGATGTCAAAGCGTAGTGAAAACACGATGTTAATATATAGCCATATAGGGTAAAACCGGGATAGATGCCCCACTTTATGAAATGGCCACCTTATTTCGAAAATATTAATTTAATACGGATAATTTTTATAGATATCTAACTCAATGCTTTATCTTGAATTATTATTATTATTTATTAAAATCTCAAATACTGGCTTTGGAGAAATTAGCTTTTCGTGGAACCTCTTTTTTGAGGATAGATGCCTACCTATATGGATAGTTGCCCCACCATGAAAATACTGTGAAGGATAGATGCCCTTTATAATTTATGCCCTTTCTAAACGATAAAATATAAATTGTTAAGTTTATATTTTATCCAATTTAATTACAGTTTAACTGGAAAATGCATTTATTTTTTCACATCTTGACCTTGAATTTTCAAAACTAAGTAACTTGACCTATAAGTGTCACGTAGCCTGTCCTGCCATGCCGTTATTTTTTCATATATCTGTAGTGTTATCCTGTATATATATATATATATATATATATATATATATATATATATATATATATATATATATATATATATATATATATATATATATATATATATATATTAATTTTAATTAATAAAATTTTACGTGTTCATGAATTTCGTTGCGGAGATAATTACACTTGCTAGCAAAACGCGCCCTAGCCACACCACTATGCTGCTTCTACTTTATACAATTAATTCTTAGTCGTGAAGTTAGGTTTTTAGAACATGAGGCGTCTATCCCAATTTTACCCTATAGATTCACCGGATATTCTACCACCAGAATTACCAGCCAGAAACACGCGCTAAATACACAATGAAGTTCGCCTTTAACCCTCCATATTTATTTATCTACAGCATAATTAGGAACAATGGAGCTTCACGTGTCATCGGACAAAAGTTTTTGTCTTGACCACCTTACACCTAACAAGATAAGCCAGGTACATAAGCCGATGTGCATCAAAGCTAGCACGTTCGTAATCGCTGTCGCTATCCTATCCCATTGTTAATAAGATCGAACTGAAATTGACGTGAGAATTTGCGATGATCTGGCTCAGCTAAGAATAAAAATGTAGCTATTGTGGCTGAAACGTAGCTAAGGACAGTGATATGTTATTAGAATGTAATAATAATGTTTAAATATATTTTATAACAAAATATAAATTACATAGCAACTATAATAGCAGCTATAATAATAGCAATATTTAGTTTACAGAAGGGCTTTTTATTGGCGAGTGACGCCATCTTGTGTCGAAGAGCGCCAACTACGTTATAATAGAAAGCTCTTAAAAGAAAACATTAAATTTTTTGATATATTATAAAGTATTTTTTAAAAAAAAAATTAATTTCGATATAAACCAACGAATAACAATAGAAAAAAATCATAGCTAGTGGTGTTTCAGTAAAAAAGCGGTGTAATATATTTTGATAAATATATACATATAAATAAATATTTAAATTTAAAAAAGAAAAAGGTTTTACATCTTATTTAGGTAGGCACGTCAGTGTACATGTATAGGTGGTTCTATTATGAAACTTATTTCCCTGGAGGCCACACACCGAAGCCTTTACCTTATAAGCATGATCTACAAAGAGCTGAAGTTCGACCAACGATTCAACGATTTTAAACGTAGTGTTCCAGTACATAACACAATATATGCTAAATAGCTTATATAATGCTATTAATTAATTAATTTTAGCTCCATATATTTTTAGTTATATTACAACTTGAAACATATAGGAATTTAAAACGAAAATTTGATCAAATAAGGTAAAATTATATTAGTCAGGCCAATTGTTAGTTTAAAGAAAAATTCTCTACAGTACCAAAATTTATTATTAATTTAGTTATAATAAGTAGTTCATTAAAAAAAAATAAAAGCGCATTTCATTGAATTAAAAAATTTTAAACAAAAATACAAATATACCTTAAAAGTAATTTTAAAATAATCCATCAAAAGAACTGTAATAAGATAATGTTGTCACAAGACAAAAGTTTACCATATATCGATATCCAGTGGACGGCCAGGTTAGCACACCCACGGCACACCATTAGGCCGATGTTGACTCAGCGTCGAGATCGCGACCAACTAACTAAATTCCCTACGCTTATGTGAAAATTGGTTGAACATTCGTGTTTCCTCACGTCGCGTCGTTGCGGAACGGAAATAGCAGAGAGGTTTTGTACCAAAAAGCAATACTTCGTTCGGCAATAGAAAGAAAAATGCGGAAATATTTACCATTTATTTATTAGTGAGCATTTTCTTTTTATAAAATACAATTAAGCTTAAATATTTCTTAAATAACGATTGATTTAACTGTAAGTTGATTATAGAATTGAATATTTTCATACTTTTAAAATATTTAATCGAATAAAATAATGCTTAAACGTTCGTTATTTCAACTTGAGAGTGTGTCAGCTTAGATAGCCGTTGACATTGGGTTTTAAAGGGATTTATAAATACGTGTGCAAATATAAAATATGAAGAAAAGTATCAAACACTTTTTTTTATATAGGTAATAAAAAATTGACTACAAGCGCACTATTGGTAAATCAGTCACTGCACAGACAGACTGTTTATATATAACATAGAATGTTTAATGTATAAAATATTACCGTTTCCCAGTCTAAGCTAGAGATAAAAAATAAAAAAAAGCATTTTACTATTAAATATATCTAAACTATGTGTAGTACAAAACCATGTACATAACATCATACATTACAAAGTGTATCATTACATTCAATTCACCTACCACGTCAAATATTTTATAAAACCTCCCATGAAATAGTCTTTTAATACGGCATCGGTTATTCATATTTACATTTTACAAAAATTGTACAGGTTCAAATTCTACAACATTCCGAAAGTTCAATACCAATGCAATTTTGACAACAATTTAGTCAAAACGCATTTTGAATGCATCTGCAACGTGCTGAGTAATGCAATAATAACGCAAATAACTGTAGGTACGGCCAGTGGCCCACTCGCCATTCTGTACATACTTCACACGAGAGCACTCACCGTATAAACACGTGATACATGTTTAAGTTAAAATGGATTCGCTAAAAACTTACTCTCCAATTTGTGCCAAATGTTTTGATGAGTTTATTATTTTCTTATAATAAGTTAAAGGTCTGCTGGGATTTGTTCTAAATATGATATGATAGAAAGATTAAATTTTAAGCATCGAACTGCATCCTATAAACTAAAAAATATCCGTCAAGTGTGAGTGCTGTGCAGTTTTTTATAGACTTTTCTGTAAAAAAATCGGTAACGTTACAGAGTAAATGATCGGAAGAATGAGTACCATTATAATTATTGCATTATAATAATTGATTGATCGCTCCTTTAAAGTATGCATATCATATAACACGATGTGACGTAGATATACATCACTAATTGTTTGATTAGTACATAGAGATATATTTATCACGTTTCCTCCTCGGAATAGGCAAAAAGAACTTAGAATTAATGTAGACAAAAACTACTTTCTTTACCATATCAATTTTTTTTACTACCGTATATTAATTATCTTTATATGACTATTACCTAACAATTTCTATAATTTTAAACTTTGCTAAAAGTTATCATAAAAGAAGTATACGAAGACTGAAGATTTTCCATCATCCCATTTTATTTAGGTCAGTATCATTCTAAACTCTACTATTATCTCTATTCTAGCTCTACCATGAACATTACTTACCGCATATACCTACTAGTGAATATTTTCTTGACGATCGAGATTTAATCGAGAATAAAAAATATGGTTTTTCCGACACCGTGGGTGGTCCCATCATGCCACTTAGCGTGTCACACAAAAAATACCATCAAAATATGAAAATATCATACTTATAACAGGTAGAGACGTCAGTGGATATTCCTATGTAAACATTTCGAATTTTTTCAATGTTAAATAAGTTTATTTTTATAATATTTTACTTAGGTACAAAGGTAGTGTTGGCTACCACGGCTGACCTTCCAAAAGACAGTGTCCATGATACTGGAGGAAGTTCGCATAAGAATCATGAGGGCTCCCTCAGATGGCAAGTATTAAGTTGATGACGGTGGAAAATGAGAAAAAAGCTTGCATTGATCATAGTGTTAGTGCTCAATTTTCTGATTACCTCGCTAGCGATAAAGAACATTTCATTTTTTAGATTCCCTAATAAGGGCATCCAATCAATAATAAAAACATAATACATAAAATAATAAAATATTTTGGTAGAGCCATAATAAAATATCCTGTCCACTTTATCTGCGCTCCACGTTTTGTTTTCCTAGGCCAGGTACGGTGCGCCTGCACAGGTACCGCGGGGCCCGTCTTAAGAGTCCGTTTCCTTTCCATTTCAGACCATGTTATAACATTTCATCGTAAATTGAATACTACGTGCCTTCAAACACTACTCTCGGTTTGTTTATTTTAACAGATCTCCATTGGCACTTAAAAACTATCAAAATATTATAATTATTCTTGAATAGATGTTATGTGAAATTATTATTGAGTTAAAATTATCTGAATATTATATAAATATAAATTTTTTTGACAACAATACATTTAAGTGCGTTTTGTGTCAATTATATAATTTGTAAGAGAATATATATATAAAAATAATTTTGATTTATTTATAAATGGTTTCAGGATCGGGCTCATATAATACAGTTAATATTGAAGTGGTAAACTTTTTGTCCTATTTACTATATAAAGTGATTTTTTAGGAACTTTAAATTACTATACTAAAAAAATTATTAAAAAAAACTAGCATAATACTGAACATGTTGTCAATATTATAAACAAGAGCATTATGATTGTGACATAATTGACTAAATATGATGTACTTGGGTTCATATCCCATAAGACATTACTACCATAAAATATTCTCGGTTGGGTCTAGGTAGATCAAACCTGGCACATGTTTCTGGCGTCTAGTAGATAAAACAACGAGCTATTACTTCTGTCTAATGAAAGTAAGTGGCGTATTTACATACATAGCTATGCTGTTGCAGTTTGGTCGTACTTTGTCCCACACTCGCAAAGCCCCTTTAAATCATGAATGAAACCAACCGCGCGTACGCACTTTAAAAACAATTAAAGTTATGCCATAGACCTCTAGACAGGAGAGGTTTATATGACGCCACGAATTATTTTTATTTTGTTGAAGTAATAATATTTTTATATAGATATTTAATGTTTATTGTTTTCCATGTTTTGTACAGCCAGCATTTTACTACTTAAAATTATATTAATATTTATATGACAAGATAATTAATTAATATTTGATCCAGGCTCTGGCAACTCCAAGTGCGTCTCAAGTTCGGAAAACAATATCGTGGAAAACAATAGAAACAGGAGAGTATTAATAGTAGGATCTCTGTGTAATCTACTGTGTGGAATTAAATATTAAAATGATTTATTTATGTGTTTATATGCGGAGGATGTGCCTATAAGACAGTCGTCAATGCTTCCTAATAGCCAAAGCTTAATGAAGTTAAAATTAGATAATTAACTCTATGTACATAAAATAATAATCAATTAATTTATTTCTCTTAGTTAAATATACTTTTGATTTTTTTTTACAAATAACAAGTCAACATGTATTTTCCATCATAAAAACCAATCTACTGTCTACACGCGAGTCGCAAACCCGCGTAATCCGGCACAAGTGGCCCGGGGGATGCCTGGGAACTTTATTACCGCTGCCTAATTCCCTGCTAGTGGCTTAAGGTGGAGTTGGTTGTGGGAGAGGAGATGTGTGAGCAAAATTCAGACATAAGATTTTTTTAAAGTAGCGTACGTACAATTGTTACGCGGTATAACAACGTCGGACTGTAAATGGTTGTGGGTTCAATTCCCACTAATTTTCATTCATTTTCACGCTAAAAGAAAGGCGAAACTAAGTGACTTGCTTTAATTCCTTTGTAAATACTCTTTAAAATGCAAGATTTATATTAATATGAATTAAAAGAAAACGAAAAGATACTGTGGTTTTTATGTTATTATATTTCATATTAGTTCTTAACTTAAGCAGGCATAATGCGAGAATAATTAGGTATCGCCCCTGAGCAAAAATACCTATTGTTAATCCTGTATTTAGCGGTCGTCCTACAACATAAAGCATAAGGGAGGGTACTACGCACCGGTAATCTTCGCTATTGCTTTTTAGTTAGGATAATTTCGTAGACTCATATGAATTATTAATATTAAAATGTGGCTACGTAGTGATGTAGCTACGAATAATGTATATTATTATATGGGTGATAACATGTATATAGGCTTAACACAAACTGAGAAATAAAAATATTTTTATTGCTATATACAATAAACGAAATTACTGATACTGACATAAATACCTATTTAGTATTTAATATTCGTTTTTCTTGAAGTCTTTTTTTTAGCTTTTATAATTAAGCTTTTTAAATTTGCTAATGGATGACAGCTTTGGTTGGGGGACCTACTACAGAGAGATAGAGGTGTTTTATATTTTCATTCTTTTTACCTTACTTTATAGCGGGGACAGTCAGACCTTGTCAGACTGTCCCCACGATGGCGTTTATTTTGATAAGTTTTTATGAAGTTTACTTACAAACTTTGGTTTAGAAATTCATATAATATTTTCAATAATTCATCATCATAAACTGCATTTTTTATATATTTCAATATAAATGCACTTTTTACCAACAATTTTGTCATATATATTTATTAGTAACAAAGTTCCCAGTTCAAAGGACAAACTTTGTTGATGGGCGCTGAATAAAAAAACCGACCAGCAAAGGCGGAGTTGAGCCGTATCGTATTATTCGAATCTCAATTGTATTTCGATAAAATCTTTCTAGTTCTAAGCAATTTAGCTAAGACTAAATTTCAGGTTTAAGTAAATCAAAAAAAAATATTTTTACACCTTTAGATTATAATTTCTAAGAGACTTCGAACAAGTGGTAATAAATTAACCTATTAAGACTAAACACTGCGTTTTAGAACATTCGGATGAAATTTAAATTCATTGTAAAATAAACTTTAACTTTCTTATCTGACATTACCTATTATTTTGCTGCTAAATTACATACTTTTTGAACTTCACGCTTTATCCCGCAAAGCAGGATAGGCAGAGACAACTCAACGCTGAATTTTGTCTTTCCAGAGAAGGGAAGTGATAATGATCTGTTCCCCCAATGGGATTCGAACTCGCAACCGTTACTTACGCTTACAGCTTACAGATAGCTTCAATATCATGTTTATATTATCCAATAGATTCTGTGAATCAATTCTTTAATTACATCTCTTAAAGAAGACAAGTTCATTATAAGACAAGAATGAATTAACCTACATATGAACATTGGTTGGGAAAAACAAAAAGGATAAAAAAGAATTATCTCACAAGATACGTAAAAATTTAAAATAACGGCGCAATTTCCTTACTTTTAAGTGATTATTGAGACAGCAAAAACTATGTAAATATAGATTTTATATCTGACACCTCATTAAGAAATACAATATTTCTGGGATGCATCTGAACTGGGGTGTTCGGGAGAGGGGTAAGAACACGGTAGCTTCGACGGGCGTTAAGTGGCTCTCGCACTAAAACCATCATAAACTAGTCTTGCTATGAAGGTACAGGCGCATGAGATATTGGAAATAAAAATTACAAAATATAGGCATTGACGGATTTACCAACAGTCAACAGGCTAAGAAGGCTAGTTTGTTAAATTTGCTAATATTTCTGCCACCTCATCATAGACATTAAGAGATTTCTGTTTGCTAGTGTTTCACTGATTTTCTTTGGTTTTCTACTCAGAATGCAGAACAATTGTCAACAACATAGCATAAACACACACACACACACACATATTACTATTACTAACTATACTATTTTGAGCATATATTGATGTAATATATATATATATATATATATATATATATATATATATATATATATATATATATATATATATATATATATATATATATATATATATATATATATATATATATATATATATATATATATATATATATATATATATATATATATATATATATTCCCAGGTTAATGAGATAGCGGAGGCATAAAGAAAACACAGCCTATAGTGTTCCTATAGGGATATATAACTTTGAAGTTGTATAGTCTCACTACAAAATATAAGTATATATTTATATTAAACGTACATCTCTAAGTTTTATATACATAAATTTATTAATTAAATAAATTGATAATTTATGTAGATATTTGAGTTTCACATTCTTTTGTATTTCTGTAGTTATTTCAATAAGTTGTTCTTTGAATTTTATATCTAACAATAATATCTCTATATTATATCAAACTTAAAATAGCAGGAAATTTGGTAACTAGTTTTTTATCCTGAATCGTTTCATTTGTGTATGATTTTTCTTGAAGCCAAAATCAATTGTTTTTCATATACATTTGTAACATTTAAGAAGCAGGTATATAAAATAAATGTATTTATTTGTCCATGATTTATAAAAGTATATGTCATTTATTATGATATACTTACTACATACTAAAACAACAAGTGTGCTATAGTGACAAGTACACGTATAATTAGTATGAATATATACAGTCATCCAAATATTCTTTAACAATACACGTAATTAATTGCTACAATAAATATATATACTTAGTTCAACACAAAAATAATTTGGAATTTCATAATTACTTAATTTTTGATCAGAACAAAAAATTGAATTGGATATATCTTGCGGCTGTACTGGACCACCCGAGATCGAGTATTGTTGAACTCTTGACTACATCTTTCTAGGGGACACTACAGCAAGTTCGACTAGCCTTACTTTTAGAAAAAAATATTTCTTCTTAAGCCTTCACTTCTTTGCTTTACTTCATCAATTACACGCTCTTCTCCGCAAGTAGTACAGTAGGCGGAGATAACCTAGTATAAAAACTCCAATATCCAAACAACTTGTTTATAAACATTACATCTAAGAAAAACATATATATGCACATAAAACATATATGTTTTCTTGAAGTCATTATAAAAAAATAACTTATACATAGCAAATACCATATAAATTGAACCAAAAACAAAATAACATAGCAGCCAATTGGAGTACCTACCTATCTTCATAGAAAACCGAACACCTACTATCTTTAACAATGCCCTACAAGGGTTGTTTACTTTGTCTGACCATAATCAACCCTTGATGGAAGGTAAGAAAAAGTAATAATTGTTTGTGTTTAAATTAAACGGGGGCTAAAACGTAAACACATCGTGGGTGGTCGCGGGTCCCACTATAGGAAGACTCGGACGCTGTGAACGTTGAGATTTGTTAGGCTAGTGTTAATTATGTAAAAATGCGCTTAACCCATTTCCTTGTTCTTATATTTTAAAAAAATACCCCGAGGTGTATAGTTTTGCATTGAAGTATTATAATGTTTTATGTTTTTTTTTTTATTATATTATATATTTTTAAAAAGTTAACGTCATAGGTATAGGTAGTTGGTGTATTGTGAACATTAAATGCAGGTATTGTTTAAAAGCAATAGAAATATTGGTATTTAAGAAATTATATACAAATTATAGAATGTTATATACGTACCTAGTAAAAAAGAAGACAAAGTATAGAAATTAGTATATATAGGGAATGCGTATAGTAATCCTATACGACGAAACGCCGCCTTACTACTAGAAACTAACGGCTAACTAATAACTACACCAGGCAAAATACTTTAGGATATTTTATATAAGCACTTTGATATGATAGCAGAACTGATTGAACTATATAATTTAGCATTATCTCCACAAAAACGTTATGTAAATAAATAGCTTCACGCTATTTTCCGCATATAGGGAAGAGACTGAGGTTAGATAGAGGGAACCTAGTGTTAAAACACTTTGATCTCATTTTGGCTTGTCACTAGAGCGAGGAAATGAAATTGTTCATTCTTACCGCTTGGGAAATCGAACCCACAACCGTTGCGTTTACAATTAGACACTGTGTCGCTGAGCAACTACGGTCTCTATTGATATTTGATTGATCTTTGTTAAGACGGATATAGTACGACGGATATAGCAAATAATATTTGCAAGGATAATATTCTCAGCAACTTTAAATTATATAAAGCTTTTACCAGCAGCTTCGCCCGCGTAATCAAATGGCGATTACTGAGAATTGTGTATAACACATGACACATTCTAAGTGTAGCTCTAACCACAGGTATAATGAGTGACATCGACACGCCTTTTGCCTATAACCTTCCTCTTAGCCAATTGGAACTAGTAGTACCTAAATGAGTGTCGCATTTATCCAAACAATCTCTTCAGCTTTACTATAGTAAGTCAAAATATAACAAAAACCAAATTTGAAACATTCTTATGGGAATTAGAATAGGAAAATATTGTGCGATATAAAATTTATTTACACTCAACATAATATAAGAAATGATTACACTGATTGAGTACTCAAAGCGATTCGTCACAACCTGATTAATTAAATTAAAGCCAAATAAAAAATATAAAAACGCGTGGCGGTCGCTTGCCCTCTTCAGAGTTTATGGGCGAGCGATTTCTGAATGAGCCACACTTTTGTACGTGCAATATATTTTAAGTAAAAAAATAATGTACCTTTAATACTATTGAAATAAAGCTTATTTTGTTTTATATGTGTCTGCGGTAACAATGTCCAAGGGTCGTAATAGAACTGCAATTTGTTTATGTTAGGGATTTAGAAGATAATAGCAGGCGCTTTGATTAAAACGAGAGTATGAAAATATTTAATTGAATTTCCCACGAAATATTGCAATTCCCATTGGGATTGGGAGGTTTTATATATAGTAGTTGGCAAGTGTTTTCAGAGATAGATATGTATATGAAAATACTACAAAATAAAAAAATATATACATATTAATAGGAACTTAACAGTAATTAAATGTTAAATAATCACATTATAAGCAACCCGTCGCCTTCAAAATCGCCACCTGGTTAAGTATATTACGACTCATCCCTCAATAAAATGATTTCACCCTCTCGATCCCACGCAACCTTGTAAAAATATAATTATATGCACACGTATGGACTTCCGTCATTTTTTACGCGAGGGTAGTCCCACTATGCTGTCACTTTGACGTGCTCTTTTTAGTGTTGCCAGTATTAATATGTAATTTGGATGGTTTTAGGGTGATTGATTAAGTAAGTGTGCGGGGAAGATAAAGCGATGAATGTAAATGACTCGATGCTATCATTTAAGCGAGTCATGCTCGGTTTACGCTTGAACAATACGACTGGTGTATGTTGCAGTTTTTTTCATTTATTTTTCTTTTTTGGGTTTTGTATTTTATGAAAAAAAAAAAACAGAAAAAACTAAAGACCATATAATTTATTCCTGTATATGAGACATGAATAGCAAAACAAATTTGGTAGTGGAATTTAGATATATATTTAATACTCCAGGACTTGAACCCGCCATCATCAGGTTCATGCGAACATGTCAACTAGGTCGTACTGATTGAGCTGACTGACTGTATGAGTTTATCCGCAGAGAAAACCAAGCAAAAACTAATTAAAAATCATTACATAATTAAAATTAATGAATATTCAGATCTGTGGTGTGTATAATAACAATGTGATAAAAGTGAACTCGCAGACAGCATATACTCGTACGAATCACCCTCGTGAAGCGGGCACACAGGTGGGCTTAATCAAATTATACAAATTGCACCATACAATATTCATAGTTAGGGAGGCACAGTAATCGATAATTTTAATAATTATCTATAAACGCGTTGACACTAAATCGTCAGCATTATATCGTAGTGTAGGATACTTGTGTAATTTTTTTTTAATTTTTTAAATTTGAGATATATGTATGTAAATAAATGTATTCTTAATATATATAATAAGCCCAATTAAATAGATTAAAATATATTTTCAAAAACGTACAATTTGATTATTAATATATTTTTTTCATACTACTCCTTATATATTGAAAGAGATAGGTATTCTCCCTAGTGAAATAAATATCACATTATTGAGCACTTTCTGCCCTCGGCTTACACTACTTTATTTAAGAATCTGCAAGCTAGTCTAAATTTTTATTTATCCTAACTGCACATTAGAAATATTTATACCAGTAAGACATATTTAAATTTTTTACATTTTTAAGCTTCGAATCTGTTACCCTCGTGTGCCTTCAATTTCAACATAAATTATAATAACTAAAATTTGATTAAATAGAATATAATATAAATAATAAGTCGTACTATCATTTAATTACACTTACTTTAAATATAACATATATAGAAGATTCAAGTTACTGGGCACAAATATTTCTAAGAAAAGTTTTTTAAGTATAATTTGCACAATTCAATATTGTACTTATCCATAGATGATAGCCATTTAAGCCACGATAATAATCAGTTTCAAAAGTAGCAGACTTTTCTCGTATAGCAGGGAAAGTACAAAGAGAACCTACTAGCAATAGACCTTTCGAGACGTCGAATTTTGGCTTTAAATAAATGGTTATGTGATTAGAATTTAATGGCTTGTTGAATACGTATTAAGCAAGATGAACGAGAACTCTTCAGACATATATCGTTTAGGAAATTAAATAGTAAATAAATAGCATATAAAAATCTCAATCGGCGCTATCGACAATACATTCCAGCACTAGACACAATCGACAAGTGTGATTAATTCATGTTCAATAATGAGGTCGAGCTTTTTAGCTCGCCGCGAGCGACCCGCCATTGATTTGGGCCCAATTTGTCGCGCTGCGGTCCTGAATATTTGATCTGTCTGCGTTACGTTATATTTAATTATTTAAATTATAAGTGGAAAATGCCCAAAGTTTATCATGCGGTTCATTTATGAAGTTGTCCAAATTTTATAAGCTCATCATCTATTATGACGTTGTATTGTAATTATTTTGGTATTGGATTAAATTCCCATAGAATTGGAATATTTTAGGTAACTTTAATGATAAATTGTAATATGTTATGTATTTTATATTTAACGTAATATTCACTCAATTAATAATTATTATAAACATAATATGGCGACTCCATATAAAATATACTCATTCACAAATCATAATAACGACGACATATAACTAAAAAATGCCATAAAATATTCAAAACCCAATTTCCCCCAATCATTGGAATTATTAAAAAATCATCCTTCATTCCCATCGACTAGCGATGTACGGAAGTTCCCATCGAATCGCACGCAAGATGGCGCACGCGGTCGGCACGCGCCGCTCGTACAAAACACGTAAAATAATGGACACAATGCCCTATGTTTTCTCACAACACAAATTAGCCCCGGGCTAGGGTTAAAAACCAATTGAACTATCATTAACCGAGCTCATAATAAAACTTATTGTTATTATTAATAATATATTCGTAGTGGTGTTAAAAATTAGACACAGTGATGTGGACTTTAATGATTTATTAAAACCTTTACCAATCAAGTATATTGTGACATGTTGCGACATTATTACATAATTAAATTACGGTGAATGAGTATTACAAATGAACCACGCACCACATATCGTGCATAACTAAATCTAAATCTACGAGACCTTTTGTTTGGTAAAATAGCTTATATTTAAAAAGCTAGTTTAATTTTTATAATAACAAAGTACTACTGGCTACGAAAAATGTCACATATTATTTTATAATAAGAATAAAATATATTTGATATTTGTTGTTCATACTAACTTGTTTTAAATAAAACCCTTTTTTTAAACTTTTTTATATAATCACAAGGAAATAATCAATTTATAACAATATGCGACATTTTGATAACATCTTTATGAACAAGTAGAAACTTTTAGTCAATAGGTATGTAGGGATGTCCGCAAAACCAGATTATTAGTAATATGAAATTTATTTGATTTATGTTAATCTTTGATTTAGTACAATCTTTTATTAAACACATTCGTTGTTGTGAACTTCCCTATTAATAAAAATATTGTGAACGATGACGTTAAATTATTAATAAAATCTATTTTAGTAACAAATCTTGGCCTATTCATACAGTATTATACTGAAAAAGCATATTATTAAACAGCATTAAATGGCACAGAGTATACAACAGTTTCAACACTCATGGGCGGACATGATTACGAATAAGGCACCATTATTTATTATATTATATATAAGGATAAATTGTTAATATACAACAGTTAATGTCAGTTTTTAATAATAATAATAATTTAAAAACGTTTATTGACAAATAAAACAATAATATTTCACAAGCGCTGACATTTACATTTGCATAAAAGTAAAAACATAGTATTATTATTAATAAGTTAATATATCTAATACAATACAATCTAAGCTATACTTATCAATCAATTTGGTATATAACTTATATTTAGTAATAAATAAATGTCAGTCTATTCTAATGCTGTCGGTGGTTAGTAGAAAAAGCATACAAAAGACCTAAACTTGCGAAAAATTTAATATTAATAATGTATATATATTCAAAACACTATAATTACATTTTTATTCCTAGCTAAGTTTTAGTTTCGGTTATAATATATTATATATTATTCTGAGTTATTAATTACACAAGCGTTGTTTATGGTTTTAATAGAGCAGGATCTAAGATATAGTATGTATATATTTGAAAAAAAAATTACATCACTGAATGACTTTACTGTTATATTATAAACAATGTTTATATTTATACATATAAGATACGATAACTACAATATATTTGCTCCAATACAATTCAATACAGAAATAGTAAGGTCCAAGATTATATAAATGCAGTTTTAGACTAGATGCTAAATAGGCGACACACTAACTAGGTCATACAAGCGCTGCTATAGTTACTTAAATACTTTAAGTAATTGTCTGAATAAAAAACATTTTAAGCTAATTGCTTAATTTTGAGCAGAATTGACAGATAATATTGTAAACAATAAAAATGTTATTAATAAATATTTGCCTAATGATCTTGGCTTGTAACTCTTTAAAGTTATTTTTCATACAAATAACCACTATTTATTTACATCGATATGGTGATAATTGACAAAATAAACATGACTTACTAGCGGAAATAATGAAATAAATTTCTTCATAGAAGTTATATGTTTCCTAATTAAAAAAAATCTTCAATAGCTTTTAAATTGATTCTTATAATCAAAAAAAAATCCAACAACTGTCGGTAGCACGTATAAATAACTACACCATGAACAGTAAATCATGTATATTATATAAATTAACGCGAACGTGTGGACTGTAGACAGACAAACAACAATAACTATATATGAGTATTTAAACAATGTATTAGTTATCTGGCGTTATAACAATATTCACACTTTATTCGTGAAAAAGCAAAGCATCATAGAGAGCAAAGATTGTGACACCAATATAAATAGTTAATTAAATAAACAAAATTAAGAAAAAACTTTTACGTTTCAAAGTATTAAAAAGTTATCTTTAACATTAGATATATTAATTAGGTATTTAAATTATTAATGAAACGTCAATCAAAAACTAAATTTATAAAAAAGAAAAGAGACAAAGCAAAAAATAACAACTATAGTGATTACTTTCAATTAATACGAGAGAAAAAAATGTTTTAAATTAAAGCCCTAAAAACAATTTAAAGCGCAAACAAATATTTTACAATAATCGGTAAAGAATGCCATCATATAAACGGTGACCTTGCCACGGTGAAAATATAAAATTAACAAAAATTTGTGAAGCCTGGGTTTGGATTTTTTATTTTACGATATAAATCTTACAACGGTAAAGTAATGAACAAAATCTTTATTATATACATCATACTACATGTAATGGCAATAGGATATAAGTAATGAAATTATTTAGCAAAATCTGTTTTACCTATAAAAGTAAAAAATCGAGTATTTTCGTTCATATATGACAATTTGTATCATATGAAATTCTATAAAATGACAAATAATTTAATAACTAATTTTAGCGCATGTTACAACCGTGAAGGAATTAGTAAACAGTCAAATCGCGAAACTTTCGGTAAAAAATATTTTTTTAATATTTAAAAAACGCAATTAAAACAGAAATCACAGTCCAACAGTGAGCAACAGTCAGCCACTTTACAAATTCGTTACTATCAATAATTTCGTAAGTACATAACACCATGCAGTTGTAAGGAATATTAAGTTGAAATTAAAAAACTTAAAAAACAAAGTAAACGTGATCAACATTTTGTGCTCATTTTTTAATGTAGCAGTAGTCATTATAAAAATAATATTTTTTTAATCTATTCTTGAATAGTTTAAAAAAATGTATAATGCCAACATTACCAGAAAAACAGATAAAGAACAATTTAGCCATACTGAGATTCTATTTATCATACACAAACAAAAAATTGCTTATTAAATATCACTATTAATTAATTATTGCTTATCTATTTCCCAAGTCTATATTTGACGGATTTAATTAAATCCGCGATCGCGTAGCATATGAAATGCCCTAGTTCGCTTCGCTACAAATCCGTAACGGGTCCAAAAACGACCGTTGGGTTAGAGTTGGAGTTGGTCATGTTGGTCATGTTGGCCAAATTGGTCAAATTTGTCGTGTTGGTCGAATTGGTGCGTCGCGTGCGCATATCGGTTGTTTGTTCGGGTTCACTCGGCAAAGAGTCGGGTCCATTCGTTATTTGTAGGCCGTTGAATTTTGAACGCAGCTGCGTAACTAGAAGTTCGAGTCTGCAAGTGAGGTTAGCCTTAAAATATAGTAAAATATTGCTCAATAAAAATAAAATGGGAGATAAAAGGTAGGGTGTTGGTGCTATGTGGATATAAATCAAACTTTGCAAATTAAATTTTAAATAATATATTAAAAGCATAAAAATAAATATAGTAGCCAGTAATGGTCAATAACTAAATATTAGTTTTATAGCAATACAAAAGTACATGTAACCAAAAAATATATATATATATATATATATATATATATATATATATATATATATTTTTTTTTTTTTTTTTTTTTTAAAAGTTTACACTTACTATATTACATTAAAAGTATTTCTACCAAATATATTATTTAAGTAACTGTTAAATTAATAATTATAATTTTACAGTTACATAAATAATATAGCATACTAAATATATAGTTCTGTCATTTTTATAAATATTTTTTACGCTTAAAAGAAGGGAACTTACTTAAGGGCATGCTCCTCCGCACTTTGCTTGGCTCGACGCGCCTCCGCAAGATCCTTGTGCAGGCGCAGGCGATCACACTCACCGCCTTCTATGTTGCCGTTCATACGAGACTCATTGGATTCATAGCTGCTTAAAAAATAATATTTTGAATAAAATCATACTAGGCTGCAGCTATCGTCATCGTCACTTAATAAACATCTCAAACAAAAAATTTATAAATTATTATATTTTATTTTCAGTGTCACGTTTTATCCTACACAACCTAGATACTCCAATCTCCTAATTTTTCTTTCGAATCATTCATTCATCGAACCAAAACCACCGGGTTTACAGTCAGACATCTTAATGCGAGAGGATGACCACAAGACAAATTCAAGTTATCCTTATGGAATAAGGACTTAGCATTGATTATACGCTGTTTCCATGTTATCGCTCAACATATAATGTCCCTAGAAAGGTACCTTTTTTCTCTACCTACCACGAGATATGAATAACGATTGAGAAACACCTTATAAACATAAAGGCAGGGCAAGTGCACATAATTTCAAACAATATTTTGTCATGTGCCTTTCAATCTTACCTAGTGGACAACCTGAGGACACGCAATTCGTCCTCCAGTTTGACAATACGATCCATCATGCGTCTTTTATCAGCCTCAGAAGCTCGTAGGGCGCTCTGTAACAAAATAATTAATTATAGTATATATTAATAAAAACTTCTTTGTAATTAGAATATAAAACAATATACATTTTCAAACTAGTATTTTATACAATTAAATGATTAGAATCAAATTTTATTGCTTAAACTTAGATATATTGTTAGTTATATAAAATAAATTACTGAAAGTGTGGTACTTAAAACAACATTAAAGTGCGAAACTAAATAAATAAATAATGTTTTGGTACAACGTTTTGATTTGAATCAATATTTCGTGTTCGTACATTAGTCTTGACAAAGAAGAATCGAGTTCAATATTTGCAACATCACGCTTTATCCTGTACACCTATGGCAACTTTCCTGCAGAGAAAATCTAATGCCAAGACATTCGAGGAAATGAAAATATTAATTTCGTCGACCGGGGATCAAACCCATAACCATCGCGTTTACAGTCACTGACACGATGGCAAGTTGACTAAGTTACTATTTAAGTTTTGTGATATTGAAAATCTGTTTCAGTCGGTTGCATAGTGCTTGCCGAACTCGATTACATCAAAAGTATTTTATTTTACTAAATTATATATAAAGATGTCAATCTCTGTCTGTTGTCTTCAATATTTTTAATTGAAACAAGTGCTGCGAATGTCTTGTGATAAATTTCTAAATAAAACAAACTCTACTCGGCAAAGTATTTAAGCAATGGGATGGACTGGCATAAGATCGTACGGCTAATATATGCATCGTCACGGACGGGACTTGCTGACCGTGTGCATCTAAAGTTCATATAAAGCATCCATTTCTTGTTAATTCCCCAAAAGACTAGTTATAAACTAGACTAGAATAAACATGAACATGCCTGAAGTGTTAGATTTTGTATATTGTATAATTTAGTTTTCCATGTATAGTTCCAAATATAAACAATGGTGGGCATATTTTTGTAACATATATGGTGGGTATATACATTTTGTGTATGAACTATGAAGCAACGATTAAAACGTTTTGTCTTTAAAAAGTAGCACTAAAGAAAAAGTTTTCATATTCAAAAATCTAAATGGTAACCATGTCGTAACTTCATACGTTTCACGATAAAATCCACATTTTACGGCGTTAGATCGATTTTAAGACTACTGTGCCAAGACAATCATTGTAGAATAAAAAACTATAATAATTCACAAACGATTCTTCAGGAAACTACAAATCCATTAAGAATGATGCGCTACGTGGACCTGCCACGACCTCATGTATCAATGTCGCGTAAAGATTAAAAGAGTCCAATGTCTATATGCGCGAGCAAACACGCGGACGCTCGTCAAACCGGCTAATTCTGTTTGTTTCTCTATATGTCAGTCAGCGTTGACTATAGACGTGTTGTTTTAAATGATATGTCAGGAGCAATATTTGCGATACACACGTCGCATCGTGTACGCCTACGTTAAAGCCACTGTGGTATGATTTGTTCAAAACACCATTATTAAAGAACTTATGTGAACTCACAATTGTTATGTTTGTATTTGAATATATCACTAAGGAATGTAAAAAAAGCAGTAATTTTATAATAAAATTGTAAAGAGTAATTAGCAATATATTGTATAAGAAACAGTTTAAAAAAATTTAAAACGCTGATTATGTAGAACACACTAAGCAAAGATACCATGCCGAATCCGGATACCTACGTGTACAATTTTTCTAGCAAAATGGGCGGCAAGAATTGGGTGAAACATCCCGTGCAAGATTTTCTTATATTAATAGATAAATATATGAAAACAATAATGTAAATAAGACAAATGCAGTATCAACGTATATTAATTACGAATTAAACAAGTATATCTAATGAATTGAAACTTGAATAAGTTGAATTAAAGAACATAGTGAAGTAACAAGTTTAATATTAAAAGATATCGATTGATCTTTCAAGCAAACAGCATTTACTTTTATTCAGGCTCTCCACAGTCTGGTCTGCAGTTGACATTTTAGCTACCATTATAGCACCTATGCACTATGTTTAAGTTTTACATCGAAAAATTTCCTCTTTGCATGTAGCTATAAAATTTAAATTATGCCAATAAAATAATAATATCTAATATGTTTATGTTGTTGAACTTAGAGTTTACTCTCTGCAAATTTATGTTCAAATAAATATTTTGCTAATACTTTTTGAAAGTCAATTAAAGTATTTCTTCTTAATATTGGCTTCATTGAAGAAATATCTCCAATATATAAGCAAGTTTAGTGAGCTTTTTTATTACTAACGCGTATTATAGTATAGCAGAGAAATAATACAGCCAAAGACAGGAGACGTTGATACTACTAAAAACAACGTTACTATAGGCACAGGATACAAAACAGGTTTGGTTAACACCGTACATAACGTTTAGCGTGGCTTAGCGCTGCAACGCATTACTGGTGTGAAGTTTTTGCACAATTAACTTATTACGATCGCTGTGCGGCCGGCGCTAATGGGACGAGCAAACTCGCCTACGATACGTTTGGTTAGCGCGTGATTATCGGATCTCAGACTTAAGATCTGTAGGCTGTAGCCTGTAGGTGAAGAACTGCATTAAAATGTACGTTCTTTTAAGAGCTGCCATAAAGCTTTCAAATATACCAAGAAATCTCAAAGGAAGCTAATTAAAATATTTACACGAGACGAGTTTAACGTTTTAAGCGTTTAATATTTGACTACGAGATGCTCGTTAATTTTTAATGTTTAAATAAAAAAATCTTATTTAGTAAATTATTCTTATATCTTTTCTCTTTGGTTTGAAATAACGCTTCAAAATATATTAAAATATTGAATAATAGCTTTTTTGACAAATGATCATTGTTAGCAATAATCTTTGGGTAACGAAAATTTACAAAAATCT
The DNA here is from genome assembly GCA_037127375.1 of Dione juno. Taxonomy (NCBI): domain Eukaryota; kingdom Metazoa; phylum Arthropoda; class Insecta; order Lepidoptera; family Nymphalidae; genus Dione; species Dione juno. The sequence continues at coordinate 3,639,185 of JAXRJS010000067.1, forward strand.
CCTTAAAAAGATGCTACCAACATAAATCAGATTCGCATTACCCACTACGTTAAAATTTTTAAACGTTTCTAAAAATATATACAAATGCTCTTATTACTACGGATGTATGTATAAACACCGGTTACATCCTAACATAAAGCACGATAAAGTCGGTTAGGATTCAAAATCGGTGAAACGTATAAAGCGGGACGTCCTCGTCCTACACCCGCAGAGCCGTACAGCGTGGGGTGGCGCCTCGCTGCAGCCATCCACTCACATCTGCCAATATTTACACAACGCCCCACCCCGCACGCACCCGTTCATATTTCAAATGCCCGATGTGGGGGACGGTAAAGACTACAAAATACAGGGTAAAGTACATGTTACACCGTCGCGCGTCGTGGCATATATACTCATATATATAGCCCTTAGCTTTGTTTTATTCGAAAATTCACTTTGTAGATTTGCATTTTTTATGCATGCTTTAGTTAATGAGATGGAATCAAGAAAGGGATGTATTTTGAAATAATATAAATATAACACTGACAACGTACTCAAATTATATATATACATAACTGATTAGAGATCAATTTTTGAAAGCAGGTTTCAAAACCTTTCGAAATAATGTTCTTCGTCTTCGTTTTAATTTAGTCAACATCACTCACAAAATATTATGTCGGTGTAATAGTCGGCCGAATCAAACTATTGGGTGATACGCGTTTGGCTGAATCGATGTGCCGCTCTTTACCTACTCACGGTGATTTTATAATCCGCTGTGAGGTACGAAAACAACCCTCCGAATATAATACAATTATTCTATAAAAGCTTAACAAAACAAGCGACACTGATGGCATTGTTAGGTACTTTCATCTAAAAATACAAACTTTAACATGACTTACGAATATTATTTCATGTTCCACTTCAATTGAAGGCAAGTTACGTCAACAAGTTTATGTATTTACTATAGCGGACTTGATAAATAACAAATTATTTGTAATATGCAAAATGTATAATATCAGTTTGTTTTGGGAACATATATCTACACATACATTATATAACTTTGATGAAATATATATATATATATATATATATATATATATATATATATATATATATATATATATATATATATATATATATACATATATATATATATATTCTTTTGATTGGAAAATGTGGATATAGTGGAAATGCACTTTGGGCACTGAACTGTCTGGGTTGAATGCACAAGAATGTCCATATATTGCCAAGTTTTATTATTTTCCAGTTTATATTACTAGTAGGTTACTGACGAGCCAACTAAAGCTTAAAGCTTATCTGACAAAGTTACACGTAATATGTGATGTCATGAGATGGCTTTTAGATGAACATTCTACTACATTAGTCGGGTGGTGACCACGAATTCCAAATTCGTTTTCTCTGTTACCATAATATTTTTCTACTACTTGCTTTTTACACCGGACACAGCAGAGATAATGTGTCAAGAAACTCCGTTTTCGGCTTTCTCTCAAAATACGCATAAAAATATTGCAACACCTACAAGTACAAAACATACAGACGAGCAACTACTCTCCTTCTAAGACGTACCTACAATGACTCCATACTAAACACCATAAACACAACATAACATAACAAAACATTATTCACATAGAGTTTTTCGATTCGGCGCTATTAAAGTTTATTTACACGCGCTGGGTGGTCGTCGAGTGCACTTCACGCTCTTTGACGTCACCTCACATCTTACAGTGTTTGTGCGAAACGATTCGCCCGACACGCAGTGATAATGCAAAGATGAAAAATTAATGCATATACATATCATGTACTTGTTATTACAAAATATTTACGTAGGTATATACAACGCTAATTGAGATTTCTTTTTTAAAGGTTCCGTGCTAAAGTTAGCATCAGTTTTGTGCATGAAACTCGGTACGCGAGTACGAATCGCAATTGACCGATATTTTTTTTATTTTTTCTAATAACAAATCTACTTATACTATACTAGAGGACACCACGTGTACAAAATAACTACTAGTACCTAGTTTGAACTGAACATCACAATTTAATGCCGCATTTCCATATGACATATATTAGATGGTTTGGTTTGGTCGGTGATTATATTAGATGTTCCAGATGTATAATTTTTTACTGGTTACTGCAAAATGCTTATAAACAGGCTAAACAATTGCTTAAAGTTGCCATATTTATATTTTTCATAGCTAGCGACCCGCCCGCAGCTTAAATACAAGGATATCTGTTTAGGTCGAATAAGTAATAGAGGAAGTACGATAACAGCACCAATATGTCATTGATAGTTCAAGACGAAGCACCGGGCAAGAGATGAGAGCTAAATGATTACGGTGATAATATGTTAAAATGAACAACGCCAACTATGTTTTGGAAGTAGTTACTGGTTTATTTAAAAACCTGGATGTGTAAAGCGAGGGGTTCGTAAAGTCTGTATGGGGAAGCTCAAACAAACTCCCACTGTCAAATTTAAAGGTAAGCGGAAGATTTCTTAAAAATCTTGAAGTGTGTGTTATTATAATTTATGACAGAGTCCTTGTATCAATTTTCCCATCTATAGCATCAAAATTGGCTCGTACAAATTTCCATTCCCTAGCTCTAAAGCTCACTACCCTTAAGGATATTTATTATATTTAATAAAAATACTACCCACATCATATCCACCAAATTACTATGGACTTACTATGGACCTAAAAAAAAACGACGAAGTATTTAAAGAAAAGGTAGGTAGTGCCCCCTTGCAATTCGTCTTCTCGATTAATTTTTTCTAACAAAACTAGTTCATATTTTTTTTTTTATTTTAGATAAAATTTAAAAACAAAAATCTAAAAAAATTATACAGCTCTACCTAGTGAGTAAGCGTGTAACTGACGCACTTCAACAACTCATGATAGATGGCGTTACTAGGAAACACTTTAATGCACTGATACTTATCTCGTCACAGAGATGGCGCTAAATATAAATAGTATTCTAATAAAAAATCTCGTCATCTCGCTTAATTGTTCCACTTTCTTTATACTCACTTTAATCTCATCTAATGTTCTTTCTGCGTGTTTTGATTCCCCTGAAGACAATCCACTCTGAAATTAAATCCTTCTTTAATCTTATATACTAATGTAGTGATGTAATTTCAATCGATTATATCATTTAAATATTTTTCCATGTTTGCCAATTTACTTTTTACCATGTCGATCTGACCTAAATCCCAATACCATATCCATTAAATTTTTAATATCAATAATTCATATAAGTATGTGTATAATGTATAAATTAATAGATATGAGAGTTCATTATGATTAATATTAATTCTATATATATATTAACAGTAATATAATTAATATTTATGATAGAAACACAAAATATATATAAGTTAAAAAGGATATTATATTTCAATTTAAAAAAAGCCTTAATTACATCAACTACAAGGAGCCATCGACTACGTAAGTAGACTGTAAAATGCAGTGGTTTTTGGTTTGATGCCTCCTCTGGAGAATGAATTATATTCACATCCCCACTCTGACAAAAATAACACAACAGCTCCGCCATTTAAAAAAACATAGGAAAACAATTACAGGACAATTTGAATTGTTTTCAATTATTTTCTAAAATTTAAAATACATTTTTTATTAATCTAGTCGTAAACGTCTCTTTTATAAATTAGCAAGTAGAATGGAATTAATATCGAATTCTTATTTTAGTTCCTATAATAGAGTTTCAAACTTGATTGACAGTTGATTATAAATGTGGTTAATTTTTTTGCATAAATATTACATTCTGAATAGAAAGAGATACAATGTGCAGTTATTATTTAAACGTATCAATTAAACTGTTTTCGTTTTTTTTAAAAAAACAACTACTAATAGGTACATTATTTATATTGACTGACAAGAAGAGAAGCTTTAGTAATTTAGTTGCGAATAATAGAAACTTATAGGAAGATTTTGTAGTCTATCACTATTTATTGATTTTATTTATTTATTTTATCAAAAAGGTCGCTAACAGGCTATCAGTCTATTTATACAGTGGTTCGTATCATGTTGTAGAGTCCAGGCGAAAGTAGAGTGTAGATTAGAGAGATCAGCGAGATACGCCATATTCACTGCCAACTTACATTGTACCTTCGTGTACTATTTTCAACATTCCAAGTTCAATCGAGAACATCACCTACTTCTTAATCACCTACTCCCGTTTCATATATCTTTCAGAGATACAATTATTTTATCATCCATCTTCTTCACTTCATATCATAAAACTATAGTGCATTTAATGTTATCCATTTCCCCTTTTATTATCTACATAAATCTGTCTGGTGACGTAAACTCGATGAACTTACATAACATTTAAGATATCAGCTAGCGACTGTATACCAAAATGATACTTTATATAAAATAATAGAACAAATTTGTTTGTCCTTTATAAGAGTGGCTATTACCTACGTGTATTATAAAAATGAAAAACTATCTTACTGGAATCTAAAAACAGGTGATAAGATAGTACATACCTATCTCATAAAACGCGGCAAATTTCTTTGATGAAATGATAAGTATCGCTACAATCATATTAAGACGTCTGTCAATCGATGTTAATTAATATGTTTCACTGCTGTATTTGATAATGCCTATCCAAATATTAACAAGGCTCTTTTTTTTCGCTAGACAGACAAGTCTTTTCTAATATATACTTCTAAATATTGATAATAGCAGTTATAAAATATAAAGACTTTTCGAAAGTATTATTTTTAATATCTTAAAAATGTTAGGCAGTTGTGACGTTGTGTAGGGGCGTACCCTGTTCTACCTAGACGACGATTATGAGTCCGAATCTCTTATGGAGGAATAATATGAAATATAATGTGTATTAAAATTTCGATTCAACTCAATGATCTGCTTAGTGAAAATGTTAATGAACACTTTAATATTTTTTTGCAACTATCAAAAAGCTACGCAACGAAACTGCAGACAAGAAAATATATGAAATTATGAAAAAATAAAAACCCATCTGGGTACAACTAGAATAACTCACATATAAACTTTGTTAAACAATATTAAGATAAAAATAAAACAAAAACAACCCACGTCGGCACATTCGTGATTCTTTATCTGCTTAATACTTAAATACAACCTTACAAAGTGGAACAAGTGCATATTCAATTTAATTCCTAACCCCATACGATCCTCAGTCGCAAGACCTTGATGATACGAGAAACACTTATCGCGTACTCAATTATCTACAAAGATATGGAGATTGATGAGATAAAACATTTGCTATTTTTTAGCAGAAAATATTTAAGACTTATCAATAATAAATAACATAACGTATGTTACGCAATAAAAGCTTGTATGTGTTCATTTTCATCCAGTAACATTGCGCTATCTATATAACCAGGCTAAGTAAGCAATTTTTTTTCATCTCCTATCCCGCACCTATATGCACAGAGCAGAAAGAACCTAGAGCTACGTTCTCAGCTTTCAGCATGAATTCCAGACATCACGTGCTGAGTGACGGAACTCGACGCCGCACTTTGTCTTATCTGAGCAGGCAAAAGGAAAACAAGTTTCCCTGAGTGGGCATCAAACTCGCAAACATCGATTAAGTAAATTAAGCAAATATATTTAACATATAAATCTTCCTCAGAAATGAGACCAAACCCACGACAGTGTGTGGCACATACATAAATACATAGCTTCAACTTTATTCCTAGCGGGGGAGCTAGAGAGAACGGAGCGCCATACACTATTGTCCCTACTTCTTCAAATATGCCCTCCGGGGGGTCCTCATGTTTTTTACGTTTCCCCCAGTATCTTCGATACTGTTTTCGAAAGTCAACCAAGGTCTCCACTTACGTCTCTTACCGCCGACTCTTGCTTCATTTATATTTTTTACAATTCTCTCTATGTGACTAAACCACCTCAGCACGTTGTCCATTCTCATTAAGACATCTTCGCTAGAACCTGCTATTCTGTGTATCTTTTCATTGCGGACTCGGTCAGTTGAACTGACTCCGAATTTCCTCCGAAGAGATCACATCTTCACAGCGTTCATCTTTCATTCATTCTTCTTTTGTAATACCTACATTTCGCTGCCGTATAAAAAAGTCGGTACTGTTACCAAATTACTCATTTCAAAATGGTATACAGTTAAAAATTCTATCTATAGAATGTTTTCTTCATGCTTTAACACGATTAAAATGTTCATGCATTTTAAGCGACACTTTGTTGATTTGTTAAGCTAATAGCCGTACAATAATTGCGACAACTTGGCAAATAGTACGAAGCTTTTCTAAAACACTTCACTGTTACGATTATATTACAGTACCACCAATATTGTAGTAACATATAAGTATCCCGCATGACATGGCATAGTATAGTGGCATGGCATGGCATAGTAGGCAAAGAACATAATTGATTCGCCAGGTAGGCATCGAACCCGCAACCATCGCTTTTCCAGCTAGTCGCTGTCGCTGTGGGTGTCGCTGGCCACAAAGAATACTATTATTCAGATAATAATTAACTTTAGGCAGGCTTGCAGCGTTGTGAATATCGACATGACATTGTTGAAGCGACTAATGGTGAATTATTTATAAACAATCGATTTATACTGTACAAGACGCAAGATTATAATCGACTTATCTATCAATAAGTGTATGTATTATAAATGTACTGTTTTAAAATTTATTTAAACTCTAGAAGTTCTCTCTGAAGCTAAATAAATGAAAAATACATTTATTTGCTTAATCATATAACCAGGAATTATCTAAAGACATGAATTAAACAACAGTGTTCTTCTATATTAGCGGTCATTGGATCGATGCATGTCGTCATAAGAAAAATAGCACAATGGTTAGATAGTTGATAGACACGGTTAGGTAGACTGTTCACGTTACAGTTGTGGGTGGGTGTTCAAATCCCACTAAGAGGTATTTTTTATTTTTATATTTAAAATTGTAAGTTTGCTCGTCTAAGCAAATAAAAGTTTGAAATTGACTATTGGCATTCGCACCAATTCCCTAACATGCCATATCCCTAAGATCAGCTAACGCGACCGCAATCTGCATGATGCGACAAGATATAAAGAACTATAATTTACATAATATAATTTACACTTTTCAATAATCAATATATATATATATATATATATATATATATATATATATATATATATATATATATATATATATATATATATATATATATATATATATATATATATATATATATATATATATTATATATATATATATATATATATATATATATATATATATATATTTATATATATTATATATATAATATATGTGTATGTGTATGTGTACGTGTACGTGTACGTGTACGTGTACGTGTACGTGTACGTGTACGTGTATGTGTATGTGTATGTGTGTGTGTGTGTATGTGTGTATGTGTGTATGTGTGTATGTGTGAATGTGTGTATGTGTGTATGTGTGTGTGTATGTGTGTATGTGTGTATGTGTGTATGTGTGTATGTGTGTATGTGTGTATGTGTGTATGTGTGTATGTGTGTATGTGTGTATGTGTGTATGTGTGTATGTGTGTATGTGTGTGTGTGTGTGTGTGTGTGTGTGTGTGTGTGTGTGTGTGTGTGTGTATGTGTGTATGTGTGTATGTGTGTATGTGTGTATGTGTGTATGTGTGTATGTGTGTATGTGTGTATGTGTGTATGTGTGTATGTGTGTATGTAGTGTATGTATATATATATATATATATATATATATATATATATATATATACATATACTCTCATACTCTTATATTGGTAAAGTATATAAATACCCAGTATCAACACCCCTTCCTCATTAGTAAGAAGTAACTTCCACATGTCGATGAACGAATATAATGCAATCTTGGAGCGGTGCCAAGATATTTTGTAAAGGACAGACGGTCATGAAACTGGTTCATAAAAATATTTTAAGTGACGCCATTTGCTAAAAGAGTTTCACAGTCACTATTATTCTAATACTTTTTAAAGTATGATTCCACCATAAAGAAGAAGAATAAGAGGAAGAAATAGAAAAATCTCTCCACAGAGACACTACAAAACAAGTTGTAATAAGTTCGACAGGGCTCGATAAGAACATATGGCTTAATTGGCTGGTAAGCTTTGACGGGCTCCAAGAAGCGCGGGTTCAAGTCCATAAAATGTTTTTCATTGTTAACTATACATATTTTTATATAAGACTTCGCTAAGATGATTTAAGAATAGTATATCTATTTATAGTAATTTTTCTTTCCAAAAAGCTCGGGTCCAATGCCAATACATACAAATATAAAAAATATATTCTACTATCTTTGGTGTAATAACATAAAGGCAATAAAATAAAAAGCGCTATAGTAGGTAAAAATAAAACACGCAATATCTCGTGAGACTAATTTCTCTTTGTCTACCTTGCCATGCAAGATAATGCGTGAAGTTATAAAAATATACATACATCAGTCCTTTCCAGTACCATAGCTCGTAGTCGAGAATACATGGCGTCTTCACGCATGCGCGCCGCGTCTCGAATCTCGCGCACTAGGTCGGTCACAAATCCAGGGGAGTATTGGCCACCTTGACAACAAATTAAACACTTTTATATATTACAACTATGAATATTATCAGTAATTAATTATAAATGATGCCACTGTACACTATATGGTACAGATAGAATAAATTTTACCTGATTCAAGAATAAGCATTCTAAGTGAAAACTAAACATAAAATGTTATGTTATCAAATTAAATGAAATCAAAGGAATTACGACAAAAAATATTTAAGTAAATTAATTTTGATCTTGTATTATGATGAATATGTATTGAAGTCACATTGGGATATTGTATTTATTTTCGTAGGAGCAGAAATAAGATGTTATAGGTACAAGTAATATATATAAATCAGTTTTGTCCGAGAGGTTCAGTTAGGACACAGTGTTCTCTGCTTCAAACAGGTAGGTTGCTATTCTAAAACACTATACACTAGCGGAGCAGTATAGTCTAATATAAATAGAATAGTAGTAGTCATTTTTGCATTTTGCTTTAAAGCAGAAATAGGTACCTAAGTAAGTACAAAATAAATATTGATAATATTAGCGTGGTTCGATACAACATAGCCGAGGTTATCTAGCTGGGTCGGGCAGAGCACGCAACGCTCGATGGTTACTTACAATTAGATGATAAACGAAACTACGAAATGAAAATGTTACATGTCATAAAATAGTTTTATTTTCAATATACCTCATGGAATAATATTTCATTACAGATTAATTTTAGCTAGCCAGAGAAAGGAGCGCCAAACTCTATGGTCCCTGCCTGCCCTAACTACCTACTTCTTTCGCCTCGTCCACTCTCATCAACCTCTTCATACATGCCAGTAATCACGTTTTTTACGTGACCTTGCTTCAGTATCATCAATACTGTATTCTCCAAGGTTAATCGACAATACGCGGTTAAGGTACAAGTTTTCATTTAGCGAGGTGAGTTTGATAATAGTTAAGCCGACAAAAACAACACAACGTGTAACGTGATATTCTCTATGACTAAACATATTTAATAAGATATGATCTACAGATAACAGTATGCTCAGAAACATAAACATTTTTTTTAGCTTTACGCTGTATCATTCGGATGGCACGTCAGGCAGAAAAAACCTAGCGTGGAGACACTGCGTACCGCGTTTTCCGCCTTTGGATACAACTCAACGCCGCGCTTTGTTTTGAACCGATGCGAGGGGTCTGAAAATAATTCATTATCCCCGAGTAGGAATCGAACTTACAATCGTCGCGCTTACAACCAGACCAGCTGTGCTGCTGCGCCATGACCATGCTATCTTACTGAATACTATGAGATATGCAATGCCTGATATCCGTGCCTATATTATAAACACTTTCCCTCCAAAGAATCAGTTATAAGCGTCACGTTTACTTTAAAAGTAATTTATATGAATATTTACAATTTGTTGTCACTTTACTTAAGAGATAAATAACTTCTAATATTATCAATCATTAAATCACTGAAAATAGTTTTATAACCGCGAAGATTGACGAAGAAAGCTAAAGGCTATAGTTTTTACCGTTTTTCCCAAATAAATGATCGGAACATATAGATATATCTACAAGGGAAATCTGTAGCCGGACATTAAGTTAATAATTAAAGTTACACAAAAATAATATACGGTACGTTTCACACAAAAAGTCTAGAGGAGAATAATATATCGTCAACTTTTCAAGGTTGACTCACAATAACATTTTGTACACATACAAATTTGGTCAAAAATATCGAGTGTTAATATATGCTGGCGACAAAAAGCTTAATTATTATTATTATTATTATCAAGATTCACGGAACCGTAGGTTGAAGGAATCTAGTGTTAAGACAATCCGTTCCATACTTTTCGCCATTTGGGGCATTGCGTGTTGAGTGGCGGAACTCAACGCCGCGCTTTGCCTTTTTGCTAGAGCGGAGAAAATGGAAATACTTCATACTACTCGAGTGGGAATCGAACCCACAAACCATCGCGTTTACAGGCAGCCGCTGTGCTCAATAACAAAAATCTGATAAAATAAAATCATGAATTTTGCTAATAACAAATATTTATATAATATATGCAACTAAATTTCTTGATATACCTATAAATTTTTTATTGAAAATAACCAATTTGAAATTTAAATTTAATTAATTTACGAAATCGTTTTTAATACATTATCTTATATAGTAAAGATCCCGTTTTAACGTTTATGTCTTTTGTGTTCTTTACACAGTTAAAAGAAAGTAGCTTTCCAGCGATGTACGTGTAGATCTTTCTAACTACGCAACAGATATTAATTCGGTTTTCAATAATAGATGGGAATGATTCAAGAAGAATCTTCATATGTGTGATATGATTAATATTAAATACGAAATGCCCCTCGCGCGAGGGAAAGCCTAACCTAAGTACAAATAAACAATACAAAATGTTGTTTATAAATTAGAACCAATCGGTAACAATTGCTATCCAATTAAAACACGCTTTCCTTATTTAGTGCATGAGGAACTCTAGTTGAAGTTATACAAGTGTTCCGTTAACTCGATACGCCGTTGAACAAAACAACGCTGAAAAAATGAATACACGATAACTATACCTACTATGCCAGACATACTTATTGCTTACTGATCGAGACAGATACAACTAGATCTCTTCTTATAAATTATTGTCAATTATAATGAAAGTTCATGTTCGAGCTCTATGGTTTGTGAGCCGTTCCACAAGTCTGAAACATAAATTCAGTATTTTTTTTATTAAAGATATATTTAATAATAATAATAGAAAAAAATGTGAACTTGAACTACTCATTTTCATTAAAAATAAATTCAATATTGACAGGTATTATATTTCGATCAAAAATGTACATTTACATAATTTTTTTCTGTAGAATACCGTAATGATATATAGTACCTAAACCACTGAACAATTGCATAGATCAAGTTTCATTCGAATTAAAATTAAAATAAAAACAATGTCATAATTCGTATTCCAATATCTCAAATACTTTGCAAGGTAGCAGCTATGTTATTTCTCGCACTATAAGCAGGCAAATAGAACTTAGTGTCGAGAAACTCTGGTCTCTGCTTTTTACTCAAATGGAAGAAAGTACGTGGTGAGCTTAACATCGCGTTTTGTAATAAATGGGATCAAATCGACAATCATCGTGTTTATAGTCAAGCGCGCCATCACCTATGTAGTTACAGAAAAAAAAACAACAATTTATCTACTTCCTTTTTAGTATTCAACATTAAAATGGCGAACTACTAAATCTTCAAAATTTTGTAGAAAAATACAAAATGGCATTTTTATATCTGAAATAAAAACTCATTAGTATAAGATGATCTGAACTGAAACATCATCGCTTGTTTCAAATCTATAAATGTCATAATAAAACATAATTGATTTCATTTGGAAGTCGTCGTCCTTTACAATACACCTACATAAGATACCTTTAAAATATATTGTAAGGTTATTTTGTGGAGTACACTGATAGCCTCTCTAGTTTATATAATACATGATCTCAATAGCGCATCGTATAATGTTTCGCTATTATGTAATCAGTAAGATGTTAGTTCAATTGATACTAATTAGTCTGCCGTTCAAATAAATATTCCCTTCCTCCATCATGATTGCTCTAATGAAAAATAAATTCTCTTTTATGATAACAAAATAAAAGACTTGGAAAGGCGAGTACAACTTTTGTATCTACATTATTTAACTATACAGAGGAACCTGGTAATAAATTCTAGGACTATACTCTATATACACTATAGACCTGTCACTGAGTAGGTAGTTGCACACAATAACAAGACGAAGAGAAGTTAACAAAAATTTAGTTAAGTTTTCCTACCAAATTGAAACAAAAAACCCTGAAAAATATTTTTCATTATGTAGTACCATTGTAACACACTTGCACACACACAAAAATTTGAAACATAAAAAATACCATACATAAGTAAATGAAGTAAAGAGTACCATACTTGAAAATAAAAAACAAATCGCATTAATTTTAGCATGAATATTTACCATTTGCATTTAGATTTGGTGCACCGAGGTTGGGAGGTACTTTGGCAAAATAATTGTTGTGATGCTTGACAGTCTCCAGTTCAGCTGAAAAACAGTAATATAAATTAAATGTAAATGTTTAGTTACTACTTACTTAATTACAAACAGTTTAAGCATATTTGAAGTCTATTATTTAATCAGAATGTTTTTTGTGTACAATATGTAATGTCATTTCTTTAAGATTTCCTTGTATATTAGGGAATCAAATAAGTAATTATATTAAAATATAAATATCTTTTGTATATACAAATAAAATAGCTGAAAGTATTTTTCTAGCTATGCTAGTGCTCCTGGCAAAGACATCACGTTAAGATAATATGATAATATTGTATTGCCATTAGATCACTGGACGCATGCTAAGTGCAAAACTTCAAGTTTATCAGATGGTCTCAATATAAATTTAGACAATAGCATCAACATTGAAGTAAACAGAATTTTAACGGAAATATTAGAAACAAAATAATATAAAATAACAAAATTTTTATAATTTATGAACGATCAAGCTTGCTACCAACATTGTATTTTTATAGTATTAATAATAAATGAAACATGTTAATGACACATTTGAGTCATCTTATGTAGGTGTTACAATATTTGAAAGCACTTATGGACTTTTTGCTGTAGGAAGCAAGGTTACATGCATCTGGTCAGTTCTATGAAATATAAAGATATATTCTCTGCTAATATATTTTTTTTACTTTTAATTTAATTACTATACTAACTAATACTTAATGCTGTGAAGTACATGATCAAATAGCACCTTTTAACCTAGACTAGAAAAAAATCTATACTATAATTATTATTAAGTATGATATGACTGGCTACAGCCTTGGTATTTAGTTACATTTAGTCCCCAACTACACAACAATACCATCTGTTAAAGACCAAAGCACAGGATTCTAAGTGACAGAGTGTTTCCAGATGTGTAATATTTCCATATTACTTATTTTACACATATATGTTTAGCTATTTATATCACAGATTTAATTAAACTGATGTACATAATGTATTGTCTTTATTCATATAAACCTGTGTAGTAATAGAATACGGAATTTTTAAGTGAAGTCATTTACAAAAATACCGTAATGATTTATTCCACTTTATTTGCCTGTAGATAAAATTCTGTTATGACTTTTTAAAGAAAAAGAACAACACATACATATGATATATTAAATAATAAATTTAATAAAACATAAGTAATAACCAGCATCAATTAATTATTAATAATAGCTTACCTCTTGTATCCTGCAATTCTTTATTTAGTCTATCATTAGCTATTTTCAGTGCAGATATTTGGTCAAGTAAGCATGTTAACAGGCGACTGCCAACTTGGCTACCTGACAGCCCTGAGCCACTATCTGAATCTGAATCTATATCTCCATTAGCAGGTCTGGCTACATCAGGCAGTCCCCTGACACAGGGATCACTGAACCTCCTTGTATTACTACCATCATCTTTATCATTAGTCTGCAAATCACTGTTAGAGTTTGTGTCACCCATGGAAGTCACTATGGGAGGCAGACTGGTAAAGTCTTGACTATCTAAGAAATTCTTTGGTTGCAAATAGCTTGTTTGGTTTGTATTCACTGGAGTACTTAACACTTCATCAGCTTTATTATCACTACGTCTTCGCGGTCGCGGCCTCTGGACCTGTATACTCTTGTTTTCATTGTGCATATAACGATATTCAGAATACGGTGGTGGAACTAATGGATTATAATATGTCGGTAATGAGGGTAAAGACATAGGTTCCGTCACGCAGCCGTATACATTGTTATATCTATAAGGATCGTACCCTGGAGCAAACTGACTGCCCATTGGCCAGTTTAAACTTGAATTTAAATACGAATCGTATACTTCTGTACTTGGAGTCGATTCTTGAATATGATGCATGGTTTTATCCAGCCATTTGGCCAAGTAGTTTCCTTTACTACCACGCGATTTTTTCCGCTTTCCACCGGAACCGTTGCTCGATTGTAAATTGCTATTCACTTGTTTTGGTGTAGTAGCCATGATCACAAGAAAAATAAATGACTTTATAAATAAAATACGTTCGAGTATTCGCTTATAAAAATATATTATTATAGCATTCCATTCTTGAAAACAATTTCAGCACAAACACGGAATGTTAAAATTTGCATATATTAAATTTCGTTAAACAGTTCCACACTCCACTGATTCGTTCACAATGATTGACGTTTATAGATTGTCAGTTAAAACTGTAGCAGGATGTCAGTTAATTTTGTCTATGGCCATCTTAAAATGGAATTTTCAAACGTCAAATTTATAATTCATGAATACAAATAGAAAAAAATTAAATACGTATATAAACAATTTAAATGAGTATCATATTTTAAATAATTCACTGTATTATATTTAATGAAATATAAAAACGTAATATAATTATCATAACGATGTAATTTATATAATGAGCGATAGATGTCGTTTTATATGTCATAGAAGATTATAGAGACAAAAAGTAAGTTAATCAGTTGAAGTCAACTTTCTTTATCGTTTACTGTATTACCTGCACTACCGCTTCTGTATTTACACACACTTTACACATAATATAACAGACGACTATTTTTTAACATTATATATATCCGACGACCTACCGCTAGCTATTTAAAGAATCTGTTAAGTTGAACTCCCAGCTTCACTTTGCCTGGCCATAATTATGTTTGGGGCAAAATTACGTACCTACTTAGATTATTTGGTATGGAGCCAAAAATCATTTTATTTTAGTCAAATGTTAGTATACCGGGCTACTGATATGTACCTACAATGAAACCTCTTCTGTTTATAATAAAAAATATATAGTCGTCTACGTAGTAATCCTACGAAAAGGCGATCAAAGCAGTAAGGGCAGCAGCAGAAAAAAATACGAGAAATAAGAGCAATATTTTAACAGATAAAATGACTGTAGTCATGCTGAAACCACTGAAGAAGCATCCGAATTAGTCAACAGAGTACAAAGTAGGCATAATCCGATTTCAGTAATGGTTTGGTTGGGTGTTAGCCATGAAATAGTGAGATATATTTTTGTGAAAAATGTATCAAAACATCGGCACCAGTGTGATGCATTTGTGTCACACCATTTTTGAGAAGATACTGAAACCCTTTAATAACACCATATTCAATAACCAAGATCTTTTCAGCAAGATTGTCATATGACCATGACCTCGATCCACCCAATCTTGGCTATAACTTAGAAAGTACGAAACGCTCCGAACTTCACCAGAACTGAAGACAGGTCGTCATCTAGTCCTGATCTTAATCAAGATTAAGATCTATGTTCACTTTTAGAGTAAGGCTTGTTTTAAACACCATTCTAATGTGGAGACCCCAAAACAATCCACACAATTGACAGTGAAGAATTTTCTCACAGAAACAGTACGATAGCAGAACTATTGATAACTGGTCTCGTCGTTTAAACGATTGTGTAATGGACACCATTTCGAATAAGCTTTATGTATATTTTAATGGTTTTATTTTAATGTATTAAACTAAGGCACTGTAATAGTAACTAATAAATGTTACGTCTAAAACTCAGTCAATGTAGTAAAAACGAGGTTAGTGTTAAAAAAAAACAACATTATTAATGACAAAACTTTAATCTCGAAATATATAAAAGAAGACATTTTATTTTATTATCCAATTTGAAATATATGCAGATGAAAATACATACAGTATAGATCGATTCATTTTTAATATATAGATATATCTATGGCACAGTGACAATCATTCAATACTTAATTTCAGTAAATATATCAACGAAATCGTTTGGCAGTAGGTTATGTGGTATAATAATACATATTCCATATAAACTTTAAAACAAATAAACATTTAACTATCCAGAAATAAATCACGACCTACTGGAAGGTTATGTCGAAAATTCGATCCGACTAGTTTTGAGATCTTTGGAGCCTTTTTTTCAAAGGGAGTGGCGGCGGAGGCCCGATCGCGATCGTGACCTACCAAATGGCGACGGCGGCGGTAGAGAAGTCGTCGTCACATAAGCGTCGGTGCTTGGGTCGAACATGGTGACACAGTACGAACTAACAATCTCCGATCGCATTTTATTGATCACCTACACACGATAAAAAGAGGCTCCAAAGACATCGAAACTAATCGAAATATATTATCGACGTAGCGAACCAGTAAATCGTGATTTATTTATATTTAGTTTTACTGATCTATGTTTAAACCATTTAACTATCCATTTCAACGTATCATAAAACAAACCGCCATTATATTGTCAAATACACTTGCTCTATGATATCAGGATGTTAACATCGAAAAAATTATATTAAATATAAAATTTCGCAATATTGATTAAAAATATGTCCAACGCTAAAAATATTCAATATTAAAAATTTATTAGCATATGATTACTATTAATTTAATTGATTTTATAATTATAACTGCAAATTGTTTTAACATTGTATTTCCACATAAATAAAACAAATATGATCTTAATGTAATACTTAAAAATTATTTAAAAACTACGCGTAGGCGTAATCTAACGAGATTTTAGAGTAATGATTGCATATAATGTCGCTATATCATTTGTGTAACAGTTAATATTGTACTTGAAGTGTACGGTGATAAAAGTTATTTATTTGTCGGTTATTACTAATGTAGACTATGTATATTAGTAAAATAACCGTATATAGAAAAATAAATACATTTATTCGAGTACAAAACTACTGTTTTACTTGTCTTGTGAAAGAAGTGATTTCATATAAACGCTTTACACATGCACTCGGAAACATCAGTTAGCTATTTAATTAATTAGCACAAGTCAGTATAATATTTTTTATTTAGTGTCACTTAAATGCAAATTTGTGTCTCGGAGTGCAGATGAATTACGGTCAATTATAAACATATAGTGCAACAAAATAAATCTACAATAACAACATACATTAAAAATCTTTGAATTAGGTTCTAAGATATAATATATTTTTCGGTAAAAGCCCAAAAATATTTCATTCAATAAAACGTCATATGATTAATGATAAAAATAAAAAATAAACGTTATTTTTTTAATAGCGTAATGTAAGCCTTCGCAGAATCAAACCACTGTTGAGTGTGGGAGTGCTGACAATGGCTGGATTTTAAATTTCATTGTTACTTAGTTTCTAGCTGAGTATATAAATTTTGATCATAACAAAAAAATAACTATCATATTAAATTATATATAAACGTGAGAATAATTAAAAGTTGGTTTCAATTTTCAACTTAACGTCTGAGGACGAACTGCGGGCATATCAATGAAATGAAGAGAAACAATTTTGTGGCGTAGTATATACTATGCAACTAATGTAATGAAGAATAATAAAAATAAACCAATGCGCCCATAATTGCCATAAAATTTATTGTACCGTATCTTAAATTTAAGTTTACATCCATACTTACATCTACAATAAAAATCCATATATAATGTTATGTACGATCTTTAATAAAACCTTCCACTCTAAGTCACATCATTGTATCACCGAGGATTCCACAGAAGCCATGAAACTTTATTTACGTACACAATACATTTATACTATGATAATTATATATAATTACATAAAATTCATCGAAATAACGTCAACGTGGTGTATTTTACAATTCGTCACCTGTTTCATTTTTGTGCTTATGAAACGTTTCCGTATTGGGTAACTAACTAAGTGGAAATGTGGAATCCCGTGGGACTATTTAACTATTTGACCCTGCATTCATTCGAGTGATTTCCAATGAGAGAAACAATTTACATATTTCTAGCACCATTTCTATTGGAATGTTTGTGAAAAAATCAAAACAGTGAAAATAATATGAAAAGACAAAGAGAAAATGTCTGATGAAAATGAAAATTTGGAGTGAAAGTGAGAGAAAGTGTAAAGGATAGCTGTTGAAGTTAAAAAGTATCCAGAATTCCCACAATTTTCCAATGGAGACGAGAAATCACTCATTTAATCAAACATTCAAAATATTAAACTAGCTTTACGTCGTCGAAGGCAGTGAGCAGGTCGTTAGTGCCTTGCAATATATCCGAATCGGGCCAGAAGTCTGTCGAAGACAGTGGTATGTTAGAGTCGAGAAACATATTTGTGGACTGAAGTGCAAGAGCAGGGCTCGTCTGCATTTTGTTCGTCAGATAAGGATCGTAACCTTGCATTACTCCAGTTGGGGATAGTACTCTGTTAGGGCTGTACATTTGGTAACTGCCAGTAGGGGACAAGGATTGAGGGGTGGAGTAAGGGCTTAAAACACGATCTTTTGACGCGGGGCTAATCGCTGGACTGTAAGTGGTATTCGGGCTCATACATGGGGAGTACATCGGGCTTCCAACATTTAAAGTGAGAGGAGACATGGGGCTAGTGACATGACACCCTTGGGTCGGTACATTGGCACGGATTATCTGTTGATTTGGTGCAGAGTGAATGATGTTAATGGCCGGTATTGGGATGTTTCCTCCGACGGGGCTTAGCGACTGTGATCGTGGTGTATTCATAACGAGCTGGTAATTAGCACGTGCTTGTTGATGTATCTGCTTGCCGTCTGGATGGAGGTCCTGTAATTTAGAATAAGATATTTGAGTATAAAAATAAGTTATTGAAAATACAAAAAACTAAAAAGTGGTGCACATTGAAAAAACATATTAAGGAGGATTTAATAGAGTATTAGCTTTGTTCTTGCAATTTATTTAAGCATGGCTATAATTTTCAATTTTAATTAGGTACAGCTCCTGGCGACTGTCACGATTTAAATGGTTTTATGATAAATTATACATTTTACTATTTTCTTTTCTACTTTTTCATTGTTCATTATACATATTTTGTTTCAAGTAATTGTAAAAATTGTTAAAGCAATATGTAAGTGTATATGGTCGGTACATTACTGGCCTCCGACGAAGACCATAACGAATTCTGTACAAAGGTTAAATTGACCAAGCTTTATCTTTATTTTCGCTTCGTTTTTATTTGTTATCTGCCCGCTTATTGCGGTCCCGGCCGCCGGGTGTCGCACAATACTATCTAATCCCAGATAGCTTTTTCTCCAAAACAATCAACTTTTTACTACTCTTTGTTTGAATAATTTGAATTTTATTTTAAATTGTTTAAGCAGTGATTACTAGACAGGTTAAAAATTGTGTGCATTTGTAATTTTCCCCTGCTCGAAAAAGCTATTTTCATAGTAATTATATCAAAGGTATAAATTGGGTCATCAATTGGTAAATACATACGAAATTAATTTACATATATACCAATTACTGTTTGACAAAGCAATGACCACTACTCACAATTTAGTAGTAGGTATACATTCCCTATACACAAAGCATTAAATAAATATTGAAGCTAGTCCTAATAAGATATAATCATATTAATACCGAATTTCTCTAAAAGTCTTAGTAATTTAGAAGGTTTCATTTAGTGCTTAGGTAGATTCTAAGCCTAAATTGTATTTGCAAAGCCAACCAATACTATTTTTTAAAGAGAAGCTTCTTACAACAAAAAATGTTAGAAACAATGTGTTTCATACAAACACAATGTGTATTGTAATTATATGCATTCATTGTGATTGGAGTAAAGGACATCTTTGAATTTTCTGTAATTTATTTTGAATAACAAATTTACTAGAATATAATAATAAGCAATTTTGTGATATAATTTCAAACAAATTTCATGAAAAATTCTTATCGATATTTATTTTAGAATCTTATAAGATAAACAAATGCCGTGATATTTTTACTCGTAACTATTTTAATCAGCTAGCCCATAGTATTTAATGTACTGACGCTAGCATAATTTTATTAATTTATTACCAAGTTTTAAAATTATTTATTTCACTTCTATATAATAATTTATTTACTATTTTATTTATATCTTTTAAATATAATATATGAATATTTAAATATATCGCCATGACAATTCCCAAACATCTTATTGGAGTATTCCTTAGGTTAAATTATACCTGTTTATATTAATATAATAAGCCTGTTAAATTGTTATATCGCCATATATAATCATCACCATCATCAAAATGGCTGTTAAATAATATACCAGATGGTTGTCTTATTTTTATTGTTCTTTGAACAATTATTTATAAAAAAAACAATTCCTTTTCAGTAATATAGTAAAATATTTTGCTCAAGGTTATGAAAAATATAAAGTATATAGGTAAATCAAATTTGAAACATTCGATTTTTTTCATAGAAATGAAAGTAATTAAAGAGGCCTAAAGGGTTAAGAGTATCGACTTCTGGCTGTGGCGTAATAGCATTTAGAGTGCCGGTCTCGTTTGTATTATAAAAGGTCTTACATTGAATCTCGAATATTAAACATAAAACAGTTTTTACTGCGCCTAGTTGATTAAATGCCTACAAATAAAAATGAATACAATTTTTACTTTGTTACCAATCCACGAAAGACTTCGTAAAAAATAATAAGTACTGCATCAACTAGTAAATTATGAGATTTATGTTATTAGCTTTGTAATTTCTTCAACTGCGAAATAATAACAATTATTTGTCACTTCTGTTATCACAGTTAAATTTAATTGAATTATAAACAAAAAAAATTATAGCATATAAAAATAGGTATTTTTAATTTCTTTAAACGAACTGAATGTGTACAATATATAATTTTTACAATATTAGACAAGAACTACAGCTAATACTCAGGTAGGACATGAGGATGGGAGTAATAAGGTTTTAAATAAAATCAATGTGCACCAGTTCACCTTTGTTCATACTTCTTTTAATATTGAACATTTGTCAATTTCATTACACATTTATATTTATTTCGTTCAAA
Source organism: Dione juno (assembly GCA_037127375.1). Taxonomy (NCBI): domain Eukaryota; kingdom Metazoa; phylum Arthropoda; class Insecta; order Lepidoptera; family Nymphalidae; genus Dione; species Dione juno. The sequence goes on from JAXRJS010000067.1 coordinate 3,660,561, forward strand.
AAAGAAAAAAGTAATATTCTCCTAACACATCGTCCTTTAGACTATAAATTTGAATAACAACGACGATACGTTTTAGGTACAATTCTACATATCTACATAGATTTTTACGTCTTTTAAATATAATATGTATATTGAAATATAATCGCTATGACAATTGCCAAGCACATAAGGTATCTTATTCGAGTACGGAATCGTAGCTGCATAAATATATCTTATAATAAAATACAAAATTAATGCATCAAACGTAAAAAATAGTAATAAATCGAACGCTACGAATACATAGGCATTGACATTGACGTACAGAACCCATAACAACACATCTAAACAAGTCTAAGTTGTACTTTTCATGATTTGGCAGTGACAACATTTCCATAAGTAACAAATCGTGTCCACTAACTAACTGCCTTAAATATACTGATGCTACAATAAACTCTGAAATAATTTACATAACGGCGGACCCACTAGGCGTATACCGTACATAGTCTAACCTATTCATAAAAACAACAAGAGAAAGGTACAAACTACATAACTTAATTAGCAATAAATAGTGACGACCTCTCAAACTAGGTATATATTAAAGTCTATTAAATGATAGAGCCTAAAACATAAGACTGAAGGCGCGGCATGCCTTAGTAAACCTAGGAATCCAAATAGTTCATAACCACATCGATATGCGCACGTTCTAATTTAGTACTAGAATAAGACTAAAACAATTGCTTTAAATTTCATCCCTTCTAGAAAATAATGTCTTTAAAATTCTACTCGAGTACCTACTCAATTACATTATGGAAGCAAATATAGAAATTGTAAGGTCATTTGGAAGTAGCCGCTTTTAAACGTTAGTACATTCTGTGAAGGGTAGAATTTACTGATTCTGACTCACTTGATGTTTTATGTGTATAATTTTTTTATTAAAAAACATTCAGCTTGTACTGACCGGGGCATGTATTTTTTAAACTGTTGGGAAACTCGGTCAAATAAATTGTCTCCATACGATTTGATTATTGTCATAGGACTGTTAGTGACTTAGATCTTGGAAATATAAAAAACAGTAGTAATATCACAAGTATTGACGGCACTGTTAATTAATTCGTATTTCATCCAGAATAATATGGGTCGCGTAGCGAATGATTCGTAGCTATCGTAGAATAGAAGCGAAGCGGAAAGTTAAAATACTCGAAAAAATGTAACAAAAGATCGGATTGGGTTGTTTTCAAGTGACTTCTCTACTAAAGTATTTACATTTTAGATACGACCTCATTCTACGATAGACGAACAGCGCGGGGCATTTATCGATCACTGGACGTGCATTATCACAGTTTATTAAGTAAAATTTATGATTTTCAGGCTTTTGTTTTTTGCCTCGGTCGGATCATACAAATATATCCGGACTCAACGTCACAGCCGCTCACCAGGAGGTTCATTAAGACGCTCGAGGATGAAGTGTTTACGGGAGCTGTCTGTGCGTTCACTGACGGGGAAGGACTGCGTTTTACACGCTTTGCAATTGGCTCCTCATCTTGCTTTAACACTCGTTTTACGCCTGTGTCCCATGACGAAACACTTCTGCTTGGAACAAGACCTAAAAAGGAAAATAAATAATAAATGAAAAAATAATAAATTATTAAGATTAAGCTCATTTACGCTGTACAAAAAATGCAAACCTTGTTCTGAGTAAATATTAGTAATGAGATCTTGTGGTGGCGGGCCAGTCGGTGGAGCAGCGAGTAAGCGCTGCAGTGCTGGTGCTGGACTCTGAAGTTCTGAGGGCTGTGGCCTCGCTTGTCTTACATTATCTGGTAATGCTCCCCACATCACGGCTGGCTCCAAGAGCGGTAGCTCATCAGTGGTGGGGATAAATGGGGAGTTTCCATCATCAATGTCATTATCTGACCTATTACTAAATGCATCTAATGACAGTTCTGTCAAGAGGGAAGACTGTTCACAAGATGATTCAGTTTCCTGTGGAAAGATTGTGTTTAGTTTTAATTATTTTAAGCAATAAAAAATAAAATAAAGGTATAAGATAGGAAAGAAAGAATATAAATACAAACTTGTGGTTCAGGAGAAGACAGCAAAGAGTCTCCAATCAAAGAGTCGACGGGGGATCCATTACCCAGATCGTCTCCGAGTAAGCTGCAGTAGTTATCGCTTAGTATAAAATCATCAAACATATCAAAAGGACTGTTTTCCAGAGGTATACAAGCATCACCGGCAGTGGGTGCTAAATGAGTTAGATCTTCCGGCTCATCTTTAAGCACTGGAATATTAAATAAAGTTGAAAAACGTTTTTATTAAGATGAATTATTTGATCAAAGCAAGCAATGGATACCTAAGCTTTTGCCGTTCAGGTGCCACTCACTTGTAAGTCCCTCTTGTGGAGAGAACATGAGAAATCCCTTATTCATTTCTTTCTTTCTGGGTGCAAATATAAGTTCTGTAACTGGTATGGGACGCTCTTCAGAATTCACTTCTGGGAGAATAGTGGCCACTATAGCACCGTTAGCGGGCACTTCAGTGGATAATTCCGTGGGCACAACAATCTGCAGTGGCAATGATGCCACTATTGGCTTTAGATCTGTGTGCTGCACTTGATGTGCAGCAAATACTTCATCTTTGCACTCGATACCGCTGTAAATAAATTATAGAAATATAGAAATCAAACCAAGGTAATTTAGAAACATGGTCTACCGTTAAATAACTCTATTAAAATATATTTTTTTCTTACTTGCAATTACACAAAGACAAAAGTGCTAATAGATAAACATTAGTGCAATCCTGACAATATATTAATGTCACAATGTTAAACGTATGTGGAAGCGACTAATAAGCCAACAATACTTCAAGGCCGATACTAAACTAGTGTACATTAAGAGATGTATAGTGTAGTGCACACACCTACTTTTAGTATTTGTGAGACTGAAACCGAGACTTGGCTTTTATAAAAAAAAAGACATAACTTATTGACTTACAATTAAGTTATATAACTAATTAAATTATTTTAAAAAAAAGCTTTGTGAAGATTGCATGGTGCTAGTGCTCTTTTGCTCACAAAAAGAAAAAAAATAGTGATTGACTATTTAAATTTAAAATCACAACTTAAAGTGTGTTATTAGGTAAAAATTAAATAAAATAAAAAATGTAATTAAATAAATAAATAAAAACATTAGTTTCTTAGAATTTACGAATAAGCAATAAATATACTTTATTATAAATAAATACATTAAATGCGCCACTTATAATGTTGAACGTGTTCACTGTCGCGATGTTAGCGTTATTTTAAATCATCTAATCGATATTCTCATACAAACTATGTTTACTGCACTAACTAGCAGTACAGGATTAATTAATAAATGTCAAGCGGACAAGATAACCCAAGAATTGTTCCTCAGGGATATAATTGCGTCAATGATTCCAAAACGACAAAACTACCGATCGAATGATAAGAATGTTGTTGACAGTAAACTAGAGTTCAAGTTTTCATTAACCTACTAGATAAATATGAAATATTTTTGCCGCATCAACGGAATTATTCATTTCCTTAATTATATATTATAATATGTTATGTAATAATAAGTACAATGCGGAATTGTCATTTATAGTTACGAGTTATATAAATAAATTTCGCTTTGTTTATTGTGTGAGATTCGCGAGTCGGTGGCAACATAATAGAACAATCTTGTCTTCAAACCATAGAAAAGATTGTAAATCTTTATTGTTTCACATAGATCATATTTTTACGACTATTTAATTGAGTATCAATTTACGCATTAAACAAAAGTAGTGCCGGAAGGGAACAAGGTTTGGCAAACTGATAACAATTTTTGTGACGTAACTTGAACGTTGCCAAAAAGTCAATTCATTCTGAGCCAGACATAAATCGTAAGAGGGTGTGTTTTGGTCGTTGCATTTACGTTGATTTCGAAAGTGAATCTGTTAGAGAAAGATAGTTGAATGGGAGGCTGTAATGGAGAAAGGAGATGAATAGATGGTAGTAACTTCGGCCTTGCTGACGACCTTGTCCTCTCACCCCCTACCCAAATCCCCCATGTTTTCGTTGAAGCGGCCATTCACTAGGATGGTAGTGAAACCAAGTGCGCGCGCAGATTTCCATGCGGTACGTTCCGTATCGATTGCCGGTTAGATTCAGATCCGACGTCTTGTCTACAGAGCCTATCGAGAAATTCCGGCTCATATACAATGAAATTCTAAACAATACTTTATAACTCTTTGTACAACTACCAAACTTGATACTGATAAAATATACATGGACTATAAAAACCTATTCATAAGATTATGCAGCTATACTTATTCATGCTTAAGCTACATTTAAATGTAGTTTAAGTTTAGTAAGCTACATATAAATGTAGTTTCATAAATAATCCAAACGTATGATTTTAGGAAGCATCACGTAGAATCAGATGCAGAAGCATACGTTTACGTCTGACCTTGGCCATGATTCTGTGAACGGGCAACGCAATTCAACAATTATATCTACACGGTCGAGGGCACTTGTATTGGGTCATCTCATTATAGCCAAAAATCGTATTTTACAACACGTGTCTGATACATAATTTCTATTGTAGTTCCGGTGCTCTATAAAGTGCATGTATAAAGATATGATCTCAAATATCTTCATTTCTATTAAATAAAAAGGCAATCAGTCTTTAAATAATCATTCTTCAATATATATTTTAAACATATGTATTTAGGATACATCTTTTATTATATTTCTAGCCCTTTTTATTATAATTTTTGTTAAGCTTAATATATTTTTTAAAAAATCGTAAGACATTACAGAACAATCACATTCCTAACACTTACTGCATTGTAATATATATTAATGTGACGTACGATAGTGAGACTATCAAAGTGTCAATGCAAACTAGGCGATACAGTAAACACTATGTATATTTACGCTCGTTCAAGGTCGTTTCTGATAAGATTTACCATTACAACGGAACGGAACGTTTGATTGATTAATTGGTTATGGTAAATTCATTGATAATAGCGATAATATCAAAGGTGAAACAACGGAAAAGTTTTAAGCGATTAAAGAAAAATATATGCATACTTAACGTTATGCATAGATATGTTTGCTAGTTATTTTACTATGTAATGCCTTATTAATTGAATAGAAAACATACCTATTGAATTAATATATTTTAGTTCTAGAGAACAATATTTCTGAGGATGCATTCAATATCGGTTTCAAATTAATATTGGAATAAATGCATCAGTCCGCCAATGGCGTGTTGGTGTGATCGGCGCGGGAGTCAAGGCCGGACCGGTGGCGCGGTTACATAACCGACGGCTGAGGACAGCGGGGGAAGTGTTCGCTAATTTTAGCACATCTCAAAAACAAGTCGCAACTCAACTACAAGCGCAGTATACGGACGCGCTTACCCACTGTAACTGGTTTAGATATCTGCTTACACATGATAAAACATTAAAATTTACTATAATTCAAGAATGTTCACACTATTGTGTATAATCAATATGATTTCTTTGCCTCTGATAGCGTTTTATATATACAATTGTGTAATTGATATCACCGAGTAAATTTTACATACTTGCGGCGATAAAACGAAAACAGAATATTATGAGCTCTTTATATATTATATACAGTTTAAATAACTTAGCTAACACAACTAACTTTTGTTCTGAAGTGTTTAATTTAGGGAAGTTTTCCGTAACACAAAATTATGTTCTGATTTTTTCAAGCTATTGAGTAAATGTCACAAAGTCTACCGTCTACCGTCTGCGTTATATTGTTAAAGCCGTAATTAACATAGCACTAAAAACGACACAAGCACAATGTCACTCACTATTCACTGTATTGCTGGCACATACGTGCCCACTGCTTACCATTTTTCGACAAAGTTGACACTTCGAGATAGGATACAAACAAAGTTTGTGCGCTGATGTGCGTAAGGAGTTCACGGATCGAACAGCTGATCGAGATCGTGAAGTTCGCCGAGTGGGCGGCAGGGTGTACGCATGGGGTGTACGCTTGCGGTGAGGTCCGTGGCGCGAATGATACGCGCGGCTATTGGCGGCGACGGCGCACTCGAGAAACTCGTGACGCGACCGACCTAAACACACACTGCACAGCCAAGCGACATAGCCCGATGATAAATTTTAGAGGGTTGCCGGTACGTTCATTCGGTGACCACGCGGTGAGATAATACACTTGGCGTCTTCACCGGTGAACTACTGATCACGGACAGGTTAACTCGACATCATTTTCGAATGAGTGATTTTCACATGTTTTTATGGCACTATTATCGTACACTCAGATAAGCGCTGCAACTACTTATTGGAACGACCTCGATAAAAGATGATTAAGTTAATATTGAGATAATAGTATTTATCGTTAGTAACTGAGTGGCTGTTATAATTTATTGGTTAAAAAAAGTTAGTTTACTAGTGAGTATATTTAGTTATATTCAGTGTAAAACAAATTTAAAGTTATTTCTGCAGAGGTCGACAACCGTTTGAAATTGGAATACGTGCTAAATCTATATTTATCTTTTGCCTTTCGCAAATGTGAACAGTAAATATGTGCAAATAAAAAATAGGATATAGCGTACTGATATTATAATAACATGATAATATGACATAATACATATGTATGCCTTGCAACATAGATAACTTGTTGATTTGAATAGATATCTAAATAGAAACAGATAATTAATTTTATCTCTAATAAATGTGTATAAAGATCAACTGTTCTACTTGGTAGGTACCTATAGTTAAAACCGCAACTATGACTTACGCTTCGTGTAATATAACATTTACTTTTGTGTCGTCATCATTACCCACTTTACCTCAAGACCATGTTTTAATAAAATGAATTACTCGATGAAATTAAATATGATAATTGTAATTTTACGTGTAAAGATTTATAAAGAAGTAATAAACGTAAATAATCATGACAACATCGCTTATGAAATATAAGAGACAAACTTATACACCAAAAGCAATTGCTACGTAAGACCAAGTAATGAAGAATATGGCATATTTTAATCTATCATAAATCTGAAACACGATACAGTTGGATGAAGCAGCGTTGTTCCACAATTTAGCCGCGTAACATGATCAGCCGCGTTAATGGACTACGTTGTGTTCAGTACAGTAAAACTAGGAATCTAGACTTCAGATTTATATAGCTGCCTTCACTATAGCGTATGCATTATCATAAAGATAGTCGCATCACAAAAATAGACTGAGAATTTCAGTCTTGAAAACGTTTAAAAATTGATTTACTATCATTTTCGTATTATATATGAATCAATATTACTTACTTACATATAATATAATAAAAAAAAACCTTATAGGTTTTTTAATATCCTTGTATAATATTAACAACTACTAATTTCGAAGAAGTAGGCACTTGTTTCTGCAAAAGATTTTGACTTAACACTGAGTGAAACTCATAACATTTTATGCCGCGCTAGATACCATAGCACCAAAAGATTGCACAAAATTCTTATAATTAACGTCATCGTCGAACTGACGCAACGTCCAGGATAGGGGTTGAAAGTTTATTTCGTCCCTATTGCAGCATGGTTTGTTGAACCACAGAAACTATACGAAACTAAAAAAAAGATGTAAAACAAATTTTAATTTAAAAACGCTCTTTCTAGCAGATTTTCCTCCTTTTTTTTCTCCTTAGTCTGTTCATAGATAGTCTTTTAACAATTCAGATATTGTTGCATAATATAAGATTCACTTCGCGAACTGTGAACCATTATGCCATTAGGGCCGCGGGTCCGTTCGTTGACCCCAGCTCCACCCCCATTTTCGACCTGTTCAAGAAGGATACGTGACTTTAGCAACGTCGAGCAATCTAGATTACATCACCTGCATTTGTAGTTTCGTCATAGTAATCTATTAGCGTATACACGGAATTATTATTTCAATAAATATGACTCAAGCTTCCTTCTAAATTTTGACTTTACAAAAAGAGCGTTTTGATCAATTCCAATTTAATGTTGTAAAGATATAAACATGGCACTTAAAGATTATTTAGAAAGACAATTTCTCGCTACAATCATGTAATGTGTGAAATATTAGATGTAGTATTTAAATTATAATTTTTTTGTTTATATAGATAGTTGCATAATAATTATAAACTGTGTAAGTAATTAATTTTTTTAAAAGGAAATAGATTATACTATTCTGGTAACATTTAAACCGTGCTTAAAGTAAACAAAAATCAATTGTTTTTATAAATACATACATATATTTTGTTTACTCAGCGCAATTAGTTATTCCTATGTAATAGACAACAAAATATATGTATCGAGAATAAATGTCTTTAAACTGGATATTTACAATAATACATACAATATTATTTTAAACGCAAATTACTTTAAAATGACTGTTCATATTATGGTTGTACTAATTGCAATGTTGCATTGTTCGCGTGTGAGGTGAATTTCATAAACGACCACTGCATTTAGAATATATGTATATAGAATCTTAAAAGTCTTTATATCCCTTTAGTTTTATTTAGTATTCATGAAGTTTGAAATGTTTTTAAATAATAAAGAAATATAAAGCTTATTAGCTAATGCATGTAAATATATGTAGATTCAACTGAAATATATTTTATTTCATATTTACTCATATAATACTGATATTATAACAGTTATCAACAGTCAAACTTTCCCAGAAATCAATAGGTATTGATATACCTATATACCTATATTGATAATATATCATGTGTCAGCAATACGAAATTGGTAATCATTTTTTATTTTCACAATTCATAAACTTACCGACTACTACTGTACTTTTAATATATATTATTATTTATTATCAATAAGATATATAATAACAGTCTTTAATATTATACGAATAAATAATTGAAACAAATTCTTAAGAACAATAAATTCTTTTAACGTTATTAGGTCAGCGTCGACGTGTCATTCCTTTTTATGTTCTGTTAGAGCTGCAAAATTCTTTAATAACTATCGAATACAGTAAATTTGGTTTACGTGACCGTCCACACGAATCATCCAAACATTTTATCGAATACTTAGAAAGGAGGATTTCATTTTATGTATGCTAGTGTCGACTAGTTGAAAGTATCGACAGGAGGCCGCACCGGAACAGTACCGGCGCTCAATTCTCATGTCAATCACGTGACTGCAGAGGTGCTTTACCATGCCATCAAATCATTTTAATGAAACGAATACTACATACTGTTAAATTTATCAGCAAGTCATCCATTTCCTTATCGTTGTGCAAAAATAGGCATGTGAATTACAAGAAAATTAAGACTAAGTTTAGTACTTTAGAAATCGTACGTAACATATTATCGAATGATATAATCAGTGTCACTGAACTTGTAACTCCTAATAGGTATTTAGCAGTCTGCAATCGTAACTCCGTAATACTCGTAAGTACTTCACTAATTACGTGTCCCAAACTCGTATATAATCACGCCATAATCGCATGAGGTACGTTTTATTACAAATTTTTCAACGATTTTAATCTATAATGGAAAGCAAGATTAAAATATTTTATAAACCGTTATAATTTTCAAGTAATTTTAAACATGTCTAATAGAACACCTATTGCGAAGAGGTCGAATTGAAAACGAGAACCAAATATCCATATAATCAAGTCTCAAGGCCTTTGGGAAGCGAGTGGGAATCTAACTTCGTAATAGGCCCAAAGACGTCACAGCCATTGACCCTCTCCCGGTCCAATAGTACCGCAATTTATCATCTAATAAATGGTAATCAAACTATCAATGAAAATAAAACAGAGCCCCTTAAGGAAGCGTGATCACGTTGTGATTCGTCGACATAAATGTTACACAAAATATATTTTTAAAGTAGTATGTACAATTTGTATACAGTTATATATAAGATTGTTAAAATAACAGTGCAGATTTTCTCGAAGTTTCAGAGGTATCGTTCTAGCCGCAAGCGGGACAATAACCGGAGTAGGTACGCCCACGCTACCCATTCAGTTTAAAACGAAAACTGCAATGTTCTACTTGGGTAGGTAGTAGGAAGGAGCGGTGAACGACCGAGGGGGGAGGTTGTGGTGCACTCTGCTTGTATAAACCCAACGCCGCGCCGCGTGTTCAGCGCGGACGGTGAACAAAAGTTCGCTTTCATTATGTAATTGCAATGATGTAGCTTCCAAGTTTTGAATTATACAAAGTTATTTTATCTTTTATGTTTTACTGAAATATATAACATGAGAGTTTAATTTTAAAAGATCTCTGCTAATACAATGTAATGGCACAGAATGTGAATACACTTGCACCTGCACAAGCTTGTGTGTACCTACACAATAGTATAATATCATACGATCCGCTGTCTAGCAATCAGGTTATTAAATGTATTATTTATGAAATCGAATCTTAACAAAGACTGTTGTAAGAGTTACGAGCTGTACTTTATTCTACTTGCTAATATTTATTAATTATTTTATTTATTTACTGTATAATATATTACATCATTGAGTGACTTGTATTATTTTAATTTATTTGTCACTACTTACAAGTGATTACTTGAAAGTGATATATATGTTCTACTTTCTAAGTTTCTAAGTCTTTCGAATAAGAACTATTAACTATGGAGTTCAATTCCAATTCATCAATTTTAAAGAAAATATTTAACTAATAAAATATTGGAAAATAAGTTTGAACATAAAATAAATAATAAGAGAAGAGTAATCAACAGTAGGCACCATAATAGTTTTCCTTGCAGCATTACAACTTAGAAGAAATCTTAACGCCTAATAATATCAATCAGTACATACTTGATACGGATTAACACGCAGAATTAGTTGTTAAATATGCAAATTAATTAGTAATGTGCATAACTATCAGCTAGTATGCCTTTTGATAGAATTCTTGAATAAATTCTCGATAAATGGTACTTTCAATTGAGTATAATGAGTATATTTTTTTTATTGAGTATATTATTCTAATTTTTATTATTATAATTGAGTATATTTAAAAAATCTAATCAAACTTCAATATAAATAGGTACTAGATTCGTTTCTTTATATTATTCACATCGACCCAGTCAATGTTCTATTAATAGACAAAGCAAGTGGTCGGTAGCCTTTTGAATGCAATATATAACATATAGTTGCATGTAATTGCATTGACCTACATATATATGAAAATAAATGGCATATGTGTAGCACGATTTCATGCAGGTGACACCAACGAGTTTTATGGTCTTTTGTGGTCATAGATAGAAATACTATATATCCGGAAAAGGGGTTTCCGATGAAAAATCAAATTGAACGTTTCATTACAAATCAAAGTATCTACAACGTACAATAACGAACAATAGTAGGTAATGTGTAAAAAAATGACACGGTTTCATTCAACTTGATTAGGGTACTTTTAGCTAAAACCAAAACTTCGTCTTAGTGGTATGCTAATACATTCACAATTTTTTTTTAATAATATTTTTTCGTCTCTTGTCTTTTGATAAGTCTACACAAAATTTGTTTAAGCTATAGTTATTGAATGAGGCCATTTTCACTTGGCAAATGAGTTGCTAGGTATCGCTGTCTAATGAAGTCACATATCACATTCACATCTTATATTACCAATTTCCGATAACACTTTAATGTACTTCGACTGGTACAACTAGTTTTTTAATATGTATTATCAATCCGTATTTAATAAAATATTTTTTAAACACAAAATAATTATAATAAATAAAAATCTTTGGGTTTGGGTTAGTTAATACGAATGCATAAATGGTTTTTTGATAGGAATAGAAATAATGTCCTGTTATGAATAATATAGCCTTCATAATTACAAACCACTTACATATGCATTGGATACATGTAACTTGACATATTAGTTCATGGTTTACTACGGTTAAATACATCCTTTCAGCTATAATGATAATAGATTCTATAAATTTACATAGGTATAAAGAGAAAATTTACAATTTTATTATTTTTTAAATACAACCCAAAGAACCCAAATATTGGTTATGCTATGCAACTAGGGGAAAATTGTTCTTGGGGACGTACAATATTATATCGTGCAACGTTTACGTATGAGTTTCTCGTGACTCACGAGTATTGTATCTACAGTAAAATAATGAAAATAGCAGCAAAATTGGCGTAATATTTTACACAATATCAGAATTGTTATGAGGTAAAGGAAAGATAGCAGGTAGCTATAGTATAGAGTCAAAGGTGACTGACTGACTGGTCAATATTAGGTAAAGAACTACTACTAGTCGAATCGATCGAAACGTGATTTGGTATTTAAGTAGCATTGCGAGAGGTTAATGGTTTAGAGGTTATGTTTGTTCATATTTTCATTTTGTAATAAATTGGCTCTTACATATATTCTAATATAAAGTAATAAAAACAATAGTTATAAAAAGTTCTGCGAAAAATCAGTTAAAACGGCTATGTCCAGTAAACTACGTTTACATGAAATATAAACATACCATATTCTGTTTTCAGAAAATAGTCGTCAAATGTATTTAAAATTATTACAATATTATAAATTATAATAATCATATAAATCTGTACAAAAAAAATATAAAATAAAATAAAAAAAAATCTATTTATAAAATTCAGTCTGTGGGGATAAAACATGTAACCATTAGTGGCTAGGATTTCAGACACCCGTTCTCTCAAGCGATACTGACTTTATCCGTTTCTTGATCTAATAGTTACCAAGCCTTTTGAGATGTTTCTGCAAGTCGGTTTTTGCCTGATATTCAAAATAAATCTCGTTACAATCTCACGTTGGTACTTTATGCTAGTTATCACGTTATTCTTTACATTTATTTTAATTACATTGTTTAAAATAAATGGCAGCTTCGCAAACGCAAGTCAATCATATATAGAAAATAAATTATGCCCCGCCTGCGGTAGGTCCATTCTAAACACTATCGTTAATCATATATATCATTAATTCACATCAAAATCATTAAACATTCTATTGCATCACAAAAATGGCGTTGTCCATAAAATTAAAAGAACTGTACCTATAAAACTTTATAATGAAAAGAATGTAAGGAATATTTTCGCATTAAAATATTAACAGTACAGTATTAAAAAGATATATTAATGAGAACAAAATTTTATTATATAATGAATAATAAGCTAATTTGCAAGAATATGATTATTTAAGATACTAAAGAAAATAATAAAGTAAAATTTGCATAATTCTCGAGACAAAGTCCAAATCTAATTGGTTACGAAATAATCAAACGGCAAATTATATATTTTTAATTCTATACAAAATGTACAAGCTTAAAAGTTTCATATATATATATATATATATATATATATATATATATATATATATATATATATATATATATATATATATATATATATATATATATATATATATATATATATATATATATATATATATATATATATATATATATATATATATATATATATATATATATATATTATTAATACTTAGCAACCGTGATGATAACCCATGGTTGTAGATGCATACAGTGTCAATGTGCATTTATCAAATGTCAACAGATAAGATAATTTTTTTTTTAAAATGTTCCATAAAGTAATAAAACAGTAAAAAATATCGGAAATGTTTTTTTTTGTATTATTAAGCCTAGCAGGACACGGGTACGTGTGATTTTGAAAACAGAAACACCTTATGATTAGTATACAAGTATAAAAAATATGAAAATGGTGTGCATATATGGAACTCTAGACTCAAACTATTGAAATGAAAATGAATACTATTCATTCTCCCCGAGCGGGAATCGAACCCACAAACCGTCTCGTTTACAGGCAGATGCTGTGCTGCTGCGCCAATACATATCTATACAAATTCTTTAAAGCTTTCTAGTAATGCAATAAAATATTTAAAAATAATTGATGCATTTATTACTTACTAAATGTTAAATCACATTATTGCTTTAATGAGTACTTAATCTGAATTATAGATTTTCGAACAAACGCATATATTTTTGTTACACAATTATACAATACTTAGTAATACTATATTGGTTGATCGAATAAACAGGAAATATACCGAAACAATACTTTTCCAATAATAAACAATGACAACCATTTTGCTAGTGCCGATATTTTCAAGCAAATAAGTGTTACAATATAAGTATCTGTTTGATTAACCTGTACAGAAATAATTTTGCAAAGTGCTTAGAGTAGTGTTCTGTTGTACATATAAACATATATTTATTGTAAATAAATAATCATTCTATTTACGTTATAAGCAAATAACAAGATAAGTTGGTATTGTTAAGTACGAAAGCGAAAATTATCCTCGTTTTATTTCAAGAGGATAAACAATACTTATTATACACGCACAAGTTGCGAATTACCCAGTTTACGAAAATATTACCAACTCTAACTGCAATATGAAAATTAGCAAAGTGATCATATGATCTAACTATGCTTCAGAAACTTATGTATCGAATCGAATAAATATTTTTGTATTGGCTTGTCCACTTATCAAGGTCGGCCATAGGCTATATCTATCATATATCACATTAATCTGTACCATATACCTACTGTACCTCGGTTATAGTGACCTTGGACATTTGTAATCTGTCTTGTTCCACACGCAACTCTTGGTTATTTGTATTATAACTTACGGGCGAAGCCGCAGGTAAAAGCCAGTTACTTATATTTTATTAGAAGCTTGCGATTAAAGCTACTTTTAATTAACTTAGATTAATAAACTAAAGATTGGATTCGTTACTGTTTTTAAGCGTTACATACTCGATGTACTTAGATGGTTAAAATAATAAAATAAATATACAATGAACTCTATCTTAGTTGACAAACTAGTTATTAATGTGAATAATACACATATCCACATATGACAAAAAGCAAAAAAACACAAAAAACCAGAACGATTCGCCCAAATCCGAAACAAATATAAGCAGACACGAGTATCGCTTGATATAAACAACCTTGAACTTCGTTGGTACGGTGTTGTCAAATTATATGAGAGAAATAGGAAGCAGTATAAGAGATTTATGAAGTGCAATAACAACGAAAATAGTTTCTTTTTATTCTTGTAGAAAACGTTAACGTATGTTATATTTAGTAAGCTTATGTCTGAGGAATGAATGAAGTTGTAAAACAATTGTATTGTATGATGACCCAAAAATGATTTGTTGTTGTCATTAATGTTTTCAAGTGACACATTATTATTTTTATTTTAGTTTAAGTAGGTATGCGCCTTTTTATTATTACTATCATAATTTACTGAAATGAACCGTGCATAGGATCGTTAAATTGGAGGATTCAATTAACACTTCGTCACAAACAAATTTTTTTGTAAAGTATCAAAGGTCTTATTAAAATTTTTTTTAATAATATACATATATATAGTTGTAATAAAACTGAATATAATTTTCATACGAAATTTTTTATATGATATATATCTTGATATCAATTTAAAATTTTATATAGCACTACTATAACTTGAAATTGTTATGTGTAGACAGACCTTTACATTATGTTATGTTATGTTCAGGTGTCAAATCTCATATAATTTTATAGGTGGCCTCGAAAACAAGCCCGCAGGCAATATGGTAAGTATAAGCTATAAACTCAATATGACATTTGGAGCACTTTCAGGCTAACTGATACACTTCTTCGTGACTCGGCGATATGAGAAACTAAATTTACTAAAGAAATAATAATTCATGTTATATAAGAGCAACTGTTGAGTTTCGTGACGAGTTCAACACGCGATGGCTCGAAAAGCAGAAAACGGGTAACAGAGTGTCATACGTCATAAAACTAGGTTCCCTCAGCTTACCTTACTTAATGCGGAGTACCACGTAAAACTATAAAAATAAATTTAAAAACAACCAAGCCTACATAATATTTATCATCCTTAATTATATCCATTCAATATTTGATAAAATGTAATGAAATTGTTTCAAAAAACTTTTGATATATAAAATTAATTTATATAATATTTCGTCATTTTGTTGTGTCACAGTACCTATTGTAATTAACTAGAAAACGTCTGTATGCCCAAGTTAAGTTAAATAAAAAAAGATCGTTGTAGTTTACGGTCTGTCGCAACACACTTGTTACGAATTATCAATCAGATAAAGAATACAATCCTTAAACACCACGACTAACAGAATGATAACATTAAAAGAAATAGCAACTAATCACGAAATTAGAATTGTGTAATAATGCAAGATAAAACCCCTTATCTAATCTATTATACATACTAAATAGTAGTAAATGCGTCGTAAAGATAATGACACCTGACCAGAAGTCGTAACGGGATTTGTAAAAAATATTATAAATATGTAATAAAAAAGATAAATAAGTTTCCAAACAATTTGTTCTTTTCGTTACCACTTTCGAAGATTAATGAAATAAAAAGGAGAAAAGGGCTTAGTGGCGGTCTCGTATCACTCCAATGACCAGCCGCAGGGTAAATTGTTACATAAGGAGCTGCGGCTCGCGATCAAAGGATTACAGTACACGTTACTTTATAGCTCCTTGTTACTGAACCCAAGTTTTTTATGAGATTACTTGATTTAAGATACTAATACTGTTTTTTATTCGAAATATTATAATTACCAAGCTCTGTTGGAATTAAATATACAATAATCTAAACGTATAAAACAATCGAGTGTGATATTTTTTACGTGTGAATAAAACGATATTATTATTTTCAATTATAATTCAATTACAATATCATTTTAGTCCGTCGTAGTTATTAAGACACCGTTACCAGTCAATCACTCATGTTTTTCATCACGCCACTTCTTCGTTATATAATATAATCAATTTAATTATAAACATAACCAAGTTATCACAAATACCTACCAATATAACATACAAAATACCAATATCAATAAATAGCACCATGTCAAAGTCTCTGGATATAATTCATCACAATTATAATAAAACGATAGACCATGTTTGTAACAAATTATAAAAAAAATAAAATTGATACTTACTGACTCCCGATAATATTTACAAAAATAAATGTTTTTGAAATATGAAAACCTGAAAATTATATTACAATTTGCAAGAACGATTGGAAAACGCGAGCCCGGCTTAAGTCTACACCTACCTGATGACGTAGTTTACGCAGATGACGCTGATCGGCTTCTGTTGTTTGTCTGTGATGACTGTAGCCTGGGTTTGTACCCAGACGTAACCACCGCTCTTGGCTAGGAAACGGTACTGTCCTGTCTCGCATTGTCCCTTGGAGAACACTGAAATAAATTTAAAATAAGTATCTAGAAATATAAAAAAACTGTATATTATAAATGACAAAAACATAAGATAATAAATTATTACTTTTATATAAAAAAAAAATATAATTTTAGGTATAATTTGTAAAATTCTTTCATTTAATAAATTAAAATGAATTATTGACATTGATTCCGCGGACAAGATTATTATTATAACTCGTATAAATTGAATTGAACGCAAATGACTTGAGAAGCCATGATCATATTTTTTGGCCTAAATGAAGACCATTTCCAGAGATTTTCTTTTTAAACAATTTTTTTTTTCGATTTTGTTTTTATATAAATAGTTATGAATAGATCGGTCATTTAAAATTAAAATGTTTAAAGAAATTATATTAACCACAGTGAGAAAAGATCAAAATCATTCTAATAGTTCGTTGTAGATAATTTAAAAATTATCATAAAATACAGGTTTAAGATGAGAGAACTTTAAAGTTGAAATATGGGAGCCCTTCTAGAGTGTATTAATAACGTTTCAAGATGGGATTTGAAGATTAATGCGTATACAACAGGCGTAGGATAGTGTATTACAACTTAAAAGTTTAAAAATATTTACAATTATTAAGATATTATTAATATATAATTTTAAAGAATTTCAAATGGGATATTTAAATTTTGTATGCTTATTTATATTTTTAATAAGTCGTACACATTTTGTAATAAAAAACATAGCAACTTTTTAGTTAAATATCAGTTTCTAAAATTACTTGAAAAGAAATCATATCAATAGAGTCAACTATGATTTCTTTTTCTATAACATTTCGTTAGTCGTCTTTATCGATAGAAATACTCTAAAACATGTATTTTCGCTTCTATCGCTCTCGTCATCACTCATAGAATTTTAAATTATTGACACATTACAAATTATCGGTTTCGCCGATTAGTCGGTCGAGTAGTCGGTCATAGTCATAGTTATAGTCACTATTTGAAAAAGTGTGCCATATAGAAGGGGAGGCTAACCACAGTTGTAAATATATTATAAATTCACATTAAATAGAGCAACTGTTGAGTTTCTCGCCAGCTCTTCTCAGTAGAACTGCCCTCCGAACTGGTAATAGCTTCTAGTAGGACTGACTATACTGACACCTATGCTAATTGACGATCTAAAGTGCTTGTAGTAGCCTATTTGAATAAAGAATATTTTGATTTTGATGACGACGCAGCAACTAAGTAGTAAGTAAGACTGTACAAGTAGTATGTCGGCTATCAAGCTACGAGTTGAGTAAATAAAAACAGAAATGTTTATTAGTGCTAAGTCGCGTGACTATTGCTACAGCAGTTCTAGCAGTAATATAATGGAATTAAATTAGGTTAAGTGGTCAACGGTTTCTTAACTTCGACTCAAAGTGCAATTCTACCTTTAATTCTAATTTTTTTAGTTACATATTATTTATTCTAATTTATAAATATTATTCATTTGAACTTTGATTTTATTTATTTTGATGAACGAGGATAGAATAAGAAGCAATACCGTCGACTAAAAATACTTTTTACATGGTTCAAACTATATTATTCTTTACGATATCAATTATTCAATATATGAAAATCTGACAGACACAAGACAACACATAGATGAAAGAAACTATCGAAAAGTAGAAAGCTCAAAATTGACATGTGGGTTCACATAGTTCATAGAGACCATCTCGAAATTAGGACAGAATTGAGTAAAATAAGAATTTTACGTTTTAGAAAAAGAAAGACTAAAGATAAAAATGGAAACACTGCATTAAGCAAGTGACACATACGATATATTACAATATTAATATGAAGTTATTGCAGTTATTATACAATAAACTTTCGGAGAGCAACAAGTAAGTGAGCTATAAAAGTTTCAAAATATTAATCTATTCTGAAGAGCAACAGAATATCAAATACAATTTATACACTTGTTTATTTTCCAATGTTGCTAACCGCCCAGCTGGCATTGTACCAAAGCGTCCAGGCTAACATAGATTGTATTGAGATACTAAGGTGTATCAAAAAGGTATCTAAGGTAGTGCTGTTTGTTAACAGACAATTATACGAAAAGAATAATATATCATCCTTTACTAGTATATATTAATGTCTAAGTGTGATTAAATTAACCTCACAAGATTACACTTTTCCTCTTGAGTACTAAAAGCAAAATAGCTATATAAATAGTATACGTATATAGTATAATAATTAAAGTTTAATAAAAGGATGTCTATTTTTATTATTTTCAAATTGTTAATACACATGCACAATAAGTATAGATAAATACTATAAGAAAAACATAAAAATGCTGCTCGCTGCGTTCAATTTTTTATACGTTTTTCTTTACGTAACTCTATTCTCAAATGAATATATAGTTATATATTTCAGTTAATTTTATCATTGACCCTAAATTCAATTTAGTTTTTAGGAAAGGATGATAAATGGTGTTCCGAAAATATATAAATATATAATTTATATACCAATCACGTTAATTGTGTATTACTTTTATCTAATGACATACAGAATATATAACTGGGTGTTCCATTTACCACGTAATGCGTTTATTTAAGTTTGTAAACAATTTATCGTTTCAGTTATTATAAAGTATAAATAGCATAAATAATTAACTAACAAGTTGTTAAATTACAACTGTCATGTTGTACATAATATGTTCTATTGTAAGTTCTTATACAATAAAGCGTCATTCTGGGTTAAAATCTCATATAAAGACGTTGAAGTTGTTTAGTGGATAAAAATTATGTTATGACAATAACTATTTACTTATTGAACGTCTATCCTGCATATAATATATGTTGAGGTATTAGAAAAGTATTTAAAATTAAGATAATTAAAATAGAAGTAGGCACATAATGAAAAGATCATTAGAATGTTTAGTGAGTGTATCGAGTGTATTACATAAAATGATCATAAAGAAGTTTTAGATAAACTTAAGTGTATTTTTATCTTTGGGTATATACTAATCTTGTAAAAATACTACAATCGATCAGAAATGAGACTACATGACATATAAACAAATAAATAATTGTAATATTTTAGCTACTTGAATGTAAATTATGTAAATACGTATAATATGTTACACATTGTAACGTCGCTGTTATTATGAAATGTCAAAGACAATAGTAAAAAATTGTAACGACGCTGTCCTTGTTACTTCAAGAACAATGACGACGTCCCCAATGCCATCTCAAATATATCTATGATGTGCGATGTAATATTTAAATAAAACTAACAAAAACTATAGATTCTAAAACAAGCTTTCCAATTTTATAGCGTCACATTTATAAATTAATATATCTTAAAGTATGAAAAATTTATCAATTAAATTATAGTAGTAATTAGTATTTTGTACCACGAGTTAATTTCTGAACTGAAGTTAATTAATGTTATATATATGTTTAAGTCAAATTCTCAGATAAAATCAATATTAATTCTATACTATAATATATGTAATATTATAATACCTATAAAACTGTGATTTGTCTCATAAACGGTAATTCTAATTAAAGAGCCATTTTATTAATGAAAAATAATGTATAATTTTTCAGAAATATAAATGCTGCAATAGTTGTCTCTCCTTCATAATTCATAAGGCATATTGTGTTACGAAAAACAAATTTATATTGACGGACAAGGACGGCTAGTAATTTATTGAGTTAAGACAAAAATAACACAACACATCATCGAAGGTGCCTTTTATTTCATTGTTGAAGTATTAATAAAGTGATTCGAAAATTTATTTGCATCTCGTTTTCAGATTTTGCATGGATATGCGAGTTATAATAATGTGGTAGAATTCACAGATACTTTCAGTAGTTTTCTTTCGACACAATATCCTCAAAGATCGAAAAAAAATTACCAATGACGTTTTACGGTGGAGTAATAATTATTGATCTGTGATGACTTTCAGAAAAATAAATAGCTTTATTCGATTGTTAGAGATTGTATCATAGTTAGTTATAATTATTTAAATGTTTCGCGTATATATAAGAGCGATCAAAATTCCAGGGTACTAAAATGATAGTATTTTATAAATAATATTATAAATAAAAACACTTCATGTACCTAATCTGACAAATATACAAGTATAAATTAAATATATCAGTTCGTAGAACTCATATTGGCGGATTAAACGGAAAAATGTCTCTTTAAATATTACACTTGATATATTTGAGTTAATTACAGGCAATAAGGTAATTAACTCGCTAAAATTTAAAGAAATTTGGTGTGAAAAACAAACGTCTGAACTTTCAATAAATTTCTTATAAATGTACAAGATAAACACATGAAAGAATAAAAAAAAGAATGTAATAATGCATATAAGCACGTGGCTCTTTTTAGGTGAACTGATAGCAACCTACTTTTTCTTAGAAATAAAAATTGCGGTACCACGACACTATCGGTGGAGTGTGAAAATACTATTGAAAAATTATGACAGTCACGTGCATACTACCTATTGTAATTTTATTAATATCACAGACGATATCATACAACATCCTAGTACTAGTAACGAGTAACACTTTCAAGGTTAATTATGACCATCAGTATTTTTAATCTATTATTATTTATTTACTATATTGTAAATGTTGTTGGTACCTAATTACATAATTTCTTGTA
Source organism: Dione juno (assembly GCA_037127375.1). Taxonomy (NCBI): domain Eukaryota; kingdom Metazoa; phylum Arthropoda; class Insecta; order Lepidoptera; family Nymphalidae; genus Dione; species Dione juno. The sequence goes on from JAXRJS010000067.1 coordinate 3,682,415, forward strand.
GGTACATAAAAATATAAAGAAAGATGGTCTAACAAAGTCAGACGGCATAAAGATGCTGATAACTGCCTATGTACTTAGCAATTGAGTGGTAATAAAATAAGCCTCTTATAATTAACGTTACTAGAACAAGGCGATAATATCGAAGTAGCAACTGGCGTAACCACCCAATATTTTAGAAAGCTATAGCTATAAGCTCGGGGATATTTGTAACAGAGGATGAAAATTTAAAAATGAATAATTTATATTTTAAGAAATTGTTATAAAATTAAAGTGATAAATACTTAACGTATTTCATAATGTTCTCAAATTGGATATACACTTAAAATATTTTTGAATGTAGGCGGCTCGTTTATTTTCGTTGTTGATAAATCTTATTGTTCCTTACTTTCTGCTTATTATGTTGTGGAACTTAACCGTCTCTTTGTCTCACTAAACACGACAAACAAAAAATATAAAAATTTCCCGAGTGTAATTAATCGGCAAGGCTCCTTGTGATAGACGTAAGCAATTTGTTTTTACATTTAGCAAATGTTTAAATGGTAATTGAATATATGGTTTAATATAACATTTTTATTATAGTAGAATCAATTTATTGAATTAATGAAGTAAAATATTTCATAACTTTTAATATTTACTATTATAAAAAACACTATCGGTGATGTTACAACAAATATCTTGAGTCCATTCGGAGTCGCTGTTTTGTTGACTAGTAGGTATTATTTAAGAGTATTAAAAGTAAATTGAAATTCAGGCGACAACCGCCTGTGATGGCCAACTTCCCGGAGATATAGCACAATAAATCTAAATAAATTCAAACGAAATCGTCGTTGAACAGCAGTGATAGTAAATTATAGCTATTTTATCAGCTGATAATTTTTCACAGTATCTTAAAACTTCCACTTTCCTACTACATTTTCCTTGTAGATAGATCACAAACTAATTAAAGTATTGTTATCATTTTAAAAAGAATAGTTTAAAGACAATCTAACTACTAACATACTCACATATATAATATCAAAAAGAAAGTGAATTCACAAAGTTGTTTTTTTTTTATTTTGAGTACCTATATCGTGTATAGTATGAAGGTTCAACTTAATTTGAATAAACCTATTGAGGCTGGAATGTGGATAATGCGAGGCTTGTTCGGGTGGGCACGTTTTTTATTTTCTCGGACCCTGTTCAAATAATACAATGGACCAATATTTTATAGAGTAAGAGAACGTCTTTTTTTCTTTCATATTGAATATTCTCAATAACTTATTTACAAGTATTATTTTAAGACATATAAAACTATATAATATAATGTTAATCAACAAGTTTTTTGTTTTATTCCAAGAGTGAACATGTTTTCAACATGTGTATCACGTAATATTTAATATATTTAATGCCGTGATTTTGTATACTCGTTTATTTTTAGTTAGATTAGATGCCAAGCTTTTTTAATGCACGGAAAGTTTTTATGACCTCTCTGTAAAAAAGATGGAATGGCTCAAAAATCATGAACATTTAGAATAATTGCACCTTAAATCTCCAAGCTGAAACTACATACCTACATAAGTGTGTATGGAATAAGATAAATATTATAGAGTAAAATATTAAATAATATATCCAATATTATATTCTTATTGTTATTGTAACTACTATAATACTGTATCTATTAATTTCTACTAGCACTAAGATAGATTTTAATAAAAAAAACTATTTTTTCACAAAAGCAAAATTAGTATCCACTCAAGCTAAGAATTTTTAATTATAACTAGAATACAAAGCTAAAAGCTATCCTTTGTAGAAAAATATTTTCACATGAACTCGCTTTTTATAGTCATTGTAGGGATAAAGTTATATAACAGTACGTATTATAAAATATAATATGAGTATCGTCAATGCAATATCTAATGGAATTTGTTGAACGATGTAACGAGATCTTATAGCCAGGAAGTGTTTCATTTCCGAACCTACTACCAAGTAGTCTGAAGACGCGAACCTTTATATGATTTGTTTATGAAGCATAATAAATTACTTGTACAATTATGAAATTATAAATACTTTTTAGTATAGATAAAGTTTCATTTAGGTTTATTCATTAAGACATGATTTATTCTTTTCAGTAGGTAGACACCAAATGTGTTGCAAAAGTGTGGTTTGCGATGATTAACATAAGAGATACTGTCTAGAATAGACAGAAGCGGAGAGATGGAGTTATTTCTATTCATTATAAAAATTAAGGAGTGTCGTGGAGCAAAGGCACAGCATCTGCTGGTTAATACGACGGTTTGTGGGTTCGATTCCCATTCAGGAAGAATAAATTAAATATAGTTTTCTGCGCTAAACGAGACAAAGCGTGGCGAGTCCCGCAGTGTCTCGAAAGACGAAAAGCGCTGAACAAAGTGTCTAAACACCAGTTTTCCTCTGCCTAACCTGCTATGTGAAGCACCATAGGCATGCACCGTGAAGTCCAAAAATATTGTCGTATACATTTTTATAAGACTACAAAAAGTAAAGAGATATGTAGTTCGCGCTAATGTAAATAACTAAATCTATGAATGTTTGCAAATGAATCAAATGTAATATGTTAATCTATTTATATTGAGGTGATTTTGCGTTCAAGTTCAAGGCAACGAAGTAAAACACAATCGTCACGTGAATATATAAACTTTTTTAAATTAATTATATAAGCAAATGGTCCGCTAAAACTTTGTATACAAATAATATATTAAAAACATGAAATGAAATCGTGATATTATAATATGTGCGTGATAATGTTTATAGAATTTATTATGACAATATTTAAAAATGTAAGTAGCTGTGTTTAGACAAAACATATTTGCATTATGGGCGTTCTTGACAAAAAATCTCGGGGCAGTTACAGACTAAAATAAACATCCTTTTTAAATATTTATACAATAAAAAGGCTCTTTCAAGCAATATGGAATTTGAAAAGGCCGTTGTAGATAAATGTGTATTAATTGGTTCAAAATGTTAGCTGTGATAAACAAGCTGAGAATTTGGCAAGTCAGCTGGATTCTTCGATAGTCGGCCGTCACACTGGTTTTATTTAGCCGTTCCGACAATGACATTTGTAGTATTATCACCCATTACGCACGTGATAATAAAGTTATGTCAAATTTGCTTTTACTTTGTTAAATAAGCCTGAAGTTATAAAATAGTAATAAATATATAATTTTATAGATTGATTATCTGTAGATAATTAAGTATCTAAATATTAATAATGTTATACATATGTGAAAAACAATCGTGAATGCTTCTTGATTATTAACCTTCTTAAAACTATATTTGAAAATGTTACAGTTGAATTTTTCATAAGGTCATAAATAGATTGGGCTCAGCTGTTCAACCCGGTGGGCGCTATGGCGTGCTTTATAATGACCGTGGCCGTGACCTAAATTTACTTACGTATTACGTACAAACGTATACATTAACTAACGGCACACCTACATTTCGATTCATGTTCATAAAACGCTTGTGAATTGTACTGGTTAATGTAATGTATTTACAAAATTTATTTCAGCAGACGTAACGCTTAATTGTTTTTACCGTGTAGAAATATTTAACGTTTAGACCAAAGGAAAGTTTACAGTTGACAAATTAATTTATTAGTAGAAACTTAACTTCGTTGTATTCAAGAAAGACATGTAAGTAATGAAATCGATACACTCAGTAACATTGTTATCTAAGATAAGTAAGGTTATCGGCCATTACCTACTTCAATTGAATACGAGAGCTCAATTAAAAAATTTTAAGTTATCACCAAAACAATAATTACTCAAGTATTTGTTAAAACAACATTGTTATTGTAATATTCGACAATTCTAAATAAAAGGGAAATGGAACGTCATGTGAAAATTGTCAAGCTATTTCTATTTAAGTGGCGTAGCTATCTGTACATAAAAAAGGATGAGAAGATAGTACAGTAAATACTATGAAAGAGTATTTACTGATTTTTTTATATTATCTAATTTACCATAGCATTTAGTATAAAAGTTGACTTTAGTCATGTCATAAGCATTTTTAGTAAATGTTGTATTTAGTAGTTTTCATTTTACTTAAATTAAACAACAACCTGTTATAGCTATACGTGAGAATGTCATTATAGAAAAAATACGGTAGTAGCTAGGCAAGTTTTCTCAGTAAATCTCATAAATTTTTATTATATGATTTGCCTGTGGTTGTGGTTTAGAGCTTACAATATTAACTTCACAATGCTTTCTTTTTTACTCATATAATCAAATAATAATTTTCTTTAAATGAAGGAAACGAAAAGAAAACGAATTCACCGTTTAAGGCTTGAACAGAAGTTTTTACCGTCTGTGTTATTTAGTAGAGCGGGTTTATTTGTATTTTTAAGTATGGTTGACACGTGTAGCAACAAAGACGTCAATGAAATCGAATGGAATCACTCAACGTGCATGTGACCAGTTGCTATGAGGGCTTATTGACTTGTTGATAAATAATCATATAATTGAAATTTGACATCCAAAATGGTGACGCTTAACGATGATTTACAGAGATTGTAAATTAACCAATAGACACTTAGTTTTGGTTATTACATGCGGGAATATATAAGATAAATAATATCACGAAAATTGTATTGTTCATACGGGTATAGACGTACCCGTAAGTAAAAAATGCTAAGTAATGTTTAAATTATTAAATTAAATATATTATCTAATATAAATTCAGTTAAATGACATAAAGAAAAATAATCACAAAATATATCATATCTAAAATATATCATATCTTATATATCAGCAATATGATCATCGCAATTATACCAAAATAATAGTCTACGTCTTTAATAGAAGGATTTGCAATATCTTATAAAATTGTGCGATTTATAATATAACGTTTACTGTATACCAACGTAAATCTCGAGCTACAAAATTAATCTTAATAAAATAGAACATTTGTATCGTTGGCGACTACAGAGTTGGGATTGCAGAAAATTACTTGTGATCCAACAGATTAAACTTCCGTTGTGAGGCTCTGTTCTTGTTAAAGTTAGAATAGCTGTGGTTAATCCAACCGCTAACTGAAATTCTAAATGCAATGTATAGTATTTTTCATTATATAAATACAAATACATATAGAGCAACTTTAAGCGTAAAAGGTTCTCATTGTAAGCTAGAAATTCTATTCGTTAAAACAATTATTTAAGATATTTCAAAGATCAAATGGCGTGATTTATTAGCTTTTGGCAGAGCAGGAAAAGATGAAGCAAAACAGAGACGGAGAAAGAACCTAACCAACAAGTATTCGATAGATTTTATAAAATTATATAACCATAGTCATTACTTGTAATAAAGAGTAAATTTCAGATTTTTAGGAATATCTACGTATTGAAATTAAAACTTATTGTTTTTTAAATAATAGACGATGACAAACCATTATATTACGACACAGTTTGCGAGTGATTTGTCCTCGAGATAATATTTCACGCAAGATTGAGTATTTTGACGGTCTTATTTCAAAGTAACTGTAAGTCAATCTTGTTTATTTTCGGTCGTTCGTTCGTTAAGAAACGTATGACATAGTAAAAAAACCACTTGTTAGAAATAATAATAAATTAAAAGAGAAAAACTAATTATGAGATTTTCATACACTTAAGTTTCAATTACAGTTCTCGAGGGAACGATATAAACCATAAACCGACATTTTACGGTATATAAATTTTCTTCTAAATTAGGGTTACATAAAGATATAATTAATTAAGTAAGTAATACGTATTAATTATTATATATGTTATATTAAAAAGCGTCTGCTGAACTGAAGCTTTATAAAGCTAACGTTACCTAACTAACGTAACACGCCCTTTTTTGAATAAATGGAATAAGTTAAAGACGAGTTTATATTAAGATGAGATCTACTTTCTAGTGTTATGGTTATTAATATCATATATAATTTCAAGTATTGCAGTATAATGTTTTTGTTTTGTACTTTAAGCTAGAGTTTATAATTATGTCTGACACACAATCGCCAAGTAAAATAATTTAATGATTTTGAATGATTGAACAATAGAAAATGTATTAAGACATGTCGAACGACGTATATATTATGTTAATTTTTATTTTTGAATGCATCTTGAAATCTTATCTTATTTGCTTTATCTTATCCGTCAAAAGAAGGCAGGTCTAAGGCAGACAAATATAATATCAATGCATAAGCAAAAATTCAAAATAAATGTTACATCATGCAAGATGTTATTTTATCTGTTCACCATTGTTTTTGTTTTGTTTCCTTAATACATACATATAATATATAAATCATCGATATAAAAAAAAAGTCATGGATCATATAACTATTCGTTTCGTTTTTAGAACTTAAATAGTTATGTGATATTTAAATAAAATGTATGTTATATCAGCTCTTTTAACGTACAAATTGCACAAACCACTTCAACAAATAATATGATATTAAGTACTTTAATATAGGATATTATTTTATTTCTGTATTTATTGATTAAACCGTTTACTCAGCTCAATTATTGTGCAAAAGTAAAATAAAAATTTAATAAACACTTCACATGGCCTAGTGAACCATTCATAACTGTTTATATGTATACACGAAAACGTTTTATTATTCTACTCGTTGTTAGATTGATCTTGTTGGATTCAAGCCAAGTGTAAAAACGCATCTGGTAGCAAAAATTATCATTGGATGGTAATTACATTATAACACCACTGTATGTACATAAAGTATAGTTTTTTATGTTTATTTCAAGGAAATAATTATAAGGTTACATATATTTTTTGTGCGATGTCAATATTAAAGATCACATTAGCCTTACTCGATTGTATATACAAATTTGAATACATAAAATTAAATATTACATTATGTACAGTGAAATTAAATACAGCCGAGTGTATAAAGCAAATAAACAAATACTAAACATCATAGTTACATAAAGATTTATTAATAATCCGTTAACAAAATTTTGGCAAGAAGCGTAGCCAACTATATAAACATAGAATCATAGTTTCATAGCTTACGTAATATAGACACAAATGTGTTCGTTTTTAAGGTAATAATGATAGTAACATTGAACATATCAATCATATATTCATGATTGGGATCATGTTGTCATGACAACGCTTAACACAAGCACAGCAATTAATCAAATAAAACAAGGAGTGCCATCTTGTAGTATGTAGAAAAACTATCTAACACGTATAAAGTAAGTCTATATAAATTGAAACTGATATTGGTTAGGTGAACGTAGCAGAGATGGCGCTGTGTTTTAAATTTCATACATTCATGGAATTTTATAAGCCACTAGAAATTCGTTTCCCGATATACGAGTAATATTATATTTTATATATTTATCAATCATAAATATGAAGTATTTAAAAAATAAATGGCATATAGTGTACTTTTCTTTGAAATTGCATTCATATAGTACTAATTTAATTTTTGTAGATCTACTTACACTTTTCTCCAAAACCCCATTGGTAATTTAAACATGCATGCGGGTACTTACATGATTTGAACTGCTGAGCCAAGGCGGCGCTGTCGGCGGCGTGGTGGTAGTCGTATAGGGAACGACCTGCCAAGTCCTCTGAGTGGTACCCGAGAGTGCTCAACAGACTGTAACAATGATAAATATTGATAATTAATACTAAATTAGGGTATTTATTATAAGCTTATTGTAATTTTAAAAGACAAAGAGTTTTCAACATACAAAAACGATTCTTCTATTTTATGTTTAGATCAAATATGTTTGTAAACTAAAGTTTTTGTAGAAAATCAATTAACTTATTACAATCTTATCATATTTTAATAATAATGCTGGAAAAGCAGAAACTGTTAATGAACAAAATAAGAAACAAAATACAGGCATTAAGAGTACATGTATTAATTTATTCTAAATGGTATTATAATGATTTAAAAATAAAAAAAATTACGAAAATATTGTATAAGTATATACAATACTTATTAGAATTAAAAGTTTATATGGGTTGTAAATAAAATATTAGTTCGTTCAGAAATCCCATGAAAATATCAAAGGTCATCCCCAATGTGACCTAGAGTCCATAGCATTAGGTTATGTTAACCGGTATACACTTAACCTTGAATGACCTATCAATATTCTATTGCACCTTTCACTAATAATAATAACACGGTAAATTTGTAAATAAATTAACAACATTATATATTTGTGCAAATATTATAAAAACGGGGGACTCTACAAAATTACTTACGGATTTTAAAAAACCCGCCATTCCTAGGAATTTCATTCACACAAAACTAAAATCGATAGCATTAATATTTCTAAAGGCCACAATCACAGCACTAAATAATCACATACACTGCACTTTCCGAAAATCACAAATCCAACATCCGTTCTATATCGTTGCTACACGAAACAAAAGTATCAAGCCGCGAATTCGCATCATGTTTAACCTACAAAATACATTTGAAGGTGATATTTTTGTTGATATAATCCTACCAAATAAAGTAAAACGTTCTCTGTGTCGAACACGACTGTCAGAGGACCACCTAAATTTTGCAAGGTTATACTCTATTGTTGTATAGCGCCATCTCTTATGGTATCTTGGAACTATCTAGACTAGGTTAGCGTAATAATGGTTTGTTTTTGTCGTAAGCCGCAACAAGTAGGTCATCAAATATTGAATTCGTCGACCTTGGTCCCAAATACGATTTAGGATTTTATGAGAAATTTTCTATTTTAGCTATAAGAAAATGTAGAAATTATTTCCTATACCTATACAATAATTGAATTATATTTTTATCATACAACTCTTTAGACAAATTCGTAGAGTTGTTCATAGATATTTTATAAAATTAAACCAATATATATTTAACAGGTGCAAAGAAATTTCATTTATGCTTATACAATTACATTTGGATATAAATGTTTTATTTATTTATACTAGACAAGATTGTTTCGTATCGCATAGAACGACGATGTAACCAAAAAAAAAAGAATAAAATGAAAACGAACATGCCTAAGTGTTAAAATTTTGGCTTCGTTCAGTTATTTCTCAATACCGATCTCTGTTACTTAAGATCTAGTTATAAAAAACTGCTACTCACCATTCGTCAGAGTAAGTAAACTTCATGTCCATGTTATGTTTCGTAAGGAAAGTCATGCTATTCAGAGGTATTTCGATGTTAGAAGGATGTGGGATCGGCCTGCCAACGGCCACTAGAGCACCTTTAGTAAATTTCTTCATTTCATTGACTTTCTTTTCATCTTCAGATTCTACGACATTTTCTTGTTCTTTATTTTCCTCCGAGTCCGAGTTCAACATGTGACCGGTAACGTGGATTACCTGGGAAGGACATTTATAATTTAAATTAAGGAACTTAAATTTAACACTTGTATCATAGATTATATAGACAACAAAATAAAAGATACTTAGATAAAACTTTATAAGCGATAAACAAGAGTCGTAGTAATAATATCAATATAATCTCATACTAGTTTATATGTATATTTATTTATTTATTTATTATAGTTTATATAGATTTTTGAAAATAGAGATTTAATTGAAATTTATAATTTAATTAAAAAAACATTGCCAATAGAGACACTTTTAATCTATAAACATGTATATAAGTGCATTAATCAAATTTAATTGCCATAATGATTTTATAATCATAGATTTTCTTGGGTTTCCGATACAACAACAAAATAAAAGATACTGAGATAAAACTTTATAATCGATAAATAAGAGTCATAGTAATAATATCAATATAATCTCATACTAGTTTATATGTATATTTATTTATTTATTATAGTTTATATAGATTTTTGAAAATAGAGATTTAATTGAAATTTATAATTTAATTTAAAAAAACATTGCCAATAGAGACACTTTTAATCTATAAACATGTATATAAGTGCATTAATCAAATTTAATTGCCATAATGATTTTATAATCTGCGTCATCAAACTGATCGTGTACTTATCTAAAGAGCAATATAAAATATGATCGTATCATAATTTATAACATGTAATAAGATACAAGAAGAGATATTTTCATAAAACAAAATGTTTTTTTCCGCTTTCACTTATTGCACATTGAAGTGCAAAACTGAGCCAATGTTTAAGGTTTTTTAGAAATAGCGTTATAAAAGAGACTGAAATAGAAAATAATAGTTATATAATAATAGTTAGAAAATAAAAATAATAGCTCAGAAAAAAAATATGTGAAAGTCAAGGTACGTTCACTATTGATGGTTGTAAATTCAAAATTTATTTGATTTATAAGCGTTTATTTGGTTAGACAAAATATTGTTCGATACCAATCACTGTAACAAAGAGATTCGTTCGCGAATTAACATATTTATATGAATCTCAAAAATCGTCATTTATTTATTATTGTGCTTAAGTTTCGCAATATATATTCCAAGAATTATATATCAGACCTATACACAGAAAAACGATAATTTTATGAGATGTGATAATTAAATCCAAGCACGACTTGCTAAGGGTCAAGGCTTACAACACAACTTAATGTCTTGCCTACATCACAGTATAAAAGTGATTCATGTTCTCTAATTATATAAACTAATAATAAATATTTGAACTTAATTACCAAGTTTCTAGACTATTCGCATGTATTTATACTAGTATTAATAGGTTATCAAAAAATTATACTGATGCTTCACGCATATTCTATATAAAGAGAGGAGAGGTTAGTGTTGTTAATCAAATACCATAACAACCATTTACCATAGGCACCGGCAGAATATCATAAATTTACGTAAGCATTGTTAATATGCTAGTTGTATTGGAAATTGGTTTTACGCAACGTATAAAGAGTGAATGTAAAACTTTCTATACTGACACAGGTTATTCAGATAAACAGAAAAATTGCGTAATGTTAAGGAAAAATTTGTAAAAAATGGCCAAATTCAATGAAAAACTAACTGAAATTTTGAAATCATTTCATCTTTGAATTTGAAATTTGTATTTGAGTGAAGACACAATAAGTCTATAAGAGTTTTAAGTAATCAATTCTTATTTTTGAAGAATATTTTCCTTTACATATTATGCTACGAAAGATAAAGTTATTTAGGTAAGTTTTAGTTATTATAAGCCTCTGCTCTTTGTTTTGGCAGTAATTTAGCAAACCATTTACCGTCAAAAGCATATATTTTTATCTCTTCAAAATAATTTAATATTTTTTTCTCTTTTTGTGCATTACCGCATCTCGTCTGTACTAAACGATAGGTTATATTTATTTATCATTTATATACATTGAATTTTAAGTCGGGGAATATTTTTTCTCTTTTGTGTTTAAGGCTGTAAGTCAATTAGTATTTATTGGTCCTTGTCAGCGACACTTTGTCCCTAAGAAAGAGCAGGCACCACGAGGCTACTTCATAGCAGTCCTCGGCGGCCAGCACGTCCTCTACAAGGCCCGCAATTTTTTCTATTCTAAGCAAACCTGCCGCGACTGAAGACAATTAGACTATCCTAAGAAGATATCGCAGAAATTAACAACGCCTTAGTACGCCACCATGTTTATTATTAATAAGATATTTTAGGATTTCATTTCTTTTTGTTATAATAATCTTCATTATCTTTGAATATACCTTATAAGATGCAGATTTCAGGTGTACATTCCTCCCTTTGCTGGTGAGGGTGCATTTGAGGCGAAGAAGTAAATCGCGTTTGCCATCTTTTCCCAAACGCAGTGCTTCACGAATCTCGTCATGATCGCAGGGATGACTGAATTCGAACACACTCTGGCCCATGACTTCCATCTGTAAAATAATTTAATATTGTATATGTATTAAAATGTATAGAAGTTATAATAAAATTGTTAACTATGAAGAAATTGGCAATTTTTGCCTAACACGTAGGTATTTAATATATACGTGTTAGGCAAAAATTGCCAATTTCTTCATATACGTACGTATCACACGTAGGTATTTAATATATCTCAGAGGGTGTCTAAGCCAATTATCTGTCCGATATTTGGTTTCCGGCATACGGGTACGCGACCCCGGGACCTCGAGCCACCACTTTCATAACCCGATCCAATCCATGTAAGTGGTGTCCCTCCCCTATATTCCAAGTCTTTCTGCCTCTTATTCCCTGTCCTTTCTTGGTTTCTCCCAGTAATGGGTTTGGAGGTCAGATGGCAATCGCTCCACAAAAAACCACTTCGCCACTCATATGGACCGATTGGTCTTAGTCGGAAGGCAGACCCTGGCAAAAGCCGGGACTAATGCCAGGAAGAAGAAGAACACGTAGGTATTTAATATATAACATATGCCTAAATGATTATATTAGTTTAATGATATCATCACACCGTCTCAGTGTAAACGGCTGTGGCTTCGATTCACTTAGCGAGAATGAATTATATGTATTTCCCCGCTCTGTTAAGAAATAAAAACTCAACACTTCCCGCTGTAACCTGTATACGAGATACAGCGTGAAGATAAAACAATGTTAGTATTTTCATTAAAATACTAAAACAGTAAGTCTTTATCAAAATGTATATCAACATATTCATGATAATATGTTAATCGTTATGAAGATAAGTAGAAATACTACATAATTCAATATATATTATGTTTACTTTTATTTCATAATACTCAATTTAGTTATCCTTAAATCATGACAAACAACACTAAAACCATAACAAAATCAAAGTCTTGACCGCAAACTGCAACAATATTATTTATTTTTAAATCTATATGTATTAATAAACAAACTAGTCTATACAATTTAGTAAGCAATTCCTTTAGGGAGCCGGAAAGTGCATTGAGTTTAACGACGATATAAAATTTAAATTTTTGACATAATTATAAAGCGGAAGTACCTATTTACTTTTCCTCTTTTAATTTCCTCTGATTTGGTATTTTTAATTGGAATTTTAAGCGGATTAATCGAAAATTGTTAAAATAAATTCTTATGCAGAACTTTCGAAAAATGTATAACCATAAATGTTTGAATAATACTTATAAATATGAAAACGAATGGAGGGAATTGACTTTAAAATTGCAATTGACAATGGATACCCCACAAATAATTGCATAGAACAAGCTTAGCACTAACCTGGAACTTGTTCAATAGTCTGACAATACCGACACAGTTATAAATATTGAACAAACAAAATAAGACAAGATATTTATACATATTATATAAGTAAAACTAAAAGCCAGTATAATATCTGTGTAACGGTGCTTGGACCTTCTAAATGCAAAACAGTGAGCGTATTTCGGTTTACGAAGTCAATGCCTTTGTTAGTATTTTTATACATATTGTATTGTTCGTACTTCGTTCGTATTTTATATTTAAAATTGTTTATTTTCTTTTAGATTCAGGATATAGTATAGAATATATCGTTATAATATATTTTCATAATACACCTAAAAGAAGTAGCTGAAAATTATGTTTAGTAGGACATTGTGATAAAACACACGATATAGTGTTAATGTGTTTACATATTGAGTTGGTACAACATTCGATACCAGATCTGTTTTAAGCTTGGGAGAGTAAGATAAAGTATTAAACAGAAATATATAATGTAAAAATAATATATATTATTTTTACATTACTATCTACAAAATGCTAGGCACGTGCCTACTATCTTCGTTTGGCTTTCTAATATTGTACATGTAGGGTGTGTGTACATATTTGGAACGAGTGACAAAAAAGATATCGTATGAATTAAAATATTCAATTAAAAGCTAAGCAAATCTAAGTAAATCCCACTATAAAGTGTAATATACGCAAGATACAAGTAATATTTATATGGTAGACAAGTTAGCAGCGATTTCGATTTATATAGCTAGCTGTAGGCAAATAATACAACTAGGTATCATTTTACTATTTATAATTTCAACATGATACGATAGTATGTCTAGGTATTCTTTAGCCATCGTTACTAATATTTGCTATGAAATTTTTAAAACTTTGTCAGAATGTAAATTATATATTAAGCAATTTTCTACTTTATAGGGTTTTATAAATATTGCTACTATAACATTTGTATGTCCATCTTATATAATAATTCAGGTTCTAGGTATATAGAATCCCCCAAGGTTATAAATCCACCAGTTGTAAAGGCAGTCAGAACAAAGAAATTATTTTATAAAAAACAAATACTAACCAAAAGAAAATCTTTGAATAAACATTGTTAATAATCAAGTTGTGTATCAGTTTATCATTGGATTAATATTCTTTGTCAAAATTAAAAATATCGGTATCGAAATATTATATGTGGTAGATTTGATTATAATGGATTGTATAAGTAAATAATGCTAATTATGCTGGCGTTAATAATTTATCTTGTTAAGATGTAATTTCCTTGTAAAGCTTTTGGGAAAACAATTCATAATAATCCGTTTGGTTTTTCCAAAATACTGCGTACACACGCATTGACGCAATTTACATTATTAGAATGCACGAGGCATCGATAATTTAAATACAATGCTAGCGCCAGTGACTTTAATATACGAAGATATATTTCTTCATAATACTATATATGAATGAAAGCCACTTTACACACTAATAAAACATATCTAAAACTAATAAAACATATCTAAAACTAAAGTCAGTACGATCAATAAAAAATAAACTAGTAAAGTTCATAGTGCAGTTATATTCTGCAAAAATTACATTAACAACAAGCAACAAGTTCGTTAATCAATTGTTAAAGGTAAAAAATATTCCATATCCCACAAGAATAAAGCGGACGGGTTTTATGGCGGTCATTCACTTTACCAAAAAATTTTATATATAAAAACAGATTTAAATTCATCGTTCCGTGTAAACGTGTATTTAGCACTTTGCTATTTCAGCATAAATAAAAATGGTGAGTCATGCTGTAAAAACGCGTGTCTAGGTTTTTTTTATTGCAAAATACTTTTCTATGAACAGAGGTACGTTTTATTGCATGCTTGAGAAAGTTTAACTTTTAAGAGATAGGTAATTAGTTATACAAATACATTGTTTATAGGTATACTGAAATTTATTATTTATGATTATTATTTATGAAATATTGTAATTTTTCATAAAAAACTATGACTGTTATTTCTATAAATATACTGGATAATTCAAATTATCAAACTTTCAAGTATCGAAATAAAATTATAAATTATTCTAAAAAAGAAAAATTATCTAAATATTTGGACCTGGCACATGGGATTACTGCCATGTCTGACTGCCACGTAGTTTAACTGAAAGTAGTTTCTGTTAAATGTGAAATAATACTAGCAAAAAGCCTCAATATTGGTCGAGGTTTTTCGCTAATAATAAGCCCCTAAAGAGTTATCTCTTGGATGTTGTATTAAGAATCGGGCGCAGAAGGCAATATTTCTTGAGACGGCGTGTATTGTGAGGACGTTCGCAACTCTGGAGCGCCAGCCTTGCGGCACCATTAAAAGGTTTTTTTTTGAATATAATTAAATGTATTTTTCTTTAATTTTACTTTTAATAGAAGAAAAATAGAAGCTTGCTGAGTGCTCTAAACAGTAAACGTATTATATGATGACATCCTGTTAATTTTTCAGAACACAAAACGGACTTCTATTTCTAGTAAAATAAATGAGGATATCACAATATTTGTGCGTATTATTTTCGCGAAATGTCCCAGAATTGGGCGGAAAGTGGAGTAAATGAATAGTGTCTTAACATTAGCTTCCCCACGTCTATCCCGCTATATGCGGGAAATAGTTTGAAACTATTATTTATAACTTTTAGTGTTATATTCATATTTTATATTATAAGACTGTATTTTTTGTATTGAGTAGGTCATTTATACTGGCCACCATATCTGTGGTGAGGGTTACATCGACAAAGAAGTATGTGTCCCATTTAAATATTTTCGTTGAAAAATGATTGTTACCTGAGAGACCCCAAGGTGCTCTGCGATGTTGTCGCTGCAGTATACAATGTCGCCTTGTTGTGATAACACCAAGACGAAGCCATCTAAAGCTTTCATGTAGGAAAGCTCAGACTGGACTTCTTCTAAGCCTTTTGGACTCTGCAGTTTTGGTGCTTCTTTGTCTTCGGGCACTGAAATATAAGAAAACAACATTTTTATCTGATATTATCTAGTTGCAATGTTTTTCAACAAAATATTTATCCTTCTTGTATGTATAAAAAGACAAATTTTGCAGTTCCTCATGTGTCCAATAACTATTAAGCTAGTAAAATTTATAAAAAAATATAAAATTGACCATTTTACTAACATTTTACTAACATTGTATAAGTACTTATCGGCTTTTTATGATCAGACTTTAGACTTAAAAATGATTTATTGGCCATTTTGACAAAAAATCAATACGTGTGTTTTAGTGACGCGTACCTAAGTTTTCAAAAAATTAATAGGTACGATGTCAAGGCAATTTCTACTAAAATTTCCAGTGCCAGATTTGTTTTTTCAGAAAACTATTGTAACTTTAATGATGACATTCTTTAATATTTATATATATATATATATATATATATATATATATATATATATATATATATATATATATATATATTAATAAGCAGAAATGCAACATTTTTATATTATATTGTAATGTTATCACTATAAAATTAATATTTGCGCTTAATAAAAGACGATATCCCCACAAACGATATCAGGCAAATTATAAATAATTACAATCGTGCTAGGACCATGGTTGTAATTATTAATAATTTCCAGCCGTTTAGTTTCTCTTCACTACAGCAGCAAGTGTTTAGTGACGCGATATATTTTGTACATAACATACATTATTCATATATCGACCTAAAACTCCATAAGATCGTACTTGTAATGTACGATTCCTGTAATGCTTCGCTTCGGTGCAAGTGCCACGCTTGATGCACAAGTTATATTGGATTTGCTCAATGTATTTATAAAAATGAATCACCAATATGTGTTTCTATAAGTAGATTGTAATATAATGTATTTTAAATTTACTTCATTTTGTAATATTCTACAGATATTTTTTTGGTAATTATGAAAATTTATACAATACGTGAGGTCAGATATATATATTTATTTTATTTTACCTTAACGCTGTATCCCGCACCTGAATACCTAGTGTTAAGAAACTTATTTTCCCGCTTTTTGCCTTTCTTTAAACAGATATACTAGAATTTTTTACAAGAAAGATACTCACACATTGAAACAACATCACGAACGCGCAAGTAGGAGATAGCAAGACGCATGACAGACGCCTTGTCGAGTTGTTCCACCTCCTCCTTCTTAGCTGGCAGCGCGGCAGTCAGTTCAGCAAAGATCTGCATCTCCTTGGTTCGCCGACACCGCGCTGCAACGCGCGACTTCTCCTTCCGCTTCTCATTATTCCTGGTGAAAACAAAAAAAAAACACTTTTCCTATAATTATTTTCAAATAGTGTCGTATACGTTATGAAACATTAAAGATAGTAGTTATATACTAAGTGATTTCATAATAGTTAAAAAAATAATATTTAATTGTTTTTTAATGTAAGCTAATATAATAAAGAAACTGATACAAAATGTTATTAATTAACACTTAGTAAGGTGACCTTTATGTTCATCGAAGCTACTTCTTAACATAAATAAATAACTAAGAAAATAGAAAACATATATAAATGACCCCTGCACCTCTTGGGACTGTTTAAGCACTCCGACTACTCATCTCATCTCATCACCGAGCCATACGTTCTCATCAAGCTACATCGAAATTTTGTAAATATGCTTGTGTAACTGATTCATGCTGTTAGAATCTCTGTAGGCAGGTTTTAAAAATTACCGCTATCTAAAGATTAGTGCTAAAAATTATTATTTGGTAACAGAGAATGCTATTTTATAAATATTTTTTATATTTATATTTAAAGAATTTATTAGAAAAATTAGAGGAAGGTTGCGATCATTGGACCGGCTCTTTGATTGTACCACCTAATTATATCAAAAACTATAGATGGTACAAGAAGTTCAATACGTTGCTAGGCAACAGTACCGAGCCCGTGGCCCACCCGCCAAACCTCAGCGAGCTCGCGTCACGTGGTAAGTAGTGATATGTGTACCTGTGTCAGTGATGACTGTGATATAAAAACCGAGCCATCAACAAATTGATGTAAGTAACATTGTATTTATCCATATTTGATGATTGTATTAGATCAGAATAGCAAATTTATTTGCGCTTACATAGACTGTGAAGGTTTTATCTCTTTTGCACGTTTTTTAATATCTGCTTTCGTTCTGTTGATATGCCTAGTTGCCATCAATGGAACTTAATTGTGACGCCATTATTGGACCGGTCCAATCAAAGAAACTTAGCGAATTACTTATTTTCACTGCTATTAATGATGCTACATTGTAAGAAATATAGTAACCGGGTGAATTTCCTATTGCAATAGTTACAAATACAAATTTTCTAAACTACTTTTACTTTATTCTCAAAATAATAAAAAACTAAAACATTTTATTGGACACTCCAGCAATATTGAAAATGTATTATCAAAGTTAATGAACAAAGATTTTTGTCGGCAGAGGAAAAGAAAAGGACATATTATTTTGAACAGTAACTAGTGTGAAACTCGCCATAGAATCTTACAGAAAAAAAATATTGGATTAAATAAAGCGAGTCGAATCTATGGTATTTCAAAAGCCACATTTAAAAGAAGATTGGTCGTGAAATACCAAAATGTTGTCGAAGAAGTTGATATAGTGAGGTCAAAAGGAGATTTCCTTGAAGCTTTGGAAACTGAATTAAGGGATCACATAGTTGAAATGGAGAATTCCTTTTTGGTATTAAGATGTCGGAGAGCTGGCCTTCCAATTAGCTGAGGAAAATCAAATTAAACATTGTTTTAATAAAACCAATGAAGCTGCAGGGAAAAAATGGTACTATGCATTCATGAAACGCCATCCAGATATAAGTCTCTGTTATTCAAGAGCCACATCTATCTTTCTACTTTTTAATAAAAAATAAAACCTTTTTTTTTCATTTGAGTCACCTTCATTGGACCATTAATAAAAATGTTTCTAAGTCCAATGATAGCAACTTAGTGGTCCATTCACGGCAAAGGTGGTCCAAAGAAAGCAACTCGTTATTGCAAAGTTATTTTAGTATTTTTCTAAAGCCTCTCAACTTTAATTGCCAATAATTTATATATCATTGATTTACATAAAAATCATCACATTCCAATAATTGGTTTTAATTTTTCGGTGATATTTCATGAGATATGATGTCATAAAGTTACGTGGTCCAATGATAGCAACCTAACCCTACATTATTTTTGAGTTGTTTAAACTACTTAATATTATACTTGTATAGCATAATTTTATTACTTTATTAACTTTTTGTGTAAATTACATAAAAATATTAATTTGATTGACTTAATTTGAAATTTTCACATTTTCATTTGACAATGACCTGTTTTAATTACCTGTTTACTATTTAGTTAAGTTTATTTTTATATAATAGTTTAAGTTTCGGAACAATACTGTATGTAGTGTACAGCTTACAACAGTTCTATATCAAATTATGTACGAAAGATAAAATGCATTGTATACTGTGTAGCTTCTTTTATCAATAAATAAATAAATTTAGATACAAAATTTTGTATTATGTGAAAAAAAAAAGCAAAAGCTAATAATAAATTTATAATTAAGTATAAAATATGTATATGTAAATTTATTTATCGTCCTACTTTTCTCCCACGTTAAAAATGATAACATAATTTAATATAATAGTATTTATTATATTCAATTCAATATAGTATTCAAATATTTTCTTATTTCCAATTATTATTTAAAATATATTATAATGTTCATAAAATAGCAAAAAAGGGAGATTATTACATAATAGTTAACAAGAATATTATATCTCATACGATGTCTAACCAATTATCTATCCGATATTTGGCTTTTAGGGATATGGGTGAGTAAGCGATACTGGATTTTCGAATCACCACTTTAATATCCTCATTCAATCCATGGAAGTGGTCTCCTTTCCCCCTTTTTCAAAGTATTTTTTCCTCTTATAGGTTTGGAGGTCAGGTGGCAATCGCTTCACTAAATACCACAATTCGCCACTTAAATGGACCGATGGATAAAAATAGCTGGGTACGTCTAAGGCGTCGCCATTAAATGACGTGCAATCATATCGCTCTACACCTGCGACAAGTGGGCAAGTGAGGGCTAGTTTCAAGTACGGCCACAGCTATAAACATGCATAAATCTGGAGGCATCTACCACGACCGTCCATGCTTGTATAAGCCTAGGCCAAATGGCGGGAGGTCACTGGTGTGGTTTGCGACACCAGAATACCGTCCAAGCTCAAGGGACTAATATACAAGATCATTATCCGACCGGTTCTTTTATACGGCACCGAATGTTGGCCAGCATTAACTAAGCACATTCAGGAGCTTCACGTCATAGAGTTGAAGATGCTGAGGTGGATGTGTGGAGTAAATCGGTCCGTGTCGTCGCATATAAAGCGTCGCCTGAGATGGTATAGCGTTATGCGCCAGCCTAAGAACTATGTCGGTGGAAAATGCCTTGATATGTCTGTTCCTGGAGTTAGACCAGCCGGACGCCCAAGGAAGTGATGGCTGGATGTAGTGACGCTGGACATGAGAGCCAATACATTGTCCATTGAGGATGTTGAAAACGAAACAAAGTGTAGTAAGCTTAGTCGGAAGGCAGACCCTGGCAAACAAAGACGGGAAGCCAGGCGGAAGAAAAAGAAGTTATCAAGAATATTCGATGAAGTATTGTTATATTAATATGATTCAAATTAATTCCTTTGTTTATAACATGTATTTAATTATTGTCCTTATTTACATTAGACTTCTAATTGTATTTTCATTGTCATTGGTTCGATACTGTTATCAAGTAACACAGAAAAAACAAACGTATTACACATATACATTTATGTATATAAATATTAAAATAATAAATACGCTTTTTTTATTTTTGTTACCTTTTCTTCACAGCACAGAGCTTGTCCTTTTTCCCAGGCACCTCGGACACACCGGGTATACACATATTGGCACACACAGTAGGTATATTTAGCACATATAATGTTCAATAAATTAAAGTGCGAGTAAGTAATGCAAAGACAGCACTTGAAACAAGACAACTCTCCAACAAATCACTAAGCAGTGTGGCTTACAATTACAAAAAAAATATCCATTAATTTGTCATTAGATCCTAACCAACAAGTAAATTTTATCATTTGTTCCAAATAGCATATTTAACAAATGCGTCAACAAATGTCTTTATAAATCATTATTAGTTATTGATTATATTGTTTAGAGATGGTACACTTTTCTGTTTCTACATCTTACACTTTGTATTTATTGTATTTTCAAATCAAATATATAATGATCATTATCATCGTATGTTGCAAGGTAGTCAAATTTAATTGCTAAGCCATTTATTTTTCTTAATATCAACTCTGAATTTATTTTAGTTAAATTATTTATATAATTTTTATAATAAATAATTAAGTAAATACCATGAATATTTCAAATCTAAAATTATAGCATATGGCAATTAACATTTTTTTTATTATTAGGTACTACAAATTTTCTTAAAATAAATCTTATCTTAACGATTAAATATGACAATCTTAAATAGTACTATATAATATAAAAGCCAGTCCATAAAACTCATATGCTGATTCATTGGATATAAAATTATAAGAGCAATCAAATCCGTTGTTACCTATTGACGCAAACAGGCCTCGGGACGTGCTCAGACTAATGAGCCGAACCAAAAACCGAGGGAAAAATAAGCACTGTTCGTATATTGCCTCTCATGTTGCTTTAACGTGCACAAATGTATTATAATAATACAAAAAATATTTATGCAAATTATACATCTACGTCATTTACTAATCTGTCTATTTGAAATACATTTTATAAGTATTTTTAGATATAGACATAAGCTTTGTGAGTTTTTTTTTTAATCTTTTTAAATATTATAAAAATATAATATATAATATATTACGTCGTCAAAAAGTCTAAAAAATATAAAATAACCATACAGCTACAATAATAAATGTTCGATACATATAAAATTTCTGATACATTCAAAAATTTTGTTTCTATCGATCACCAATATATATGTCTTTATTATATTTACTTATTATAAAACATTATTTTAAAGAAGATTTATCGATATAATTGTTTATGACACTATTACAAATCATACGTAATCTACATAGGTATATAATAAAACGCTAGAAAGTCAATTCTGTACATAAAATATTTAAAAAAAAATTGATTGGATCGGTTAATATATCGATAATAGAAGCTAAAAATCCACTCAGCAGAATTTTTGTCTGTTTATTTGGCCTCCAATAAGGCAAAAACTACTGGACAGAAATTAATGAATTTTTGTATAGTAATAGCTTATAGCCCCGACTCACATACATTTTAGTTTTTATACCGGTATTAATATTTATAACTATATATATATAAACTAAAAAACTACGCAGTGGATTTTTTTGTTCGTATGTTTGTTTATTTCTTCGCGAATCACGTTGTCTTCGTGAATCACGAACAGTTGTCGTCTTGGCATTCAATGAGGTTTCCGTAAAAAGGAAATAGACATATTTTAACTACGTGGATTACTAGCAAGTGACGCTAAATTATATATAATAGAGTTTGTCGAATAAATTATTTAATTTCTTTGTAATATGAGCATTATTTAAGTTCAAATTACTTTTTTTTAGTATAATATTTTATTTTAAACATTGGCGATGTTTGAAATAGAAGATAGTAGTAGTACATTTGTCAAGACTAGAAGAAAGAACACGAAGAACGCGGTGTATTTAAGAATATAAAAATATTCAAATTACATCTTTTAAAAAAAACAAATAGTGTTGGTACGATTTGGATTATAAATTTCAAGTGTAGCAAGTGGATCAATATCCACTTGCTACTTGCTATCATAGCGTAAAAAATACAATTATTTTTTACGCTATGATAGAAAAGCTAGGACATAATTTGCTTAGACTATATGTTAATTATATATACGTTTACGTATTAATATATACATGCAAGAACCATATAGGTAAATTGATCGTGATTTTTAATAATAGACAAGACTGATTCAAAAAAGACGACAAGAAAATCGAAGAATTGCGTTGTGACGTAGGTATAAAATTTTAGAACGAACACGATCTAGCTAATTTAAACGGGCGAAGCCGCGAGTGGGTCACTAGTTCATAATATAGACAATAACTAACCCAAGGAAAGTAATTCGATAGACACATCACATAGGTTGATTTCACAAAATTGCTAAAGGAAAAAACTGCATAAGTATTCGACCACGTGCATTTATTATAAACAAAATGTAATACGATGTGGCACGAGCAAAACAAACTTATAATGTAACAGGTTACAGATGTGGAAGTGG
Source organism: Dione juno (assembly GCA_037127375.1). Lineage (NCBI taxonomy): Eukaryota > Metazoa > Arthropoda > Insecta > Lepidoptera > Nymphalidae > Dione > Dione juno. The sequence goes on from JAXRJS010000067.1 coordinate 3,705,768, forward strand.
ACTAGTTTCGGACACGATAAAACAGACAGTGGACGATAAGGACGGCTATATTTAAGTGGAATGTATTGAGGAAAAATATCGCTCCAACGAAGCGGTCGCGGTAGTGGTAAAAAACGGGAGAATTTTAAATATATCAATTATTGCAAGCAATGAAATGGAATGCCAGGCTGATCTTGAAGTAAACTTTCATTAAACATACCAAGTATGAAATATGTTTTCCTTATATAACGGTTACTCTTTATAATATGTACTACATATATTGTGTCTACTATAGTTGTCTACTATAGTACCTTTATATATATATGTTATATATATATATATATATATATATATATATATATATATATATATATATATATATATATATATATATATATAGTATTAAATTGATTAATCATATATATATATATATATATATATATATATATATATATATATATATATATATATATATATATATATATATATATATATATGATTAATCAATTTAATACTAAGAACTTACCTTACCTTATTTTAGAATTCGTTTGTGCCGGCAAAATAAAGTTAATAAAACAAAATTAATAAATACAAAAGTTAATAAAAAAAAGTTAATAAATACAAAACAATACATTGAACACAATTCCAATGCAATGCATTGAATCTTTACTTTTTGTATTAATAAAAATAACTAGAATTAAATTTCAGTAATATAATTAATTTAATATAAAAATATAACTGCATGCATTCTAATTTTGTTATCTATACTAAAAATACCGTTAGCATAATTTAACTGCTCTTTGTATAAGAAACCAGTGGAACAAATGACTCGAATTTGGAACCAGTTTGATATGTGCAACATAAAGGGCCAACGTATTCATAACAATATTATAAGACTGGACTGTTAAGCAGTATTAAGATAAGAAAATAAAACATCTTCTTTGTCTTTGTGAGTCTACGAGCAAGATTTAGATGGTCATAATGCGAACAAAATAAATATTTTTTTAAGACTACTAGGTCTTTTAATACAGGTATTAAACTATGACTACTAATGATCAGGTGACGCAAGACAGTCAAAGTAAAGCTTGATAACTTGAGAAAAAAATAATTAAAGAATTATTTGATAACCACAATGTTTCAGATAAAGTGTGACAATAGTCTATATATATGTATATGTGTATATTGTACTAGTCTAGTATAGTCTACAATGAGGTGAATAATGTGTTTCGTCTACTCGATATTAATTGAGATAAGTGTGTATATAGTTATCTCAATTAATATGAATATGAATAATGGACAAAAGATAGATACATCTGGATTGGGTCATTTTATGATAGAAAAGTTGCGAGTGCAACCGAATTTTTCTTTAAAATAAATTAGCCATAAATCTAAATAAAAAATTTAAGTCAATTGATTATTTTTGATTATTTTTATTTATTGAAAATATCTGTATTAAGATTTCGTCATCGTAGCAAATATATTTTTTATTTAATGGGAGATTTTTAAATTAAGTTATATTTTGTATATAATATGTAGGAACAAGTACCTACATATGTATGTAAATTATATTTCTTGATAAGTGCCATAAACAAGTATAAAAAATGCCCTTGAATATCAAACTAACTACAAATAGAGCATAAAATAAAAGTAAATAAGTGTAAGGAAAAAAATATGAATTTAATTTAATCATAGCTTAATTTGGAGCGTTGGTTTATTTCTCACTGTTAGATCGCAATTAAATTATGGCAGGTATTTCGGGTACTTTGAACAAAGAATCTTGTTAAATGTACATTTAAAACGTATAATATTCTTATTTACAATATTTAACAAGGCTTGAAACACGATCTGAAGTTACAATTACTTTTAGCTGCAATATAATTAATTTTCATATATTTTTTTCTCAAATAAATAAAGCACTTTAGCCATATTAATTGCATATATTTTCGTAATCGGGAATAATCTTAAAATGTATCCTGAAAAACTAAAATATAAGATAATTAACCAAAAAATCTAGAAACAACAACAGTAGTAATTTTAAAATGTACTTTTCATCTTTTTTTTTAACATCAATAAATATGTGCAATACCTACTAAGCTAGACGTTACTAAAAATAAGAGACAAAGTGTCTAATATATAGTAGTACTGTCTAGTTCTGAAATTAACTGAATGATGTAACTTATACGTATATATATGAGTTTCTAGATTTATATAGAAGTTAGCAGATCTGTTATTAAAGGTAATTGTAAAAATAATTGCGTGTTTTCTGCAATTGAGCACTAGTACTATATGGTTTTAAATCGACTATAATTTTGTAAAATAACTAGTTAAACCTCCTTGGTTTGAATAAGCATTTTGCTAAGAGAACGTCAGTGTTCCATTTTTTTATTGTTCATGGTACTTATGAACAATGCAAATAAGATATTTTTGAAAGTTTGAAAATTTTAATCTATGTGCCAGACCAGACCCCATATTTAAGATAGATTATGGCCTATAAATAAGTATCAATATTATGGATATATGTACATTTTTATTTCTGTTATTCTTATTTTAATGAAATTTGTTTGAAAATAGACTATAGACCCAACGACAATGACCCAAACCATGAGAACAAAATAACCTGTTAATAATTATTAATTACGATAGGCGCCAGTAATACACAAACACCACTTTTAGATATAAATCACGATATTTCTTTAAAATCAGACACCAGTCAAACTGATTGCAACAGACAGCTAAATGCTCATTAGTCATTATCTATATCAAAATATTGTTAAAATTCCAATTTTATACAAGCTAACCACATGCCTCGACAATTGGCAGTGATTGCAAAAATAATTATGTTTCCGTCCAATAGAGGAGTTGTGACGTGCGAATGCAAATTTGTATGTCCGCTCTTTATTGATATCGTCGACGATTTGCCAGCTACGTGAGGCTTAGAATGTAGCAAGAATCAGATTAAATTGCGTTGATTTGTTGTAATTGGTTTTAAAATAATCACCAACAGCTAAGTTTTTCATGTGATTTTTTTCATTAAATCTGTATTAGGAACAGACCTGAATAGCACTTTTTAATATCAAATATTCAACGTTTCCCTTGCATAATGCAATTGTAATCTATGAAGTTATGCCAATGCTCATAAACGACATAATGTCATTTATACGAAGAACTATTATTATAAAGTTTATTTATGGTTTATGATTTATTCATTACATAGGCACATAATAATATGAGTATGCCTGAGGAAACTGTATTACTTGGAATTAGTCTAGATACTTGCAATGAAACTTGAGACATACTACGCAGTTTTGTTAATAGTAAATTAAATACTTCTACATTAACCTCGAGAAGGTGTAAACAAATCAAATCAAATAAAAGAACTGCGGTGTGACATAGAACAACGATTTAAAAATATTTTGTGGTTTAGCTTCTAGTGTTCTAGTTTCAATATCAGGTATCTGTTACCACGAAAAATTAAAAATTAATGCGTCAAGATACAGAACCCATTCTCTTTGGTTTTGCAAAACATTGTAGTCATCCCAGGGTCCATTATTAAACCAGTTCAATGATATCGCATTGTATTGTTTTGTTTAATGATAAAGAATAAGAATTGGGTGAAATAAAGCTTCTTAAATTGAATTATAATTGTTAATTTCTATTAAAATCCTAAGAAAAAATATATTTTTAAATAATTTGTATTGTAAAAATCTTTCATTTACTTTAACTTCTAGAATGTTGTATGTAAGTTATGATTTGATACAAAATTAAAACCGGTCCTATGTTTTCCTTAATCATTAACTTCTGTCTAAACACCGTCATAATGTCATTAAAAGGTATTTAATCCAAATGATGGCTGGCACAATTACTGCAGATTGTTTCGAGCGTTACTTTATAGCGTGTAAGACACTATACATATTGAAAATCATATATTATAAATACAGCAAATTATTCTGTTAGTTATTCATTGCACGCGTTATATCCTTAAAGATTCACTACTGCATGACTGGCCTGATACAATGAAGATTCTTATTGTTTTCGAATAAGTCTTAAGTACGACTTACAACGTTGCGAGTAAACACAATTTTTTTCATACTTATTATGAATGAATATGAATGTATCAGTATTTAGGTACTTGTGTGCTCGAGAGCTACATTGTTTAACGTTTATTGTAAATATAGGGAGGTCGGGTCATCCGTGCTCACCTCATAATAGACTAGTGACTACTTCGGAATAATTAATAAAAAAAAAATTGTAAATTTATCATCGATTTTTAGGGCTTAGTATTTCAAAAGAAAATCTCTTTGTCTACCTATCTATCAAGACCGCGTGGGGTTTCTATCGAGCTAAATGCTTGCTAGAAACTCCACGTGGTTTTGATAAAAATGCTCTTGACATGCTTGCCCTTAGAGCACAGAAAAAATAAAACTTCTAAGTCAACACAATCAGAAGACACGGTCGTCGGTTTTCCGTTTATGCCGCTTATTGTTTGGAATTTGAAGTTTAATAAAAACCACACAGAATAAAAATCATTGCAAACTTATATTTGTTAATATCATACAAATTCACTAAGGCGTATGCGCTGCCCGCAAACTTAAGCTTGTAAGCTTTTTAAGTAAGATACATATCTTACTTGCACTTGTCAAGTTTTTTTCTTTGAACATTATTTAGCTTACAATACGTTGTACATTATTCAGTTTACTTTAGCTGACAATAATTTCTTTTGAGTAATAAACTATTTCAACGTAAAATATTATCTTATAAGATAAACATTCTAGTAAGCGTAGTACAAAAGTAGTACAAAATAACTTAGTATCTACGATTTGCAAAACAGCAATTGAACTAGGCGAATATAGTATTTAATACTTGTACATTCATGGAATATTAGTTTCATCGTTTTCGATAAGCATAATGTTGCCCTACATCATTATGTATTTTTTTTACCTTACGTATTTAAAGTACGTATGTATATTCTACAAATTCAACTCGTATGGATACAAGCACAGAAGGTATTGTGGAATACTACTTAGCTTGCTAGTATAAATCATCGAATAAACTATCATAATTATCAATATGTAAACGCGCATAATATGGAAGTTAGAGTTTGTTGTAGATAAACTAATAGCCGGACCTGTTATCAACACATTACGTACCTCATGTTGTTAAAGGAGTGAGGTTATCGCTTGCACTGTGCCTGCCTTGTTTCCGCTGGCTCAGACATGCACTCTTTAAAGTAGATTAAACTATCGAACTAAACACAGTCGTCTAAAGCACTGTTTTCCTCAATTATTAATCACTTATACCATTTACTATTTGTAAGTTATGACGAGTTTTTATGGTTCTTCACGAGATTCTAAGCTTTCGCGTGGTTTAATCAGCTGAAGAGCACGAGGTGTCTTACGTGCTGGCGTGCTTCCAATTGTTATTAGCAATATGATAAATATTTCAAATATATGACACCAATCCACCACACCCCCGCGAACTTTTCTTATTATTTATTTGGGTGTAATTTGAATTAAATATAAAATAGAACTACATTACTTGTTTTGGTTGTATATTATTACGTGACATTGAAATTTTAATGTTATAAATTAAAATATATAATTTTGCCAAAAAAAGGCAAACACGATACGACGACGAGAAGATTTTTTATTTCTTAGCATTTATGGATTTACGTACTATATACTTGTGCCTTTCGATCCAAGTATAAAATGGTTATGATTAATAAAATTTTACTTAGAATATATATATATATATATATATATATATATATATATATATATATATATATATATATATATATATATATATATAATTTTACAAAATTATAATTATACATATATATAAAATATATATATTTATTTTTTTAAATGTATGTATATATGTATCTAAGTAAGTGTGTAATCTGTGTCGGCCTATATTCCAGTCTTACTTTTTTTTATGGTAGGGGTGGCCTGGAAGAGACCACCTGTGGTGATAAGGCCGCCTTTACACCACAATTGTATCACACTCTTATTTTTCCTTTTCTGTAATTTTTATTCTTTGTGTTGGTGTGTATTCTTTGTATTAAAATAAATGAATAAAACAAATAACAAATATTTTGTATTTATCTATATCTACTATTCTTTACTTTACTAATATATTATAAAACTGAAGGGTTTGTTTGATTAAATGTGATAATCTTAGAAACTACTAGTGTTCATAACGGCTTTATTTCGTCAACGCTGCTGCTGTGTATAAAACGCCTCCTTCTTTTTAAGCTATATGATATATTACTTTCATACAAAGACTTCAATATTTAAAAAAAAAAAGAAAATAAAAAAAAAACGCTAACAAAATGCAACAAATTTTCTCTCTATTTCTCTTTTTTTCTCTAAATTTTATTACAATTTACTCCAAAGATATATTCATAAAATGTTCAATAAAGCTAATTTCTATACTATTACTAATATACTTCTTATTCCATGGAGTTAGAGCATAATTTAGAATGTGAAATATTCACAAAATGCTTAATAATGCAGATTTTAATACTCGTTACTAATATACTTCTTATTCCATGGAGTTAGAGCATAATTTAGAATGTGAGATATTCGTTAAATGCTTAATAAAGCAGATTCAATATTCGTTATTTCTTGTTCATTAATATACTTCTTATTTCATGGAGTTAGAGTATAATTTAGAATGACAAAAATAAAGCTGAAACAAGCGCATGTTGCTGCGCATTTATATTAGAGCGATATGCTCGTTTAAACGAACGGCTTTTTTTATATGCTACCTAATATAACGAACACCTCTAGGAACTACTAGTTCAAATTGTAAATACATTTTTGTTTTGGATAGTCCATTTATCAAGGAATGCTTAATAGGCTATTAATGTTTCTATGCGACCCACTAGACCTTTGGTCATAGTTAGCTCGGCCAAATAAAATGTGTCATGTGTCACACATCTCGTAGTAGATTCAATATCTTGGAAGTCATTTGACTAAGGGGACAAACCCAAAAGTAAAAGCTGGTCGGTTATACAAAGAATTATAATATTGCAGTTATCACACTAAACGGGAATACTGATACACGATTTTTTTGCGTCATAATGTAGATATTAGATTTTCATTACACTACACCAGTAATTATTTTTACCATTAATTATTATTGAAAATAGCCACGTGATAAGATATGACTTTTGTTTGGATTAAAACTGCTTTGAATCTTTTTTTTGTTTCAATCGGTTTTATTTTTATCAAACTGAATCATTTAACATTTTATTCGAAAAATATGAACCAAAAATTGTATAGATGCAGGCAGTTAATACAATTATTAATAACTGAAAAAAACGGAGAAAAGTTATATTTTAGTTATATTAAGTTTTTGAGAGCAGCATCTATCAAATCCGAAAAAAATGTCAAAATTACTCTTCTTAAAATTAACTGCCCATAACTACTTTATACCGTTGTAGCGTTTGTAACGTTTTTTTGTCGTCACGTCTAGTCATTTGCAACTTTAATTAACCTAATAGAGTGTAGTTGAGGGGAGCTTCTTTCATATTTAATGAGAAAGAAGCCTAGCACAATATTTTCACACAGTACATAATCGATAAAAAAAATTCTCAAATATAGACTTGTAAAAAAAAAATCATAGACTGTCCGAAAGTTTTGGCTAAAAATGACTCTAAAGCCTTGGAAATATAAAACTAATCATTAAATGGTTTTCTTTATTGGGTTGTTTTTGCTGATGTGATTAAGGTGGTGTCAAATTTAAAGGTGACAGTGCAAGATCATAAGGATTTTTATAAGATGATTTTTGTAATAATATTATTTACTCGTGAGCGATCGCTTTTTGAACATTGTTCAATCGCAACTAAACTAACTATTGAAAACTATTAAATATGAGATTTGTCAGAACTCGATTCTAACAAAGGAGAGCTTTTGCATTCTGAAGAGAATTGTGTTAACGCTTACTAAATGCCTTGTAAGTTTAATGTATAATTACTTACAGGCCACACAATGCTGAAAATAAACAGTCTTTAAATTAAATAAACAGTCTTTAAATTAAATAGAACATATAAATAAAAAAAAAATGTGCGAGCAGGGAATCCTAATTGGTTATAAAATAAAAACATATATAATGATATTATTTGTTTCACTTTATTTAATTAGCTACAACCCTTTATAATAATATATTTCTATTATAATATATAATAATTGCTTTTATAATAAATATCACCTAAAAGAGTATGGAGTATTGTGCCCACATGTGCCTACTCGTTTATTTTTTTTGGGGCGCGCCAAGTCACGGGATAAAGTCGTGGGTTGAAGGTGATTGTTTTTTAAAATATCATGTGTCTAGTGGGTATAAAAACAAGGGCAATCAAACGAAGTAATATAATATTAGTTTTGTGGTTTAGAATTTTTCTATTTATATAATTTAATTTCCGTAACTACTAAATAAATTTGGTATTTTTTTTTTGTTTTATTCAACCTAAGAAAGAAAATAAAGAAGACGTGACTCAGAATGTAGGAAACTATAAACCAATAAGGAAAGCTTAATAGAAGTATAGGCCTCAGCGAAAGTTTTACAGTGTGATAAGTTGATTTATAACATTAATAAAAAGTTAAAATTGAAAGGTTGGATGTTTTTGAAAGTTTAGCAGGACAATTTGTAATATAACTATAATATCTAAGAATACAGCTTAATAAAATCATGTTGGCTTGCGGTATAGAAATATTATGGATTCAAGCAATTTTTCTAGTATCTGCCTCGTTGAAATTCAAATGGAAAATTGCCAATAACTCGTGTTAAATTGTAAAGCCGTTTTAAAAAGCGGCCAAGTATCCTGAACATGCCTAGTTTGTAATATTTAATATAAAATAGCACAAGTAGGAACCACCTGTTTGACGGTGTTGACAGTTTGAGTATGATACATTTCTAAATGTACAAACAAAATATAGGAAAATAGCAAAGTTCAACTGATTGAAGCAGCCGACATAATTTTAGTTACAAGTAAAGAACATGCTATGCTCGATAAGTTTGTAATATTTTTTGTGACTACTTTACATTGTGCTGACTACTTCCTGTTTTAAACAAAAAAAAAGAAGATATTTACATAAAGAAAATTTTACTTGTTGAAGTGAATCAGGCAACTGAACTGTAAATTTACTTCTCATTAGTATATAATAATAGTATATAATAAACTATAAGTAACCTACTATAAAATAACTAGCTTTACCACCTTAGATATATATATATATATATATATATATATATATATATATATATATATATATATATATATATATATATATATATATATATATATATATATATATATATATATATATATATATATATATATATATATATATATATATGTGTGTGTGTGTATAATATATTACCAACGAGTGACGTAAATGATAACTGAAATATTGATTTATTTTATCGTGATTTATATCAGTAAATTCATTCTTAAAGTAAGCTACATGTGCTTAGCTCGTGAATACATTTTTACAAAGAGGTTTTATTAAAGCTGTTTTTCTTTGTTAATGATACGCGTAAAATAAAATCACTAAAATAAAAATATTGTTAAAATATTTGGAAGGGAAGTCATAATATTAAACAACAATTAACAACGCAAGCGTGTGGATCTGATAAGTAAATTATTTACAAATATGTATGCCACATTAGCTTATATCTATAAAAAGTTGTTAATATATCTTTTAATTACGAAAAATATTAACTCATCTTTTTATATAATATTACATCTCTAGACTTACATAAAATCTTCTAAATCGACTACATCCGTATATTGGCATGGCTGACCATTGACGTTGAAGCACATGCTATTGTAATCCCACTCTGGTTTTTGATGGCATGGTAAATTTGCTTGAATTATTGGCGATGTTGTATAAACAACTGGAGGATAGTATTGTTGGGGAATATTTTCTGGCACATAATAGTTTCTATTGTAACATTGCACTGATATGTCATTACAATCACTGTACTGATTATAATTACGAAAATTGGTAGTTGACAACTGACCAGACCACTGGTTATCCATCGGACACTGCATATCCCATCCGGTTTCCTCAAAGTTGCCCACAACTGGGCAACGTTGTATAAGAGATTCACCGTTCACTAACATAATTTGTACAACAGTCCATCGAGCTACATAATCAACGAACGACTGATAGCAGAAAGATGGGCTTATCTTGTTCGTTATTTCTCGCATAGTAGCAAATATGGTACCTATATGAAAGATAATGGAACGTATGATATATGTTTTATTCTATTGATAAATCTATTAAAGACAAATTGACTTCTATGGCTTAATGACTAAATTGACGAACATTTCATTCTATGTAGTACAGAAAATGTTAAGTACGTACTTCCACTCAATTTTTTTTTTTTTTTTTATGATTTTTTGAAAAAAGTTATGAATTCATTAGAATTGGGATTTTTTTACCTCGTTGATAATAGCATATTAGCTATATAGCTCATTAGTATGTGGCACTTATGTATATACGTAACGACGTGTCTATACGTACGTGATAACAAAAAGAAAACTTTAACCTAATAAAATTTTTCTATTACGAAATCAGTTATGTCTAAATCTTATTCATACTTTAGTTGGGATACTTTAATAGGAGCCGTATTACTAACCTCACGACTCCGATTGGTATATAGGTGGATATTGGTGTAAAAAACTTTAAACAATTTGTTACATATTCTTTTCAATCGGGACTCAAATTGACGTGTGCTTATAGACCTGCGACGTGTCACAAGAGGGCACAGCTCGAAATATTGTATATTAGGTACCGTGTACCCAACACGATGGTCAGGTAGTTAAAAAGGTGCATATAAATGAATAAGCTTTCAATATTACTATCATGATATTTTGTAGTGAGTAATTCATATGAGTGAAGTTCCATATTTAACCTCCTTGTTCTACAAAAAGTGTACTAAAAATTCATTTTTATTAGTTCATGGAAGATATATATATATATATATATATATTTTGTTGAGGGCACTTTTAAATGTAATAGAACCTAAAACGTTTCCAAACGTTTGTGCAACTTAATCTCAGGAACGGCTTAACCGATTCAAATCCAATTTTCACCATTGTACTATGGTACTCTTGAGTTAACATTTAGAGGTCGGTATTTTTCAAAAATTTCATTTCCTTCAAAAAAAAAATAGATAAATAGTTACATACTTAGGCAGCAATGGACATTTAAACTGTATATGTGTATGTATTGATGATACAACTTAAGGGTATATATCATCGGATACTGTGTAGCCGATGAGGTACACATGGTTCAGCTTAGTTCAGTTCTTTAACTATAGCATTTCAAGCGTACCAATTGAGCACAATTAACCTAGGCAATGTCGCTTGTATGAGAGACGACATACAGATATATGCACGAAGTAAGTCTACAAAACGTCATCCAATAGATTTGTAATTAAGTAGCAAGTTACTAAACTTGGCCTATGTATGCAATGTCGTCTGCGAGACCATAAACGTGCGTCAGAAACTGCTCGTGCTCATTAAAATTACGTTGGCTACTAAACTCTAGATTAGCGCATATTAATTATTATCTTCTTTGAAAAGTTATGAAATAGGCAACAAATTATCATAGTAAATTTGTGGTCGAAAATAAATCATATACAAATATTTAAAATTATTCTGCTGGTAAAAAAATTGGTAGGTATTTAATTTGAAATAAAGAATGATATCCAAATGATATTGGAATAATAAGATATCAAATCTTGAATCGAAAAAGATTACGGACACAGAGATTTAAGTAGGTATCTGAAGCAACTAAAAATAGAGATAAATTGGATTTTCTTCAGATGCTATTTATCAAGTTGTGTTTTGAACAATAATCATATTTTATAAATTCATTTTAAACTACTTAAGAATATTGTAGCTAAGCCATAATTATAAATGTATAAAATTACAAAGTCAGACTTTACGATACAGACGATATACTACATGTTATAAACGAGAAAAAAACAACATAAGACTTGTGTAGTATACCATTATCTCCATTTAGTTGTTAACCTAATTTTGAAGTCGACAACTCCAACTTTTGAGTCTTTATAGTTAATTATATGAGCGACGGGAATGTAAATGTTACGAAGCAATTTATTAGAATTTCTCTACATTGACTTATATTTATCTAATAAAACTATATTAACCAGTACACACACACACACACACACATATATATATATATATATATATATATATATATATATATATATATATATATATTCTTAATACTAAGTATTATTACTAAGTACATATATCTATGTAAATTCGAACATATTGAAATATAATATAACATTTACACTTATAAGATAATAGTCAAGACTATGATTGTAGTCTAAGCCTCATTACTTGTCAGTCAGGAAGTAAACTCAGAAATAGTTCACGATTTTGTCGCAAGGTGCCAGTGATACAAAATACTCTATTACACTTCTTTGTTCCTGAGGCTTCGGAATAAGAATAGATAAAAAGTAAATGTACAACCGTTTTATCGAGTTATGTAGAAATTGTGACACGTTAGTTATTTTTATTGTTAGCATCTTTATTATCATAGTTATAATAACAGTCAACTGGTACTTTGTAAAAAAAAATCGACGTGAAGACATTAAAACAGTAAAATTACCTTTGGAATACATATTTTTTTACCATAATAAAACCAAACATAATAAATAACAAATTGTACTTATAAAGGCAAGGACCATAACGATAGAATTTTAGAACGGCTTAAAAGGTATCTTCAAAATAGTCAAAGCAATAAAAAGAAAAAAACACAAGCTTTAAAGCCCCTAAAAAGAAATAAACGTGTCTGTCTGCCTCATCAGAGTACTTATGATTAGAGGGATACGAGTCCCGTCGGCTGATTGGATGCATTTATGACGAGGTCCACACATGAGAGAAAGAGAGAGAGAGAGAGAGAGAGGGAGCATATATTGGATGTTATTCTCGAAACGTTTCTTTTAGAAAGTTATTGCGCATATACTAAAATAGGTAATTATAAATTATAATTCACAGAATTATTTACCGTTAGGCGTTATTTCCTTACACGTATAGCCTCATGGTAATATAAGAATTCGGCGTCAAAGCACACAAAATGAACAAATTCCTTTACACAAATAAGATTTCTATTTAACACACCTATTTGTGCTTGCGCAATATTATTTTTGTATAAGTAAATACAATCAGAGATTAAAATTATTCCATTCGTCTACAGATGCAGATACGATTTATCTAACACGTCAAAAGGGGCATAAGATCATCTCAATAACGATAATCATATGATAAAAAAGAAAGTGAAACTAATATTTAACCTTGATTTTATATTAGATACTAATTTAAATGCAGGAAATACATATTACCAATATACGTAGTAGACAAAAATAAATGAAATTGATTAATTTGAATTTTAGTCTGACGACCTACGTCAAAGTAATTTTATTCTTCTCCATTTCCAGTTATTATTAACTAGTGTTCCGCTCGCGGTTTTCCCTGCGTATACTATATGGTTATGGATATATGGTTATTTTACATTTTGGGGGAAATCGCATAAAAATATTATGTTTTTTAGGAGTCTCATATCAAATGTCTGATTCCAACTTCACTATAATATTCTATTATAGTGAAAACCGCATTAAAAATCTTAGCGTAGTTTAATACGTTAGCTTGATTTACCTCTAAAGCTACGCTACGGTAAATTCTATAAACCTACAACCATTTTGGCTACACACCGCAACCCACATATAGTACGTAGGGTAGCGGGGGCACCTAGACAGAGACTCCATTCGTAGCGAACGGTTCACCCAATGATGAAGACATTGGGTATTGAATGGCGAAACTCAACGCCGATAAATGCTTTGAGTTTTGCTTTTCCCAGACAGATGATAGAGACATTTTAACAAGATATTAAAACAGGACTTTAAAAAAGTTACCGTACTTGTTTGCAGTGGAATATACCAACAATGTGATTTTAATTAATAGTTCAAAGTCCAATAAGATAATAAATTAGCATATTTAATCTTAACGTGAATTAAAGCTGTTACTACACTACTGTTGGTTTTACTACAACTAATGTTTTCAATAAATTTGCAATTAAATTAATAATAATGATTCAAAAATATATATTTTTGATTTCTGTTTATTTTTACTTAGCCAATGGCACCGTAGCGCAGTTTCAGATATATTATATAACTGTACATTAAAGATTCTTACTTCAATCGTCACTCGGGGTAACGTTTATTTCTAAAGTATTTCTACTTTACTTTGTCTTGTTAAAACACGTGGGTATTCCTACAGTGGGTTTCACTATCCAACAAGTTGGTGAAAAATAGTAGTTATATTTGCCTAACCCAAACAAATTATTAATATGAAATAAGGTCCATCATTCAAAAGTAATTACTAATCTCAATAGTATATCATTCCTTCATTCCTACTCAATAGTATATTATTTATAGGAATAAGTATAGAACATCAGTACAAACAACCTATAATTGCTTATGCTTATTTATAAAAGAAGAGGAAAATTCCAGTGTATTACTATCAGCAGGGGCTTTAGAGTTATTTCCATTGACCTGTTTTAACATTGGCTAGAAAACAAAGAATCAGCCAAGGAAGCATCGTAAAAGTTCTGTTTACATTTCCGCAATCTAATTAGGTATGAGGAAAAAAAATTAAGTACAATTTCTAGATTTAAAAATAGACGGTTTCTCAAAAAACCCTCATAGTATAGGCTATCATAGGACCAAGACCAAAAATCACATATTCACAGAAATTTCTTGAATTACCAAAAGTACTGTTAGCGTTGAAAGACGCAAAATATTCTGCCAATGTGAAACTTATGTGTATGTATGTGGCTTATAAGTGAAAATGGTTACTGAAAATAAAAGTTTAATGGCACGTGGTCATATGGTTATTATAAGATTACAAATGACAAAATTAGATTGATCATAGGACACCAACCTCTATGCTATTTATAAGCTATATACACATAAAATCGACTACAAGCGTATAAAATTTAACATGTAATGAAAATTAAAAAACAAAACTGCAAGAAAATGCAGTGAATATATAACTGCATATTATATTTTAAATCAGTAATTAATATATACAGACTAAATTAAAATGTATTATTACTTTGATTAGTATTAACACATAAAATAGATATCAGTACTATAAGGCTGAAACCTTTAATAAAAAATATATATATTGAAATATGTTTAAAATTAAATAAAGAACACGACGTTATATAATTTAAATTGCCTTCTTGCTATAAACTGTTGTAGAGTTGATATGTGTTTTATTAAAGCATATTAGTTTCAATTTAAGATAATATAAAGCTACACTGGCTAATATTTTGCTCTATAAGGAAAATGATTTAGGAAAAAAACTTTATGATTCTTGAGCTTTTATTACGATTATTGAGCTTTTTTATTATTATAATGACATAATGACATAATGGTATGATGATATGACAAATTATATGATTTTTAATATATTTCCGGGAATGTATAAACAATTTCCTTGTAAATTTAAATAAAAAGATATAAACGTGTGCGAAAAAACGACATAAACCCGATAATCCATTTAAATAACTGGTATCATACATATGTCCGGTACATATGTATGATATGTATGATATGATGTTCTATATGTTAATTATGAAGTAGCTTTAACGTGCGGTTTCGCCCGCCTGTTCAAATAGAAATAACTAAGAGTTTGTGGGACACATGATACATTGACGGCAGGAATAGTGGGTTACGTGCACATAGCTAGCTAGATCCTTCCTCGTTAGTGAAATAATTAACTGAAATGATTTTTTCTAAACTAACCAATACTTGCCTGAGAATAGCGCGTTCAACGGCCAAGCAAACTAACTCTTTATTATTACTAGCTTATATAATACTAGCTGTTGGCCGCATTTAGATATCACTGGTCTATAAAATGTATTTTCCCGTTTTCATTGGAATTTCGACAAAATTTCTCTTAGTGCTCGCCTACTTCAAAAGAACCCTGCCACATTTCAGGTCTCTACGCTGAGTAGTTTCAGTTGGGAATTTGTCCGTCAGTCACTCAGTAACGGAAGAGTTTCAGTTTTTACATTATCATGAATAATAAAAATGATAGTTTGTTACATTATGTATGGATGCAAAATATGCAAATGGACCAACAGATGTTATTATTATAATTTTTGCGCAATTCCGATATGCCTAAATGTAGGCGATAATTAATGGGTTCAAATTCCACTGAGAAATATTTATAAATATCTTATAGGTCTACAACACTTCACAAAATGAGTGAAGAAGATGCATACAGTTCTCTTTTAGTTACAAATGCAGAAGATTTGTCAAGATATCACTATTGACTTGTCAAAAGGTAATAAAATAAACGAATACAAAAACTATGCGACTGCAACCATACGTCCATTTACGATTATAATGCGTATCTTATCTTTAAAATTCAAATTCCGTGCATTCCTTGATTGTTTGTGCCCACTTTGGATTGGAGTGAAAATTATTTGTAAAGTGAATGTACCTACTTAGCTTGTTCAGGCGCGTTTTGATGCTACATGCCAAGAATTTCAAATGAAAATGATGTTTACATTAAAAACATAAACATTTTTAAAACTCTTAGACTCTTTTATCAGATTATCTGTAGGTATTGTCATTTACACAAAAGTGATATATAATGCAATATTCTAGCTCTATGTTTAATAAGATCAGGTTTGAAAGACAAAACAGTGAGTGAAATTAGTTAGCACATATGTTTTTGCTCCATATTGTCATATGACCATTACAGGAGTAGGCCGATACCAGTGAAGACAGAAGATGTTATAAATTAATCCACTCTACCTAATCTTAAATTGTCTCATCTTTCATATTTGAATGGTCTTTTACCTTGCTCTAGTATAATTAACACTATTTTTGAAGGTCAGGCTTCAGCCTTATTTATTTCTAATTTAATCAACTTGTTAAAACACCTGAGTATATATTTTATTTTTATATTTAATTTAAACTGTTTGTATATGAGTATATAAATTAAAATCACAACACCAACATGTTTTGATCAGAAGTGTCTAATATATTTTATAGATTGAGCTAATATATTTAGATTTTATCAAGTTACATCTTATCAATCTTTGTAGATATGTCATACTTTTACACTTATATATGTATATATATATATATATATATATATATATATATATATATATATATATATATATATATATATATATATATATATATATATATATATATATATATATATATATATATATATATATATATATATATATATATATATAGATCTTTTAGGACACTATGGAGAGATTTAACTGTTTTACCCCTCAGACATACTTCAACTGCTTAAGAATTAACTCTAAATCTATTCCTGGTGACTTTGTTGGTGATCTTAAAGTATTTATCAATTCTAGATTTGTAAGAGTTAGGATATTTGTTTTACATGAAACCGATGGTTCTACCAGTTTTACACTAGAGTAATTGTAATGCGAGGCTTAGAGGTAAATAAAAATAAATATTTGTACTTGGTTCGTCTTGGATATAGCGGGAAGCAAATGATGTTTTAATTCAAAAAATATTTCATATATCATTTACAGTGAGTCATTTAACATTTTCATTACTTTAAGAAATTGTATACTTCAAGTCCGGGAAATTAATTAAGGTCATAAATAAAATCTTATTAGGTGGCAGTCATTTATTGATAAATTTCATACATACAATATAATATACCAATATAAATATAAATAATGGATTCTTTTATATTATTAAAAGATGTAGCTATAGTATATATTTGTTTAAGCTCTAAAGTAGATCACAGATTACTATGTAACAGGAAAATGTTATCACATACTGACAGAATTTCTCAGAAGAAATTATCTTAAAAATAGCTCATTACTAATCAGTTGTTGTACATAAATGTTATGAACAGAAAAACACTTTATAAGGGAAAAAAATTATTAATAACTATTATATAGCACAAATTTATTATTATAATAATTTTTACTGTGTATTTTACTCATGTATATATGTATTTATCAGGGGTCATATACATATTTTATCTCTTTATTTTGTCTTTAGCTTAAGGATTTTAAGGGGAAGCAAAGAGAATGTAGTGTCAAAACACTACATTCTCTGTTTTCTGCCAACTATTGGGAGTTGAATAACTATTGTTAAAGAGTAGGGAAATGTAAAGGAGGTTTGAGATTCCATTTAACTATTGTACAGATATTTTTTCTATGAGACAATTGTGCAATTATCACATAAGTAAATCATATTTTTGTTATTTATACATACTTATAATATGAACCTTAATGAAAGAAAGAAAATAAGAGATGTCATTAATGATGCAAAAAATCATATAATCATATAAGTAGGCATAACAGAGAAAACCATGTTTTCAGAAACTGTAGGTGATGTTTCTAATTGTGCCTTAAATAATTGTCAAGCTGTGATTGTAATATGAAAATATGAAGCAAAAAAATATACAAAATTATGCTTTGCAATAGTAATATTTATAATAAATTTTCTTAAAGAACTTTAGAAACATGGGTAAATTTGACACTTCAAGAAATATTATCTATAACTAGCTTGTATGGGGGTTAGAATGAAGTAAATACTATATAAAGTATATTATTTGTGGAAAATAGTAATTATCAATTTATGTTGATATTCCTATTCTTTATGGCCGGTATAACTTTAAATATAGTACGAATTTAATGATATAACAAATTAAATAGTAAAGAGAAAGTTAAACACAGGGACATTTGGCAGAAATGTAACAGGAAAATGTAAATCTAAGATTAGGACCAAAGTTTATCCCAAAGAATAAGTTAAAATGGTACCATTCCTGAAATATATCATGTAAAAAACTCACCTTCTTTTCTGATTCGCTGGTTTTGAAACCATTTCGGATTTTATCATAGTGTCACTATTATGAAACTTCGCGATATGACCACAATCTTAGAACACTGCCAAGGAGAGTAACATATCGCTTTTCCAGGTTTACTATTAGTGTTTTTTTTTCGTTCCGATCACTAAAGTATTTCACAAATCACAATTTAGGTCATTTTACAATGCACTACACAAACATAATATGAATTGTTGTCGTGAACTTGCACAGTGGTAGCTAGTGAAACTTAAATCGAGATCAAAAACAAAGTGTTACCGTAGGTGAAAATAAAAATGTTATAATATATATGCCGTGATATGTTAATAAAAAAATATATATGTAAATGAGCTTTTAATATATTTCAAATAATTTTTTTTTGTATTTTCAATGATAAATTAATAAAAGAAGTTATTACAGGGCAACATTATTAATTTCAAACTTGAATCGTGTGTATAGTTGTTTCTTGTGTTGCTAGTTGCTGATTTTATTAGAAAAGTGAAAGATGACTAATTATAGTAACAGCGCCATCTATTGTAGTATTTTTAGTTTCATATATAGTCACTAGTTGGATCCCTTTGTAAAAATCCCAAGTTTGATTTGAAAAGTTACAAATAGTTTGTTTAATATTAAATATAACATGATTTTACTTTAAAAAAATATGTAAATATAAAAAAGCCCTAATTACATCATTGCCGAGGGACGCCTGATGCCTGTCATAACAGTTTAGACTTAAAGATAAATAACATATATTTTACATTGTTTCTAAGTGTGACTACAAATTTTCTATATATAATACTAATAATACACAAGGACCTTTCTACTATTTTCTATTCTATTTTATATTCTATTCAATTTCTACTATGGTTAAATATCGTTAAATATAAAATATGGTTAAATATAAAATACGATCCTATCGTTTTCCTAGAGTCGTCATATTTTCATAAGGAACTGAATCGACAAATATAATTAGTTAAAGACAAATATAATTATATATTAGGTACATCTTACAAATTTGAAATTACTTTTTTTTAAATACAATTTTCTTTTTTTCATCATCATAATATACACAAATACATATACATATGTACGTGACTATTCAATGTTTAGATATACTAATTGAGTTTTCACACACCACACAACTATATACATAATAGTACTAAAGAAAAGGTATAAATGCAAGTGTCTCTGCAGGGATATAATATATCTCTCGAAAATCTCCGAGATCATTCAAGATCAGTAATGTATAACAAAACTTTTCAAGAAGGTAAAAGTTTATTTCTCTTGAAAGTTTTCAATCTTTTTATCTCAGCTTAGGCTTGCCAGAGCACTTTCACTTCTTGACGACAAACTGATCATTTTCCAACGTTAATAACAACCTACAACTAAGTTTTAGATTTTAGATGGATATTTATAATTTATTTTAAAATATTTACCTATGTGCATATTTAGTGGTATAAAAAAAGGTTTTATTCAAAATAAACTTTGGAAATAGAATTACCCAACTAACACTTAGTTAATTAACAGGCACGATTCAATAAATCAAACAGTTCTTATCTCATCATATTAATATTAATGATATATATTATTGATGGAGATAAATTACTAAGTAATTACTTAGACGCAGTGGGATGAAATTCATGACTAGATGTCATTAATTACTTATTTAAGAGATCGTCACGACCGGTGGAAATGAGGCTGCACGCGCCGACATGATGGATATTATGCATGTGTTCAGATAGCTCATAGAGGTTTAACGATACATGCAGATAGCAGCCATAATGACACATTCCTTCTTGTGATAGTATTACAGTTGTTTTGGACGCTGTTATTGCGCAATGTAAACTTTCGTGTTCTTTTTTTTCCTTATTTCCAATTTTACTCGATTTCTATATTTTCGATAATAATCGATATAATCGATTGATGTTTATATTTTCTATTCTAGTCACCTCGAAGATGCTAAGATTTCTTGCTAGAACATTTTTGTACATACGTGCACGTAATTTGGAGGAGCTAGTAGGTACAAAGTTATAAATAATAACCAAACGAGGCGACGCGTCGTGGCCGCGGCGCGGGCGTTGCGGCGCCTTTAGCTAATTCCACAATTTATGGTGATTGTTCTTACGCTAATCGCTCTCTGGAAACTGGCTGCTTTCAATTTAATTTTACTCAGTTATCTTTAAATTTAGCGCAAAGATAAATATTGGAATGCAAGCTTGTGAGATCTCATTTATGTCATAATATGTGCCTGTGCCTTGTGGATACGTAACACAGATTTATAATTCAAAATAAATCATATCACCTAGATATGCATATATATCTATGGTGTTATTAAGATATTTACTTTTTTAAATATAGTGACATGCATAAAAAAATTTAGATGTTTGTTTTTACATGTTGATTCTAAAGTTCTCTTGATATCTCTTAAATTTGAAAAGATTTAAAAATTATTAAAACAATTAATTAATAATCTAAACTCTTTGCTTGGTAGGGTCAGATTCCACTTAACCCGTTTAAACCCGTAGGTAATATGTGCAGCGGAAATAATAAATCTTATGATAGACATCTATTAGATATGGGGAGGGAGTTGTCAAACAGGCAATTAGAGCGATGTTAAACTGCTGTAAAATTTAAGTAGAACGTAATTAAATAATAGACATTGAATATACCGACTTAACCCAAAAAATCCATTTTATTTTCATAGGCGAGTGAAGATTTATGTTGCTTGCAATACTTGCAATAACTTGTCATATTTGTCGCGTAATCTTTTCCAGTCATGTAAACATTCTAATTTTTAAAAATATATTATTTGCTATAGTTAGTATAGTTTGAGCTTTTATGATGAAGTACAAGAAATAAATTTTATTTATAAAGTTCTACTGCAATGATTTGGGTTAAGTGTGCGTAACCATATGAGGGGTCAGAGTGCGCATGAGTACCTATATATCTATTTCTCTCACTATATTTTGTAGACACTGACAATGACCACAGGAAAGCTGAAGCTTTACGTATTTTGTATACAGTAACCTAACTAGAATTGCTGCTTATCTTCGACTTCAAAAAAAGTCTTTTTTATGTCTAATTGGCATAAAAACATCTTACAAACCTTGTTTCGGCTATAACATGTCAAAGAGTTATCTAAACACGCTTGTATGTTTAAATGGCTCCATTAGGTATATTATAATTTTATTACAATGTTATTTTGTATAGAAAAAGGTAGAAAGCGAAGACCTGAGAATCGAGCTTATATCGTGCCATTTAACTTGAATTACTGCGGGAACCGTTAAAAGCTGTTTTAATATTATTAACATAACATTATTTAGGTACCTAAGTGGCGAATGACATGTTACTAATTTGTATTAGGCGTAGATGATAAACTTATATGTTTTGAAAATTATTAAATTACTTAATAAAAAATTCTACAACGAAATAAAATAAAACATTTGTACCCGTTTAAAATAGTTAAAAGTGACGTTTAAAATTAAGAGACATAGTGTCGGTTTTATCATTAATTCATTATATTGGAAACGAGGACCGCCGTGGCGCAAAGGTGAAAGCGTCTGCCTGTAAACGAGACGGCTTGTGGGTTCGATTTCCACTCGGGTAGAATGAGTTAGTTTCTTTTTCCCCGCTCTAGCAACAAGGCAAAATGCGGCGTTGAGTTCCGCCACTAAAGACGTAAATGTTTCGAAAGGCGGAAAGCGGAGAACGGACTGTCTTAACACTACGATCCCTCTGCCTATGTGCAGGATACAGCGAAAAGCTAAAAAAAACGCATTTCAACTTAGCGCTTTGTCTTTCCAGAGCGTGGGAATAATAATATTTAACTCCCCCAAGTGAGGACCGAGCCCACAACCTTCGTATCTTATCTATTTCAAATGTACTCAATTACCTGGCTAAAATTTCTCCATTTAATTATTATTGTTCTAACACAGTTTATTATAGATATATACCTACATATAGTATCTTCTTCCTACACTTATATTACTGGTAACTGTCACTAGGTTTTTCTGTGTGTTGATAATAATATTTTTTTACGTATAAGCGGTAATATTGAGATCTTGCTATGAATAATAAAACAATAGAATAGAAATTTATCGTTGATCTCTGATAATAGTATGAAAAATGATGCATTGATAAATTGGTTCGCTTCCAATATGTGTTCACTATAAATCATACAAATGATTGTGTTTCACCATTTGCTTATCAAGGCGACGGAAATTGATAATCTCACGTTAGGGTTTTTCTGGTGCATACTAAAAATAAAGTGAACTCAGCTAACGATAATACGAGTATAATAGTTAATTTTTTTTGGAAGTAAAATAATGTTGCTATACGTATTAATATACTATTCAGTAATTGATATTTGCTTCACCATTCTATTCGCATAATAGGTATATTTTCTATTTCTATTTCTACATTCGTTAATTATATTAATCAGGAAACTATTCAAAATATGCTACCATATGAACAAATGAAACCAATTGCTTAGCTATAAAATAAACGAAATTCACGGCAGGTTCATTCATCGGGCGAACGAAAGTTCCATAACTGATATAGTACAACACAACATCAAAACTGCTATTTCCTATAGAGACGAGATCGCAATAAAGTCTCTAACAAGGTACCTGGAAACGAAAACAAACACAACAGCTGAAGATATTGTCGACGACAACTATCGGCCAGCCGGAACATAGATGAGAATCGATTCGTACTAAAATTGCTTATGACCGAAAATCTCCAACTAAAACTAAACTCTCAAACTAAAAAAAAAGATATATATATATATATATATATATATATATATATATATATATATATATATATATATATATATATATATATATATATATATATATATATATATAAATACTTACGATTGTACAACTATTTACGTACAAGTATAAAAGAAAGAATAGAATCTATAAATTCTTACGTTATTATTAATACATTCTTAAAGTACACAATTTAAAGGAACTCAACCGAACTCATTTATCTTATACAGAATGGTTGTCCAGGGTCAAACTGAGACCAATGGTCCATATAAATTATAGCACTCGCTTTATCTACGCATCTGAACTTCAAAAACCATCTAAGCGGGCATGGCTCGGAGAAATATTGAGCATTTCGAGGATTAATGTGCGATCAGGGAGATCATTCTGGAGTTAAAGAACTTTTCCAGCTTTCTTTTGGTATATAATGAATTAATGTTGAACATTTTACACTACGTTACACTGTGTTGTATTAAAACCATTGCATGGTATTTATGGATTGTAAAAGTTCAAATTAATTAGCACACTAATCTATATATATAATGAAAGGATAGAAAAGTAAATTCTGTATATTAAATATTTAAAAAAAATTGATTGGAAGAAAGAAGAAAATCCACTCAGCAGAATTTTTGTCTGTCTGTCTATCTGTCTCTCTGTCTGTTTATTTGGCTTTCAATCACGCAAAAACTACTGGACAGAAATTATTTAATTTTTGTATAATAATAGCTTACAGTTCCGACCTCCATAAATTTTTGTTTTTATCTCGGTATTCCATGCTGTTCCCGGAAAATAAATGAAAAAGTAATTAAATTATATAAATTACTAAAACGAAGTGATTTAGGTTTGACATGCTAACAGTTATTCGCCTTAAGCAATATATATAGAATATTTTTTATTCTGAAGTGCAATGCAAATATCGAACGTAAATTTTTTAATTTAAAATATTAAAATATAAAAACATTTAAAAATTATTTCCACAGTCTAGCTAGATGTCACCGTAATAGTTACAAATCATTTGATTTATAGTTACTATAGTGACATTTAGCGATCAGAAGGTAATCTAGTAGTTTTTGATAGAATGTCATCTATTGGTGGGTAACTTTAAATCATTTTCGAAAATCAATATTGTCTTTAAAAATGTATAGAAATATTTTATAGTATCTGTCAACAGATGTCGTTATTCATGCAAAAATAAAATTTTTGCATCACGCTAGCGGTTTTATTTTAATCTACAGACCATAGATGAAATTGTCGTAGTAATAAAGTATAGGAGGCGCTGGGAGAACTTGGGTATAAGGCCGAGTATGTCCGGCCGATCCGGGCGAGGAAAGGTCGGCCGGGCTGTATCTTCTTTGCGGTCCTGGCCAATACCCCGGACCTCGTGCCAGGCATCTACAGCATCAAGGAGTTGCTGTACATGCCTGGTGTCAAAATAGAAGCCTGGCGCAGCCGGAAGGGCCCAGCACAGTGTCACCGCTGCCAGGCCTTCCGGCACTCGAGCCATGGGTGCCACCGCAGATTGGCCTGCGTGAGATGCGGAGAAGAGCATCGCGCGCAGGACTGCCCGCGTCCATTAGAGCAGCCCGCCACGTGCGCCAACTGTGGGGGGGCCCATCCAGCCAATTATTCTTCGTGCCCTCAAATAAAGAGGGAACTCAGGAATAAGAAGGCTGGTACACTGGTCACAGCTGCCTCTAAGCCTCCGGCATCGGTCGTCCCGGTCCCTACCAACATGGTAGCCGCGGACGCACAGGCCTCTTCTTTGATGGCTCCGGCCAATCCGCCTTCTACAAGGGATGGCGGAGTCGGCCGTAGTGCCTCTAAGAAGAGGTCTAAGGGTAAGAGGAAGAAGGGGACGGCCTGTTCTTCTGCCCCAACCAGCCAACCCATCGCAGTCCGTGCAGCCCCTGATGCTGCACAAGCCTCCCGGAGCCAGGCTGCTACAGTTTCGAGCGATACCCGCGCGTCCCTTGACAGGGCCATCGACGTCCTCAAGGACGTCCTTGTTGCCCTCAAGGAGAACCGTGACCCTGTCGAGGTCGTGCTGTCAGGCATGATGCGTTTGCTCACTAATGGCTGAGCTACGCATCATGTTCTGGAACGCCTGTTCTCTGAGAAACAAAGCCCACTTCCTCCGGCTTCTTCTCAGAGAACAGAACATAGATGTGGCTCTAATAAATGAGACCCATCTGAGAGCCTCAGAGCCCCTAGCCATCCCAGGCTAACACACCCTGCGCCTGGACGCTGAGGAAAACGCGTGGCGCGGCCTCCTCATCGCATTCAGACGCAGCCTTCCTCACCTTCCTCTTCCTGACCTGGCTACGATGTCGTTCCAGTCCCTGGGGATCGAGGTAATGGTTGGCAGGCAACCTGTCAGGCTGTATGCCATCTACCGACCCCCCAACTCCACGCTAAGACTTAGCGAAGTGAAGCTTGTCCTTGGTAGTACAACCCCCACCATTGCGGCAGGGGACTGGAACGCCAAACACCAAGCGTGGCGCTGCCACATTGCGTGTACCACGGGTAGGAAGCTGTTCGAGGACGCCGACAGGAATGGGTATGTAGTGGAAGGGCCTGACGAGCCCACCCACTACTCTCATAATAGCAAATTCCCCGGGACCACGATCGACCTGATCGTCCACAAAGGGGTCGATGCTAGCTCGATGTCCCTCGAACAGCCGGAATCCCTACCTGATGCCTATGGGTCTGACCACCTCCCCGTCCTCTTTGCCGTACGGGGAACGCCAGCAATCGCAGTGCACCCCCCTTTACGTAGGGGACGAATCTGCTGGCCCCGCTTCGAGGCCCTCACTGCCCAGCTGACTCGGCCACGAGAGGAACCGCTTGATGATCCGCCTAGTGTCGATAGACTTGAGGCGTCGATCACAGCGACGATCCAGACTGCCCTCCGTGAGGCTACCGCCCCCGCCAGTCCGGTAAGACTTTCCCCAACTCCACGGCACATTGCTGACCTCATTGCGCGTAAGAGGAAGACGCGCAGTGAGTGGCAACAGACCCGCGAGCCCGCCACCAAGACGAAACTCAACGTCTTGGTGGAGCGTATTCGCGCAGCGCTCGCGGAGTCCAATGCCGAGAGTTGGGACGCGAGGATTCGTGACGCTACCGAGGACGAAGCGTCTCTCACGAAGCTGTGCCGGCAGCTTACCAAGAAGCCGCCCCCCATCCGACCTCTCTTCCAACCCGATGGCACGCTGTGCTACGACTCTCAAGGAAGGGCCGAAATCCTGGCAGACCACCTTGAGAGTCAGTTCGCACCCAATCCCAGCTTGCTACCGGAGCACCACGCACAGCTGGAGCAAGTGGTCACCGCCTTCCTATCGGACCCCCCCTTTTTTTTTTTTTTTTTTTTTTTTTGACGCTGGGAAAAAATGACATTACGCATACCCTCCCCGCCGGGGGGCGGGAGAGGGGTATGTGGGACTCCCCGGTAAAGACGTTCCCGGTATACCCACTAAAAATACCCAGCGACACTCCGACCTCACCTAAGTGGAGAGGGCCTGGGAGTCCATAGCGTCCAGGCCCTCGCCGGTGACTGCCCGCCCTACGGCAGGCCCTTCACACCCCTCCCGCGTGGGAAGGGGTCTTTACAATGGCCGGAGTGCACGGCCATTGTGGTCCGACGAGTGGGGTGATCCTTGAGGTGCGGGCGGTGGCGCCCCCGCGCCAGTCGCCCGCTGATCACCCCCTGGGGCGGACGGGGACGGACGTTGAGCCCGCCGCCTTCCACCCCTTCTTCGTCTGCGGAGCGGCGCTGCGAGAGGGTCATCCTCCCGCATGCGCTCCGCCGCCTCCTTCTGTGACATGACGTCCTCACAGAAGGAGGCTACCGCCGCCCATGCCTCCTCCCTCCTGAGCATGGCGGCGATCACGCTGGGGAGCGTGAGGTCCTCCCCGCCGCGGGCCCGCGCCACCAGGGCGCGGCGGGGTTCGGCCCACGAGGGGCACACCACCAGGGTGTGCTCCGCCGTATCCACTGCGGCCCCGCAGTGGTGGCACGCTGGCGACTCCTCCCTCCCGATCCGGTGCAGGTACGATCCGAAGCACCCATGCCCGGACAGCACCTGCACAAGACGTAGGGAGAGGGAGCCATGTCGCCGATCGAGCCCAAGCCTCGAGCTCCCAAGGATGAGTTCTCGCCAGAACGCACGCCGCCGCAAAACTCACTGTGCGATACGCCCGTGCCACCCGCTGTGCAATGGCCCTTTGTGGCCTGCGGATGGCAGCGGCGTTCTCCCGTCGGCACAGTGAGTCCGCCCATATCGGAGCCCCGTAGAGGGCCATACTCTTCAGTATGCCGGCGTACAGGCGCCGGCATTGATCGCCGGGGCTCCCGATATTCGGGAGGAGCCACGAGAGGGCACCCGCTGTCTTCAGCAAGCGCGTCGACAGGACACTGAAGTGTGCGCTGAAGCGCCACTTGCTGTCGAGCACTAGGCCCAGATACTTCATCTGGGCCTTCACCTCGATGCGGGCACCCTCCACGTGGAAATGGGCGTCCGGCGGTTGGCGCTGCCGAGGTCCGTGGAAGAATACGGCCTCGGTCTTGTGCAGCGCCACTCTTAGCCCTAGGCGGGAGATTCGATTCACCACAAGTGAACCTCCCGCCGAGGCCAAGCTGGCCGCTACTCCGAAATTTCTCCCCCGTGCAGTCAGGAGTGTGTCATCTGCATAGCAGATGACAGACGTGCCACGGGGGAGATTGCCCCGCAAGAGCCAGTCAAATCCGATGTTCCACAGGAGCGGCCCTAGAACCGAACCCTGTGGGACACCGGACTCGACGCTGTATCTGCGGAGCTCGCCCGACTTGGTGGCTAGGCGGACTATGCGACCCCTCAGATAGTCCGCCATTAGCCTCCGCAGATACTGAGGCACTCCGTGGAAGCGGAGCGCCTCAAGTACGGTGGTGTGGGGAATGGAATTGAAGGCGTTGACTATGTCAAACGACACAGCCAACAGTCCATCCCCCGCAGCCATCGCCTCCCTCACCTGTCCCTTGAGACGGGACAGGGCATCCACCGTCGAACGCCCAGCTCGAAAACCGAACTGAGCGTCCGCTAGGTCCGGGCCAATTGTGCACAAGTGCTTGTTGACCCGGGCGGCGAGGATCCTCTCAAACATTTTACCGACCTCATCGAGTAAGACGATGGGTCGGTATGCCGAGGGGGAGTCCGTCGGCCGCCCTTCCTTCCGAAGAAGGCACAATTGGCCCTCCTTCCACGGTTTCGGGAACCTCTCGCACGTAAGACACGCACTGAAGAGGTCCCGAAACCTTTCTCCCATCTGGGATGCGGCGATGGCCACCACCTTGGCGGGGACGCCGTCCGGACCTGGGGCCGTCTTCTTCGTCTGGAGATGGAGAGCCGCCATCTCCACCTCGTCGTCCGTCACCGGGGGGACCTCCTCGGCCGATGGAGCCGCACAGCGCGGGACGGTCATCGCTGGAGGGGCGAAGTTGTCCCTGCGCGGAAACAGGGACTGGACCACCCCATCCAGGAACGTCGGCTCGAGGGTCTCAGCAATTGGGGGACCGCACGGGCGCAGCTTGTTGCGCGCCGCCTTGTACGGCCTCCCAAATGGGTCTTTGTTAAGACCCTCCGACATCTCCGCCCTCGCGCTGACCTTGGCTTCGGCCATTCGCGCCGTCAGAGTGGTCTCCAGGGAAGGACCGAAGGCGCCCCGACGGCTACCGACCCATTACCCTGCTGAACACCTCATCCAAGCTGTTCGAGAGACTACTGCTCCCTCTCTTGGAGGCGCACTTCCAACCGCGCCCCGAGCAGTTTGGATTTCGCAGTGGTCATTCGACCACTTTGCAACTAGCACGCGTCCTCCACTTCGCAGCGGCCGCCATGAACAGGAAGGAGAAGGCAGCAGCGATCTTCCTGGACGTGTCGAAGGCGTTCGACAGGGTGTGGCACCCCGGATTGCTCCACAAAGTGATCCGGGCGGGCACTCCCCATCACCTGGTGAGGGTTCTGGCCGAATTCCTCCACGGCAGAACTTTCCGGGTTAGAGTGGACCACGCTCTATCCAGCAGCCATCCCATCGCAGCAGGGGTACCCCAGGGTAGTACCATCTCTCCTACCCTGTATTCCATATATACCAATGACATCGCAGTTCACGACAATGTCACACTGGCCCTCTATGCCGATGACATTGCGTTCCTGGCTAAGTCCCTGAACCTCACTCACGCGGCTCTCAAACTCCAGCGTGCCCTCGACCTGCTACCGAACTGGTTTGCGGAGTGGAGGCTCACGATCAACGTGGCCAAGACCCAAGCGATTGCGTTTGGGCTCCACAAGCTGCCTCCTCCGCTTGTTCTCCAGGGTGAACAGGTCAAGTGGTCCCGCCAAGTCACCTACCTGGGCGTCTCCATAGAAAGGAAACTTTCCATGTCGGCCCAGGTAGCCAAAGCTAGGAACGCAGCGCGAGCCGCACTGGCCCTGCTGCGTCCCTTATCCCGATCCCGCCTTCCCCTCCGCACCAGGCTGGGGTTGTACAAAACGTACGTCAGACCCCATCTGACGTACGCGTCCCCAGCTTGGTACTCCCTCACGAGACCTAGTCTTCGGAAGGTCCTTGAGACGGTGCAAAATGTGGCTCTCCGACGAGTCGTCCAGGTTCCTAGATACGTGAGGAACGCTACCATTCAGCGCGACCTCCGTATCGAAAGCCTAGAGAGTCACATCACCCAGCTAGCTGCCCGCGTCTATCACGGAGCCGACGCCTCGGATCACCCTCACATCCGAGACATCGCTCCGTGGCACTCCCGTCCGCCGGACGCCCGAAGACTACCTCGAGACATCCTTCCCCCTCCTTCTGATTCCTGAGCTGCTACCAAGGTCGCTGGTCGCCTAGGCTGAGCCTCCCCGGGATCACCGAGGGTCTCATTCGGCCGGGCTGACCGCCCGGGTAGCGCATAGCTCACTCCTTTCGTCCAGTCCTTCTAAATCCTGTCCCTCTTTAGGACATTTTACCTCGGGCTAAACGCCCAACCCAAGGACCCGCCCATATTCATGGGCGGCGGAAGAGCCTAACGGCAAGAGGGCACTGCCCTGAAGCCGTTTTCCTCTCCCCCCTCGGGGTCGAGAGAGAGAATACATCTCTAATAAAGTATAGAAAAGTGAATTATGTTCATGAAAGATTTAAAAATGTATTATTGGGTCGGTGTAAATCTATATATACAAGCTATAGCTTCACTATTGAAGCTATCGTTATTGTAAAAATAAACCAAACAACTACACAGTGGTTTTTTGGTCTGTTTGTTTGTCTTGAAAAATTTTAAAGACCAATAAATTAAAATTACTTTGATTACTGGTATCTGCTAAAGAATGACTAAATTTTGACGCTATAATAGCTTAAAACTTAAATCAACATTCAGAATAGTTCCTGGCGTTCAATGAGATTTCCGAAGAAAAAACATAAACATATTTTAATTACATCGATTACTAGCAAGTGAAGCTAAATTATATAATAGATTTTGTCGATTAAATTACTTTTTTGTAATATGAGCATTCTTCCACTTTGCATTATCCCGGCCTATTGCCAGGGTCTGCTTTCCTACTTAGTCTACTCCACTTTGCACGGTCTTGAGCATCCTCAGTGGTTAGTCCATTGGCTCTCATGTCGTGCGTCACGACATCCAGCCATCGCTTCCTTGGGCGTCCGGGGGGTCTTACTCCAGGGACAGACATATCAAGGCATTTTCTTCCGACGTAGTTCTTAGGCCGGCGCAAAACGTGGCCATACCATCTCAGACGACGCTCTTGGAGCTTATCCGCTACGTCACGGACCCCAAGACTACCTCGAATGAATGTGTTGCGTATGCGGTCAGCCCGAGTAACGCCACACATCCACCTCAGCATCTTCATCTCCGTTACATGAAGCTCCTGAGTGTGCCGAGATAATGCTGGCCAACATTCGCTGCCGTATAGAAGAACTGGTCGGATCATGCTCTTGCATCAGCCCCTTGAGTTTGGGCGGTATTCTGCGATCGCAGACCACACCAGTGACCTCCCGCCATTTGGCCCAAGCAGCGCTAACCCGGGCGTGGACATCGTAGTCGATGCCTCCGGACTCGTGCATAATGGATCCAAGGTACCTGAACTTCTCCGACTTAACGGCTGGCTCAGGCCCGATGTGGATGGTGCTCGAGTCTGGGTTCCCGCAAGCCATGTACTCGGTCTTTGACACATTCAGTTTAAGACCACCGTTCTCAAGCGCACCCTTCCAGGCATTCACTTTACGCTCCAGCATCAGTCGGTTCTCGTCAATGAGTACTATGTCATCGGCATACATCATCAGCCATGGAGGCTGGTCCTGGATGTGAGCCGTGACAGTATCTAGCACTACATTAAACAAAAGTGGACTAAGAGCTGAGCCTTGGTGAACCCCTACTGTAATTGGGAAGGGTTTGGTATCGCCAACAGCGGTCCTAACTGTAGAAACAGAGTCGTTGTACATGTCTCTGATAATAGCAACATAGGATTCAGGGATCCCTTTGGATCGCAGTGCCCACCAGATACACTGACGTGGTACACAGTCAAAGTCCTTCTGCAGGTCTAAGAATGCCACATGCAGAGCTCTCCTCTTTTCCCTGTGTGCCTCCATCAAAATTCTGAGGGCAAAAATGGCGTCCGTAGTGCCTGATCCTGGCTGAAATCCATATTGACACTCAGAGACAGTACACTCTTGGCGGAGCCTGAGGGCAATCACGCGCTCGAAGAGCTTCATGGTGTGACTCATAATCTTAATGCCCCTATAACTACCGCAATCTTGAACACTGCCCCTTCCTTTGTAAATAGGGGTAATAAAACTGTGCCGCCATTGATGTGGCATCGTCCCAGTGTTCAAAATGCGGTTAAATAGATCAGTAAGCATGAGCACACCACGAGAGCCTAACGATTTCCACGCTTCGATCGGAATATCGTCAGGTCCCACCGCCTTGCCGTTCTTCATGCGTCGAAGACAATTCCGAGTTTCATCAAGGGTTATTGGAGCAATAAGTCCCAGGTTAGGAGGTGGTTCAGACGGAATACTACCCGGGTGCTGAGTATTCAGCAGCTCCAAGAAGTAAATTCTCCACCTCTCCTTCACAGAAGCATGACTAGAAGCATGACTACAAAGCAGCTTGCCCTGGGAATCTCTGACGCAAAGACATTTTGTGATATCTTGCGTCGCTTTATCCCGAGCACGTGCCAATTTGTAGATGAGCTTCTGCCCCTCCACAGTTTCAAGTTTATCATATAGAGGTAATAAACTTTCACTGCGGGCTCTGGCTACAGCTCTTTTGCTGGCACGTTTCGCTGCTATGTACTCCAGTCTGCCTTCAGGAGAGTTGGAACGCTGCCACTCCTTAAATGCAGTCTTCTTATCATGAATCACCTCCTGTACCTTGTCATTCCACCACCATGTCTCCCTGTCCATAATACGTCCTCACTTAGAAACGCCAAGAACATGTTTACCAGCCGTAATAATTGCTGACTGAGCTCGATCCCAAGCATCCTGAGCA
Organism: Dione juno; assembly: GCA_037127375.1. Lineage (NCBI taxonomy): Eukaryota > Metazoa > Arthropoda > Insecta > Lepidoptera > Nymphalidae > Dione > Dione juno. The sequence continues at coordinate 3,738,985 of JAXRJS010000067.1, forward strand.
GTTTCGGTGTTAGTTATTAAATTTTGACTGTTAACCTCTGCCAGAAAGTCGGTCTGCATCGGTCCATTCAGCAACCACCACTTGATCTTAGACTTACGCGTCTCGGCTAATTTCTTTATCGGGGTAACGACATAATCCATGACAAGAAGACGATGTTGGGCCGTGAGGCTTTCACCAGGAATGACTTTACAGTTAGTTACCTTGCCAACATGACACCGCCTGGTCAATAGGTAATCTATTTGGGTTGAATGGAGTCCACTCGCATACGTAATAAGATGCTGCGGACTCTTTTGGAAGAACGTATTCACGATGGCCAGATCAGATGCAATACAGGTTCTTAGGATATTTTCGCCCTCTATATTGCGGCGACCGTGACCAAAACCACCGTGGACACGTTCATACGTATCCGCAGCCTTACTCACGTGACCGTTAAGGTCTCCCCCAATTATGATCACCTTGGTAGATGGTATAGTGAGTAGAACGTATTCATATTGCTCCCAGAATGACTCCTTTTCGGCCCCGCTACAACCAGCCTGGGGAGCGTAAGCACTGATTAAGTTGGCGATAGCCCCCTCAACCAGTACCTTCACCCGCATCAGGCGGTCGCTGCGTCCGTCAACTTCGAGGAGACCATTCCGTAGCTCTTCAGATAAAACTACTGCTACACCAGTTTTACCGGAAGGAGACCCAGTGTATATGAGCTGGTAACCCTGTCCGTGGCTTTTTAATGGAGCGATTGCCATCTGACCTCCAAAACCCATTTTTGTGGGAAAAGCCAAGGATGAGAGTAGAAAAGATTAGTAGAAAAGGGGGGGGGGTAAGGACACCACTTTCATGGATTGGGAAGGAGTATGACAGTATTGGCTCGAGGATCCGGGGTCGCGTACCCGTATGCCCAGTACCAATATCGGACAGATATTTGGCCAGACACCCTCTGGATGGATTTGTAATATGAGCATTATTTAAGTTCAATTAACATTTTAAAGTATAATATTAATTTTATTTTAAACATTGACAATGTAAAAATAGAATATATTAGTAGTACATTTGTCAGGACTAGAATAAAGACAGCCAAAGAAGGGCGATGTATTTAAAAATAAAAAATACCGGTCAAGTGCAAGTACAACTCGCGCACGGAGGGTTCCGTACCTATTTGAAAATTGTAGTTATTTCAATGAGGAAAACACTACCTATAGAAATTGACAAACTTAAATTTGAAGTCGTATCTACTCATTTTGTATGAAATTAACTACTCACAAATATAAGTTTCCAATCGTTTTATTCTGGGATATATCTATAAATTAAAATTTTTTGGCCTTTTTCCTTTGGCTGTACTATAAGCTCCAACTTATTGCCAAATTTCATACCTCTAGAATGACAGGAAGTACTACGGTAGGTTTTTATCACGCGACAATTTTCATACAAAATTTAAAAAAAATAGGCATAAACGTGCATATCTTTTGATTGCGTTGACTTAGAAGTTTGATATTTACTGTGCCTGAAAGATATCGATTTAGATATTTGATATCAATATTAGCTTGATTCTTTCACGTAATTTGGAGAAAATGGTCTTGACAGACAGACAGACGGACAACAGAGTGATCCTATAAGGGTTCCTTTTTTTTCTTTTGAGGTACGGAAATATACGGGTACATTGATTTTTAACTATAGTGATTCTAATCTATAGTGATTCGAAAAAGACGGCGAGAAAATCGAAGAATTGCATTGTTATGTTGGCATAAAATTTTAAAACAAACGCGATCTAGGTAACATAAGCGGACGAAGCCGCGCTATATGAAATGAGTTAGAAAAAATACATCAATTATTAAATTTATTAAGTTCACTTTCTTCATTTGTTCACTTATATAGCTTAAAATAGCTCAGATATGTCAAAACAACTGATTGTTGAGATGATGCCACGAAACATATTATACCATAATGTCTGCTCGTTTTTAAGATATTTTTAAATTTAATAAGTAATCTAATCTATCTTTAATATAATTCTCTATAATGAAATATAAATGATTGAAATATTCTTACTCGGCTCCATCTTGTAAATGGCTTAGGTTAAATTCATGTCTACTAAATTATAAAAAAAACCTTTGTTTTTAAACATTCTTCATAGTGTCAGTTTAATAAGTGACTATAAGTTCAATAGGTTATATTTAGATAAACTTGTCACACATAAAGGGCCATATTCATTTCAACGTCGCAGTACACTAAACGTGTTTTGTTATTTGGTACGTAATTTATTAATGTACACTCCAGAAAATTCATGGAGAAAGTTAAACGATAGGCATATTGTAACAACGGTCTACGGATAAAAATCGATTTATAAATATGTATGAAGTTATTATAGTACCAACATAATTCCATTGCATTAACGTCGATTATATAATATTAACAGATTTTACTGTAAAGTAAATATATAGACGAACTTCAAATTTGTTAAATTTATGACTAAACAAGTTATAAATTGTAAGTTTATTTTTAATTAAGCCGTTAATTATGTAAAAATTGATAAGTGATAAGTCCACGCGAGATGTGAATTAAGAATCTGTCCGTGTTACAGATAAGATATCCAGTTCCAACAGATATCCTAGTACAGCTATAGTTTGTGATATAAAATAATTGAGAAACAACATAAAATTTCCTAATGATGAAACTGAATCGATTTAAAGTAATGTGCCTAAAAGTCATTCGTTATAGAGAGAAATTGTGTTGAGAGAAAACTAGTTCGTTACCATTTAAAAGGCATGCTATGCATATTTTAAAGTTTCATTAAGATCAGCGCTGTTCATAATTCAGTAGACTCATTATCATCTCCAAACAGTTCGACGCATTGATCGAAATTCATTAAAATTATATTCGTCCGCTGAAAACGACAGACGCTTCGAGGCGACTGAGTAATATCTGTATCATTAAGAGCTGTTTACTTCCACATTATTAGTTACAGAATAAAAAGGAATAACAAAGTAATAAAGATCTACAGAGAGGCTGGTATTATTTTTTAAAGGATGTTGTGTTGTGCTTCAATAAACTCTAGAAAATAACTTTTGCTTTAACCATGCTGGTAGTACGGTATTAAGGCATAAAATTAGGTATTAAAAGATGTGAATGAATAATGAGACAATGTTTTTAACTTGGTTAAAATTTCAATTTGGTTTTTAAAAATCAAATTGAAATTTTTCCACCAGATCCAGGAAATTCAGTTTCATTGCCTTGCTCTAAAAGATGTCATGGTATGTACAGTGATTATTAATTAGACATTAATTCCAAAATATTTATCAGTGCTATTTATATTTTATTATTACACGCAGAATCGGTCTATAGAAGTTATACTAATGAAATTGTAGGACAACAGATGTGGATAGAGCTGCAACGCATTTATAATAGTGTATCCAAGAGTATTTTGATTGTGTATGCTATAGTGTTAGTGCACATTGAGTGCCCTGAGTATACTTATACACTATTATATTTATAGTATATTTATACACTAATATTGTACATCTTTGATTAAAATATTATAATAGTGTACTATAATAGTGTACAGTGTACTACACTAATAATCGTACTTCCTTGTACACTATTAGTATGTGTGTACCAGACTGGCTCCATTCAATAATAGCAAATATAATTCTTGGTGGCTTAGTCCTGTCTTAGACTTAAAGTTAGGCCTTTATCAATACTGGAGACAGTCATGAATTTAAATGTGCCCGTGTGTAATCATTACCCTAGCACCCTCTAGAAAAAGTACAGTCACAATAGAAAAGGTTAAAATGTCAACATGACCAAATAAATTATGTCAATCGACTCGTACAGGCTCGGGCATCTTTCAAGTTTTCTTACACGTAAAGTTTTATACTCTTGGCCTATTCAGCTTCTCGGTAAAACCCTTTCTGGTAATTCGGCCACAAATACCTATAACTAATCACAATCATTCCTTTTGGTTTGCAGTAGCACGAAAAAGATTTTAGATAAAATGTTGGAAGGTTTAGTATCGTTTAGATTTGTTACTCGGTATTTTTGGACGTCTCGAGGAAAAACGCTTTTATGCACGACATAGTAATTTGGTTTCTTGACCACATTTACCGTACATATAGTTGACTTATATAACGTTCATCAGATACCATCAGGATCTGGGGTTGATTTTTTCTTCATAAATTGTTTCCTGTGTTTTTTTGGTCTAATAGACTACTGATCATTCACTTAATATGATATTGACGGTCCACTACGAGGCTACACTACCTTTAGTGGTAATCGATAGGTTTACAGACGGCGGACACTGCAAATGCATATATGTCAATGCTAAACCAGAGTGTCTGTGTTAGGAGGCCATTTTTCATAATGAAAATACAAACAAATAATGGATTGTTTATTCTAGTGCCATAGATAGTATAGAACTCTAACAAGAGTCCTGATTTTATATAATTCAATCCTTTTTATATGATTAAAATCAATATTATATCAAAATTTATATCATCATTAATTTCACATTACAAATAGGTTTTAATTATTTGAACAATAAAACAATAATTTCAATTCTAGACATTTGAAAAACACAATTATATATATATATATATATATATATATATATATATATATATATATATATATATATATATATATATGTATATGTATATGTATATGTATATATATATATATATATATATATATATATATATATATATATATATATATATATATATATATATATATATATACATATATATATATATATATATATATATATATATATATATATATATATATATATATATATATATATATATATATATAGTAAAGCTCATTCAGCTTGTTTGCTTGTAATTATTCTTATAATCTTATAATTCTAAAATCAATATTACAATTTAATTTAATCTTTTCAATGTGATTTATTGTACTACAACTCTTAGTTACTTTAATATGAACATGCGGGCGAAGCCGCACATACTACTAAAAAATACTCTATATATAGATGGTATTACTGAATAATCAGTTTTCCAATATATTATAGTACTTACTATACCACTGTTTGATAACACATACAGGATATACAGGTAAAACGGTACAGCATTTCTGCAGGTTTTATTTTAATAGCTTTTTTAAATACTTTATTCAATGAGGAAGATATTTTTGTAATGTTAGTATTGTTCTTCTATTTTTACCTAGGTCTTGCGTGTGAAGGGAGGTTACAAGTGTAATAAACAATCGATTCTACTAATTATATATATATATATATATATATATATATATATATATATATGTATATGTAAGTATGTATGTACGACAGTAATAAAAGCTAGGTAATTTACAGAAATTAGAATTTCTAAATTAAAACCCATAAGTTTTTATCATAAAACAAAAAAGAGTAATGTTATAGCAAAGCTGAAATCCATTTATTGAAATGACTGTGTCATTGTGATATATTTTATACTTTCATCATACGTCTCTAGAGTTATGTAAATTTAATAGCGTATCTTGTATTTTTAGAACGATTCATTATTTATATAGAAAGGGAACTCTTTTACTTGACGTGATATTGCACAAATTTATATTAAAACCTTTTAAATAACAGTCTTTCACTTGAATTAAAACTATATATGTATACATTTGAATGTTCCTTTTATATTCCATATTGCTTTACCTGAAGTAGAGCAGTTATTGTCATATTTTTACTTGTTTTTGTACTATCTTTAAAATTTATTTTGGTTATTTTTATGGATTATTTTGGGTTCAATTTCGTTAAGAAAACGTAAAAATAAAAAAAATATATATCTACATTATCAATGCAAAACGGAATATATTGACACTAAGTTCTCTCTGCCTACTCTGCTCTATGCGGGATACAGTGTTAATTTAATGTTATATTACAATATATTTCGGTAAATGGTAATAGACACTGAGATAAGAGTATAAAAAATGTAATAGAATCGAGAAACATGTCTCATTAGGAACGCATTTAATTACAGCTCAAAGTTATTTTAATTGCTGTGCTCCAGCGGTCGTTTGGGATAATTAAACAATAATATTATTCTTTTGTGTACATCGTTAACTCGTGTTGGTAAATTTTTGAATTTAACCCGTGTATATTATAAAGAGTTATTTAAACTATTATTGGAGGTAATTGTGGGAGATTGGGACATCGTGTGACTGTAAATGTGTTGGTTGGTAGGTTGGGTTCGATCCCCAATCTTGGGGGTCAGTAATTTTCATTTCTTTGCTCTAAAATCATAAAAATACATTAAAAATATTGTTCTTCATAACATTTGTATGTATAGTAGAGTCCCCCAGCATAGAATATATAGAGTCTAGTTAGTTAGTTAAGACACTCCGTTCCCCAATTTACGCCAATTTTTTGAAATATCAAGTATTGAGTGGCGAAAATTAACGCTGCACTTGGTCTTGTTACCAGAACGAGGACAATGAAAATATTTCATCCTCCACTTGGAATTGAACCCACAATCGTCCTGCTTACAGTCAGACGCTGCGCCCCGTTTGCCTTTTGTATATGCCCATGCTATGTTCCAAATACAGCGTGGAGCCTAAAAATTATTATATATACTATAATACTAATTATTATAGATACATGTAAGTTCTTAAATAATTAATTTTGTATTTTTTCCAGATGACGCAAAGGTCCTCTCCTAATATAATATAATCAGTGAGTAAAGCATTAACCTCTGTTGACTCTATTGACTTTAAGAAAAACGTTGAAATGTATCAAGGCATCTTTGAAATTGCTTCATTATGTTCTACTTGTGAACCGACAACCATGAATTAACTTACGATAGGTTAACAATAACCGGTCTTTGCCCTTTTCTTGCAATATCATAAATTATTATACTCCATAGATATTCCATGGGTGTTAATAAGGAAAAATCTTTATTAGTTTTACATTTTTTTTCATAAAACTTGGTGGGTTATACTCAAAATTGGAGGGCACGATATCCTTAACCATATGTTGTCCGCAACCATTGGTCCGCGATGGTGGTGGTGGTTAAGTTATGGGCTGCAGATGATTTTAATTTAGTGAATCGAACTTTTATTAGTAATGATTAATAGTAATTTGTTTTCAAAAAAATTGTCAAGTGGTTTTATATATCATTACTGCTATAATTAATGATAATTTTATAAGTAGCCAAAAAAAAAACTGTGGATGCCTTTATTTATTTACTTTTTGTCGTTGGGAAATACATTTACGCAGATCGTTCCAGATTACTCACAAAATCCCAGCAGAAATCTCAATGCCTTGCCCAAGGAGGGTCCGAATGTTTTAGTAGGTCATACAGGGAAGTTGGATATAGCCGTATTGCTATCGTGTACACGGGTATCGTAAAGTGCAAGAGTGAAAGGTTGACGGACGGAGACTCATCTCACATTAGATGGGCCCCCACAAAGCGGCGTAATGCCTCGGGCGCTTCCACTCTTTCGAGCATATAGGTCTTGCACTCCACTCTGCTAGTCAATGAAGGCAAGCCAGAGGAGAGAGGGAGATCGATTACAATTTCCCTAGACGTACATGCAACGTACATCTTTAAGAATCCAGATATTTATTAGAGCTGCTAGCTTGAATAATACAATTTAAAATTAATAATAAATAAAATTGTATTGGGTAGTCCCAATATGATCGAAGAGTCTTACCATCAGTACAAACCATCGATATTCGGCTTGACATGTATTTAATTTGTGGGCAAATCTGCAAAGATGCTCTGGTGTGCAAGATGCACTGTAGCCTAAGATAGTTCAAAGCAAGACAGTGCAAAGGGTTCTCATCTAAAACCTGGACCTTTGCAGAGTTCCACTTAACCAAGACCTGACTTTATGCTACAGTATCCGATACTGTAACAGCCGACAGTGCAGTCGTGAGCACTAAAAAACGCCATTACGACTTTTCCTTGGTTAACGAGACTTCAATGCCCACATTAATTCAAAGATGCAATTTTCTGAAAACTACAGCCACCCTCTAATCTAATGGCAAAAGATTTGCCCATTTATTAGTCCACTCCGAAAGGTGGTCATCTGAAATTTAAAGGCCTATTACCAACTCGTCCAAAACACAGATTTACACGTTCGCACGTTCAAGCGTATAAGACATGAACTTACTAATAGCTTCTGACATCAAAGTGACTATAACTGCCTAAGTGCAATGTGGTTTAAGCAATTCGCGGTTAGGCGGTTGTAAATTAATGAGTGTTGAGGACGTGATTTTCTCCGTGGACTTCTTTTTCATTTTATCTTCTTTGGGTAAAGACTGTAGCCCAAGTTCCTCCTTTCTCATCTGCAGTCTCAGTTGCACATACTTCAGGAAGACTGTGATTAGAGAATCACAGTCTTAATAGACTGAGCTTTTAAGTTTTTGTGTATTTATTTATTATGTAATAATGAAATCTCCAACTGTGGGGAACTTACCTCAGCTTCATATAATAATTTCACATTATTCGTATTTATGTTATACTCCATTAATTTATTTTTTATATTGTTTCGTTCAGCTACTAATTTGGTGTAATTTTTATATATATTTTTAGTTTTTATCAAGCGCTGTTTTTATAACAAGTTTAGAATGTTTGTTTGTTTGTTACCTTATTCTTACCAAGAACTGGCTTGGGCGTCCCCGTGTCATCTCCAGTCAAGTCTATAGTTGAAATGTCATATTCATAGGCATGACAGGATGACTGGGGAAACCAGACTAGGTGCATCCCAAACCAATTCTTCAAATAAACCATGGATCTGAGAGGTAAATTATTATATTTAATGTAAATATAAATTGCTAAGCCTCAAGCCGTTGTAAATTGAGATCATCGGTAAGCTTGAGACCTGCCTGGTCTAATCTGCACTGGTCAAACCCATTTACTATCTTTATGCAGTTTATCATTTTGTTCTAAAACCTCTGAGTACTCTTAGGGAAGTTTTGAGAGGTCCTTTTTAAGATATTTATTCTATTTGATAATCTTCTTGCTCATTGTCATCCCTTTCTCTCAGAAGCTGTTCGCACTGCATCCTAGACGACTTCAGGTCCAGGAGCGTCAGCTAGATCTTATCCTCCGTCTGACGTGCCTTAGTAATGTGTGTCATCGTTTTTATAAAAGTATAGTTTACAAAATTGTAAAAGCTTCGTAAGTGCAGTACGAACTGGTTTGGTTTTATTTAGTTTGTATTCGTAAATATATAATAGTGTTAAAGGGAATGCAATAAGTTTAAATAAAAGTATATATTTTTAAATTTAGTTCGTTAACTGCGCTATGACAGCTGACGAACAAACAGTTAAACACTTTAAAGTTTTACACTATCAAGTACTGAATATCGCTTATGAACATACGTGCCCTTAAGGTGTCCTAATTTAGTCGCTACCTTCAGTATTGAGGCTGGACTTTGCATATGTGCACAACTCAGCTAAATAGCGTCAAGTTTGCTATTTTTTTAATTTAAAACCATCTGAATCCCACGAGTAAAGAGCAAAATCGGTTCATCCAAACAGTGCCCCTTGTATTTGGATATTCCGAATATCGTATCCTTAATCGGATTTCGGTTGGTACCGAAGGCTGGCGAATAGAAAAGAAAAAACGTATTTATCCTACTGTCTCCTTCTGTGTTTAGTTTGAAATAATATCAAATAGAGCGCAATTATTATATAGAGATAGAAACAAATTCCAAATACAACTGTCCTCAATCTGCAATACAGCAATATTTGAAAAAGTACGATTGTATTTTTTTTATTATAATTTTCTTTCACTGGTGGCCTCTAATTAAGAAGTCCTGTTGTATAAATAAATTTTCTTTATTTTTAAATAATAAATGATAAAAATATACTTTGGCCGTAGCCGGATGATGAACCGGCTCAGTGGTCAACTAGGTAGACCCGAATTTTCTCCACTACAGGTTGAACAAAAATTAAGGTTCGCTATGTATGTTGCTTATTCACTCATTTGGCCCTACTCTTTTCTACGCTTATGAAGAGATTTATATCCAGCAGTGAGGGTAAAAGATGCTGAAGTAATAATGATAGTTAAAATGAAATAGTAACATTCTTTTTTCCGGATCTAGAAGGATAGACAAAGGGTACCTAGTGTTAAGACACTCCGCTATCCACTTTCCGAAACATTGCGTGTTCATTGACGGAACTAAATGAGATGGTGATGATGACATTATTCATACTATATAATGAGAGTATGCTGGAGCAACGTATTACGAAGATTGATCTATTCGACATATAATGTACATATTTGAAAAGAAATGTATATTCAAACAAAGTAAAGTAAGCCACGTTTTATGAGTTAGTACCTTCTTATACATTTAATATACTTATCATATTAAAATATTCTGTGGTATAACATAGAATATTTTATCATGCCAACGAGCACATTATGCTAACGAGAAATCTTTTAAAAATCAATACTGGTAACAGTTAACTTAAACAATTCAGATTATCTCCGATACCTCATAAATGGCCTCGAGCTGTAGAATTTTAATAATGGTAAAAATATAAAGATGCTGTAATCATGCGGCGGCCTCTTTGTTAAATGCCTGTCGATACAATGGAGTTGCATAATGCTTGTTAAACATCATAACGGGACAATGTTATACTTTGGTGAAGTATGGTTTTTGTTCTTATAATATGTATGTATATTATTTATAATTAAATACAAAATATCCAATTGTATTTTGCATTGTACAGATTAATAAAAGTGGCCAAGAGCGAGTGGGACTTGCCTATAATGGGTTCCGTAGAAGGAGTAGAGTCGAATTATACTTCTACTATGTTTTTAACTATTTTAAGAAGTGTGAGTCCTTTTTTCCATTATATATCGGTAACCTAGGTTCGTGTAAATGAACGAATCAATAATACGAACGAATATATAATTTGTTTCAATTATAATAAATGGATTGTACTGTAATATGTATTTAAATTATCTCGTGTTCAAAGGGCGATTCTCAATCAGAATAAACCTTAAATCGAGCTTTACTGTTTTTGACGTTCAATTATTCTAAGGAACGACCAATCGTAAACCCAACTATTCCGCTTAAAGTAATTTGTCTTCCTTTCACTTAAATCAGATTTTTCAATTCTAGTACTTCTTAGAACACTATTAACTTGTATTATTTTATAAAAAGATATAAACTATTGAGGGTCTAGAGTTAAGTCACTCCGTTCTCCACCTTTCGCCCGAGCTCGAGACATTGCGGAATAAAGAAGGAATGACGGAACTTTGCGTAGGATAAAAAAATATTCGTTCGTTCCCCCGAGTGGGAATTGAACATGAGACACAATCCCAATGCGCCCCGATGTCCTCGTAGTAACTAGTACAATAACACATATATTCTACTATTTTTTTTAATTTATGTAAATTAACTTTCATTATTATTCAGGCTTCGTTTTTTCAAGTACTAAAAACCTACAAAACATAAGTTAATGATAGCTTATGGAACGTGAGTTACCGTGACACATCACCACCTTACACTTCATTTTATGAATATACACACAACCCGCAATACCTCGAATTCGGACGGAAAGTTGAGAGCGGAATGTCTTCTCCCCCTCTCTCCTCTCATTTGTCTGCCTACACTAAAGCGGGAAGTTACACAATGTTGTATTGTCTAATTTTGTGACAGTTTATTCTATTATAGTGTAGTCTAGTCCCTTATCACTAAGAACTAGTATATGAATGAGTTTAAAATATCAGAAATAAGTAAATTGCTCTTTAATATAAGTTATTGAGCGTGATGAGCATTTTTTTTGATATATGAAAATTCGCTTCAATGAAGAACAATTATGTCCAGCTCAACCATATGCAATCGTGATTTGCATAGTATTGAAATATTCAAGAGTTTCCGCCAACATTTCTATATCATCGAGAAATCGAAGGGGTGTGAGGTGTTTGCCGTTGATTTTTATACCAGCGGTAAATAGTTTCGGGGATATTATATCCCCATGTCGCACCCCGCGCTGTAATGGCATAGGTTCTGTGCTTGTTATGGACTCGGACCGTCATTGTAGCGGCTTTGTATAAACAAAGCTCCTCAACATATCGATGTACTGATAGTCAATTTGGAATCGCTGGATAGACTCTAGCACCACCCAAGTCTCGATAGAATCGACGTCTTGCTTATAGTCCACATACGCAACAGATAGCGGCAGATTATATTATTCTGTATAACCTGTCGTAGAGTATGTATATGGTACATTTACGGTCGTATACTTCTTTAATAGAGCTTTGTTACGCTTTTTGAAGAACAACACCAGCACGCATCTGCTCCTTGTCTCGGGAGTAGTTTCGCTACTGATGACTTTATCCTATATAATGTGTATTATAATTACTATAATTTATAGGCTTATCATTATTATATCTAAGAAGTGATAAAATTAATTTCATCAACGATCAAGATGGTCCATAGATATATGTAGGTTAGATTATTCGTTATTATGGTTTTTGTGAGTATAGCATTAAAAATACAAGTGTACAGAATTCTACTTCGCATTCAAATGAACATACTTTAAACAATATTCTATAACAGTAATATTAATTTACAATCTTGATATTATAGGATCATCTGCTTAGTTTCTATTTACATAACGTTAGTAAGATGGAACTGTGTAAACAGTCGATAAATTCGTAAAATATATATACATAGCATAGCGCTTAATGCTATTACAATTAATTAATATCCATCTTATTTGGTTTAACACTAAATCAGAATAAACATATACCTATTTAGTACTTAGGTATATGGGTATGTTAGGTTATTAATGGAACAATTTTGTGTCATCGTGCAAATGGTGTCATATTGGTTAAAATATTATATATTATATATTTTATAGTGTTTGAATGCATTTATATGTATTTGTATAAGTATATGTCTATTTACTTGTATGTATGTATTGGAATTTTCATTTAAGTTATTTTTATTTTTATTTAACCTTTATATTGTATCTATCTTCTCGCTAATTACCGTTTTCACCCACTTTCACAGGTTCGCTGGAAGAAATTTCTAGTAGATAAAGTCCATCCTTGCTAACTATATTTCTGTATGTCTGTACTTCACGTATTTTATTAATGCAATAAAAATAGTGTATATAAACTACAGTTTTAACGTTTTCCATCCGTGTTTCTGAGAGCCACGAAATTTTTCTTATAAAATTGTATTTAACTTAACCGTTATTACAATCTCTACGTACGTACGTATTGTACGTTATGTTCATAACATCAATAACCTATTATAGTAATGAAGAGACGAGTATTATGTGAGTCATATAGACATATTTTCCAAAGTGTCGACCACACGAGGGCAGCATTATTTTTAAGCTAACTTCAAGAATGCTGGGTACAATTGCAACGGTGAACGATGACGGATTGAGGGCTACAAATTCATAGAAAAATAAATAGTTAGTAGTTAGAAGTTTTCAAACACTTTTGCAATTAGATAGTTTTGATTGAAGTTAAAGAATGGAAAGTTTTGTATAATTTTAAAGAATGTTTGTAGAATATCGCAGCGTGATTGGTTTTAATTCAAATTTATTATTATTCTTGCTATGAATAACCTAGAAGGGTCTGGAGAGAGTTGAGAAATTTTTATTTTAAAAACAAATTCTTAAAGAAAACTATATGAAACACATAATTAAAGAAGTAAACGTGGGATCATCTTTATGAACACCAGATGAAAAATAATAGACTAATGTTTAGTCACTAAACCTGTCACCTATTCCTAGTTTTAAAACTTCAAAGAGTTTTGTTTCGTAAAAAAGAAATCGTTAAAAATCGTTTGAAGGCTGATTCATTTTTTTTTCTCCGAGTAAATCGGCGATGCGATGATTGGGTCATTATTAAATGGCATTGCAAGGAATCTCTCTAGCGCAATATTACGCTTGGATATTATGACGTTTTAAACGTTTCTTACAACGGATGTTTCTCATTTGTATAGCTAGGTCGTATGGGTGGTTACAGAACCGTTTTAAGATAACGGAGACGCTTTCTATTTCTTCCTTATTCATATTAATTTTTAAAAGATCGTCCATTTCCACATTAATGACAGCCCATGTAGTGTAAGACAAGGGGCGAAGTATATAATTTGTAGTCTTTGGATAATGGACGTGCTGGAGTTACAGGCACTCTTGTAAATAGATCCCATATATCCACACAGGCTTGAGAATCAAGAATTATGTTAATACCAAATGTGTATGATGTAAATTAAGTGCTATTTGCGTATGTTTCAATTGACCCCATGCACCGTTTCAACCGACTCGTGCAAAAGGACAGTTAAAAAATTTGATATGTTTTTAAATTGAGTTTATTTATAAATTACAATAAAGTGATCTTAAGTAATATACCCCATTACTAGAGGATATTTTACTGAACTTCGTAGTCCCACTGATTTCGTTGCTGTGGACTATAAGCTCAAAATATTTCAACCGTACCCAACCTCTCCCTAGAGATTGCGTGCGATGTGCGCGCAAATTCATATATAAATCACTTGCGTATATTTCCTTGTGTTCTATTTAAGACTGAAGAAGTTATAATAAAATACTGTAATATATTTTCACATCATCTTTATGTCTTAATTGTAATAATTATATATATATATATATATATATATATATATATATATATATATATATATATATATATATATATATATATATATATATATATATATATATATTATCTACGATGTAATTTACAAGATCATATTTAGTTACGAAAATTGTTCTCAAATAAGAAAAAATCGTAGTCTCTGTAGTCTAATAATACTCAAGAGTATATTTCCACAAAAAAATAAAAAGTCCCCATTGATGCCATGTGTGCTTGAGTAATGATTCAAAGCTTTCGCTTTTGGATTTTCCCGTCTCTAGCCTATTAAGAGAAAAAATGTGATTTATAAAGACAACCGTAGAGCAGTTAACTTTTCCTAGGGGTGCGTTTTTTATATGTACATATTTATAAGGTACCACTAGCAGAATATTTCATGTAGGCTAACTTATTCTAATTCATGTGTATTACTAAAATACCTACCTAATGCATACCTACCTACATAAGCAGTAGGTATGTATTAAGTATATAAGTGATAAGAATATGCAATAACTAGCGTCCATCTTCGTTCGTGGCTTCGCTCGCTTGATCTATATTCTAGCATTTACTTTAATATAATAGCCATAATTTATCTAGGTGGCAAATAGTCGCGGCAAAAAACGTCTTTCCCGCTCAAATCTCAATCCCGCTGGAATTCTGGTATCCCGAATCAAAATGCCTAAGTGTTGCTCCACAGCCCCTTCTATCTTCTAGTGAAAGTTTTACATAAATTGGTTCAGCTGTTCCAGATAATTCATTAGCCCGAACAAATGCAAATACAGACAGACGGACAAAAGTTTTAATATCGTTGTTGTATTTTTTAGCAACGTGTAAATAACTATTTTGAAATCACAAACAGACACTCCAATTTTATTTATGCAACAAAATATTAACTTATTTCATAAATATTTATAAAATTTTAGTACTAAATAAATTACATAATAAATTTTCAATACGTATATAACAGTAGCCACCATCTATTTATTAATAATAAATAATGAGCAAATGTATAAAAATAATTTATTGACCGCCGTAACATTAAATCAGTAATAATAGCAGCGTTCTATGTGAAACAAAGCGCTGACCGGATATTTGATTTATTTTAAACGTGTAAAATTAAAGGCGCGAATGAATAGTACTTTAAGAACTTTTTTAAAGCCACCTGTAACAAATTAACAATGTAACAGGCTATTTATGTTTGTTTCCAAGCATTTGAATTGTTACTACGGTCGGTGTATTTTAAGAAGAAACATTTAACACGGCTGCTGCCTGTAATGAATAATTTTGTAGAATTTATAAGTTAGCTGTGGCATTTGTAGTTTTACTGCATGACTCGTGTGTCTATATTAAGTGCTGAGAGCGATGGTTTATGTACGAATTGCTTTCGCTTTTTATATTAATTGATTTTCGCTTTTTTATAGAAAGATAGATACTTAGCAAAAAATACTTAATTCTCTTCTTACTTCTCTCTATGACGTTCTAAATGTTTTTTAAGTATTCATGTAATGTGAATAAAACACTGAGTTCACAATAAGTATTGTATTTGTTATGCAGCATGAACATAGTCTGAACTCCACATACATAATATCAACAAAGCCATTTGAATTCACTTTATTTTACAACATAGTAAGTCTAACATATTATTATTTAACAATTTATTTAGATACTTTCACTACAGATATATATATATATATATATATATATATATATATATATATATATATATATATATATATATATATATATATATATATATATATATATATATATATATATATATATATAGTACATTTTTTTAATTTCTTTTTGGTTGGTTTCGTTTCAGAAACTAATAATTAAGCGATGAATTTATTATATTTAGTTTTGATGTTGTAGTTATTTCTTACATTGTATTAAAAAAAAATTAAATGTTTGTAAAAGTATCTAACTTAAAAACCTACACAAATTTATAAAACATTACGAGAACAATCAAAGTTTGCCTTCAAAGCGTTGCTGACGTATAATTGATTTAACTATCTGTAGATTGGGGTCATTGCTCTCGTGTTTATGGGTGTAATCAAACATCACTCGATATCCAATTACCCTACTGAATCACTTTAACTAAAAATACTCAATCGTAACTATTGTGAACAAAGTAGTTTTGTATATAAATGTTTAAAATACAAGGCACGAACGTATACGTTTTTTTCCACGTATAAGGTTATCGTGGTGCAATGGGACAGCACTTCATTGTAATCGAGACGGTTATAGGGTGGAACCACAATCGGGGTATTAATGATTCCTATCCTCCATTCTTTGGTAATATATAGATTTCGTCACTTCACACAATGTCTTAAACTTAACAGAAAAAAGAGGACAGAAAAAAAGTCACTACACTTAATTCTTTCTGAGTATGAAAAAAATCTCTAAACTAAATTCTCTCTGCCTATCCAACTAATATATGGAATAAAGCGTCACACTGAGAAAACAGGTTTATATAAAAACAGGTATGAATGGTAATTTTATGGTAGTAATGATACGATGTCCAAATAAATGGAAGTGAAACAATAGTCAATCATTTTCTCATTGTATTATTTGTTCCTGAAGTACTAAATATGCATAAAATATTGCATATATAATGACAATTTAAATTTGTATAACTATATTTTTAATTATTTTTCATATACAAAGTGATTCGAAAGGAAAAACAAAAATTTAAGTAAATCCGAGAACATCGAGCAAGCGAGCGACGCCGCGACCCCAGCCTCCGAAAGAGAAGGTTACAAAAGGTAAACACTGGATCTTTCCAAAACATTATAAAATAAGTATAATTTTGTAATTATAAAAAAAACTTGTTTGCACATTTTTAAAATACTATATGATCAACGTAATTGCTTTCATAGTAAGCCAGCGTATTTGTTTTAATACAGCTGTGAGTAACCGGCTGCCCGCACTTAGACGGATACCAACTGAGTGATTACTGAGCTTACTATAGAAGCTTTAGGTTACTACAGCGGTCTTATACAGTTTACTTAATATTGATATAAGCTTCTTTTTTCAAATTTATTATTTAGCTTTAGGCTGTATCCCGCACGTAGCAGGATAGGCAGAGGGAACCACAGGCTCAAGGCACCTAGTGTTAAGACACTCCGTTCCCCGCTTTCCGCCTTTCTAGTATTGGGTGAGTGGCGGAACTCAACACCGCGCTTTTTGCCTTGTTAAATAAAAATATTTTAAAATTAAAATATTTCATTCTCCCCGAATAGGAATAGAACTCACAAACCGTCGCATTTACAGGCAGATGCTGTGCCTCTGCGCCACGACGGTCCTCAGCTTTAAACTGAAATACTATTAAAAAATCTATTATTATTAATAGTGACATATTATAAAGGTAAACATCTATAAGATCCCACATCCATAATATATAGTAACGTTACTTCACAATTCATTTATTTATCTTCCTTAAAACATAATGTAAAATAACGATATATTATCAAGTGGTACCAGAATAAACAAAACGCGTTCGATATCGAATGCCTTGTGGCGTTGCGTAGAACAAACGCATAGTAGAGTACGCATCATGTAGTGTAAATTACACAGTGTTTATGGAGTGCGTGAGTAAAACGAACACTTGTACGGTAATTATGGTAGTTTTCTTTACGTGACATTGTTTCGAGTTAATAATTCATGTTATTTTTATTATGAAAGTTCGAGGTCATCGACTGGATTGAACGAAAATAGGATAAACTTTGATTTTACATACAAACTTGATAATATTATTAGTAGACCTCAAGTTTTTTGTTTTCTGAGCTTCAGGAGGAAAAATTAACGCTTACAGTATTACTTTGTTGTCCGTCTGTCTGTCTAACTGTTCTTCTATCGAGATGATAACTCTGACCAGAGGTACAGTGGGTAGCATCAAAGCAATAATTTTATCTCGAAAATGGACAAAGTTTAATAAACAAAAGAAAACAATGACTATCCAAATCAGTCGATACTTCTTGACATTAGCGCGTTCGACGATCTGAAAGCTCTCAGGCAGAAGGCAGGCACCAGGCTGAGACAGGTTTTAAAAATATTAATATAAATATGAACTTCTATTTTGAACTACTTAATTATTATATATACATATATCTGTCAAAGCCAAGTTATAAATAGCTTTAAGCTCGCTGCTGTCGTTGCGAAATATTATAAAACGTATAATGATAGTCGATTGTATGCAAATCTATATAAATCATCAGTCACGTTACATCGACCCACACAGATTGTGTAGTCTTCTGTCATTTCATTGCACTTCTCCTACACATATAAATTATATTGAAGATGAAATCAATAATTAAAATGTATTATAAATCAATTTTTATGTTTTAAAATCACATTAAACATAAATGTCATATTAAAGACGATTTTTTAATAAGCAATTCTATGACATATCGTATATGTATGATTTATATTTTTGTATAATTATATATGATTTAAATGAATTGTAGATATTATACATACAAAGAAAGTAAGTAATTTACAAATAAATAAACTGAAGATAAAAGGGCTCTTTGAACATTCCTTAATAATTAACGATAATCTCACCTCGTGCACGGTGTTCTTGATTTCACACTGCTATATACAAATCACTTACACAAAGTATAAAAGGAAGATAGAAATGTTTGATGGTTAATAAAATTCATTCTGGTTCTGATCCTTAGTAATGGCATTTCATGCGTGGATCATAATTGACTTTGCCTATGTCACGTTATAAAAATCATTCAGAGAAATTTTGAGAATCAGACTTTTTTATCCGTCACACGTCACCCGTCATCCGTCATCGGTCATCTGTCATCCATCATCCGACATACGTGTCCTCAGCAACTTCCGTTTCCACCCCACTACTTGTAACCATAAATTTAACATATAAATTTAATATTTTTAAACCGCTGTGTAATCTGACACAACACCATAACGACATTGTTTAAAAGTTAGTAAGTTAGTTAGTTGCATATTTTTGTTTCATTTTACAATTATGGCGGCAGCGGCCTATTATTGTGACTTCTTAGTCCTTATTTGTTTGTTCGTCAACTGTCGTAGAACGCTTTGTATTGTAACAAGTTACAATAAGCGCTTTTTTATTTATAATAAATATATAATCAAATAGATAACTTATTATATAAAAGTATGAAATATAAAAATGAGCATGAATTTTATCTCTGTGTCGCCCGTGTCGAATCGCGTGATCGCTGGGTGATCTAGTGAAGAGAAAGATAAGTATATAAGAATAACAAACGCATATAACGTAAAAAATTGCGCATTGAAATGTGAATAATTTCACTTAGACTTCGCTTAGTTTGGATTAAATATCTTTTTAGAATAAATATAAAAATAATATTAGGTACATTCCCCTAAGTGGAGATTGAATCCACTGTTTCGTTAGTTTTATATTCGACACCATTTAATTTTATTTGAAACATGAAAATTTTCAAATTAAATAAAATTTTATGTTTGCAAAATACATAAGTTATACTAATACGTTTATGAAAATGGTATGGTGTTACGTTTGGTAATTGCATATTAAAAGTAAAATCTTCTGCTGTTAACGATAAACACTTATGCTACAAATATCGGTCAAGTGAGAGTAGTACTTGTGAACCGAGGGTTTCGTATCTATTTCATATAGGTATATATACTTATTCTTCTGTCTGGCATTAGTCCCCGCTTCGTTTGCCAGGGTCTACCTTCCGACTAAGCTTACTCCACTTTGCTCGGTCTCTAAAATCCTTAGTGGACAATCTATTGGCTCTCATGTCACGACATCCAGCCATCGCTTCCTTGGGCGTCTGGGGGAACTAACTCCTGACAGACATGTCAAGGCACTTCTTTCAGACATAATTCTCAGATCGGCGAATAACATGGCCATACCATCCCAGGCGACGCTCTTGGAGCTTATCCGCTAAGTCACGGACCCCAAGACTACCTCGAATAAATGTGTTGCGTATGCGGTCGGACCGTGTAACGCCACACATCTACCTCAGTATCCTTATCTCCGTCATGTGAAGCTCCTAAGTGTGCCGAGATAATGCTGGTCAACATTCGCTGCCGTATAGAAGAACCGGTCGGATAATGCTCTTGTGTATCGGTCCCTTCAGCTTGGGCGGTATTCTGATATCGCAGTGATCACACCAGTGACCTCCCGCTATGTGGCCTAGGCAGCGCTTATACGGGCATGGACGTCGTGGTCGATGCCTCCAGACTCATACATAACGGATACAAGGTACCTGAACTTCTCCGACTTAACGGCTGGCTCAGGTCTGATGTGGATGGTGCTCGAGTCCGGGTTCCCGCAAGCCCTGTTGTACTCGGTCTTCGACCAATTCAGTTTAAGACCACCGTTCTTAAGCGCACACTTCCAGGTGTTCACTTTACGCTCCAGCATCATATAACATACTATGTCATCAGCATACACCATCAGCCACGGAGGCTGGCCTTGGATGTGGGCCGAGACAGTATCCAGCACTACATTGAATAAGAACGGACTAAGAGTTGAGCCCTGGTGAACTCCTACGGTAATCGGGAATAGCTTTGTGTTGCCAACAGCGGTCCCAACCACTAAAGCGGAGTCGTTGTACATATCTCCAATAACCTCAATATAGGCTTCAGGGATCCCCTCGGATCGCAATGCTCACCAGATATATTGACGTAGCATACAGTCAAAGGTCCAAAAAGGCCACATGCAGAGCTCTCCTTTTTTCCCTGTAAGCCTCCATCAAAGTTCTAAGGGCAAAAATGGCGTCCATAGTGCCTGATCCTGGTTAAAACCCATACTGAGACTCAGAGACAGTACACTTTCGGCGGAGCCTGACGCTGATCATGCGCTCGAAGAGCTTTATGGTGTGGCTCATAATCTTAATGACCCTATAACTACCGCAGTCTTGAACACTGCCCCTTCCTTTGTAAATAGGGATAATAAAGTTGTGCTGCCACTGATGTGGTATCATTTCAGTATTCAAGATACGGTTAAACAGGTCAGTAAGTATAAGCACACCAAGAGAGCCCAACGATTTCCACGCCTCGATCGGGATGTCGTCAGGTCCTATCGCTTCTCCGTTCTTCATGCGTTGAAGACAAGAATTTCGTCAAGGGTTACTGGAGCAACAAGTCCGAGGCTAGGAGGTAATTCATGAGGAAGACTACGAGAGTGCGGAGTGTTCAGCAGCTCCTTAAAGTAACTTTTCCATCTCTCCTTCACAGAGGCATGACTACAAAGGCTAGCGAGATAGCTATCACGGTTTTAAAGATTATGAGATACATCCTGGTGACAGACAGACAGAAGGGCAGACAGACAGCGGAGGCATCTAAGGGTATAGGGGTAGGGTCCCAATTTTACCTTATAGGTACAAAACCTTAAACAGATGCCACATTTTTTTAATATACTAATGAATTATAAAATCTTTATAGCAACAACCATTTATTAGAATATTATTACTACGATCAATCATTCGCCAAAATCACCGCTCCAAAAAAACATTAAAAACTAATCTACATATGCCTGTCCTATAAAATTCTAAATTACAAATTAAAACATGATCACACAAATACCTACATATATAATTTTGGGCCACTCAATTAATTTCCGTGTGGTATCGCCCGGGGATTCCGTATAGCTATTAAGAACTTTACTATCCATTTACTGCTTTTCAATTGTTATTGAACAATAAAAGTTAAGCTTACGCTTGTCATTTGACAGTTTAATATACGTTTATAGTAACAGGTTCGTTAATTAGTTGCCTAACTGTTCATGGAAATATGAATTATGTGTATTGTATATTCTAGTTATTTATTTATTCTATTTTTATGATATTTTATGACTGGGAGCGTAACTTGGAAAAATATAATATAGATATTCCTCCAAAGGCCATTGTGGTGCAGCGCCTAACTGCTATTAATGTGGTTTCGATTCTCACTCGTTCTCAATAATTTATTTTCAATTCCATGATTTGACAAAACAAGGCCTCCTTGAGTTCCGCCAGTCAACACTCAATATCTAGCATTTGTAAGGAAGCCGGATAGCGGAGTGGACAGACACTTATTAGTCTACCCTACCCTGTTATGCAGGATAAAGCGTGAAGCTACAACAAATATAATTTTCAGTCAGGATAGGGACATGAGAGCCAATAGATTGTCCACTGAGGATGTTAAAGACCGTGCAAAGTGGAGTAGGCTTAGTCGGAAGGCAGACCCTGGCAAAAGCTGGGACTAATGCCAAGAAGAAGAGAGTCAGGATAAGGAATATAATAGTAGCCCTCCAGCTCGATGGACCGACGACTGGATAAAAATGCTCTGAATTAATAATAATAATAATCATAGGCAATATACGGGGTTATATTTTCCAAAGAAAATAAATAGTGATTATATGATATGAATCAATTGTACATTCCTGCAATCAGTAAAATAATAAAATCAGGAGATACGTAAAGAATTAAAGTTTTTTTTATAAAAGCTTTATAATTTTTTTAAGTGTTATCTACGAGTTCAACAAGAAAGATAAATTTACAAGCAAACTGTTTTAATACGGATATTATCTTAACTAAATGATATCGTGATAGAGCGATCAAAGTAGTTTTTTGAGTTTCTTAATTAGATGATAAAGTTTATCTTGGATATACTTACTTCAATGTTTTTAAATAATAATAATGCTGGTGCCTAGTGTTAAGACACTCCGTTCCCCACTTTCTGCCTTTCGAGGCATTGCGTGTTGAGTGGCGGAACTCAACGCCGCGTTTTGCCTTGTTGCCAAAACGAAGAAAATGAAAATAATTAATTCTCCCCGAGTGGGAATCGAACCCAGAAACTCTGCGCCACGACGGTCCTATTACGGACTTTTATACGTAATGTCGAAATTTTTAAAATACACTTCTACTTTCAAAATGGTGAAATTACACCCAAAAATCTATTAAAATCAATGTTTATATATACGAGTATTATACGACTTACTAGTACACTTAAATATATTTGAATATACCTGTTACTATCGTATAAACTATCACGGAACATGCCCCGTAATGTTCAATTAAGCAAACACACAAAAAAGATCGGACCATGACTTTTAAAATGCTTTCCGTTGTACAAATCGTATGTAAATAGTAACAGCTATATCACTTTTTAACCGACTCCAAAAAGGACGAGGTTTTCGATTCGGTTGATATGTTTTTTTTATCTAGGTATATACAATAATGACACCGTCGAACAAAACAATAAGAAATGTATATAATGTGTATGCTAGTATGTATGTCTGTTTATGTGCGTATATATATATATATATATATATATATATATATATATATATATATATATATATATATATACATATATATATATATATATATATATATATATATATATATATATATATATATATATATATATATATATATATATATATATATATATATATATATATTTCTATATTTATATCTATGTCATGTTTTCATTATTTATCTTTTTTTTTAATTTATTTATTTTTATTTATTTTATTTCAAATTAACGATGTTATTTATATTATTCAGTACACCCCCTCCTATTTAACTATATGACGTATTCTCTCTTCCCAAGGTTGCCTGGAAGAGATCGCTCATTTAGCGATAAGGCCGCCTATTGTACTATCTTACTTAATATATGAAGTGCTATATGCCTCTATGTAGTAATTCGTGTACAATAAAGAGTATTTTACTTAACTTTACGAGATTTCCGATCTGATTTTTACGTGGGATTTTTCGATGTGAATTTTCTTTTTTTCCATAAAGTAATAATTCATTATTTACATCTTTATAGATACTTAGTGAGTCTTATTATATATTATATGAAGGTCGTAGGTAGCCCCTATTTTTACACAAACTTAAAAACAATGCTTTTACAGCAGATGCGCAATGTTTGTACGTTATTTAAATTACTTCAGCTGTTTATGAGCAATGCCGATATATATATATATATATATATATATATATATATATATATATATATATATATATATATATATATATATATATATATATATATATATATCACATCACATACTCGATAATATAATATAATGTTCAATGATAAGACTGGTTATTAGATACGATTCTATATTTTTTTAGCATAGGCTGAGCAAAGGTTTGTAATTAAATCATTTCTACCAACGTCTGTATCAATTAAAAGTAAATTTTGATGTTGGGACGAATTAATTATCACATTTTCGGCTATTACACTGTCTGTTAACGAAGTACAGTTCGCGTTAGTGAGAATATTTAGTCTTTTTGATAGAAGTATTACATTATAATTAACGCTGCCATGACGTACCCACCTATACCCTACCTATTCAATGCGTTAGTTATGGATCTATGTGATAATGAGGTCATGGTGGCTCAAAGGCACAGCATTTGCACGGTTCGATTCCCACTGCGAGGATTGAACTATTTTCTCCTTTCTCCTATTTTTTTTTATTCTTGTTAGTGTACCTGGCGTTGAGCTCCATCAATCAATAAATAGTTAAAGAGTAACGTAACACTCTAACATTATGTCTCACCTTAGTGCCTGTACAACAGCTCCAGCATCTCTATTTTTATACCTGAAGAACTCGAAGAATTAATAAAATATATAAAATATTTAGCAAATATGTACTACTGAGGATTTTTACCTAAAAAAATTAAGATCTATGGCTTTGTTTCAGAAAGAAAATGATTAAAGTCCCAAGGAAGTTCGTGTGAAGGAAAAATCCTATTTCTCATAAAAGTGCTAACTGCGTTTCGGGGTCAGACAAGTGGTGTATTATTTATGACCACTCCTTTTCAGATGGTCAACTCGGGCAAAGCTATGATGTGTACTTGTATAATATATAACATATCTTCGTAGCTTAGAAAAAAATACAATTAATTAAAAATCTTGAAAGGAATCCATGTTAATCTTACGCGTACTTTTTTAACCTAATCTATTAGAATTGATATTTTTTATATATATTTTTTACCTAATCTATTAGTATTAACTACTGGCACAAATTGTAAAGCTATTTTTGTCATAGAGTATCTATTAAAATATCCTATAGACTATGTTACAGTTGTTGATCGTTTCTATGATCCTCTGTTGTCAGAGTTACTTTGGCACTTTTAATGATGTGTATATATATATATATATATATATATATATATATATATATATATATATATATATATATATATATATATATATATATATATATATATATATATATATATATATATATATATATATATATATATATATATATATATATATATATATATATATATATATATATATATATATATATATATATATATATATATATATATATATATATATATTATATATATATATATATATATATATATATATATATATATATATATATATTATATATATATATATATATATATATATATATATATATATATATATATATATATATATATATATATATATATATATATATATATATATATATATATATATATATATATATATATATATATATATATATATATATATATATATAGTTAATTATTAGATTTCATCTAAATTAACAAGTGAATGAAAGTAATTATAACGAAAACACGCCTTAAAGGTTTTTTATAATACTTATAGCCAAATATTCATAATGATTAAGATAGCAGTTCATTATAAATGGTCTGCCTTGACTTCAATAGCATTGGAAGGTAGGCAGAGAGAGCCTAGTGTCAAATCACTCTTTTTCCTACTTTCCGCCCAGTTACGAGACATTGCGTGTTGAGTGACGAAATTCTATGCCGTGGCAGGCCGTATAAGCGCAAGGAAATAACAATAATTCATTTCAATAAGTGAGAATCGAAACCGCAACCGTCCCATTTATAGTCGGACGCTGCGCCGCTGAGCCCAGACGACCTCAACGTTGTTTATTTAATGTTAGTTATAAATAGAAATATTTTGCTTCTAAACATTTTTGTTTGCACAAGTTCTGAATCACAGAATTACAATTTATATGTTATTTGCTGAGTGTTTTTTGTTTATATGACTTCAGACTTGGCCGTATCTCGATTTTGATTTATCTCGTGACTTTAACGAATAATATTGTTTATTTTCGCATTTTTTTTAAATAAATTGTTTAAATTTTTTTTGAAAATATATAACGAAAGAATGTAATATGTGCTTTTCATTGAAAGTATTTTATTAAAAAAAAGCGAAAGCTCAAATAAGGAACATTATTATAATATAAAAGCAGACGTTTCTTAAAACAAATATTAATTTTAATAAAAAACAGACTAGCAAGTACGTAACTATTGCTTCGAGCAAGATTACAAGGTCGTCTTGAAATGAAAGAACTTTACCTTTACCTTTAACTTTATGTATAAAGTTATACGAAATGTATGTCTGTGATTTAAATAAAAAAATATTTTTAGCTAAAATATAATACTATATGTAATGGAAACACGAACATACATAGCTACATAAAATATGTCTAGATACTTTAACAATGAAATTATTTCAAATAATTTTAAGGATATTTTCAAATAAATACAGACGAAGAGAAATGGGTTAAAGATGAAGATATCACGATAATACGTAAGAATATGCAAGAATTTGTTTTATAATTAAATAAGGAGAACTGGGCTCCTAAATGAGCTTTTGCTTTGGAAATTTTGCTACAACAAAGCTCATTTAAAACTCTAATATAATTATAAGAAATAATGAAATTGTGTTCAAACAAAAATGATCAAACATGATAAGCTCTTTCCATTGACATATTAAAATCCAAGATCTGGAACTCCTGATGTAAAACTAAAATAGATTAGCTAAACTATAAGAAATAGCAAGACGACTCTTAAGTAAAAGTTTTTGAGTGTCATTAGCATTTTTCGTAGACATGAACATCCAAAATTTAAAACAAAACAAAAAACCATAAGTTCCAGCTGAACTATATGAAATAAGGAAATGGCGCGTAACCAAAAGTTGTTCAACGTGATTTACATTAACTATTAACATTTTGATATATGAAACTATAAAAAAAAATGAGAACGTGTATGATGTAAAACAATTATTTAATAAACCTAAACATTTAAATAATAAATACGAATATTACTAAATCATTTTGATAGGTCAGCCAGTATACGAGGCAATAACAAATTGTAATTGGTGGCCCAGTCTAGGTGGTCTGTAAAAAAATAATGAATTCCAGCCGTCGCGCCTGTACGGTTTTTCTCATTTAAAATTAATGTGAGAGAAAGATAGCGCTCTATTACTCGTTGGTATATAATCATCTTTACATTTGCGTCGCCACTACGCCCCTAAAGTATAAAAATTAAATTAAATAAAACTGGTTCTCGTGTAAACATTTGTAGAACTAAATATCGTTGTTGTGCTTTTGTTCGGACATGCGTTGAATATTATTTAACCAAATATTGATTATGTTTTATCTTCATACTTCACGCTCTATCCACGGGATGCCTAATCTGAGAGAAGGAAGACTCTATGTAATTATTTTTACTGTTTCTTCTCGTTTCATGACCGCTACAAAGGTAAAAAAATATGTTTTTTAAAAATATTGTGTATCAGCTCCAATTAAGACAGCTTTGACAGGAGTGGGAGTACCTAAGGAGTCATTTTATTTTAGTTTACTACAGCCTATTGTAAATACATTTGGTTCTCTTTCCGACAGGATTTGAGACAGCGTGTTGAGTGGCAGAACTTAACGCCAGGTTTTGTCTTGTCAAAACAGTCCTCCGTCCTTCTTTCTTTTAATAGTTTATAATGAAAAATCTGGTTAAACACCATACACCATACACCATTCATTTAAATCATGACCAATTCTTTATTAAAATGAACTTTACAAGAAAATACAGAGCAAATGTTTCCAAGAACTTATACCTGACGAAAACTTATGTCCGTCAAGGGCCATTAGATACAACTTATGTTTATAAATTAACATAGAAATGTAGCAGTTTAAATTTTATATTTTTTTAACAATCTTTGTCCTACTTCAGGTTAAGGGCAGATACACACTTTGAGGGGTGCCTATTTGTACTTAAAATATTTGATGTCCTTTTTCGTTTCACTTAAAGAAACTATACATCATTGGTAGAACATCTATTTTTCAGCACAGTGGCTTTGCATTTGCTGATGCTTACTGCATTATATGCAATTATCTACTTACTTATTTCAAGAAGCCCAATTATTGTATTATTTGTATAGCACATTTTAGAATGTTTTAAAATTTATATGATAATTATGAAGCGAGCATAAATATTACAGTTTAGTTTAAAAGCATTTTGATGTCTATAAAGTTTTAAGTATGAATCGCTTATATTTGGATACTTGGATAAATATTTTATACGTATTTATATTCCAGTTAACATTTGTGAAAATCAGCACCATACTAGCTTAAAGTAGATCTTGAGGAATATACGATTAAATTCTTGAATCGTTAGTTTATATTTCTTCATCTTCTTCTTCTTTTAATTTAGGGCGTTTCGAGCGTGCCAGTTGAGCACAATTCACTTAGCCAATGTCACGTTGTATGGAGAACGCACAAAGGAGAGTACATTCTCTTTTGTGTATTCTCCATTCATCGTGACATTGGCGAAGTTAATTGGCACGCTTGTAAATTGAGCAAAGAGAAGAAGACCTTAGAAGAAGGTTAAGTCACTTCTCTCTTTATGAACTCACGACGACCACCAACAATCAAACACATTACGTCTTATTGTATTATCATATTGTATATACACATAATGGTTTTCGGACGGGTGCCATTTCTATATGCGAATGTTTTGATTAAAACAAATATACCATACATAAATACATACAAATATTATACATTTTAATGCAACTTGGCTTGCGGTCCTATTAATCTATTATATAACTTCCACCCATTTAAAAAATATAGCGTATGCAGTTTATTTTAACACCGCACATTATCCGACAAAGTCGAGGGAACAAGAGTTAGCGAGGAAAAAAAAACATCATAATCAAATTTGAACCTCGGACCATACTCCATGTAATTCACTGCCACATTGGTGTTAACTCGAATGTTGTTATAATATGTCTAACTTGTTATTGCTTTAATACATATGCATGATGCAAAGCTGAGATTTTGATTTATTGAAATGACGATATCGACATAGAAGTTATTTCTAAAGTATGTCAGTTAAACCAATATATTTTAATAGTTTTTTGACCAACGCACCTGCCTTTATGACACGATAGCTAACAACACATTGCTGTATTCAAAAAGTAAGAAAGAAAGTATCTTACTTAAAAATATTTATAGTCAATACAAAGCTTTCTAAATATATGTAATAGATCTGTACAATATTTTTTTTTGATTTGTGAAATTTAGTTTAGGATTAACAGTGTTTGGTTATGAATATTTAATATTAAGAAAATATATTTATTAAGAAAAAAAACAATGTTTCTGTACTACAGTAATACCATTTCCAGATTCCAGGTAATATAGCTTCTATTAACTGTAAGATTCCAGTTACATCAAAGTAGAATGAAGATGTGAAATAAAGCTCATTAAATAAAAATCTCATTCGTATTATCGGACCAGTTCTTTAGTTTTTATTGTTAAGAATGATGTAACTTTTTGGGTCCGCGTCTTTTGGAACTCACTTGGACAGCCATTGAATTTTATTTATTAAAATGTTTATTATAGTACTAACAATAAAAAATAAAACTGGAAGTACACAATTAGTTATTAAGCAACATCTTCTTCATAAAGAGCCAAGATCATACTCAGTTTCACACAATTCTGTATGCTGTTCCTGACATGCCAACTACAGGCACAAACTAAATTTACATACGAATATCTCGAGCTTGATAATACAAGCTAGAAACACTAGACGGCCATATATTTGACAATGCGCGTGATGGCGCATTCAGTTCAAGTAATAGTTAGTAGGTACAAATCAATGAATGTGTACTCGACAAATTTAGTCAAAACATAATACTAGGAGATGCAGCATATATATGTTTGTACTTTAAGAACTTATTTACTTACTAACTAAAAAATTGTAGAATTACTCATGACATTAATTATTATCAATATTGTGAAATTATTTTTCACTAAAGCAAATGATATCTAAAATTGATAAATGTTAGTAACTTCAATTTAAGCAAATATAATTCCAAAAATTATTCCTTGCTAAAAGCTATTAAATTCGTGGTCATTTTGGTGCAGTAGTAGGTATAGTGTCTGACTGTAAAAGATATGATTGTAAATAAATCCCCACTAGGCGGAATCGATTATTTCCAAACCAAAATTTGACATCCACCACTCAACATACATTGTTTCCACTGTGTGAAGTCCCAGCGGAAAGCAAAGGAGTATCTTCATACTAAATTCTTTCAGCCTACCCAGCTAATATTTGCGGGATAAAGCGTGCAATTATTTTACTAGAGGGTATAATATATATTCGTAAAATTAAAAAAAAGAACTGTGGCAAAACAAAAACAACTCGTTCAGAAATTTACATCTTCTAACTACTTGTATTTAATTAACTGAAGAACCTAATAGTTAACGAGAACTTGCGGTTCGACCCCATCTACGATGCTCTCCACTGACTGCACATTTAACTTGTACGAAGAAACCGTCGTGGCCTTGTTTCACCTAGCTTCATTAACTTTGCCAAGGCTGAAAAGATTAGTAATCGTAATAAAAACTAAAAGAAGTGGGCGTAACTTTATTTAGTGTTTCGTAAAATTACTCGAACGTTTTGCTTAACTTGGGCAAACTTGATTATTTTGTAGCCGCTACTAAATTGCATGGAAACATTTCGTTCTGACAGAATTTTCTTTTTGTTTTAGGGAAATGACGTATATAAAGAACGTTTGTAATTTAAATTACAAATGGCACATAATGGTTTTAAATGTATAAAATAAAATGTACATAAATGTTTCAGAGGTTCTCCTCCACCTTATAAATATCTTCCTTTACAGTTTATCTACATAGGTATTATAGAAGAATTAAAGAGCAATTATCATTTCCAATCAACTTTTAGAGGAGATGTAGGTAATGGGACCTTCAAGAAGGAATTTAAACTATTATTTGACTATGTTTCAGTCTTAGTAAAAACCAATTACGACCTTGCATTACGTAAAAATACTATATATACCTATGGAGTGCCTATTTTAACCCTAAATGTAAAATGCAAGGTATATTTTTCTATATTTTCTAAAATACAGCTTAGCATTTTGAATAAAAGTTAGCTATTTTTATGTCAATAGATATCTTATGTGGCATAATATAAATAAAAATATGAATAATTAAAACAAAACAAAGATGATTGCGTAATCGATTGTCAACATTTTATAAGGGAAAGTTTAGAGCACGTAACTGTCACCTGGTACCAGTTAAACTTTGTTACAGTATAAATACTCAGAAATCCAGAATGAGCACAGTTTTGTCACAATAACTGTAGCTCCAATTTCCCGAACGCTCTGATTACCCCACGCTCCCCTACAATTATGATATAAAACTTTAGTTGCAGTCGGTATTGCAGCTATATTTTGCATATATTTTGTTCAAATGCTGGCTACATTATTAAAAGAAAACGCACGGTAGCAATTTTCACGCCATTAAAATCTTCATATACGCAAATAAATTGTTAAATATATTACTTAAACATAATCCAATGAAAGTAATAATTATTATTATATAAGGAAAAACATGTAAGAGAGTGAGATAGAGATTATCAACAGTGGTAAATCGTGCCTCGTTGTAAAGTAGGCCAAAGTAACCGGTAGAACAACAACGATAATAATTATACTGTTATTAAAAACTATACAGTGGGACAGTGGCTGACTCTAATTGTATTACTTATGATTTTAAAGAAACTTTGAATTTTCAATATTAAACGTAGTACATTTAAATTTTATATATAGTTCTATAAATATTTTACTATTCTTTAGTTTAAAAATCATAAGAAGTGTTTAATGAATAGCATTCTCTCTCCATTGTCAAATGATTATTCTTAGTATAGCGGAGATTTGTAAAATTCTACTTTTTTTCTTGTTTTTCTATAAAATCTTGTTACTATATTGTCAATTTGCAACAACCGCAACTTCAAGTCTAGCAGCATGCGGAGTTCCCCATTTAAAATTATATTCATTTCTTAAGTTCATGTTTGTAACATATTAGTACATACAATTTCTGCTGTGTGGTTATTGTATAAACTGAAATAAATATATATATATATATATATATATATATATATATATATATATATATATATATATATATATATATATATATATATATATATATATATATATATATATATATATACATAAATATGCACTCAGAGGGTGTCCAGCCAATTATCTGTCCGATATTTGGTTTCCGGCATACGGGTACGCGACCCCGGGACCTCGAGCCACCACTTTCATAACCCGATCCAATCCATGTAAGTGGTGTCCCTCCCCTATATTCCAAGTCTTTCTGCCTCTTATTCCCTTTCCTTTCTTGGTTTCTCCCAGTAATGGGTTTGGAGGTCAGATGGCAATCGCTCCACAAAAAACCACTTCGCCACTCATATGGACCGATTGGTCTTAGTCGGAAGGCAGACCCTGGCAAAAAGCCGGGACTAATGCCAGGAAGAAGAAGAAGATATACATAAATATGCAATGGGAAAAACGTGCAACACGTTTGACAGCCGCGTAGAAGTCGGCGATCTCATCAAAAGTGTGATTATGATTCTGTAACGTCTTTGCGCTCATTATTGTCATTATTTCTACATCATTAAAAAATCCCACGGCTGTTGTTTACCGCAAAGATGTTCATAACAAAAGGAAAAGGAAGAGCCAAATGTAAGGAAATATTCAATTGTAAATCATAATGTTTAATGAATGGTGATTTCGTTCAAATGAAATTTTAGAGCGACTTATTTGTCAATCTTATTGAATGAACTAACGTAGCCTTCGTGCTTTAGTCAGAATTTCGACTACGTGCGATGATACTTGGTACAAATTTAATGCATACTTTTTATTAATATACAGATCCATCTTTACCATAAGAACGCTCAGGTCCTCTGCCCGCTGCCATCAACTAAATCCAAATCCAAATGGACCCAAATTACCTTACTCTATTAATTCCCTTTCATGCTTCATGTGCCCACGTGCCTCGAATTTGTTTTAAGAGATTTCCAAATTACATTAAAAATGGTGTATACTAAAGCTGCGCTACAGCTCACACTACGTACATAGGTTAAAATATATTTATAAGATATTAGAAGTAATAAATTAATATATTCTGTACTACACTAAGCAACCCTACGTGACTATAGGAAAACGGTTTTATATCCTGGACCTGGTATAATCCATGCACTAAACGAGAACAATACATATGTTACACAATCTTTAATTATGAGAGTCGCGTCGCTTGATTCAAATAATGTCAACATTTACGCGTGGTTTACTACGAGTATGTTATGCTCTGGTTAGGTAGATAGGTAGGGTAGGTACGTAGGGTGGGTAGGTAGCGTAGGTAGGTACCGTGACACTGTATTTGCAGCGAATTGTCAAGTTAATGCGTTATAACAATTTTACGTTGTTAATGAGAATTAATTTCAATAGAGAGATTCATGGTATCATTGAGAAACATATATTTTACATACAATTGATATACTAGTATTATAAATATTCTTCTTTTTAATAATAAATATAGGTTATTCTGTAGTAAATAGATAAAGATAGAATATAAAAAGATAATATATAAAGCTTACTTTTTAATTTTACTAAGAGACTTTGACTTTGGCAATTTAATTATTCTGGTACCTAATGTAATCATAAAATAATATATTTTCTTTATAAATAGTTTCATAATAAATTGGCAAAGATTGTAAAGCAAAATGAAGTTGCCGAGGCAACAAGCTATGAATATAAAAATGTTGCAAATCCTCTCGTCGTTTCAGGCTTCCGTACCCAAATAGTACCGAAGGGAAGACGTTATCCACTGACCATTACTTATAGTATACACATACATATATATAACTTATGATATTTCAAGTTACTGTAAGATAAATCACGTACCATCATTATTGGCGTAGTGGGACTGCGTCTGACTGTAACGTCATGGTTGTTGGTTCGATGCCCACTTAGGAATTTATTTTCATTTCTTCGCTCAAAGGTCTGGAAAGACCAAATGCGGTCTTGACTTCCGCAACATAACCCGTAATCTCAAATATTCTAAAATTATTTTTCCTTTTAAACCATAACATTTAAATTAATCAGTAAAATTGTAATAGTACCATTTCACTCAGTGAATACCAGTTTTTATTACATTATTTTATTTATATAATATTGAATTAATTGAATCAATATTTTTAACCATGTTTCATAAATCATCTAAATATACATTATATCCCTCTTTGAAACACAGCCAAAAAAAAATATTATACACAAAAAAGCCAATTTGTACGTGAACCGTCATTTTATTAGCGTCTGTCAATCAGGTAGTAATTCTGTCACGCTGCGAGCCGTAATGAGGGTGACAATGGACACGGGCTGGAAGCTTTCGCGCCCCATTCAATACATTAATGAGTCTATAAATATTGCAATAACCTTTGTCTTTTCTTTTACGTACACGGCTTAAATTTTTAATTTGTTTTAGCTTTACATATCTCCCGCATGTAGCAGTATAAGCAGAGAGTGAGGTTATACTCTTTGTTTTCCAGTCCCTGCCTACTATATGGGCATTGTGTGATGATAGATGAGAGCGAAATATACATTCACTGTTCTTCTGTATCAGAAAGACTTCGAAATTTCATAAATTTAATAATTATTCTTTCATCACTCATTCTCTCGACGTGACCAGACCATCTGTGCACATTCTTCTACATTCTCACTGTGACATCCTCGCTGGTTGGTACCTATCATTCTGTATATCTCTTCGTTGCGGATTCAGTCAGTTAAACTGACTCTGCATATCCTCCGAAGAAATCGCATCTCCACATCATTCATTTTTCTTTAGCTTCAGCCTGTAGCGAGGGTCCGTTTACATTGAACCAGGGCAGTTACTTTCACGAATAATTTATTACAACCCTGACAAACGCATTCTCCAAGTTCACAAAAGCACAGAGAACTTTTTGATTCAGTTCTTTAGTTATGGTGAAACTTGTTAAACGTTAGTATCACTAACACTTATAAGGTCTTATACTTTATTTACACATATTCATTATAATTAAGCTGCTATTTTACTATAGGGCTTGCTATTTGTTAATTACAGGATTTGTATATATTTGTATAAGATTTTATAATATATCCTTCGTTCCTTTGTTTCCCAAATAAGGTATCTATAGGTATCTTTATATAATATTTTAATGGTTTTTAAACAGTGAATCCACACTAAGGATAGAAAAAATATTTAAAGAAAATATATAAAAATGTTTCCATGAGGCGCAGGTTCAAATCTCGCTGCGTTCACATTATTATATGTTTTCTTTAAGTATTTTATCTTTATATAAATTAGACTGAAAATAAACTTTTGGATCTTACACAATATTGGTGTACTTTTAATGACTTGGTACTTATGATAAAGTCTAGATCTATTCCTAGCCTTGTAGCTTACTACAACAAGTTGCACATTGCCTAAATGCAATTCAACTAGTATTCATAAACACAAATAAAGAAAACATTAAGTATATATATAGGGATAACTCCATTGTGTCAACAGAGTCGCGCTGTGCCCCTAATTCGATAAACAGAACATTTTGTACGTCCATTTAGTAACGACATTACACCACAAGCCGAGATAATAGCCGACATTTCTCGCTTATAACTTTTATCCTATAACTAATTTGGGCAATTCATATATATGTAACGTGTACGATGTATTAATATTAGTTTATACTTTATTTTTTAGTGCTACTTTGCAACGATGTTTAATTTTTTAAATTTATTTTCAGTTATTATTTTAAGTTTAATTGCGGGTTTTCTTTTATATATTATCTAAAATTGTGACATAAATTATATTTATTTGGTTTTTATAGCTTCACATATTTTTCCGTCGACAGAGGGAACTTAGTATTTAACCGAAAAAAATTAGGGACATTGCGTGTTTTGGAGGCGGTACTCAACACCTCGCTTAGTCTTGTTACCAGAGCTTGAGAAGAGAAGAAATTTTAATATCCATTAATAACGGAACTTTATGTAATACTAGCGATATACAACTCGCCCGCGGCTTTACCCGAAGACTACCACTAGTATCTACACGATTACTTATTGCTTAAGCTTTTAAATAATTCTCTTATTCATATATAAAATGGTTATATTATACTTGTATCGAATCACTTTGTATTTTTATGAATACAAAATATGTACATACAATGTAGATGTTCTCTATATGAAAAAAGTACATAAATAAAAAAATTAATTTACGTGCAATGTTCTTTTTATATATATAATTCCGAAAACAGTCTCTTTCGCTTAAATAAACTGAATTGCGTTCGTTTCGAAATGTCATATAAAATCGCATTGTATATCTTCGGTATACTCGGATTTACTCTAATATATTATACAAAGGATATATTTTTACAAATTACGCAATATATTATGGAAAATCGTATACACAGAGTATTTGTTTCTTGTATGAAAAATATGAGTATGCTTCTATATAAAATATCTGTCTATCTAAATTTATTAGCTTCGATGTACCTTTTAATCAACCGAATTCGTACTTTAGTAGTTTCTTCCCTAGATTTTTGTACCAACAGTGACTATATATGCATTCAAAGCATGCTTTAAGCAGTTTTTAAAACTTCTGTATTCTTGTAATCAATATCCAAATGGCTAATTAAAAAATAAGCCTACACTTCTTCATGAATATGTAGTTTCATATTATAAAATGTGTATCGACAGTAACAGACAAACACAGGATATTTTTATATGTAATATGAAAAAAAAATCTGGACACAATATGGACATTGTGTATTTTACTTGCGAAAGTGCGACGATGTAGGCGCTGTCCGATCATTTTAAATCATTGATAATTTTTAAGACACCAATAAACCTAAACCACATACGCTTAAATGTTATTAGTGTATTTAATTGGATAAAAATAACACTGTCTATTGTTTAAAATAGTTTCGTTCAAAACCTTTCTTTTTTATGAAATATCAAGAAAGTGATTGGGGGTTATCCATAAATGACAATTAGGTACATGTGGCGCTGACCTTATTAAGAACTTTTTAAAGGAAATAACTCCGTTATACATGGTTTTTGCATAATTTAGGCCAAAAAACCGCAGCGCCCTCCCGATTTCTCAAGCTCTCCCGATTTCGCAATTTTTTTTAATATCAAGCTCGTCCTTTATTTAATAATTATTAAAATGTTCATTGGTTTTTAACATTTTTGTAAATATTCTATCATCTATGGCCATCACAGGTAAATAAGGATTCTAATGGTAAAAGAATTATTTAAATCGGTCCAGTCAATTCGGAATCTGTCGCTGTCAAACAAACAAACAAATCTTTTCTCTTTATAATATTATTAATATATAATATTAGTATAGATTAACATCAGCGCCACCACTTTGGCCACCAGCCACTAACTACGCTATGGTTTTGCACTAGATCCTTACTCTGGTACTGATTAGATTTAAGTAATATTCGTATCCGTTAAATTCTTTTCATATATTTGCTTGAATTCTCCCAACAGACAATATTTCAAATTATGGCGAGCTGTCAAGAATGGACTGTCTTCCCACTAAGTTTTTTAGTTACATACGGAAAATATGTCAACTTAAAACAAATAAATCAGCTTCGTTATTTTCCTCGTAGTCGTTTTTTTTCCGCAAGATATCATTCTTAGGCTTAAAGTAGAGTATTATAAAGATTCACGTTGTTTTTTTGCAAGATAAGAAGTCTCAAATGTTAAGCTGGCTTTATTACGTTGTAGATCTTCCGTGTAGATACGCCTGTATATGCTCTTGCGAAATAAAATCGGCGTCCTCCTGTATATTCATATAGTGTGTGTTTGACGTTTAAAGCTGGTTTTTAAACATATTAAATTTATATAAAAAATACACTATTAAATATAATTATTAGTCAATATTTCTAATACCACTGTACTTGTATCATGTGTAACACGTATACACAATTCAAACGCAGGTGAAACCGTAGCTAAAAGCTAGTAAACTATTCATTTATTGCAGTTACTGGACAAACACGTATAAGATTTAGTTTATCTATAATTTTATGAAACATGATTAACTTTTGCATATTATTATCAAATTGCACTATAAACTACTCAACATTCAATACATATCACATTTTTTTTATTAAATTACATATATTTATTTTTAAATTATGTACCGTATGCAAAGGAAATTAATAAATGTAGTGACTTAACACTAGGTTCTTTAATGTTTACTCAACGTAAAAATACAGCAAGTAGACGATTGAGATGTATATAAAGATACTTTAGAAGACTGTCCAATAATAATATATAAATATATACTGACAGTCTACTGTCTAGTACTAGTACTATTCAAAATGCCATTTAGAAACGCAACATATACGTAACAACAACTCCAGGAAATAACAAAATGGAGTATTCCATAGTTTGGAGGGCGCTTGTAAAAATTTATTCACTTCTACAATAGCTTGAAACGTTATTACGGGCTCGTTATGTAAATAACATGAGTGATTTCTCTAGAGAATTATTAAATTATCAACTTCAGAAATACAATTACTGAATAGTACCACAACTCGCCACCCTCGTCTCAACTAATGAATATTAATAACAAGATATATTACCTTTCACACCTGTCTACGTGACAGCTAACTGATAAGATATTTATATCATTTGATTTGATACGTGCAATTGTTGCGTGTGTTCAACTTAAGTGTTCGGACTTTATCGAGTCTAATGCTTAAAAAAGAAGTGCTTTAATTGAAAATATTTGATATTTTATATTAAATAAAACAATTTAACCGGATTAATCAGAGTCAAAGTCCCAAGCCCGCCACACCAAAGGATAGGATTCTGCAGGAATCCAGGGCAGTATGCGAGGCAACTCAGAAACCGTTGACGGTAGTTTGATACAATAATAGACCGCAGTCAACCCGTGACCCCGGACTACTGCAAAGTTTTTACATATGTGTAAATATCGCAAAAATCGAGTTACTTAATATAATCTTTTTATTTAATTATATCCTCCGAACGGTTGCTAAAGGAAGCTGCGGGGTCATAAATAGTAAGGTGTGTATAGCGTAAGGAAAAAGAATATAAAAATTACTATTTAGAGAAAATAATGTATCCTTGGGCCCGTCCTGCAGCAGCAAAGCGTCTGACTTTGCCAACGCGACCGTAGATTCGATTTGCACTAGGTAAGATGAATTATTTTTATTTCTTCGCTCTTGTAACAGGACCAACTGCAGCGTTGAGTTCCGCCACCCAACACGCATTGTCTCGAAAATTAGACGGAAAGTGGTGAGCGGAGTAACTTAGTACTAAGTTCCATCTCCATACCCTACTTTATGCGTGATATAGTGTCAAGCTAAATAATAAACATAAGAAGCTAAATAATAAATATAACATATCTAGCATTTAATTTGTATAGCTTACAACAATTTTCTCTGTAATATATAAAAGCAGGCTCATAAGTCTTTGGGCAAGGTGCTTTGTACTGTTTATTACTTTGGGGTAAGGCGATGACGTCATTTTAATATATAATTTTCTAACACGTTCATATGTTTTACCGCTTTGTTGTTGTTCTTGCTCGGTTATTAATCTGTGGATCAAACTGTCATCATGTGTTTACGGTTGATATGAAGGAAGATGGCATATTAGGTGGGTAATTAAAAAATGTATATTTAAGATATCCCAAGAATCTGTCGTTGCGCAGTCTGACAGTATGGGGTGGAGAGTCATTTATTTATTAGAAGAATTGGTTTATTTACAAAAAATACTTATAGAAAACATAAAAATTTGAACGCAGCGGGATTTGAATCCGCGCCTCATGGAAACCGTCCAAGTTCATATCGCGCGAAATGAGGCGCCGGTTCAAAACCCGCTGCGTTAAAATTTTTATGTTTTCTATAAGTATTTTTTTCTATCCGGAGAGTGGACACTTCAAAAATCATGAAAATATTGTATTAGTACACTTTCACTCTATCATATATTTTTATTATATAAAAAAGTTATAGAATAGGGACTGTCGTACTTTTTTTAATATAAAGAGTGAAGCTAGCTGGAATTTTTTCGAGCAAATACGGATATATAGCGGTCATACATATATACACATATATAATGTTGGTTTTCTGTATCTAATGCGCAATACGTTTATTTTTATAGTTGTCGTGATTTAACAATTTTGGACAGTAAGGCGTTTCGATACGCCCTTCACTGACACCTTTACTTGTCGTTTATGGCGGCAATTACTAACATAATTTGCTATGGCCATTTGAAAATAATTGAACAATTTATATTTTACTACGTAAGAGTCGACTTTGGTGGTATTTCATATAGATGTGCGTCAAAATTAAATAAAATATGTCTTATTTCTTTTATTTCATAGATGGAATAGTTTAAAAAAAAAAAAAAAAAAAATATATATATATATATATATATATATATATATATATATATATATATATATATATATATATATATATATATATATATATATATATATATATACATTTTACCTATATAATTTTTTATTATAATATTAAAAGCATTTTGTCTTAAGTATCAA
Organism: Dione juno; assembly: GCA_037127375.1. NCBI lineage: Eukaryota > Metazoa > Arthropoda > Insecta > Lepidoptera > Nymphalidae > Dione > Dione juno. The sequence goes on from JAXRJS010000067.1 coordinate 3,780,235, forward strand.
GATACTTGATTGCATTGACATAGGACTTGGATATTCTTGATCTTAAGAAAAATAGTCTATTGTCTGGTAGACAGACAGACGGACAACAAAGTGAGCCTATAAGGTTATTTTTATAATGTAGTAATGTTGACGATCATGAATTATTTGATATAACTTTAAATGAATTTAGCATTCGGTGAAAGCATTTTACTCCTTAATTATGACTGACCTTTAATAAGAAGCAGTGAAAGAATGACATAGAGAAATGGGCTTTAATTATTTGACTCAAAAATGATTTTTTCAATTTTTTTTTCGTATAAATATTATAAATAGGATCGTGAACTCTTAAAAACTTAATCGCTACTTTCAAAAATGGCATAAGGTGCTATCTGAAACCGAATATTTGTAGCTTGTGAGGGAATGATTATACTTTATGAACAAGTCTGATTTGTACATATTTTCGTCCTCAAACTCGGATCAAGAGTCAAGATGAGAAACTGACTTTTAAACAACCACATATAAGGCATATATAACCACATATAACCATATATAATAGATAAATGTATTATCAAAATTTTGGCTTTTGAAATATTAGCGTAGTTATATAGTAATATAATACAAATGTAACATAAATTAATCCAAACAGCAATACAATAGTGTATATAAATTTCAAAATTTGCTGAGAAATATCTTATTATGTACATAATTAATACAAAGACCCGCCATAACCCATGTTACGTTCATCTGGCTATTTTGGACTGGCAATGCTCCAAATGAGAGTAAATGATTTGCTGTGGAAATGTTAAATAAGATGTACACAGTCAACAAACGTTTTATATCACTTTGTTTTATAAGTTTTGTACAACGCTTAGTAACCAAAATAGAAGAATATTTATATATCTATTAAATATTGTCATTTCACCTACAAATAAATTTGCTAATATACATATACGTACAAATTAATTTCACCTATAAAAAGTTATCGCATATAGATACAAAGTTATTAAAATATTTATACATATCTGTATACCGATATCGGGATAAGAATGCATTCGATGAACGTGGGCTCCAATTTAACTCAGGTCACTTTGGTTTTTTTTAATTGATTTGGCTAGTTATTGTCTGGCCCGCGACAAGCTTTTGTTATCATATAAATTGTGTATAATGAGATTATAAGTTGAAAGTAAAAATTTAAAAGGTAAATTTAATGTTTTTACAAACATACATACATACGAGTACATTGCAAGTTAAATAAAAGCTTAATATGCAATACTTTTGTTTTAGCATAATGGAAAGAACTAAACTATAAAAGAAATATAATAATGTAATAATAATATTTTAGTTTGCTTCACGCTGAATTCCGCATATATGTAGTAAGCAGACACATAGTTTTATCACTAGGCTAGTGATAAAACACTCCTTTTCTCACTATTCATTCAATCAATTTTGGAGACATTGCATGATGACTGATGGAACTCAATGCTGCGCTCTTCTTACCAGAGCTAGGAAATGAAAATATTTCTTTTCCCCCCAGTGGCGAATCAAACCCACAACCAGCGCGATTATAGTTAGACACTGTGCTCTATATATATATATATATATATATATATATATATATATATATATATATATATATATATATATATATATATATATATATATACATATACACACATATGCAATTGTTTTTTTATAGTATGACTGCAAACTCCAACTAATTTAGAAGGCAATTATAAATATATTTGGATTAAGCTTAAAAAAATTAAATCGAGGACAATAGCTTATTAAATTATGTTACTATATAGCGTATACAATATAATACTGAAAGGCGTGACCGACACGACACTCAGCTATTAGTAAAACTGTAAATGAAAACTTGTATTAACATAATAATAGAAGTTTAAGGATATTAAATGGGAAACGAGTTTGTGAGCTAGTTTTTGATTCGATAGAAATTCATTAAATAACTTTTTTTTATAATGACTAAGAACTTTAATTTGTTTTGAGTATTACTTTATTATACAAGGTAGTACAATGTACTACAGGGTTGAGCGCTTAGGATAAAAAGATAAAGATTATATTTAAAACGAAGGTAAATTGGAGGGAATTATATTAAAAATTAACACAGATAATTAATATTTCGTATTGTCTTTGTTTTGTTAAATAAATTATTAGTTCGATTTATATTGTTCTATTGTTAAATAATACGATTACGAAATAATAATATTACGATTAATAGAGTCTCTAGGCTTAAATAGGACAGGAGAAAACTGTGACAGATCGCTTTCGTTCGCACATATGTCTAGTTTCATAGCATCGAATGGTAGAACTCTATAATTTGTATTGTGTAATATTAATAAGAGTAGAAATCGAAAATAAAATCATTATATGTAATATAGCGAATAACAACTGCATCAATGTTAATGGTTTTTTTTTCAACTTCACTCTCCATCCAACATGTAGAGTTACGGTGTCAAGATACTCCATTGTGGCGCAACACAACGTCACATTTAGTCAAAAAAATAATAATTCGTGCCTCCAGAGATAGATATAACAAATTTTAAGCTTCAAATAAGAAATGTCTTTAAAGCTCTGTGAGATGTCATATTTTAATCGTTTCTGGCGAGGAAAAAGAGTACTCTAAGAACTTCGGGCACGTAAAATCTCAATATACATGAAAGTAAATAATAGAGTATAATTTGCATATTACAAATAATGTTTCTATTATACATTACATTATTTCTATTATACATTATATACATAACATTATGTTTCTATTATAACCACAAAGAAACTATTATAGTAAAAGATATATGAGCACAAGTAAATTGTAGGCCTAACTATATAATTATCTATGTATTCAAATACTTGTACAGTGACTTGATTTTATTTTTTTTAATATACCTACGGGTTACTTTGAAAGAAGCAAGGACGTCTTACCGCTTTTTTGTTAAGTCACCGAGAAACCAATGTAAAAGTTTTCTTACTATTGCTTGGCGAAAAGCTTTTTGCATCTAATAAAAAAACGGAATATTACTTTTGAACATGGGAATATCAAACTCTAGTTACTTTTAAACGAACTTTGAGTCTCTCTGTGTTACAAGTAAAGCGCAAGGCTCGGAACGGAATACTTCAAGCTCAGTCCACTCAGAGCTTTTAAGAGAGCAGCACGTTACGCTGCTACCGGGTTTTTAAACGTTAATACGTATTAATAAACTAGGTGTATAATAAAATATAATAATAGTGTTATTTATAAACATTCGTGTAAGTGAAATATTAGTGATAGAATGTACATTATAAAAAAGGACATTTATCTACAAATAAAATCATATTAAAACTGTAAGTATTAATAGTAAAATATATATTTAAAATTCCATTAGATCTTGTTAATAAAGTTACAATGTTCGAAATTTCGTAACTTCTCAAACGAATACATTTCGAAATTTGAAAGCCTCTCAAAACTTTGTACTTTTGGTTATTAATTACTCTTTTCAACTCCAACCTCTACTCATCTGGAGCTTATTATAATATGTTGTAAATAATAAACAGTATGTTTCATGTGAAAATGTTATATTATACGCAATGTAAACGTTTTTAATTACTTTCAAACAATGAGGGCTTAATTTAAACACAATTTTAGACATTTCATGAAATAAAAGTTATGTTACGAGTTAAAAGGGTTAAGAGATGAACTTCTTTATAGTAGTTTTAAATGAGTAAATGTAGAAGCGTTAATTTAAATTATTTTTTTAAATTGAACATATACTTTAACTAGTGATATATTCATATTTTATTTCTAGTTATTGTAGCTCAGTTGGAATGTGTCAGAGTCACTGTAATTCAAATATTACTATAAAAAGTAAATATGATTCAAAATATAATGTAAATATGATTTAAAATCTCGTAAATTCCGTGGAATTAAGGAGATGTATGAAAATAGCCAATAATTTATTTTTTTGTTGTCTTACAAGATGTCATTGTTAGACTCCAAATTAGACTTTCTTTTTAATTTTGAGCTACATAACTCAACATCTTAAAAGAACATGCGAATAAGAATCATTTAAATATAATTATAAAACCTGAGTGAAATTCGATCGTCTTAGATCGTCATAAATTTTTTTTCACTTATCGTTATTAGACGCACGAATTAATAAGCTTGTATACATTGTCAGTTCAAAAGCCCCATAAGTAAATAACAATTAAGGACAACTCACAAGCATTCTAGTACTTTAGATTTGCGTGAGCGATTACGCGATCAATCTTGTAGCTAATTTTATAAACACTCAACGAGGTACATATATGCAGTTATAGAGCAAATTGATCATGGCTAATTTAAATTTGATATAAATGTATAAATGTATAATTTCTAATTCTGTTGATTCTTGATTTTTTTATACATTTTCTATAATACAGTATAGATAATATTTATATACGCAATTCCATTCCCCCCTCTTCCCCCTACATTAAATACAGCGTGTTTGATGGCGGAAATAGACGCCTCACGGAAACTGCAATATTTTAAATGATTACTAAACTAATGTTTCTATGTAGAAATAAAAGTGTTGCGTGTACGGAATTACTAAATGTGAATGTCACGTTTGTTTATTTTTTATATATTTACGTGTTAATATGACTACTGCTATTAATTTTCTTCAATATTCGAAATAGTTTTTTTTTTACGTTTGTGCGAAATATGAAGGCGAAGAGCTAGCTATAAGCTACAAGCTTAGCCTTTATTGTTCCAGTTATGTTTAATAGACGACAGAAAATTTAAATGCCAAAATCAAATTTAAATATGGAGAGCGGAGAGTGTAGGCACTCAGACGAATATGCGTCTTATAATACATTTACATTACATTTACGAAATTTAAATGAAATTCAAAAGTAAAATTGTTTTAAAATCTTCTACTCTACGTTCACCGAAACTGATTTTACCGTTTAAGAGTTACGCTTTTTGTTTTTTTTTACAAGATTGACATTGGATACTGTGAAATTGACTTTTGAAAGTTTTAGCAGGTAGACGAAGTTTTTAACAGTATATACCGTTATCACATGGCTGTATATTTTTTATATGTTTTATTTGTTTGGCATCAAACATATTTACATTTATTATATACACTTATGAAATTTGTGTTTAATAATAGTTCAGTATTTAAAGAGTGATTGCGTGATTACTAAATAAAAATTGTGGAAACAGATTCACAATTACAAAATTAATTTTATATATGATAAAATTTCAGCTTACAGGATTTCTTTTAATTTACTATTTTTTAATCGAAGGTTTTCAATGATTAACGCAAAAAATATTTCCATTCTACTTCGGTCAACTGCAAAAGTGGAATTCTGTTATTTACTTTTATGTTCACATGAATTGAAATAGATTTTTTAACAAAATTATATATATTTAAAAATTTGGGGAAGTCACAAATACCAAAAAATTTAATTCTATATCCTAACACTACTCATCACCCAATGTATCGACAGTCAACTATAAATAGCTAAAGTAATGCATGTTTCTGTTTAATAATTCTAACTGACTCCTCTCTGTAACAGAATTTGCCTTCGAAAAGTGCCTGAAGAAGCCACTTGGAACGAATCTCCTTAGTTTTCAGCATATTAGAATATAACAAAGCTTAGTTACATATTTTGTCTTAAAATCTACGTTGGTACATATTAATTAATGAATTAAAGGAAAACAAGGTTATATAACAAAGGCATAGTCTCTTTTTATGAATTAATTAAAACTTTTAATTCAGCCAAAATTTCAGCGTCGCTATGAAATCCCTTTACCTATGCTTCTAGTGTTGTGTCTATTCCTAAATTATGGTAGTCTTCACACGACCTGGTTGCCAAAACAATGGTCCTAAACTAGGGCGTTCCAAAGTGTACATTGTTCTCAGGATGACAAAAAATAAAATCTAGGCTATTTTATATTTTATTTACGTAACTACAAAGATTTTATTACTTATTCGCTATTCGGATTCGCACTTCATTTACCATACCATAGGGTTCTATGGACATTTTTCTTTGAAAAGATGAACACGTTTCAACAATATTATTGAAATAACTTTAAATAACCTATGGGAAAGGTAGAATTCAAAGTTATTAAGTTAAGACTTTCATATAACATAACAATCACGTTTAAAATGAATAATTTTTAAAAATTAATTTGTTTTTCGGTTTTAATGAAATTTCACCTTGTTTAAACCATTTAGATGTTAATCTTTTACGTCTTAGGGTACGGTACACAAAAACGAAAAAAATGGAACCATTATAGCATTACTTTGTTGTCAGTCTACTTGTCTGTCAAGAGTAGTTTTCTACAGATTGTGTGGAGATATCAAGCTGAAATTTATATCAAATACCTAGGTCTAAAGTCTCTTGGAGCACAAAAATCAAACTTCTACGTGAAAGCCATCAAAGGATACGTGCGTTGCGTGCGTACGATGCTTCGTGTTTGCCGCGTTTTGTGTAAAATACGCCACGTAATCGAAAACTATAGGGTACTTCCCGTAGATCTAGAACTATGAAATTTAACAAGGCGCTAGAACTTACAGGTCTACTAAATTATGGAAAAAAAACGCCCGCAGAATTATATTTGCCAACTTTTACAACTTATAATACCTGATGTCCGATCATGGAACTGATACAGAACTGTCGATATGGGAATCTGACTCACATTTGACTAGCAAAGGGTGAATGTGAAAAAATTTACTGCCATTTTAGTCAGACTAGAAATGGTGGCAGTATCCGACATTGGGCTTCATGTAATATTGATACTGAGTTTTATCTGCCTACTAAACTATATGCCGAATACGGAAATAGATACAAAACATATTTTGACTTAGGTCACTGTGTTAGTGATGTGACCCTGTGACGACTCATTTTAGTAACAATACAAGGACAATCTCTTCTAGAGATTCTTCTGTTCAGTCTCTTATAGAGATTCTTCTGAATATTGTGAGCACTTTCGCCATTAGTCATATATTTATTAATTAAAGCGTAGTGAATTTCACACCACGATACATTTAATCGAATAATTTTAATTACGTGTAATATCACGGGACGTATCACTTTTTGACGTCAGCAACCATAATAACGAAATTGACAAAATTACCAAAATAACTAATCTTAATTATTTTTTTAATTTAGAAGCTATGTAGTTTATAATTATGATTAATGAATGTATATTATTATATTTTATATATACATATATATATATATATATATATATATATATATATATATATATATATATATATATATATATATATATATATATATATATATATATATATATATATATATATATAACAAGTTAACACATCCACGGGTATGGTTGCCCGTGCCCGCCCTTTTTTATTTTACATTTGACAATTTGGCGTTTTTACAATTTGACCACTTAGTATTCTAATTCTTATTAACTAATAGGGTGATAATCCCTACTGACATTTTTTTTTCCTTACCAAACTAATATATTAGTTATATATGTTTGCTTATCTACTTATAGAAACAAAAGATAGGTTAGGTTTATAATATGTAGACTTAATATATAAATATTTATTTGGTTTTTTTTTTTTTTTTCAACATATCTTATCTTATCTATTATATTTTATATGAACTAATTTTAATGGAGTGGTAGGTTTAGTCAGGCTATCTCAAAACTCCGGTCTTTAGTTTCACGAGCAAAGTCTCCATCACATTTTCGTCCCTTTGTGACATTGCTCCTTTTAGATTCTCCTCAACGATCTCCCTGGTAGAAGCCCTCGCCGCTCGGCCGATGAGATTGCCGATAGCGTCACCATCGTCGTCGGAGTAATAGACACAGGTGTTGGTGTGCCTAGTTACTGCGACCACCGCATGAGATACACTTTCGTGGATACGGAGCCTTGCGCCTCCGGTTCGAACGATGATGACCTCTTTGTAAGTCCCTGAGCCTCGTGGATAGTCATGACGCGGGACCCCGTTCCGGAACCATATCCCTGGTCCCTTAGAACCTTCTTCTCCTCCTGCGTGTGGACCAGGTATAGGGTTCCGTCACTGCCGACTGGTATTTCTGCGCCAGTGTACCCGGTGATTTTCAGGGACCGGACGAAGGGGCTTGAGGAGTAAATGGTGTTGTAGACTCTGTCGACAGCATAAGCGACGTCCATAGGGCTCCGGTGCGTGCACGGCAACTCGCTTGTGATGTTTGTTATCAGGCTTGGGCTGCTGTACCTCAGACCGAAAAGATTTTGTCTCTCGATGTAAGGCAGCTGATTTATATCTCCGATGAGAATAACGTGTTCAGCACCCGACAGTCTCGCCGCCATAACTATGGCCCCGAAGTGGTTCATGAGGGCTTCGTCCACTGTTAGACGGTGTATGATTGTCCCCTCATGGAAACCGTTTACTAGGATCGAGGCCATAGTTCGCACTTTCTTTTTTGCATCCGTGCCGATGCGGTGTGCCAACTTCTCTCTCAGGTCTTTCGCGGCATCGACTGTGGTAGTTGCTATTACTTCCGTTTCCTCATCGAAGTGCCCGACAATGTGAGTTGTCTTTCCACACCCCGGAACCCCGTTTTCCCAGGACAGTCTTGGCAGCTCCCAACCCACGAAAGCTGCGCCCGGCTCAGGATCTCTCGAAATGGCTTTCGTTGTTTCGAGTATCCTATCGTCCAGCATCACCCTCGTGCATTCGGCCACTACCACTACTGGGTCACTCTCGGGTGTTTGAAATTTTAGGGGGGTGTCTCCTCGTCCTTGTGTTTCAGCCAGTCCCACAAAGCCATATAATGTCCCTCCATTCTACCATGTAGTACGCGGGAACTGTTGTTGTCGTAGATGGCGGCTTCGGCTTCATCGAGTTCGACTTTAAGCAGGCTGATGTTACCCCTCTCGAAGGTTAGCAAAATCTTGCTGCAGATGGTTGTGTTAACCTCGCGGGTCGCCTTTATAATGGCAAGGAACTCGATATATGCGTTTATCGCATGTTCGCGTGGGTTTCTCGCTGACTGGAACTTTGGTGGTGATATCTTGCCCCTGCTGTGCCTCAGCATGCCACCACGGTGTCCTCCTGGGCCCCGTTGGTGGTGGGTGCCAAAGAAGGCTTTGACCGCACTCTCCTGTATACTGGTCTGTCGCTGGTTGGTATATGGTTGGTGGTTGGGTATTGGTTAGGTGGTGATAAAATAAGTGACAGTGGAGATGAGCTTTAAACCACATTTTCCGAGTCGAGTCCGAGACACTGCTCTGAGTTCCTCTCTCTACAACACGATGACCTGGCACTTATACTGTGAATTCACTGAATGCTAAGTAGTTTCTTCTCTTTCTTCTTCATGTAGCTTTTTTATTAATAAAAATGTAAAAATATGTTCAATTTAATAATTTAATAATTAAAAATACATAAATACTTTTTTTCAATGCCCACAATAGACTTACATTGGCTTCTGAAAGTAGTTACATTTATTCTTTTTTTCGACTCATTATTTACGTACGTATAATTACGATAACATTTCAATGTTATTGTTATACATTTAAATATATACAGCAGACATTTTTAAGGTTTTCAGAATCTCATTTTTGAAGAGGTAAACATAAACGTGTATGTTGTCTCTATTTTTTTATACTTAGTAGTCTCGTCTTTGTGTAGTGAATGTACTGTGCCAAAGGCGACTTGCTCCACGTACTGACAAATAAATAAAATAGCGTATAAACGTGAGAGATAACCTTTATTTGTGAGTCATTTCCGTGTCAAGCGTTTTATTTTCATTACAGGGTAGACGGAGAAAATGCAGTGTCGAGACACTCTATTATTCCACTTTCTTCCTCAATTGTGCCCTCTTCGATTTTTTATTCGTGTGCCTTCATGCTCACACAAGGAATATTGCCTATGTATAATATTTTGTTATAAATTTGATTGTTTGGAGATCATTTTGTTGTCCGTTTGTCTGTCCATCTGCCTGTCCGTCTATCAATACCATTGTTTTCAAAATCACGTGGAGGTGACAAGAGTCCCTTGAAGCACACAAAACTCTAATTTCTATGTCAACACAATCACAAGATATGAGCTTTTTTGTTTTGTACGAAATACGCCGCGTAATTAAAAACCTTAGGCAGCTTCCCGTTGACCTAAAATATAAAAATGGCTAAAAGTTACAACTTAGTTCACATAAAGAAAAATTGCCCAAAAATTGGAAGTTATAGATATTTCAAAAATAGTTATTACAAGTTACATATACGCCCGCGTACTAGAGTTCGTCAACTTTTATAAATTGTACTTCCCGTTGATATATAATCATGAAATTGGTGTGGAACCGTTGGTGCGCGAATTCAGCTTAAAATTTTATTTTTTCTGACATTTGATTGATTTTTTATAATTAACATATTAAATGTATTTTTTTATTGTATTTTTACGTCATCAGTTGAAAGAAACTCCATAGGATAATAAACTTTGCTACTTGCGCACTTTAAGATAATTGTGATACATCTACAAAACAATATATCTCACTTAAAATATTAATTTGTTTGTTTTTCAAAATCAAAATCAAAATATTCTTAATTCAAATAGGCTATTACAAGCACTCGTCAAATCGTCAATTGCCATAAGTGTCAGTATTGTCAGTCCTACTAGAAGCTACTACCTGTTCGGAGGGCAGTTCTGCCGAGAAGAGCTGGCGAGAAACGCAACAGTTGCTCTTTTTAATGTAAATTTACAATATATTTACAACTGTGGTTAGCCTCCCGAATGAGCTTCAACAGTACTTAACTCCACGCTCTAACATCCGTATAATATTCTTGGATTTAATAATATACTTTCCCTAATAATATGTATTAAATCTTGACTTTAAATTGTCCGAAGGATAGGCCAGTAAGTGTGGAATTTTATTATACATGCGTATACCGTGGGACATAAACGTATATATGTATGTATATAATAATAATAATAATAAAGATTCTTTATTTGATCCTCCATTGATTTTTTTTTTGTTTTTTTACAATTATACAAGTATGTAAATTTATTCATTTTAGTGGTGTTAGTAATAGTAGTTAGTACTTATGTTGTAAGTTTAAATGTAAGTAGTGTTAGTTAGTTAGTTATATTAAATACTATTTATTTCTTTAACTTTGATTAATTCAATGTGGATCCCTTCTGGGTATAAGCCTCCTTTAAACCCTTCCATTTTTGTCTATCCTGGGCCACCTGCATCCAGTGTGGTCCAGCAACTAAGATGATGTCATCTGCCCACTTATTCTTGGGTCGGCCACTGCTCCTCTTTCCATCTGGACCTTTCCATTTCGTCACTTCTAGAGTCCACCGTCTATTTGTGAATCGAGAAAGATGACCCGCCCATTGCCACTTTAGATAAAAAGCTAGCTGTAGAGCATCAAAAACTTTTGTTTTCTATCTTATACATTTATTTCTTATTTTATGAATTTTCCTTATTTTAAGCAGACTTCTCCCCATTGCTCGTTGACACATTGTGATTTTATTTTTAATTTTATTAGTGTATGTCCATGTTTGATTTACATAGATCAGAATGGTAATATTGAAGTGTCCATAATGATTTTCTTTAGATTAAAATCATAATTGCCATTCAAGATCTCTTGTGACCAAAATTTAAACCATGCATTGTTTACCCTTCGATCTATTTCGTCTTCGTTGTTTGATGTGTTGAATGATACTTGTTTCTCCAGGTATATATAATTGTTCACATACTCGATTTCCATACCAGATACATATATTATTTTCCTTCTGCTGTTTGTTATTAGTTTTGTTTTATTTGTATTCATACTTAACCCAATAACCCTGTTTAATGCCTGCATCATGCCTTCTAACTCGGTTGAAGATTCTGCAAAAAGGACTATGTCATCAGTAAATCTTAGGTGGCTTGGATGCCTACCGAATATCCTAATTCCTTTCCTTTCCCAATTAACACTTTAAAATACTAATTCTAAAACTGCTATGAACAACTTCGGTAAAATAGGATCTCCTTGTCTGACACCTCTTTCTATTTTTATCTCTTCTCCTCGGGTCTCCATTCGAACTCTGCTCACACCATGGCAATGAATATTTTTTAATGTGTAAATGTACGTTTTATTTATTCCACAGAACTGGAGAGCTTGCCATATGTAGTTATGTGATATGGTATCAAAGGCTTTTGAGTAGTCTACAAAAGCCACATACAACGGAAGATTGTATTCTGTATATTTAGCTAAGATTTGATTTAATGTGTGGATATGGTGTATTGTAAAGTATCCTGAACGGAATCCTGCCTGTTCAATAGGTTGGCAGCTGTCTATTTTTCGTGTTTTTGGGCTCTGTAGTATAGAAGCGAAAACAAGATGGCAAGCTTATTGGTCTATAGTTGCCGATGTCTAGTGGATTTCCCTTTTTATACAACAAGATAATCTCTGAATAACACCATTGTTTAGGTACTTTTTCTGTTTTGAGAACCAAGTTGAATAGATGAGCTAGATACGATGATAAGTAAGGAGCTATTTTTAGTGCTTCATTGTAGATATTGTCAGGCCCCGCACTTTTTGTAGATTTTACTTTCTTAATGTGTTTTAACTTTCTTAATGTGTGTTTTTGAGACTTCCATTACGGTTATGGCTACTATCTCTTCTTGGTTTGTTTCCACCGATTCTATGTTAATTTTATTGTTTTTTATATATGTATGTATATATGTTTCTAATCTTTTAAGTTTTCATCCAATGCCATGGTGAGTCTACCAGAGCCAAGAAAATAAATTTTAGTTAAAAAGTTAAAAATATTTATTTTTAACTGCACTTGCCCATGATCTTTATTCTTATTTTTGATAGTCTATATTATCTATTGTGGTTTAGCATCAGGTGTTCCAGATCCCTGATTTTGTATATATCAAAATATTCATCACGCAGAACAAGTTTTGTACTTTAGCTAGACATTATGGATCTTCACGAGATGTTCCAGATCTTAAATATTGCTCTGAAACTCACTACGTTATTTAATGTGCCTACAGGTACAATTTTTTATTGTTTTATTATAGTAAATATTATTTAACAGGTATAAGAAAAGATAACAAGAATCAATTTACAAGGAACAAAAATAAAGAAGGTAATACGTGGAAAGTTTTGTAGGTATCAGTATAAATAATGTTCTCCAGATGAGAGTCGATTAGATAAGATGGCCATAGATCTTGAACCTGCATCTTTAGAGGGAGATTTTCAAGCTTAGAATTTGTGATTACGAACACTTTGTTATAGAAACATCTTATTTGGAATTTACCTTTAGTTAAATATATTCTATCAAGATTAAAATTTCATTACGACGATGTAAAGTAAATAGTTAGTTAAGATTGCTTTTCCAATTTAGGGGTAATTATTTCTTTTATATTTACATTAACGTAATATTTTAAATAATGAAAATTTTTACATTTATAAAAAAAAGTCCCAAAAAAATATCCCTTTGTATGATATTATTCACTTATTGCATTGCATATCGATTAAAAATAATATTATGATATTGTTGTAGTACAATATATTGAACAAGAGAATCCATAATATCGTAAATGTATATAAACGAGTTTCACAGTATAACGAAGCCATATATCGATTCTAAGCAGTATAGCTCCTGGAAAATAGTTAATAAATGTACAGTATTTTTTAAGTTGTCTATAATAATAATAAAAATAAAAAGCTCTTCATGAGCTTTGTACACTTTTTCTTAAAGTTTTAAGCCAAAGATAAAACTAAACACCCACTCCATCTAATAACGGTGCTTGCTAGTAAGCATTTCAAAAACCGCCATGGCTGTTGTTAAACAGACATATGCATTTTTTGCTATAGAAATATTGAGTATTATATTATGTTTTACACAGACGGCGTGACGAATTAAATGATGTGAAACTAATCTTACTCTCATGACAAAACATATACATGTAACTATATCTATATCTACTTATTTCATTTGCTTGTCCGAAATATTCAAATACAGATATCGTAAGCTCTGTTTGTATCAAAAAGGATATTAATATACAATTTTCATGATAAGCTTTTGCTTATAGAGCGTTTTAGAAGCTTTAAATTCAAATTTCAATATACATTAAAAAAAATAATCGCGTACCGATAGTTCCGTACCAGTTTTATAATTGTACTCGTATGTCAATGGGAAGGAACAACCATATAAACCATATACAAATCATATAAGTAGACAAATTTAAATCTGCCGGCCTATGCGCTAGTTTTATATGAGAAATTTCAGTACAAGCGCTTATATATATATATATATATATATATATACATATATATATATATATATATATATATATATATATATATATATATATATATATATATATATATATATATATATATATATATATATATATATATATATATATATATATATATATATATATATATATATATATATATATATATATATATATATATATATATATATATATATATTATGCGTACATATTAGTATAGAGAGAACTACATTTAGTGTTGCGTGGCGAGTGGGAACCAAAGTGGGAAAATAAAAATGACGATTTCTCCTGAGTGGGGGTCGAACCCCTAACTGTCATGCTTACAGTAAGACGCTTTATCACAACACCATGCTGGCCTTGCATCACACAAACATATACATATACACAAACACACACATATACCATAGTACAGTAATAAAGTTAAATCAACAGATAAAAAATAAAAAGAAAATTGATAGATGTGACATTGTATGACTTTTATTCCGATATTTATAAATCAGAATGTTTTGTAAATTGCAGTTAACCTTTCGAATTCTATTTTCATGATGATTTATGAAAAGCGTTAATGGTTTTGTTGCAATAATCTATACTTTATATAACACACTAATATTATGGAGCTGAAAACTTTTTGTTCGTTTGAACGCACTAATCTCAGAAACTAGTAGTTTGAATCGATTTTTATTTGTGATAATCAATTTATAGATAAACGGTTTTTAAGCTATTTTCTTTTGCTTCACGCTATATTCCGCATATTCCTCTTGGACAAGACAAAAAAAAATGGTTGGAATCCGGGTAACGGAGTGTTTAACACTGGCCTTTCCCTTTCCATAGCCTGCTTGTCATACTTCTACAATACGCTAAATTATGAAATTTGTCAAGAAGTAACAATTTATGGTACAAATAAAAGGAATATTTCGAAAATTGGAAATTAGTACATGTTGAAACTGAAAATTTAAAAATTAATACAAACTTATAAACATTGAAAAATTAATACAAACTTATAAACATTGAAAAATTAATACAAACTTATATTTTAGTTTGTTGTATACAACATTGGTGCACTTTCGTTGGTAAATTTATGTTAGTATTCTTCCCGATGATAATCATGAATTATTCTGGTTTCACAGGATTTTTTGTATATTATATTGTATATCTACACTGTTCCTATAAGAAATACTATATGTATCTATTTATGTATATGTGTGTATCTCGTATACGTATAAAAAATACTTATCATTGAAGATTGTGCTTAACAAAGCATATGGACTGATGCCTGAGACTTAAAAAGGCTGTAATAACTTGATTTTTGTGGACGGTTCACAATCTACGACCTGCTTAAGTTTATACCTAATTTTATACCTGTATATTAGGCTCTATATATATAAAATTTTATGATTTGCGGATCACTTAATAGGTACTCGCAATGTTTAATACGTAAATAATAACAGGTTTACTGGAGACATTCATATATTATTGTTTTTTTTTTCGCTTTCCAAAAGATTCCGAGATATAATGTGCTTTGTCTTGCCACAGCGGGAAAGTTAAATTTATTCATTTTGTTGACTGGGATCGAATCTTGACTCGTTACCATCGCCCGTGCACTTGGATACTGTCCCACGACTGCTTTCATTTCATATTGTTTCTCTTGACTAGAGAAAAGATATTGGAGTGGCATCTTCACATTCTCCTTTTTGACTAAAATCTAAAGGTGTTAGATTAATATCCAATGGCCTTAATAAATTTTAAATAAACCGTCTAACTTTTGATATTCTCAAAAGCTTTTTAGAAAAGACTAAAGCAACACAAAATCGAATTTCAAATTGTTTCTCTTAAGATCTTAGAGTAGAGCCTTAATTCTTACTTTGTATAACGACCGCTAAAAATAAAATTATGTCGGCACTTGGGCCCGATGGTAATTGTTATTCGAGCTCACATTAGGAAAATGTAAGGTCGACCAGGGACCATAAATGTTATAGGTTCTATAAAAATACTATTCATGAGCTTTACTAGCGCTTGTAAATAATTAGTGAAGTCTTCTGACATAAACGCTTTTTAGGGTTAACTTGTACGTAAGTAATATCTTATTTTGTATGAGACTTTATGCACATTCTTAGAATAGCTTTATAAAGGAGTTGGTTATATTTGAAACATATTTTGTGCTTAAAGCTTCACTTTTATCTAATATTGAAGATTATGTTTTGTTATTTAAAATATATATATATATATATATATATATATATATATATATATATATATATATATATATATATATATATATATATATATATATATATATATATATATATATATATATATATATATATATATATATATATATATATACAAAATATACTAAAACATAAATTATTTATATAATTTTGTAAAACGATTCACGAGATAAGTTTTTGCATTAATTATTTCTAAGGATAAAATTTCAAATTTGTTTTATAAAAATATACAATATTTTTACATACTTTTTACAGTATTCTAGGAAAGAAATATTAGTATTGTATAAAAATTTTAATAATAATAAAGTGAGAACGATGCTCTAACCAATTACGCCTCACACTCTCATCAAAATTATTTATATACTTACTGTATTATTTACTTTCTTTATATCGTGCTCCACGAATCTCCTGCATGAAGGATCTAACCCATGAGCCACCCATAAAATTTGACAGCGCCACAATGGCGTTCAATTTCTATATTTACCTAATATATAATGTTTGGAGAAGAATTTATTTTATTTGTTTTTTCCTTTGCTTTTTGCTTCACGCTGTATCAGACAAGACATTGTCTGCTATGTGCATTTCGTAACATTTCAAGACACTGCGTGTTCATGGGCGGAACTCAACGCCGTGCATTTATTTGTTATCAGAGCGAAGAAAATGAAAATAATTAATTCTCTCCGAGTGGGAATCGAACCCACAAACCGTCGTGTTTACAGGTAGACGCTGTGCCTATGAGCCACGACGGTTAAGATAATTTATATTCTAGCAAAATAGATCAGCCAAGTGAATTTAAAACTATAATTATCACCACACGATAGTCTCGACAATTATACTGCTTTTGGAATAATATTGAATAATGTTAAATAATTTAGACTCAAAGGTTGCCATTGGAAGGCAGTGAGACTTATTTTTTTATTTAATGTACACGCCATTATTCCCCGAATGTTTCCTACATAACAAAGATTTTATCATTACGTCTTTAAAGCTCACGTTTTGTGAAAGCTTCGTTAACTTTAAACATAATGATTGCTTTTTTATTTCTACTTAGTTAATACACTTCAATATATAAAAGTTGTAAAAGGTATTTTTTTATGTTTTCATTAAAAATTAATGATATTTATCATGAATATAATTCATGATATAACTAATCAATTAGAATAATTTACAAGCAATGACTTGTCTTACCACAAGTATATATACGAAATTTACTTGCGTATGTTATACAACAGTGATGATTTATATGTCATCTAAGACAATGTCATCTAACAAGAACATATTGTTTTATTTTGTTTGAAACTTCGTTCGTAAGGTGCTCATGGACATACTCTTTAGTGTATTGGTTCCGATATGCCATGTTGTTTTACTAAATTTCATAATATTTTGGATATTTCGTTGTTTTTTTTCAAAAAAAAAACGTATTATTATGGAAGCTTATCGTAGGGTACGTATTACGAATATGTTCCCAACGTGTGGTGTTTGAAGTAATTCTATTCCTCACAAACCTAGCCTAACTCTAGCTCGTTTTGTCTCTAAAATTATTAGAAAATGGTGACAGGAGTAATGTGTCACTAGGTTCTCCTTCCTAAATAATATGAAAAATGCATGGAAACGACAAAGGTATAATAGATAATTTCAAAACTATTAGAGATTCATACGACAGGCATGAGACAGTGATTGATGTATACCTTTTGTGCATGTTGTTTTAGAGTCATAAACTTTTTAGTATCTTGTTGAAATACTATCTCACTTTGCATCAGTAATTTCACGTCCCCGTGCAGGAATGCCAGTTTAATTTTGGATAACATGGAAAAGATTAGGCCGATATTATTAAAAGGCATTTTTGTTGGACCTAACCTAATTTAAATTTTAAATAAAATTTATCTATAACATAATATAATGAGAGAGCCTTGTGTATAATATTTTTGTTTTTATTATATTAAAAGGGAGAAATTAAAAAAAATAATTGGTGCGAGTGACTTATAATTTATATAGCGATGCGAAATGAAGAATGTTGTGAATGAGAATGCAATGACTAAAAAATTAATTAACTTTCAACTTTCCGTCGTCCGTAATCAATTGAAATAAATAATTTTGGGGTGTTCCAAGCATGCAGCACGTGACAGCGATGGAATATAAAAAAAATAATTTAGGAAAAATTAGGCCTAGTATTAAGACAAATCTAGTAATATCAAAAATCTGGTCTAATAGTCGAATCTAAAATAAAAAAATCTAGTTGACCAAGCTTAGAATTATTTTAGAAATATTCCACAACTCCCTTCAGTGTGATCAATTGTACTAGGCAATTGGACAGACAGCCAACAGCGCCTTGGATGATTTGTTAATTTACAAAAATAATTGTATCGTTCAATTGAAATGCAAGTTGCATTCGATAAAGTCCAATTCTTTAGCATCACATATCTCCGCGGTAAACCGTGAAAGTCTTTCCGCCCAATTTCATGAAATTGCATTTTGAGTTTCGGAGTTTATTGAGCTTTATCTTAACAGATATATATATATATATATATATATATATATATATATATATATATATATATATATATATATATATATATAGATATATATATATATATATATATATATATATATATATATATATATATATATATATATATATATATATATATATATATATATATCTGTTAAGATAAAGCTCAATAAACTCCGAAACTCAAATGCAATTTCATGAAATTGGGCGGAAAGACTTTCACGGTTTACCGCGGAGATATGTGATGCTAAAGAATTGGACTTTATCGAATGCAACTTGCATTTCAATTGAACGATACAATTATTTTTGTAAATGAACAAATCATCCAAGGCGCTGTTGGCTGTCTGTCCAATTGCCTAGTACAATTGATCACACTGAAGGGAGTTGTGGAATATTTCTTAAATAAGTCTAAGATTAGTCAACTAGATTTTTTTATTTTAGATTCGACTATTAGACCAGATTTTTGATATTACTAGATTTGTCTTAATACAAGGCCTAATTTTTCCTAAAATATTTTTTTTTATATTCCATCGCTGTCACGTGCTGCACGCTTGGAACACCCCAAAATTATTTATTTCAATTGATTACGGACGACGGAAAGTTGAAAGTTAATTAATTTTTTAGTCATTGCATTCTCATTCACAATATTCTTCATTTCATATCGCTATATAAATTATAAAAGTCACTCGCACCAATTATTTTTTTTAATTTCTCCCTTTTAATATAATAAAAACAAAAATATTATACACAAGGCTCTCTCATTATATTATGTTATAGATAAATTTTATTTAAAATTTAAATTAGGTTAGGTCCAACAAAAATGCCTTTTAATAATATCGGCCTAATCTTTTCCATGTTATCCAAAATTAAACTGGCATTCCTGCACGGGGACGTGAAATTACTGATGCAAAGTGAGATAGTATTTCAACAAGATACTAAAAAGTTTATGACTCTAAAACAACATGCACAAAAGGTATACATCAATCACTGTCTCATGCCTGTCGTATGAATCTCTAATAGTTTTGAAATTATCTATTATACCTTTGTCGTTTCCATGCATTTTTCATATTATTTAGGAAGGAGAACCTAGTGACACATTACTCCTGTCACCATTTTCTAATAATTTTAGAGACAAAACGAGCTAGAGTTAGGCTAGGTTTGTGAGGAATAGAATTACTTCAAACACCACACGTTGGGAACATATTCGTAATACGTACCCTACGATAAGCTTCCATAATAATACGTTTTTTTTTTGAAAAAAAAACGAAATATCCAAAATATTATGAAATTTAGTAAAACAACATGGCATATCGGAACCAATACACTAAAGAGTATGTCCATGAGCACCTTACGAACGAAGTTTCAAACAAAATAAAACAATATGTTCTTGTTAGATGTATCGTTCAATTGAAATGCAAGTTGCATTCGATAAAGTCCAATTCTTTAGCATCACATATCTCCGCGGTAAACCGTGAAAGTCTTTCCGCCCAATTTCATGAAATTGCATTTTGAGTTTCGGAGTTTATTGAGCTTTATCTTAACAGATATATATATATATATATATATATATATATATATATATATATATATATATATATATATAGATATATATATATATATATATATATATATATATATATATATATATATATATATATATATATATATATATATATATATATATATATATATACCGCAATACTCCCGAATGAGGTCGAAAGTAATATTATCATGTGATATAGTCAGGTATTGTTCCTCTGCGCTACGATAAGCCTAGCCTTGTTATTATATAAATGTATACTATTGTACTATTTAATTGGATATACAAATACCACGACCCACTTCATAGCTTACAATTTTCAGACTTAGAAATACATTTGCTATCTGTTTTCAAAACATATGCGTAGATACAATACATATAGTTACTTGTAGTGTTTATTTGATGGTTACTATAGAGCAAATCTTTCCCTTTATAACCACATGAAACTGTTCCACATGAAACACATCAATATATGTTGATTTTTTATATTATATATACACTAATATCTGCTTGCTTGTAGTAGAAATGGACAAAATAATGATATATCATTAGATTACTTCGGTAAATGGAGAATAGGAGAGATGTGTGAAAATATGTTGGTATTTATTTATAAAAATAACAGGCCTCTCTCTCTGCTCGCTTCGCTCGTTGTAATGATAAAAAAAGCTCTTCGAATGATATAAATTATAAGACTTTACGACCGTGCTTCCTTATACACGGTGCTCTTACCTATAGACATATAAACTGTAAAAAAACACATAATTAAGTGTAATTATACTACCTATAAATTGGTATAATATGTTAGGAACTTGCGTTTATATCTATTGCTGTTTTTACGTTAATTGTTAACTATTTATATACAATACAATTTTCCTTATTTCCTGTAGTAATAAAGTATTTTAAAATTTACCAATGCTTAAAAAAATATATTAATGCGGACATTTGTAAATCCACGCTTCAATTAATATAGAATTTATTGTCAAATTGATTTGATAATCTATCATGTAAATACAATTTTACTAAGCTGCTTTTGATAAGGATTTATTGTGGTAAATGGTTATCACCGTCGCTGCCCAGAGATGTCCAACTGTTTTATTTGAGTGTGTGTTCAAATGCCACTCGAGGGAATAATTAACTGTACGATGTATATACATAGATATTTCTACGATCTGGCTAAACATAAGATTGTGTTAGTTTTATTTTATAAACTAGTAGAGGTTTCTTTTATATAGAAAAATATAAATTTTCATAGTAGTGCAGTAGACAGCGTCTGACAGCGAATGTGATGGTTGCGAACTCCTTTCCCACTTGAGGAATTAATTCCAAAATTTATTAACAAATTATATTCCACATTTTATTATGTTTTTTCTATTAGAACTTTGCTAGTACATAAATAAGCAATAGTTAGTATTAGTAAGCAATGCTAATGATACCGCTCTGGAATCGGTGGCAGCTTTACGTTCACTTGACAATTCAAAAGTGTGAAAGTGTTATTTCTCGCATTGGTATTCAAAATGAGGCGTTGACTTTAGAATGGCGCAATGGCTTATAATTATAGATATTTACTAATAAAATTAATCTATTTAGATACGAGTATATTAAAATACACACTTAACAACACTAACTACATAATTCTGCTTCTTTTTTACCTTTTTTACAAATTTAATTGAGTTTCAAAGAAATTTCCACGTAGGTACCTACGTACCAACTATTAATTGTGTAAGACTAGAAGACAATAAATCTCTGAGCGTAACACGGACAGACGTCCTAGTAATTTATATACAGAAACTTAAACTTTTACCAGATACATATAAAATAATATCGTAACAAAAAAGTTTTTACAGTACAAGAACAAAATGTCGGGCTCCATTTTGAATATTTTATAGACTACTTGTTCTATAGACGGAGATGGTATTATAAATAGACGTGATATAAATTTGTAGCGTACAGAAAAGTAACCTTGTGATTTATAACAATGTATTACATGGCAAATTTCTCTGAAATACATTGACAATAAATTTTAAAGTTAGCGATTTCAATTTAAGAATTAAATTAGTTATTCGTTTGAAAAAGTATTTGAACCTTCCATTACACATCCATAATTATAGTACCTACATAACATAGTGATAAGGCCTAACAATTAGGGATAACGCTATGATATTAACCTATGTCAATTTATATGTATGATAATATAATGTATGATAATATTTCTTTTGTATGATAATATAATGTTTTAGAATTCAATTTTCAGTCGATTATCTTTGACATTGACAGAAAGAAATGAAATACAATGTTAAATATATTTTCCTTTCAGCTACATAGCTCTCCGCTTTTCGTTGAATGGTGGAATTTGTATTTTTTTATATTGTTAGCAGGAAAAAATAATTATCTCTCCGAATGGTAATTGAACCCACAACCATTGTTTCACTGCACCATTATAACCTCAAAACTATATAACAAAAATATACTGTAAGTAAGATTAATTTAAATATTTTATTTATATTAAAGAGATATATGTAATTTATACCTTGCATAGTATGTGTAAAGCGCAAAATAAAATAAGTTGGCGCCTGTATTCCGTTCTTGCTTTAAGCAATCAGTATATGAAAATTTATCGCCTCCACTAAATCAAATGTGATGCAACGTACTAGGAATTGTTCTAGGAAATATTCAAGATAAACGGGCGAATTCTTGGTTCTGCATATTTTATTTACTTAACTTTATATATTTCTCAGTTAGTACTTGATGGTAGATGGAACTAATGAATTTGATGCATTGCATGTTGAACGGTGTAACTCGAACGCCACACTTCGTCTTACCAGAGCGACGACCCACAACCCCCCTCCCCCCATCTACCAGTGGGAGTCGAACCCGAAAACTTTAAATTTAAGGTGCTCTCCTGCTCCAGGAGATGTGTATCTTATGTGTATTATTGTAATTTTCAGTAGCAAAAAAAATCTAGATAATGCGAAAAGTTTTGTTTATTAATTGTATTTTGCAAGGTAGGCAAAAATTTGTAATAATTGATAATAAGTCTGTCTTTTTTCTTCTTTCTGGTTATGTTGACGGTTTTTGATCTTTGTTTGCACCGAACTTTGCTCATCTCATCAGAGATACCACCGATGTACTTAAACTTAAAAATTAAACGATTTTCATGTGGTTTTCACTAAAAGACATTAGTGGAAACGATTATTTTTAATTTTTATTAATAAGATCTGAATTTCATTTCTAGCAAAATATTATTTTGAAGTCCATGCAAAGATAAAATCTACTGATAGTATATTTGCCAATTGTTGATTTATAGATGTTTGATTGCTCAATTTACTTTCTGGAACTTCAGTAATTCAACTGAATCAATGTTTATACTACCCACTTGTAAACTTCTGTCACTGGTTTGTATATAGAGCTTAAAATAAATAAAGCGGGCACCAAATTTTAAGGCTTTTAAGCTTATCCAAGCTTTTTATTATTTATATCAGTTACAATTCTGAGACCATCATGGGGCATTTACGTCAAGTCTGACTGTAAACGTGTTGGTTTTGGGTTCGATACCCACTCGGAAAAATGTTTTTTTTATTGCTCTGGTAACACATGTATAATGTGATGTTAAGATCCGCTACTTAACACGGAGTGTTTCAAATTTGGATATATTATATTAGTCTAACTTCCTTTAAGTGGGATACAATGTGAAGCTAAAAAATGAAACCTTATTCTCTAAAATATTATGAGATTGTATGTAAAATAAAGAATGATTTCATTTATATACCTTCTATACAACTATCAGTGTTTGAATAGTTAGCTAATTTTTGGGCAAAAGTTAGAAAACGTTAATTATTGTTCATATTAGAGGTTTATCTAATGTAAAAAGTCACTAAAAGCTTTTCATTGACTTTTCAACTACATTTACTCTTTTGAATTACACAGGGAATATATAATGACACTCTGAGAAAGGATCGTTCGGTAAGCATAGATAAGTTACGTACTGTCATAATCAAATTTAATTTATATTAATATTATTAAGCTGGCGAGCTTTTTTGGATCAATGCGCTAGTCTCAGAAATTGAAAAATTCTTGCTGTGTTTATTAATTGATGAAGTCTTCTCGTTAATTGTTTTTAAACAATCCACTTTACGTGAGGCCATAGTTATCTACCTTCAACACTGTGTCGTGTGTCGTGTGTGGTGTGTCGTGTGTGGTGTGTGGTGTGTGGTGTGTGGTGTGTGGTGTGTGGTGTGTGGTGTGTGGTGTGTGGTGTGTGGTGTGTGGTGTGTGGTGTGTGGTGTGTGGTGTGTGGTGTGTGGTGTGTGGTGTGTGGTGTGTGGTGTGTGGTGTGTGGTGTGTGGTGTGTGGTGTGTGGTGTGTGGTGTGTGGTGTGTGGTGTGTGGTGTGTGGTGTGTGGTGTGTGGTGTGTGGTGTGTGGTGTGTGGTGTGTGGTGTGTGGTGTGTGGTGTGTGGTGTGTGGTGTGTGGTGTGTGGTGTGTGGTGTGTGGGGTGTGGGGTGTGGTGTGTCGTGTCGTGTCGTGTGTCGTATGTCGTGTAACGTGTGTCATGTGTCGTGTGTCGTGTGTCGTGTGTCGTGTGTCGTGTGTCGTGTGTCGTGTGTCGTGTGTCGTGTATCGTGTGTCGTATGTCGGGTGTCTTGTCTCATGTGTCATACATATAAATCTTAGTTATTTCCAAATGACAACGGATGCGAAGCCACAGGTAAAAGTTAATATATATAATATTCACTATTAAACTAGACATTAAAACCAATAACTGTTCGTGTGATAGTAATAAATTGTATAAATAATGTGTGATACAACATTGAGTAAACGTCAACTTTTTTATAGAACGAAATGTGCGCTTACTTCACATTCAGCTATCATTGATTGCAGTATTATTGTATTGGCTCAGTAAAAAGGAAAATACATCTATAAAAATCCTTCCAATAACAAAAATGATGGCCATAATCTCATTTGACCCATCGGTTCCCTATATAAATAAATAAAGAAGATTGCGGTGTTCTTTCGTTTAAGGTAAATATTATGGATATATGCAGGAATTTTCCATTTATTTCATCTTTACTCATTCTCCTGTGTGAGACTTTTCGAATCAGTAAAAAACTGACTGATTTTACAATATCTTATAGTTACTACTACTATTTTAAAATATTACTGAAAAGCTCGTCGCACCTGGTTCCTATATATTTATTATATAAATATAATAGGAAGAATTCTCTTTGTTAGTAATTGGTGCGATAAGCTTTCAGCTGTCTTTAATTTGAAAAAAAAAAAATATTTTCCTATTTAAAATATAATTATATTTAAAATAAAATAATTGTCTACCTATACCGAGCAAAACTTATTTTGTTCATTAGTACATTAAATTAATGCTTCAATGAAAACTTGTTTTTAATATATTTCTTAAATTAAATTTTATTTTATGTTATTTAGTCAGTTAGTTTATACGTTATGGAAAGGTTATTCCTATTTCCGCTAATCGATCATCATTGTAAGGCCATTTTCATGTAAGTTTTAGGCTATCTAGGTCCTCAATGATGGGTACTAAATATAGGTATGTAATAGAAATTTCACTAAAGCGATCAAGGTAAACACTCTCTGGTTGTTACAATTTTTTTTACTACAATTTCTTACTTAACTATCTAAATAATGTTATATAAAAATGTGATATACCATTTTGTGATGGCAGCCATCTTTGTTTTGTGTACTATATGTATTGTATTGTACAAATTACGCCTTTTCATTTGCTACCAATATCGCTTGAGTTGAACAAAAATATTTAATCCAGTATTTTATGTCGGCGGCAATATTGACTCGATTCTTTATTCAAAGTGTATTGTATTTTACAAGTCAAGTCTTTTGATATGATACCCATATTGGGTAGTTCGCACAAAAATAACCAATACGCCATTTAATTACGGCGGCCATATTGGATTAACAACAATACTGATTGTATATAATCGTAATGTCATAAATAGGAAAGGTATGCCAAATTTTAGCTTAATCCCTCCTCCATCAACAAACAGTTCAAGTTAAATTAACCTTGTAATTATATAAAACTTAACCTTGTTATTGTATAAAAATATCTGAAACCAAAACACACTGTCACTATTACTCTGCCTACATCGTACGATGCTGGATAAAAATATTAAAAAGGGAAAAAAATTACAATTAGATCCATTTGATTTTAGCATATACCTACATCATAGAATAAATTTTTGTCTACTTTATGAATTCCCACAGTGACCCAATCTTTTTTCAATTTTTTGCGAGTTAATATTAATATTGAATACATTTTTAACAACTGTAAAATTTTCCATAAAATAGTTTGAGTTTATTATTATTATATTTTAAAATTATAGTAATTAAATTTTGGAATTATATGACCAGATCTTATCGGTATACAATCTTTTGGTCTTTTGTTAGTGTATTTCTACCAAAGTAAAAGAAAACAGCCAACTGTCCACAATGTTCGGACTTACGAGTTAACATACGAGTATTAGCTAGAGACTTGAGACTTGTAAAAATTTTGTCAATCAAAGTTTCTGTACAATTTGTAATCATTGTTGCCTCAAGAACAGGTGGTGGAATTATCAATTAAATAATTACAACTAGAAATTTCTTAGATCCAGATTGTGTTGTGTACATGTTCCAAAACAATTTCAAATTGCACATACGAGTATAACTCAGTGGGAGGGAGATCTGTATAGTGACACTTACAATTAAACTGCACTTACTTTTACACTTACTAAGGCTATTCAAAACACTGCTTTTATCATAAACATGAAGAAAATATGAAAAGACTTAAAATAAACGCGAACTTTAATTAAAGTAATATTTCGAGAATAAATTTATTGGAGTTTTCGATTCATCGCTTAC
This sequence comes from Dione juno, assembly GCA_037127375.1. Taxonomy (NCBI): domain Eukaryota; kingdom Metazoa; phylum Arthropoda; class Insecta; order Lepidoptera; family Nymphalidae; genus Dione; species Dione juno. The sequence continues at coordinate 3,807,608 of JAXRJS010000067.1, forward strand.
AGTTTTATGGCAATTTGCTTTAATCATCAATTTCGTATGCTTAATGTCAAAAAGTTCTTCTGGAGCGGCAATTCTCTTATCGCACTTAAAATTGATGTATAGTTGGCGCATTTTTAGGGTTACGTACCATAAAAGGTATAAATGGAACCATTATGGATCACTGTATTATCCGTTTGTGCGTCGGTCTGTGTGTCTGTGTTTTTTTTATAATATTATAAAAACATCGGTCAAGCGCGAATGGTTTCGTATCAATTTCTTGTCTGTTTGTCAAGGATCACGCATTTTGTATGAAATGAACTACATACTCGTATACGAGTATAAGTTTGTAATTTTTTTTTTCTTCATATTTTTATATTTATTATGGAAAAATCGATTTAAGTTTAATTATTTCTGTACAAAGGACCATTGACCTGAAAATTTGTATTTATTAAAATAGGTGTCCTTCTGGGAAAATAGTGGAAATTCCGTGACACATGTCATGAGATGGATATAGATACAAATAAAGATTTTTCTTTTATTTTTGTATATAAAACTAAAAGTTAATTTATTTTACTAGGCAGCAGGCACATACGTTTATTATAATTAATATAAAATTATCATAAAAGTAATAAAATAATAACCCTTGCATGAAATTTATGCAAAAAATTCCAATAAAAAAATAAACAGCTCGTAGAATTGTAATGGAATTATTAAATTTTTTTATGAAATAATATCTCAAACGTATGAAGTGTGAATGTGAATTACAGATAAATTACAAAGATAACCGCAAATTACGCAGGAAATATTATTATTCGTTTTCAAATGCTATGTTGGCGTAATTGGCGGATGTAGAGTCAATTACTGCTATCTGTTAAGATTTGAGCTTTTGATTTTGCGCTTTAAAAGCGTTTTTTTTTAATATACACGTATATATAATTATATGTATTATATTAATTAATTTGTATTTTTTTAAATTGTTATTTTAAACACGTAGGTACGTGATAGGTACCATTGACAGTCAAAATGTTTCCTTCCTTGCGTTCAAGTTGCATGGCGTAATCAATATCTACTTTCATTAATATACTACTTTTTTGTAAAACTTACTTTTATGTAAAAAAAATTAATTCTCCCTGAATGGGAATCGAACCCAACAAACCGTCGGGTTTACTGGCAAATGCTGTGCCTCTGCGGCCTCAACTATTTATATAACTAAAATACACAATTTTAATTATATCTAGATTTTCCCGGCTTCATGGAATCGACAATTATGCCAGACAGTTAGATGTGCACATACACGTCGCTATTATAACCAAAAGAGCATAATAAAAATATGTTTATCTTTAATTACAGTGTCCGTCCATACTTTAGTTTATAACCCAATTTAATAAAAGTAATCATATACTTTTAAATTGAAACAAAGGAATTCTTAACTTGTGCAAATTTAGTTTCCATAGCTGAAAAAGGATGTCTGCTTTTTTTCAAATATATACCAATTTTAAATAAAATATAACCGTACTTTACAATTTTTGTGGCTGGTTTCACCACTTGCTGACAAAATCCCAGATAAGAAATTTCCTTGTATGGCACATAAACAACAAATATTAATTTACAGGTCTCAGATAGAAATATCTAGTAGATAAAGACCTGTTTAAACTATCAGCCTTTATCTGGTGGACAGCATTAACTACCATTTCCTTTATTATGTAGTATTCTTTTTCATTTTATTTATTTTAACTTCACGCTATATTCGGTATATAGAAGGGTAGGTAAATAGAGTATAGTGTCAAGATACTCCGTTGTTCGTTCGAATTCGTGACATTACGCGTTGAGTGGTCGAAAGACCAAAATAAAATACAATAAAATGAATATAAATTGCCACGAGTGGAATTTAATTCTACAACCATTGTATTTATAGTCAGAGACTGTCACTGCGCCGCGATCGTCTCTTGGCCTTCTATTTTATGTTTTATGTAATAATATAACTTGTTATTTAAATATTAATATAATTATTTAAATGAAACTACGGGTTATCTTTTGTGTCGAACTACAAATTGTGCTTAAATAATTTGAAATCAAGTCGGTTCTATGTCAGAGAGCTGACAAGCATATAAAATATGTTAGCTTGTTGTGTGATAGATTTAACGTGACTATTATGGGTTCGATTCCCTCTTGGGAGAATATTTATTTTATTTCTTCGCTCTGGTAACCAGACGAGTGCTATGTGGAATTCCGCCACTCCACACACAATGTCTCCATAATTGAGGTCCCTTTGCCTCATCTGTGATGTGTGAAGCTGAAAAGAAAAAAATTAAGTGGTTTAAGATTAGACGTCAGAGAGTTTGTCGATGGCATATTTACCTATAAGTTTATTTTCTCTATCACTCCGATCTTCATATTTTATGTAATTTTTTTAGATACTTCTAATGTATACCTAAGTAAAGATGATATTCTAGTTTACAAGGTCAAACCAGAAGACGTGTAGCTCTATATAAAATGCAACTTTTTAAATTTCAACAGAAAAAAAGAATATATAAAAAGAGCTTGCTTTCTTCGTTTAAAGCTCGCACATGTTCACTCTCGGTTTTGTACTTGTTACTTCAGTTTCATTACGATAAAACATGTCGATAAAGCTCCATCCGAGGGTTAACGAGTCTCTTCATCGTAAATGCCTATTTTTAATTATATTGACAGCCGTCTCGAGTTTTCTATACGGACCTCCGTGAAAGATTTAATTCTGTCGGAATAAGTAATAATGTAGCTACAGATAATCTTGAATGCATGTCATAATATTAGTAAATAATCAAATGCTTTTAAAGCATAATAAAATATTAATGTATACTAGGAAATGCAGAAATAATCTATTAGATTCTTAACACTAGTTAAGAAACTGTTTACTAACTTTGCATACGTATACATGTACTACTCCTGACGACATCCAAATCGAGGCGTGGAAATCGTTGGGCTCTCTTGGTGTGCTTATACTTACTGACCTGTTTAACCGTATCTTGAATACTGGAAAGATGCCACATCAGTGGCGGCAGAGCTTTATTATCCCTATTTACAAAGGAAGGGGCAGTGTTCAAGATTGCGGTAGTTATAGGGGCATTAAGATTATGAGCCACACCATGAAGCTCTTCGAGCGCATGATCGGCCTCAGGATCCGCCAAGAATGTACTGTCTCTGAGTCTCAGTATGGGTTTCAACCAGGATCAGGCACTATGGATGCCATTTTTGCCCTCAGAACTTTGATGGAGGCTTACAGGGAAAAAAGGAGAGCTCTGCATGTGGCCTTTTTGGACCTGCAGAAGGCCTTTGACTGTGTGCCACGTCAGTGTATCTGGTGGGCATTGCGATCCAAGGGGATCCCTGAAGCCTATATTGAGGTTATCAGAGATATGTACAACGACTCCGCTTCAGTGGTTAGGACCGCTGTTGGCGACACCAAGCCCTTCCCGATTACAGTAGGGGTTCACCAGGGCTCAGCTCTTAGTCCGTTCTTATTCAATGTAGTGCTGGATACTGTCTCGGCTGACATCCAATGCCAGCCTCCGTGGCTGATGATGTATGCCGATGACATAGTACTCATCGATGAGAACCGACTGATGCTGGAGCGTAAAGTAAACGCCTGGAAGGGTGCGCTTGAAAACGGTGGTCTCAAACTGAATGTGTCGAAGACCGAGTACATGGCTTGTGGGAGCCCGGACTCGAGCACCATCCATATCGGGCCTGAGCCAGCCGTTAAGTCGGAGAAGTTCAGGTACCTTGGAGCCGTTATGCATGAGTCTGGAGGCATCGACCACGACATCCATGCCCGTATAAACGCTGCCTGGGCCAAATGGCGGGAGGTCACTGGTGTGGTCTGCGATAGCAGAATACCGCCCAAGCTCAAGGGACTGATATACAAGAGCATTATCCGACCTGTTCTTATATACGGCAGCGAATGTTGGCCAACATTATCTCGGCACACTCAGGAGCTTCACGTCACGGAGATGAAGATGCTGAGATGGATGTGTGGCGTGACGCGGTCCGACCGCATACGCAACACATTCATTCGAGGTAGTCTTGGGGTCCGTGACGTAGTGGATAAGCTCCAAGAGCGTCGCCTGAGATGGTATGGCCATGTTATGCGCCGATCTGAGAACTATGTCGGAAGGAAGTGCCTTGACATGTCTGTCCCTGGATTTAGACCACCCGGACGCCCAAGGAAGCGATGGCTGGATGTCGTGACACAAGACATGAGAGCCAATAAATTATCCACTGAGGATGTTAAAGACCGTGCAAAGTGGAGTAGGCTCAGTCGGAAGGCAGACCCTGGCAAAAGCCGGGACTAATGCCAAGAAGAAGAAGGAGACATGTACTACTATGTATACATATACATACATATATACAAGTACATAGTATGTACAGTGAATGTTGTACTGGTCCTTAGATTTGATCATATTGTATTGATCGAGAATACTGTATTTAACATTTAATTACATTATTTATATAAATATTGTTAGTTTTATGCACGTGCAATAATATAACAGGAAGTTTCACATTATTCACAAACCGGGTCTAACTAAATAAAAATATAGCGTAGTACATTTTTTTCATCATGTTTAATTAAAATTTTAGTGTCTCCATAAAGAAATTAATGTACAGCTCTTTAGTGTTTAGTCTTCAGATACCAGGTGAGGTGGGTAAGGTGAGTCCGTTTGTAAATAAAAAAATATCATTTACCGCTACTAATATCTTTTTTATGCTTAATTATAAATTAGTTATTTTCATCTTTGCAGTAATTAAGGCTGTTTTAATAAATTATAGAAACCCCAAAATTATATAAATATTTGCAGGGGATATTCCGTTTAGCCTATATAAGGTTCAAAGGGTAATATTTAATTAAGTAACCTGTACACGAATTTTCATATTTTCGATTACATTAATATTAAATTTTAGTAGGTAGTTGTATTGTTTCAGTATAAGAACCTCGATGTTGGTGATTTAAGGTCCGGGATTCGAATTCTAATGGATCTTTTTTTTTTAATTATTATCTGGTGAGACTAAGGTAATCTTGGTCTTGATAGCTAGATTACGAAAAAACTTAGCACGAAGGTACTAAATTGAGTTTTACTATTAAAGCTTTGTATTAAAAATCGCTTAGACTTAAAGATATACATTAATAAAACAATTGGTGTCAAGGTACCACTTCTGATAGACAAGTGTCTACTGAAGTGCCTTGGGTTATTATTTTATATTACTTCATATAAACCTAACAATCTAGTTTAAACGTTTTCACAATGTCGATCAATATGAATTCCACAGTGGCTGACGACAAAGCAAGCATTTTCACTTTGTCAAGCTGATTTTAATACGGTTAGATCTTGTATTTGTATATAGCCACTTAGATATTGTAATTTATTTTGTTGATGTACGATTAAGTGAGTAATATTTTTTAGCAGGATAAGTACACAGTATATACTTTCTTTTTGAAAATATTCAGTGTTGGGTGGAGGACCTGATTTTTTTTATCAGACTCAGATATTTCAATTATTAAATATTTAGTTGCTGCGCTGAGTTCTGTCGTTATTTAACGTTACCTACACTGCTATATGTGGAATAAAACGTAAAGAAATTTCATTTAAATATTGATACTATTAGCTTTTTTTAGGGTGTCTTAGCTTAAAACGAAAAAAACACAACCCGTATAGGATCACGTCGTCGTATGTCGGTCTGTCCGTCTGTCAATACCATTTCCTCAAAATCACATGGTGGTCAAGAGAATCAAGTTGAAATTAATATCAAACCTCGCAAGTACCGCTCGCACTTGACCGATATTCAGTTCTAAACCTAACAACTTAAATGAAACTAATCAAATAAAACATATTTTATAACTAATTTTAATGCATAAACTTAATCTTACCCTTTTGAAAGAGTACTTAAAACGTATAATTATTAAGCAATCAAAATGATTTCAGGTTTATTACACAAACAGTTATACAACTGTTAGTCTTGAATAATTTGTCATTTAAATGATTCACGAACGATTGAATAGATTTACTTTATACGTTTCCTATTACGCCTTTGATTTACAGTTGGCTTTGTCTTTAGTAGTAATTTCGAACGGTGTGTAAATGAGAACCGACAGATCGTTCAAAAAAATACTTCTAATTTGGACTTTCACGGTTTTGTAGCACAGTTTAATGAATGGTTTTTTGTGCGCAATTATAGTATTTTTAACGTTTAAAAAAAAGATGAGAATTTATGTAAGCGTATAAATGAAGATCAATCTTCATTTGTAGTATATCAAATTTATCTTTTTTCCTATTATTTTTGACGTTGAGAACCATTCTTCGCTCCATTTTACTCCAACTTGCGTCAGACACAGTGGGATTGGGATTGGGGAAGCGGAACATGGATTGTCTTGACACTATTTTCTCCTTGCCTACCCAGTAGAGGGAAGAACTAAAAATATTTTGCTGCTAAAAAAATATATATATATATATATATATATATATATATATATATATATATATATATATATATATATATATATATATATATATATATATATATATATATATATATATATATATATATATATATATTCTCCAAAAACATATATCATTTTTTGATTTTAGTTCTCGTCATCATCATATACGTGCCTCACGTGAAAACGGCACGATGGTTTCTCCATTATAGAGATACGAGTAATGTTTTGATTAAAACACTGCAGTTTCATTTCCGGTTGTGGGATAGCTACAACTCTCCGCTCTGCCATGTAAGGTGCAAGTTAAGTGATTGAAAAATAAATAGAAATTTACTTTCACAAAGCCAGATTACTTTCTATTATAAAAAATACTGCTTCAAAGTAATATTTTGTTTCCATTTTATATTTTTTTATTTAGTACAGTATAGTTAGTGATATGTATGGAGTGGAAATGATAAAGATTCTAATGTAAATTATTTCTCAATAATTTTAGGGTAAAATGTAGATATATAGTATATAACATGGACAGAGTACTTGATTCTCTATGAAACATCATACGTGAAACGTGCGAAACATCAATTCAATAAGAAAAAGATACTTTAATTTTTTATTTTTAGAGAAGTTTTGACATTTGACCCATTTTCGAGCAAGGTCCCGATTTCTCTTAATGTTTAGTGCTTGTTAATGTTTGTGTTTCGTCCCTTATGTAAATTTTAGTGTAAATATATTAACTATAACAACATTAAACTATACACAAACACTCACTTAAAGTAACATATTTTATTTGCATTGCATATTTTTGTAGATTTTTCTTTTAGAGCATTTAGGAGTGTACGATAGACATGCATGTCAAAACAATATTTATATCAAAAAACACGAGGGCGCCGTCATGTTTAGTTATTGTTAATCTCAGATTGACCTACAAATGTATTATTTATTATATGTTATGCAAACAAATTGGAATTTATATAAGCTTTAACTTTACATATATGGATTTGAAATTCAGAACTGTAGCGTTTGTTGTTATATATGTACGTGTACTAGGATTTAGAATACTTATATGATAATCGTACTAGACTAAAAGGTTAATCGTAGCATCGTTGTCAAGTATTGACATTGATTGTGTAGTCCTGTAGTCCCTGGTGGCCTATAAAGCGTCACCGGGTTATGTGGGCGGACGTGCTTAAAAGTACCTTGGCTTAGATCTGACGTTACGAGATTGATCTGTTGGGTTCTGTTTTTTAATAATGGAATTAAAATCAAATTATTCTTTATTGAACTAGGTCATTACAAGCACATTTGAATCGTCAATTTACACTGAATTGCCAGTAGTGTCAGTCCTACAGGAAGCTACCACCGGCTCGGAAGACACGTTCTGCTGAGAAGAGTTGGCGAGAAACTCAACAGTTGCTTGCTTGAAATATATTAATATAATAATATTAAACAATGTTCACAAATATCATTATAATATTCTTAAAAAGAATAATACGCTTTAAGTAATAATAACAATTAAAATCAATAACAGAGATCTGAGGAATCCATTGTTTTTGCCTCGCATTAAAGAACAACTGCTGTAGACAAATGGTTATTTTAAGTTGGAAATAACAGCTGATTCCTTTAACAGTTAACCTTTGTACAATAAAAACAACAAAAAAAGTTATATTTGCTATTTAGATTAAAACCTGCAACTTGAAATCGGTCCACTGTAAACACGGCCAAAATGATACCGACAAAATTATTCTACTAGATATGTACATAATGCTAGTTCAAACATGACCATCAGCTTCATTGCTTAGATAGTTTAAATATTTCAGAGAGATTCAAACGATAAAATTATTATAGAATCAACAGACGAGCACTAACCAAAATGGAACGAGCTCTGCAAATATTTATTTAGTACGCAGTTTTTCTGTTTTTAAATTTATGTTTATAACGTTTAAATCATTTTGTATAAGCTTTTAAAGCAATTTATAATGTATGCTTTAATTATTTCTAATTTTTTTTTCATTGTGAAATTCGTCAAAATAGTTCAGTATCGAAATATTATTATTGATACTATAAACTATAAGCTTTCTCAGATTTATAGCTTATTTCTAAGTTCACGCTTTAGCTCAAATATGCGAGGTAGGTATAGTGAATCCATTGCTAAGCAGTTCACTCCCCTTGAATTTTATATACTGATTGTTGAGTGATGGAACTTAAAGCTCTATTTTGTCTGTAGAACAGGAAATATAATAATTCATTTTCTTCGAGAAGGAATCCGTCTAAAACAATCACGTATGCATTCAGAGGCCACATAGGTCGCAAGGGCTTCATTTTATTAATTTTGTAGGTCTCATAATATTATGTCTCTTTATATACGTATATTATTGCGATTGTAGGTTCGATTTCCAGTTGACAATATGCTATCTGCGGGCAATAGCGGAACTATTGCCCGTAGATAGCATATTGTAGATATCATATTCCCATTGTGATAGCATATTATACTTATATCTTTATTTCCCCAAAAAATAATATTTAGTAAAGTCTTTTCATATTACAAAATATATAGGTACTTTGCATCTATGAAATTTGATTATTTCTTCCTTTTGATTGTAGAACGTTCTCAATAAAATTCGTACCTCATAGTTGGCTAAAATTGTTGAGATAAATTTATGACATTAAATATTTTATGATATTACTTTTGTAGAATTATTACAGAAAAGTTATTATATATATTTTTATAAGTAAAAAAATAAATTATAGAAATTATAGAAAGAAGACCGTCGTGGCGCAGAAGCACAGTGTCTTAACGTAGATCCAACGGTTTGTGGGTTCGATTCCCACCCAAGGGCAATTTATTATTTTCATTTTCTTTGCTCTAGCAACGAGGCAAAGCGTGGCGTTGCCTGCGGTTCCCTGTGCCTACCTTGCTATATACGGGATAGATACAGCGTGAAGCTAATTAGTTAGTATTAAAATATATTATAACAATATTTCAATATTAAATAAAGATGTAGAGTTTTAGCACAAAAGAAGCAATAGCTAAAGAATTCCACCACTCGTAGCTTTAACGCTTCATACATGTGGTAAATAATAGGAAAATCGATTGTATGTCCACTTATAAATTGTTCACATTTGAGCAGTTGTTTTGATATATTGTAAACAACAGTTTCGCTAGTTTATAATTATAAACGTGTTTGTAGATAGATTTAATAATTTATGCGGAGAGATAGAGAGATAACATAGTGTCTATGCTCTCCTTGCGTACTTTACTATATGCTGTATACGGCGAGGCAAAAAAATATTGAATATGTTCTATATCCAATTTGTATTAAAGTGCAAAAGTAGGGAAATATTTATCTTATTTTAGATATGCCTATGTATATATATATATATATATATATATATATATATATATATATATATATATATATATATATATATATACATTCTGCCAGTTATGGTGATATAGCTTCATCAGTCACTATGGCTTTCTCACACTGGATTTTAGTTTTTAAGTAAGCAACCCAATTTCCGTTAGTGACAGCGCTGAGAATGCATAACTGTTATAGTGCAAGAAAACGCTTATTTCGGAAATATCAAATTGGAAATATTATATAACTTAATGTTCATATAACATGCTTTAAAAGCTCATTATATCTTGTATATTATTGAAATATAGTATTAAAATTTGATATAGTATTAAAATTTTCATGGAACGAGATCGCGTGTAAGTTCGATCTCCACTCGGAGGAATAATTTTTTTTTCCTCATTTTGACAAGACAATACACGGCGTTGAGCTCTCCAACTCAACACATGTCTAGAATTCCTGCGGAAAGCAGAGAATGGTGTGTTTTGACACTAAACACTCTCTCCTAATCCTACTATATACAACGTAAAGCTAAAAACTAAAGCGTCATGGAACTTTGCTTTACTTCACTCGCTCGTTCTAAGCTTCCCATTTACTTAGATAATCAGTGAAATAATAAGGATGCTGTATCTGCATATTTAACGCGAATACAAGGAAGATGGGATCAAATGATTATGAGATCGAAATTTACTGTAGAATTTTCCTATGTATTATATTTTTTTAAATATATATTATTTTTCAACATGTCTCATATTTTGTGGATTTTTTAGTTCAAAAGATAGAAAACGTAGGTACTATAAGCATATACATACCCCGCCCAAAAAAACGATACCTTAAGATAAAAACTATAGGTATAATATAACTGCAACATCTTCTCTTGTAGTGGCGTACCAGCATACTCTCGCTTATAATTATAATTTCATATTTACCCTTGCCTTATTAGTAATTCGTAACCTAAACCATGTTTCTTCCCTTCGTTAATTCAAATTACTGAATATAATGTTAGGTCATCTCTGTAATACCGACTGCTGCGATACTTGTTACTGGTTTTAATAAAAGTACTTGGCAGTATGATTTTTTCTCATTTTGAAGCTCTATCCAGTAGGGTAGAGTAGTAACTTTACTGTCTAAAATTATTTACAATTTTTAACGAAGATTTTAATTTTTTTTAAAATGTCCATTAACGATAGAATAATATTTATAAAAATCGAGATAAAGAAATTTGAGAAAAAGAATCTATCCCTAGTGTGGATAACATTTTAAAAATAATAAAATATTATACAAGCGTTAAATTTCCTATAAAATGTCTGATACTAAATTATGCACGTTTATTCGGCTAGAGAGTTTATTAAAAAAGTATTTGGATGTATTTTTTTTTGTAATTTAAATATCAACTAATAACTCCGTGGGACCAAAACAAATTACAAGGGAGAAAGCACAAAATGTGAATGACAAAGGAGGATTTCATATTATTGCTCTTTACCTTTCGCTCATTTAGAGACGTTTCGTGTATCGTGACGAGACTAATACTGACCGGACCAGACCTGATGACACCTATGTAGTGCTACTTTTTAAGTATATAAACAGATATATAGTCTGTTTATACCTGCGGCGGTGACGATACATAAATTATAACAGCCCGCTCGACGGCCGCAAGCCGAAGTCCGAGTCCCTCAGGGTACGCCCTTGCCACCGACGACTCCTTTCATGGAGGCACGTAGTGTTTGTTACATTCCAGGGACAGAGTAACCTCTTCCCTCCCCACTCAGTGTCGCTATCAAGGCCAATAGGGCTAACAGCATTAACCTCATAATCGAAAAAAAAAACAGACATTTAGTTTTTTACAAAGATTTAAATAAGTTTTTTTTATAGTCTCACTAGTAAATAATTAATATAAAAAGTTAGTGTTAAGTATTAATAAAAAAAAACATTTAAAATTTTACTAACAAATTTAAAAAAACTTAATTATTTATTAAAATATAACATAATCAGATATTTTTGTATTTGAATAAATAGCTACATAATGTATTAGTAATAATTTTTTGCGTATGAATATCAAATACAATATTTACAGTTCGTATGTTTGTATATAATTCAAATTGCAAATATTAAAATGCTTATTTATTACAACCAATTCTCTTTGGTCTTTGATGGGTAATGTTGATATAGTGAGATTTATTACTGTGTTATATTTATTTATGTACTTAATTATACACATTTATTTTATATATCGTGTAAATATATTGTCTATTTTCGGTTACATCACTACAGTGATACAGCGCCTCACTACTGTAGGCGCGATTGTTGGGGTTTTGTTTCCCGCTCTGGCAAGACAAACGCGGCGTTGATATCCGCCAATCACCACGCAATTTTTCGAAGCTGGGCGGATCTTGACACTTAACTCTCTCTACCTGCACTGCTATAAACACTATAATAAAAGATAATAGTTAGAATAAGAATAGAGCAATATTTGAGAATATTTTATTTCACAACAATCAACTGTCACATCAGAATTTACGTGCAAGTAAAATAAAAGAACGAAAAGCCAATTGTCCCTTTTTTGCGAGCTTTCATTCGTTGACTCCCTGATCCCATGTCAAGGAGCTGGCGGAAACGCCGCAATGAAAACGGGTGAATTTGTCATGTCACACAATTAAGTGAGTTTCTTTTGTACAACATTTCTAAACATGCATACATAGATTTATGCTGCCAAATTCTACGGTCTCTGTATACATCTTCACTATGGTTCCTCGTCCACTATGGTTAATACTCTTCATATATGCCCTCTTGGGGCCCTCACGCTTTATACGTCACCAATATCACACTGTGTACTTGAAGTGCACCGAGATCATTCCCCACCTCTTTCACCATTGATTCTTGCTTCTTTTAAACTTTAGTATTATTCATTTTAAATATCACCTAATATTCTAAAATAGCGAATATGCGAATAGTTAGACGTCAGTCTATAAACATGAATAGACTCTTAAATGGACTGAAAGTGGCTGAATACTAGAACGTTTAGTCCGTAAAAAGTTATTTTGCTATACATTTTATGATTAATGGAACTAATGAAATGCAAACCATTATATTAGGTATACTATGTATTAATTACAGCTTAACAAAGGTTTCGTTTGATAGGTTTTGTAGGTTAAATAGTAAATTATAGTAGAAAGGCCATCTTGGCGCAATAGAATAGCGTCTGACTGCAAAGAATGATTGTGGGTTCACTCTTGTGCTCCTGTGCTCTATGTATCGAAATCCGATGGAAAGTTCAAAGGTAAATGTTTTAAAAATAGAAAATTTTGAAAAATACAATTAAATGCAATGGAAATGAATGCAATGGAAATGAATATTAATAACATTTACATAGCGTTAAAAAATTATGAACGCCTTCTGAACAGGCACATGTTTTAATCAGAAAAAAATATAATCAGTAAATGATATCATAAAAATGACAAGCAATATAATTTTTCTATTAATATTTTATTATATGTATGAAGTAGATATGAAGTAGATGCCCACAACTTCGTTAGCGTGGACTATATTAATAAAATATTCCCAACAGCGAACTTTCACTTAGAATATTTTCATTATTTTATCCTTGATTTTTATTTAAATGAAAAGTGCTTATCATGTTCAATCATTTTTGTTATAAAAGAATTTCATTATTTCTTATAGTCGTGCTGATTAACTATTGTTCTACATCAAGTTAGCGACTCTTCAGCCATAAATTATAGCCCAGATCCTGCCTAAGCTTAACAGCTATACAACGAAAAATAATTAATTGAAATCCGTCTAGTAGATCCGAAGATGTACGTGTACAAACATACAAACAGACAGACAAAGAAATTCAAAATCATATATTCATATTATATTAGTCTTTTTACATCGCCTTGCATATTTTTTGTAAAAATATTCAATATAAAAACAATTTTTGTACTAGTAAAGTAAAGTACTATAGATATTACTAAAAATTTGTCAACGATCAAATAGTTAGAACCATTCATCCATTGTCATAAAGCCACAACGTCCAATGGAATAAAATTAAAATTATTTTTAAAAGATCAATAGTCTCTAACTACCTATACACATTCATTATGTATCAAGGACATCGCAAAGGAAACGTATGGTAAAAAAATATTAAATATTAAAGGCATTTATATTATGTAGACAATTGTAGTACACTAAAAGTAAATTGTTATATGATTATGTGAAAACGTGTATTTATTTTGCCACTCTAGATATTAAAAGAAATATATTGATTGACGATGCCCGTGGGTTACTATATACACAGTGACTATAGGTTCAGTTCCCAGTGGGGTAAGATTATATTTAAATAAAATAAATAAATAAATAGCTTCACGCTATTACCCGCAAATAGCAGGGTCGATAGAGTGTGTTAATACATTCCGCTCCCCACTTTCTTCCCAAGTTTAAGAAACTGTGTGTTGAGTGGCGGAACTCAACGACACGCTTTGGAACAGACCAGAACGAAAAAATTAAATAATTAATTTTCTTCGAGGGAGAATCGAACCCACAATGCGCGATTGCAGACAGACGCTGTGCCGCTGCGCCACGATGGCCTCTAGATTATCTATAAAATTATTTTATTGTCGGATCTGGTTAAATATGACCCAGGACGGATGTCTCTACATAGTGCCTTCTAAATACAATAATAGCAAAATCGACATACGAGCTATGTATATTCTAAGAACAAGGTGAGTGAATTTCACTAAATATCCCCTATCACACATACAAAGTTGCGTGTTGTACGATTACGATCATTAAATCGATTATCGAACCACAATAGACAACTCGTTTACTGAAGCAAGACGCAATAAACAAACAACTCTATAAAAAAATGGCTTAAGGTACTGTAATATGAATATAATATAATTTTTAAAGTAAATGTGTGTTAGAGCAAATAGAGTAAGTCTAATGACATTATCATTTGCCCATACAAATTTTGACACGTTCCATATAATACTTTTACACGACTTTGTATGCTTGGTTGTTAAGTTGTTTGTTCTTTGTTTAGGAAGAAATGTCCCAATCCAACAAATTTTTCCATTGAAACAATGGTTGTGTATTCTAATGATATAATGACATTTATATACTTTTTCATTCTGTTTATTTTTTGTATGTTCTAATTAAAAAACTAAGACCAGCGTGGCACAGTGGAAAAGCCTGGCTGTAAACACGACAGCTGTGGGTTCAACGTCGACTCTAAGGAATTAATTATTTTCATATTCCTTCTCCTGGCCTGACAAAGCGCGGTATTAAGTTCCGCCAATCAAAACGCAACGTTCCGAAATAGAGTTTCTTGACAATATGTCCTCTTTACCTTCTATCGTGTTATTTGTAATAAAAATAATTGTAATTAATAGAATAGAATACTTTATAGAACCAACTTGTAGAATTTAACCAGTTTGTAATATGCCTATATCATTTCATTATTAGTGGATTAAGGCTACATTTTACTCAAATGAAGTACATCAATCATATTTGACAGTCGACCTTCCCTTCCGGCGATGTATTAACCTCATTACATGTTTTTACTTCAATTGTTTGGGCAAAGTGCGATACTAATTCCAATACCAATTGGACTTTGGATATGGCATATTGATTTATTAGTTACAAAATGACGACATTGTGTTTATGTGGTATAATATATAAGAGTTAAAGTTGTAGTTTTGAGTTACAAATTATGTGTTTTGGGTAAATATGATACACCGTTATCCTCTTTCGCACTACGTGGGAGAGTGGGAATGAAAATATATCCATAGCTATAGTTTTACAATCAGAAGCTGTTCCATTACGCTACCAGGTACTCTTATATGTTTTTACTTGGCAGTTCTCTTATATGTCTTTAATTTGGCAGTTAAATAAAGTTATTAATAAAAAAAACGATTAAGTGTGAGTAGTACTCGCGCACCGAGGGTTCGGTACCTATTCTATGATTGAACGTGTTCCGCTAGCGAAATAGTTTAATTTTTTTTTTATTTACAGTATTTGTTGTTATAGCGGCAACGGAAATACATAATTTGTAAAACATTTCAGCATTATAGCTATCACGGTTTATTGGATACAACCTGGTGACAGACAGACAGACAGCGGACGCTAAGTACTAGGTTGCCGATTTTACCTTTTAGGTACGGAACCCTAATAATATGTTTTACTTAATCTTGTAAATAAGCAATTTATAATCTGTATTTAGTGGTAAAAGAAATTGTAATCATATACGTATTACCCAAATGTTGACTTCCACTGATTGCTTACGAAATCCCACACAGTCTATTTATATGAGATTTTTTCTTACAAATGTAAATATATCTATATATATACCAATATTATAACGCTAAAGAGTTTGCTGAGTTAAATATGCTTTTATCAGGACTCGAGAGCTACTGAATCAAAATTAAAAAAAATGTCTGTAGTCTATATATGGATAAAGGCTATAAGTTATAAGCTATATTGTATACGTTAATTGGTTCGATTTAATCTACTGCACGCTGTACTTACCTACAGTGAGAGCTTGGTCACTTTAGATGTTGAATGAATCGCTACGGTTCGACATATTGCAAATGCGTCATAATAATTCTTACATTTTCATTAAATTTTAAACTGCTACAATTTGCTGCATGGTGGTGTACATCGTTAGTAAGTTTCTTTCTTTTTTCTTTTCTTTTTTTTATCTAACTTTTTTGAAAAGGAATATCGTTGAATATTCGTGCTTGTTGAATGGTCTTGTATTGATGTTTCGTGACACTGTTGGTCATTACTTCTCGAAGGAGTGATTTAGTTACACTTCCCCTCTCTGGTAAGTCAAAGTGTAGCGTCGATCTCCGCCACTCGACATGTATTGTCTCGAAAGGTGGAAACCGGGGAACAGGATATCGCAACACTAGGTTCTTTCTGCCTACTCTATGTGCGGGATACAGCGTGAAGCTACATTTTTTTTTCATCAAATAAATTTTTACTTTCTAACATTATTAGTGTTATAAGCGTAATAAATATTTCAGCTAATCATTGCGTCGTACCTGCGACCTTGTGTGCAGAAAATATCACCTCTATAGGAAATCCATAAAAAAAATCCAATATAGTGAAGAAGTAATTCAAAGCACCCGCATCTATTGAATAACAAGTAAGTAGAAGCAAGTAAGAGCTCAAGCCAATTAAGCTATACATACGTATGTTACATCACGGCGCGTCGAAATTTCTATGCGCTTGTTACGGATTTTACAACCAAAAAGTTATTACAAAATTACAAAAGTTAGCCAGAGAGGATAATATTTACATAGACATTTTGTTATAATTAAGAAATTATGCGTATGTATGTCTCTTGACAAAACTGAACTGATTGATAGCGTTTTTAAATTAATTATAATTTTTTTTTGGTTTATACTTCCTTTCTTAATAATTACTTAACCATACCTTAGTATTTTAAAATCTAACAATCCTTTCTGTTTGCATAATTATAGTAAAAAAATTGTACAAATCTATTCAGATAATTCATAAAAATTTTATCGTAGTGAATTCAAATTCATGTCTCAGAATTCTATAAAGTTATTTGGCATCCCACAAAATTTTATAAGTACAAATAGAAGAAATTTATTTTATTGGTTATTTAAATTGAAATTGCTTTATCCCGCATATCGCAAGGTAGTGAATCTAGTGTCTAAACACTCCGCTCACCGATTTCTCCCCGAATACAGGTACCCGAAACAGCATGTTGAGTGGTTGGATTCAACGCTATTGTAAATATATATGTTTGTTACAATATATTTATGATATGGTATATGATATGATATATATGATATGATATATACATAGTTGTTTCAAGCATATCAATATAATATTTTATATGCTGGAGCTAGCACCGAGTGGCACAATGCTGGTATCTTGTCGGCATCATATACTATATGACCGAAACTTGGTAAAAACGTTTGTCACGCTCGTGCGATACCGTGTTTACACTTTGAAACAACCGTTACCGTAACCGTCTTTGTTATCGATAACTTTATTCGGAGAAATGATAAAATTCATCTATATATATTATTATTGTTTAAATGAAATTTGTCTTTTTTAAATTTTTCATAATCTTATTTACTTTTTTGACTTGGTAGGTTGCAAAAATATACTTAACTCGTTAGTTGAGAAACGTGAAATATTTTTTTTATCGTGAAATAAAAAAGTACAACTGAATGTTTATGTACACACACATCTTAAGAATCATTGGAAAATTTGAATATTTTTTTAGTTGGCTATCAGTCGCAGGTATGAAGTATGTAACTAATGTAAAATGTAACGAAATATGTTTATTTTAATTTTATTTTAAGTCTAAGTCCAAGATTGCCTTACAATAACTAAAATTCATAAAGACCAGTGCAAAATATGTAAATATCGCTCATAAAATTATATTATATGCCGCAGTATAATCAAATGAATTTGTTTTAAATATATAAAATTAAAAAAAAAACTGTTATTAAAGATTCATTATTAATCATTCATCATTAATCATGATTATTCAGATAAATCGTTAATCATTTAGCAAAATTATTATGATTAGAATTGCTCGATAAGTACAATTTGTATAGCCCCTAATGTGTGAGACTTAACGCGTAATTAATTAAACCATTTGCGTATTAAATATATTGTAAATTTAGCTTAATTATTTAATAAATTGTAAATGTAAAATGTAATAAATATAGAGGCTTTTCTAGCGCTGCGTGACAATGTAATCAACAAAATGTAAGTGAGATAACTATGTGTTCGATCCCAGTTCGGGGGAATGCATTATTTTTATTCTTCTATCTGGAATCCGGATGGCAGGTGGAGAGCCGACTATCTTTACACTAGGTGTCTGTCTACTACCTACCCTTCTATATGGGATTAGTAAATAAAAATAATATTTCATGAGTAAATATATATATATATATATATATATATATATATATATATATATATATATATATATATATATATATATATATATATATATATATATATATATATATATATATATATATATATATATATATATTTATATATTTAGTGTAATATATTAAGTATATTTATATAAGCTAAGCTGCAGTAATGGTTTGACTATTAAGCAAAAGTACGTTTAAAATTTTACAAGAGTAAATTTATTTATATACAGAATCTCTCAAGACTAAACTTATTTATGTATTGACTGATTGACTGGCCAGAAACAAAACGCGAACACACTGAACAGAATGATAAATGTAAAAAGGATGCTCGATATATGGTAGGGATATCTTAAAGGTAGTGTAGGTAGGTGTAGGGTACCTCACGAGTTTCTTGGCTGGTAAATTATGAATTAAATTATTTTAGTATTAATTATTTCATCTACGCGCGACCTAACGACGATAGTATAAGCATCAATAAATTTATAGTATTTTAAAAAAAATATGCATATGAATATTTTCAAGTAATATTGAGACGTACAGCCTTTTGCTGTTCCATATACTATACTATATTATATATTTGACATCCATCCAAACTAAACTATATTATATATTTGCTTTTCACTGGTTAGCCCACTCGCCGACCGCAAGTTGAGGACCTTGCCGCCGACGACTCCTCTCTAGCAGCCACGTAGTGCTTGTTACTTCTCAGAAAAGGGGTACTCTCTTCACTCACCACTTCATATCACTGTCTCAAGGCCAATAGGGTCAACAGCATTAACCACAAAACCGAAAACCTTTGCAGTATGATAAAGAATTATGGGACCACCATGTCATTATCTTCGCTATTAATACACAAAGAAGATATCATTCTGTCCATGCTCAGAGCAGTATCTAGAACTTACGACCCAAGTGTTGGTCTAAAGGGGTTCTTTACAATGCATTAACATTCAAGCCCACTGTCCAAGCTCCTCCCACCGCCAAATCACTCTACGAGTACCGCCTACGAAGTACGTTCTATAAGAGAGTTCGGAATAGTTCTAGACAGGCCGGGATCTTTTAGCAAACTATAGATAAATTTCGCTGTTATACCTCTCGCTCTTACTTCAACCGCATATAAATTAACTCTAAACCTATTCCTGGTCAGTTTGAACTTTAACTTGAACTTTTAGGGATATTCGTTTCCCATGGAACTGGAACTGGACTGTTCTACCAGTATTACGCGTTTGAGGCTTCAAGAGTAAAGGAAAATATTCGGCTTGGATGTCGAAAGAGGAATATCTCTCAGGAGCTGGATCTGAGAAAGGATTTTGTTTGAGTTTTGATAAGAGCCTTCTTTCACAAGCACTACTGATCATTTGGTGGTTGTTATGTTTCTCTATGCTCTTGCTACTGAAAGACCAACCGCTTTACGTATGAGTTCTGTTCTTACTGTCTCTTTGTAAATGTAGCAATATTTATTGGTAGCTTTACCCCATCTTACTAAATATATAACAAATAATAAAAAAATATCAAAATTCTAGTGGCAATTAGTCGAAATTTACGAAACTGCCGAAACTATCATGGAAAGGGTCCAGAAGTTTATAATATATTACCGGAGGGTGAGAGAAATTACTGAATTAAATTTGTTTCTAAAATAAGCAACTTTAAAAAACTAAACTAATTTAAGTACAAATTAAAGTAGTTGTAAATCGAAGAAACTGATATTATTTAAATATTTACAAATAACGTTATGTTTAATAAAATGTTGCAAATATAGGTTATGTCGCAAAATAATTATAAATACAAAATTTTAACCATGTATTGCTTTTCTATCATTTTTTCTACATTTTTTAAATGTTACAGTGTCTACACACATTTTCTTTTCGTGCCTCATCATCCACTGCCAGCAACCTCATGCATTTGACCTGACTTTCCACCGGTGCCATTAATTCAAAAACGATTTAGACTCTCATAATATATTCTATGAATGTATAGCTATTATTAAGAGTCATAAATAACATCATCGCTTCATCATTTATTGTCCATCAGCAGCGTCCAAAATGATCTGTTAACACATCTCAATTTTACCAACGACCGTCCCACTCATCTTGTCATACAAATTATATTAGAAAAACTAAAATCAAAGGTCACGATTCGTAATGGATTATAAAAATAATTATTACGCAATTTAAGATAACACGTGTAGAGAATTATTTTAAGAAACGTTAATAGCATAATATGTGTAGCGTATGGGCGTTTTGAGACAGCAATAATCAGTAGCTGTCAATTGTGACAGCACTTAGTCTCTAATATTAATAAAATATTAAAGCATCAAATTATTTAAAATAGTTTTCGATGTTTCACACATTAGTAGTTCCGTGATGACCTCACATATCGAAATATAGAAGATGATGAAAATAAATCCATGGAAATCATTAAGTACAGGTTAACTAAACATTAACAAAAGGTAAGTGTGATCACGAACCTCAAAGGGTTCTGTAGGAAAACTATTTTAAATATTTTACTTGACTTTATTTATAGTTGATTGATTAATGAAATATGTTTTATATTTTAGGATTGGTGTACGCCGATGTTTTTTTATTACGTTACAACGATATTTTAAGAGATATTACGTGTAATGTCCCGGAACAAGCAGTAGACCTAAAAGCGTAATACTATCTAATATCGACATTTAACTAAATGCAAGTTAATATCTACAATCCCATCTAGAAATAAGAGAAAGAAAATTAATTAAAATTAAATTTAAATGAACAAATTTAAACATTTTAAAACATTTTTACGTAATCGATATTGGTTAAATATTGAATGTGAAATCGAGAAAATGGGAACATTATGAACTGTCATTATTTGTTTTTGACTTAACGGTTTTAATTTATTTTAATATTGAAATCACCATGTTTATTCTATGGGATATAACGACAACTCAAACGCTCATGGTGAAATTAGTTATGACATAATATATGCCATAAAAAATGATTAACCGCAGCGTTGAGTTTCGCTACGCAAGCTAATTTAGGACGAACAGAGAGTGAAAAGCGATATTAACTTAATTTCCTTCGCAATGACCTCAATCTTTTGTGTTCAATTTGAATAAACTGGTTCCTCAATTAACAGAAATTATTGCTCCTTCAACTTTTTTATTTCAATTTTGTACATTATCTGATCTATCCGTGGCTATGTATAATAATATTTCAAGCGTCTTATATCAAATAAAGGTTAGTTGTCCAAAGTACTATAAATTTAAGTTTAACTATAAAATTGATTGAAAAGAAACATAGGTACAAACGTTTTCTATAGAGGGGACGTAGTGGCACGATAAATTCTGACAACAGTGTGTGGGTTAGATAATTTCACTCGAGAAACACTTTATATTATACGGCGAAAGTGCATAAAGTGAGAGTGATTTGAGTGTAGTGATAGTGATTTGTTATTCGATTACCTGGGAGTGACCTCTAGGTAATCAAGTGATACTTTTATTACCACCAAGTTTTTCCAGGCATCAAAAATCCATATTAATTGAAAATATATATGACGAAAATTTCATTCTTTATAAAAGTACTCAATTATGCAAAACAAGTGCTAATAAAGGGAGCAGGGACTGGACGGTGCAAACAGCGTTAACGAACGTTCGATACGCGCAATTTGCTGCCTTTCGAGTACCTACTTTTAATATTGAGGTCTGACGTTTTGAAATGTTTACTCCAACATTCGAAAGGTCAAGATGTTTTAGTCGCAGTATAAAAAAATGCATGCATATGATTCAATATTTTTTTTAGAAGTTCCTTTTATTCTCGCTCATGTAGCGTTCATGCGAAACCGTATATGGTATCGGTACCCAGTACGGTGGCGCTTTTGTTAAAACTAGTAGTATGTTATTTTAAATTATACTCTATATACGTTATTATTCAGTAGCTACGGAAACCCCTTACTATAACGTTATGCTTTTAGCTTCACATTATATCCCCCACGTATCAGGGCAGGCAGAGGGAATCTAGTGTTAAGACACTCCGTCTACAGCTTTCCGCCTTTCGAAACATTGCGTGTTCAGGAAAGGAACGATGACGAGAAAAAGAAATTCCCGAGTAGGAATCGAACCTATAATCGGAACCTATAATCGGATCCGAAAACGTGGCAAAATCTTTCTTTGTAACTAAAGCTAAATAGGTTGCCAAACATTTTACAATAATATCCATAGAGTTTCTTAAGTCATCCTTTTGAAGCGTTCTTATCAATTATGATTACAGATAATATTCTATAAATAAATTTAGATGTAATCATTGACTGTTCAAATCAAAATTGAAGATATATATATATATATATATATATATATATATATATATATATATATATATATATATATATATATATATATATATATATATATATATATATATATATATATATATATATATATATATATATATATATATATATATATATATATATATATATATTATTCTGAAGAAAGACTTTTACGAGAGTTACGTATACACAGATAACTTGCTAAATTATTAAACGTCTGCTACCTTTCACACAGATTTATCCATCGATATGATAATCGACGATGCTAAAACTGTTATCAAGATCACTGAAGATTAAAATAAGTTGATATCAAACTTCGTTTTTCCATTTAAATAAATAATTTATTAAATTTAATACTTCCCGTTCTTGATTGGCATTTCATTTCTGAACGAGCATTATTCCGTAGAGTGGTTATTCATTGATTTTTCTCGCATTTCAAGTAGAATTTTGAGCTTGACTGCATTTTGGTGTGTACCTTATGAACAAAGGATCATTATACTTATCAATTACCAAACCAATATTTAAATAAAAGCGATGAATTCGTGAATAATAATCTCTTGGTAATTTTCAAACAAGTAACAACGTATATAAAATGTCATCGAAGAGATCATTGATGCGCTGTGGACAACATCCGACTGAAAATAAGATGGTAATGGGTTCGGTGCCCCCCACTCGCAAATATAAATAACTTTCATAGCCCAGAACGGGTAAGTCTAACTGCAGCACTTTTCGTGAGAGCGAAGAACAGAGTATCTTGCCACTGTATCTCTCTATCTATCCTGCTATGTCTAGGGTTAAGCTCGATTCTAAAAAAAGCAAAAATATCTATCGAAATGTATGAAAAAATATATTTCAATCATATCACACATAAGCATCTTACAGAAAGAAACCAAGATGTTCATACATTTGTCTTTCATCATAAAGATAAATTTCAATATTGAAACAAGGTATGTTGTTTGATTCAATAACGGCATCTAAAGTAAATATAAAAATACAAGGAATAATATTAGAAACGTTTCTGGATATCCGACGCACAGCGCTCGCTCTGTCTTGAGCCAATAAACGCGTAGTGAAAATTTCTCGCTAAAATATTTTATACATCTTAAGCAGAGCGAGCGTAAGTTCTCACACTCCAGTCTGGATAGGAAAATTATATCTTTTTTGAATATAATAATTTTTAAGAAAAAAATCCAGCTGAGTTTCTTAGGCTGGTCGTTATCGGGTCAGAGGCATTCATTTTAATGAACCGATGTTAATATATTTGAGGTTAACAAAATTAAACTTGTATCTTTTTATTTTTAGTAAATTTATTTGACTTTGACTTGGGAATCGATCCCGCAATCATCACGGCAGCTTAAAATTCTCTTGTTTTTGTATTAAAGGTTTAATTGATAATTCGTTGCGGTAAAATGTTGTTACAAATTACGATTCAAGCTCAGGGAAATATTTCCAGGGCATTTCCGCTAGTCAAACGGAGTGCTTCGACACTAGGATCTTATTGTCTAGTCTGTACACACATGCAATATACAGGTATTGTTTAAAGCCGAAAAATAAATTGGATTAAGGTCATGAAGGATGCCCACGGTAATGTACATCTCGTCTTGCTCGCTTGCCTTGATTTCTGGTGAATTGAGCTCGATACTATTGTGGCTCTGTTGGAATATACCTAGATGAAAATCTATTTCACTATTTAACATTCACTGGACTGTGTAAACGTAAAATACAAAAGTAAAAAATTACAAAAGAATAAAATGGATATCGTGTTCATCGTAACTGAGTTGTTTCGTGAGTTTACGTATGTGTATTAAGTAGACGATATTTGAATATATTTCACATATCTCAACTTTTTGCATGTCAATGGAAAGTCCATATTACATTTCATTATTTATTATAGTTTAGCTAGACTACAGACGTCTCGTAGGTTCTATATCAAATATGACAGTGTTTAAGAGCAAATAGAGAACGCTTTATATTCTGCTCAGACCTAACCATGATAGTCTAACAATAAAATGTTTTTTACACTCCACCCTTAAACCCTTCTTTTTATTTTAAATATAGTGTCGATAGATTTCTTTTACTTGTTTATTAGGTCACATTCATCGTTACAAGCATTCGTGTTTCTGATACAGGATTTGAACCTACTTCGATCGTACTATATTTAACGACTATACAATATCATAATATGAAAAAGCTATTAATTCCAGCGTACAAAATCTTTACCAAGAGACAAAAGCCTAATCAAATGTACACATACATTTATGATTAATACGTTAATACTTTGCACGTTAATTAAAAACTCAGGTGTAAGCTCCTTATATTTATAAAGCTATATTTATAAAGCTTACGTAAAGAAATCATAATTTAGAAAAAGAAATAGGTCGGAATTAAACTAGATTTTAATTTGACTGCAAGCAGCTCTTTCATTGAATGGCAAAGTTTAAAGCAGCAAATTCACAAGATTTCACCAGTGACTAAGAACCATATTGTTCGTTGAGCCTAATTAAAAACTATCCTCTTATTTTATGACGAGCTTATATTCGCTTATGTACTGTACTGTAGTACGTTCATTAGAAACACAATAACTAATTAAATTTGTATCTAAACTCATTTTTCTATGAAACATAGGAATTATTAATGTGTAAAATGATGTCAAGGACAATAAATAGCACGTTCTATTCTGTCTCTAGTTGAGTAAAGAGTGGAGTGGTTGGTATAATCAAATTCTTTACTATGATTTCGCTTTAAATGTTTGATATCAAAAACAAAGTGTTATTTTGTTATGTAATTAGAATCTTATTATTATATTATAACATTATCACCCATATATATATATATATATATATATATATATATATATATATATATATATATATATATATATATATATATATATATATATATATATATATATATATATATATATATATATATATATATTATATATATATATATATATATATATATATATATATATATATATATATATATATATATATATATATATATATATATTAGGGCGTTTCAAAAAAAAAAAAGAATTTTTTTTTTCTCGGAACCAGGCTCAAAAGTTTCGTTTAGATGCCAAAATAGGCCTGTGAAAATATGAGCCCTTAATATTAATATTAAGGTAGTCCGCATCGCACTTTTCGATTTCCCATAAGAATAACACAGGAAAAATTTTTTTTTTCTTTTGATTTTTATAACTAATGAACGATATATTGTATTGCAATACCCATTCATTATTTTTGTAGAGAATTTAACGCTCTACAAAAAAGGTTTAAAGTCAATTTTTGATAAATCAACTCAGTCAAAAGTTATTCAAGATCAAAGTTTAAGTTACTCTCAATTCAGCTGTTTTTTAGTAGATTTCATAGAAATCTAACTATTGCATTGGTCCTCACGACGGAACTTTTGAACAAAATTGTCATTTCCTTACTCAGCTCGGCGAGCTGATTAAGAAAATATATATGGTTCAAAAGTTTATATATGTATGTATATATATATAGATATAAATATATATATATATATATATATATATATATATATATATATATATATATATATATATATATATATATATATATATATATATGTATATATATATAGATATACGATATAACGCGGCTTGCACCGACGATAGCGTTCGCAATTTTCAACCGATTGTTTTTAAGCTCAAAGTACTTTATTTGTGCCTGAATTGATATTTTGTAAAATGTTTTGTTTTCAATTTTTCTAAAAACAATATATTGCCAAATCAGTCAATAAAACAGCTGAATTGAGGGTAAGTTAAACTTTGATCTTGAATAACTTTTGACTGACTTGATTTATCAAAAATTAACTTCAAACCTTTTTTGTAGAGCGTTAAATTCTCTACAAAAATAATGAATGGGTATTGCAATACAATATATCGTTCATTAGTTATAAAAATCAAAAGAAAAAAAAAAAATTCCTGTGTTATTCTTATGGGAAATCGAAAAGTGCGATGCGGACTACCTTAATATTAATATTAAGGGCTCATATTTTCACAGGCCTATTTTGGCATCTAAACGAAACTTTTGAGCCTGGTTCCGAGGAAAAAAATTTTTTTTTTTTTTGAAACGCCCTAATGTATATATACATATATATATATATATATATATATATATATAATATATATATATATATATATATATATATATATATATATATATATATATATATATATATATATATATATATATATATATATATATATATTTATATATATATATATATATATATATATATATATATATATATATATATATATATATATATATATATATATATATATATATATATATATATATATATATATATATATATATATATATATATATATATATATATATATAATAAATATATAAATAAAACTAAATGTACATGGAATTCTTTTACCGGATTAATCGCGTACACATTGCATATTTATTTTTTTGTAAGCTTAACGTTTCGAACACTTTACAGTACTACCGTGGTCACGGCTTACACAAAACACTACGTAATATACCCGGTAAAAGAGTTTCATTTTAAATATGTAAAAGTCGTGAAAATCAAATAAATACCTTAATGAAAATTAACGTATAACAATGTCGACGTACCTTAATAAGAAAGTTAATGCTCGAGTTTGGCTCCGTTAAAATTTTCCAAATTTTCTAAATATATTTTCCTTCGTGGGTATAATTAACATGGATGTTATAAAACTAGCTTAAGCTTGTTATTTGGACGTATCAGCTGCAAGCTCAGCGTGAAGTTATATAATGCATCAAAAAAGTGAAACATAACTTCTGCTGCTTGTAGAGATAATAATTAGATTTCTTATTACTATTCAGAGTTGGCAGGTAGAACCAATTTTTAAGACACTTTCCACATGTTAAAATATTTAATTATAGATATCCTTCTCACACGCTGCATTGAATTTCGCCACTCAACACGCACTGGCTCGAATTCACGTGGAAAGTGGTGATGTCTCTCTGTTTACCATATTTTATGTAGGCTAAAAGGCGAGCTAAAAAAATATCCCTTTACTGACGTATTATAGAAATTATGACATCAACTTTATAACGAATTTCATCTAATGACATCGTTGTTATTTGCAATTTTTACACATTTTAAATGAGAAGAATCTACTTAGGATTCACGTTGCGAGTGCCGGGCCCATCGCGTTAAAGAGACAGGAGCTCAGAGCAGCGCTTGGAACTTGTAACCCAAGTGTAGATTTAAAGAGGCCATTTTAAAATGCATTAACACACATCTCCACTTTGAGATTTTCCCACTGCTTCGAAGACGACTTCGAATTACATTCTAAAAATGAATCAGTAGTTCTAGACAGGCCGAGATCTTGTAGCAAACTATATAGAGATTTCACTGTTATACCTTTCGCTCCTACTTTAACTGCATACAATTCTTCAATCCTCAATGGTCTGGGCTGTACGTCTATATATATCTGGATAAGTTCGGAGTACTTGTTAAGCTTGAAGTTATGATTTTTAGAGATATTCGTTTCCCAGTGAACTGTAAGTTCTACTAGTATTACGCGTTTTAGTCTTCGAAAGTAAAGGAAAATATCCTGTTTGGATGACGAAACACCAATATACCCAGAGATTTTATGCTGTTCACGTGTCCATCATAAGAGTGGAATCAGAAGCTGGATCTAAAATTGAGAAATGCTTTATTGTGGTATTTTTATGACCCTTTTTTCACAAACTTCATTGATCGTTTGCTGATTGTTATGTATGCTTGTACTTCTGAAAGGCTTTGCCAGATTAATCACGTATATTAGAATTGAAATATTTGGGGAAACGCTATGCTCCGAATACTTTGCAATAATTTAAAAAAAATAATAATAAATGCTGTTAACACATATGCTATCTTTAGCATTACTTTCTAGTAACCACCGTACGAATATTGAAATATATATCGAAATAATTAGATGTTTTACCACATTGCTCTCTTTATTTCAGAATCTAAGAGCCGTTAACGAGGAAGTCAATCAATTTTCACTCCTATCAATAGAGGTAAGTTGTGGGCGTCTGTGAAAGCAATCCATTTTGTGTGGACGGTCATAAATCACTAACAGTGTGTAATTACGACTGTACTTGTGTTTGGTATATTAAGAATATTATTTTTAATCTTTATATATATATATATATATATATATATATATATATATATATATATATATATATATATATATATATATATATATATATATATATATATATATATATATATATATATATATATTGCTTATTGACATAAAAAAAATAAACGGGTAAAATTTACAGCAGTAGTAAAGGTGAATGAGGTTATTATGGCGCTGTGGGACAGCTTCTGTCTGTAAATAATGATTGTAGATTCTACCCTTACTCGGGTATTGGTATTGTGAATTATTTTTATTTCAACGATCTGTAAATATAGAACAATATCTTCTTCATCTCTTCTCCGAAACACGCAATGTCTTGAAGAAATGTCTAGCCACCTAGTTGTCTATGCCTATTCTACTGACTGATAGAGCTTAGAGCTGGCCAATATTGTTTGAAAAAGTTACACTACTTCCTGGGCTTTGTTGAGCAGAAATTAAACAAGCTTGAGATATTCGCTGAATAACAAAGTCACAAGTAATTTGAATATTAATTAATATAAATTGTCAAGTATTTATCATAATTAAGACTACGTTTCGTAACTTTTCGTATTTTGTGTTCAGTATTTGAATAATAAATTTTTTTATGATTAATTTTGTTTTTTTTTTAATATCAGAATCGTCAAACAAATCATTAAAATAATGGTCATTTAATACAAGAAACAGTAAAAATATTTGTAATTTTATTGTTAAAAGCAAATGACGAGATGACCACGAACATAAATAAATGTGTCATTCATACACATATATATAATTTATGACATTACTGCTTAGCCTGGAATTAAATGGATTACTTAAGCTTAGGTGTCCTAAAACTTGGGGAATATAATAATGAAAACAGATAATTTTTAAATTGTGTATGAATGTCTGAAATAAGATACTTGCGGTAAATAAAGGCCTAGGGTTCAAAAGAGCCAGGTAAGGGAATATATATATAAAAATTATGCTAACTTCCTGTAGTATGGGCACTTAATAAGAACCAAAAGAACTTTTCCACTTCGGCTTTAAGCTTGCTTGCTTTCTTGATTTGTCGACACAGTCGTATTGAAAGTCAGTAAAAATTACAAAAAAATATTATTTTCCTTATTAAAAAAAACCTTACTTGTTATAGTAAGTTTAATTGTGATTAAGTAAGTTAATTTTTTATACTATTTTATTATAAATTTTGATTACTTTGTCATTGTTTTCTGCTCAAATAAGGGCTAACTGCGTAGACGTCAATAAATTTATAATAATATGAAAAAAGTCACCTTCAGGTCGCCCAATAAATTGCAAAGTGTAATAACGTCATTATCATCATTATTTGGCGCAAGTACTAGGCCATAATAGCATTGAAAAATTTTCTTTTATTGATAAATTGACATACATACATATATATATATATATATATATATATATATATATATATATATATATATATATATATATATATATATATATATATATATATATATATATATATATATATATATATATATATATATATATATATATATATATATATATATATATATATATATATATATATATATATATATATATATATATATATATATATATATATATATATATATATATATATATATATATATATATATATATATATATATATACATTTTTATACAACTTAAGTATGACCATAACTTACAGAAACTCATACAAATGAATGTACATCACGCGATCATACACAAGATCCAACATATTACATATTATTTAAAAATGAGCGTCCTCCATGTACTCCACAAGTAACATATTTAAAGTAAAATAGTGATGCACGCTGAAAGTAACGATACATCTTGTCTCAGCTTCATTTTCAGATACTTTGACACTTTCAACATTCAATTTTAAAGATATCTTGTAATATTAAATGTTAGCGACCATCGTGGCGCAGAGGCACAGCATCTGCCTGTAAACGCAATGGTTTGTGGATTCGATTGCCAACAAAGGACAACGAGTAATTTTTATTACATGTTTATTACATTTTCTTCGCTTTGGTAATAAGAGCGGCGTTGAGTTTTGAAAGGCAGAAGCGTTAACACTAGGTTCCTACGGTTCCCTCTGCCTACCCTGTCATGTGCGGGATACACCGTGAAGTTAGCAGTTATACAAAGTGAAAAATGTTAAGTGATGCACGTGACAATTTGGTTTCGAGATACTCCATTCTGCGTTTTCCGCTCAAATAGAGACACAGCATGTTGAGTGACACCTGACTCCGGATCGAATTCATGACCATAGCACTTATTGTCACAGACTGTCCACTTCACCACTATGATAATAGTCTTGAGCATCCTCAGTGGTTAGTCCATTGGCTCTCATGTCGTGCGTCACGACGTCCAGCCATCGCTTCCTTGGACGTCCGGGGGGTCTTACTCCAGGGACAGACATATCAAGGCATTTTCTTCCGACGTAGTTCTTAGGCCGGCGCAAAACGTGGCCATACCATCTCAGACGACGCTCTTGGAGCTTATCCGCTACGTCACGGACCCCAAGACTACCTCGAATGAATGTGTTGCGTATGCGGTCAGCCCGAGTAACGCCACACATCCACCTCAGCATCTTCATCTCCGTTACGTGAAGCTCCTGAGTGTGCCGAGATAATGCTGGCCAACATTCGCTGCCGTATAGAAGAACTGGTCGGATCATGCTCTTGTATATCAGCCCCTTGAGTTTGGGCGGTATTCTGCGATCGCAGACCACACCAGTGACCTCCCGCCATTTGGCCCAAGCAGCGCTAACCCGGGCGTGGACATCGTAGTCGATGCCTCCGGACTCGTGCATAATGGATCCAAGGTACCTGAACTTCTCCGACTTAACGGCTGGCTCAGGCCCGATGTGCTCGAGTCTGGGTTCCCGCAAGCCATGTACTCGGTCTTTGACACATTCAGTTTAAGACCACCGTTCTCAAGCGCACCCTTCCAGGCATTCACTTTACGCTCCAGCATCAGTCGGTTCTCGTCAATGAGTACTATGTCATCGGCATACATCATCAGCCATGGAGGCTGGTCCTGGATGTGAGCCGTGACAGTATCTAGCACTACATTAAACAAAAGTGGACTAAGAGCTGAGCCTTGGTGCCCTACTGTAATTGGGAAGGGTTTGGTATCGCCAACAGCGGTCCTAACTGTAGAAACAGAGTCGTTGTACATGTCTCTGATAATAGCAACATAGGATTCAGGGATCCCTTTGGATCGCAGTGCCCACCAGATACATTGACGTGGCACACAGTCAAAGGCCTTCTGCAGGTCTAAGAATGCCACATGCAGAGCTCTCC
Organism: Dione juno; assembly: GCA_037127375.1. Taxonomy (NCBI): domain Eukaryota; kingdom Metazoa; phylum Arthropoda; class Insecta; order Lepidoptera; family Nymphalidae; genus Dione; species Dione juno. The sequence goes on from JAXRJS010000067.1 coordinate 3,840,069, forward strand.
TCTTTTCCCTGTGTGCCTCCATCAAAATTCTGAGGGCAAAAATGGCGTCCGTAGTGCCTGATCCTGGCTGAAATCCATATTGACACTCAGAAACAGTACACTCTCGGCGGAGCCTGAGGGCAATCACGCGCTCGAAGAGCTTCATGGTGTGACTCATAATCTTAATGCCCCTATAACTACCGCAATCTTGAACACTGCCCCTTCCTTTGTAAATAGGGGTAATAAAACTGTGCAGCCATTGATGTGGCATCGTCCCAGTGTTCAAAATGCGGTTAAAAAGATCAGTAAGCATGAGCACACCACGAGAGCCTAACGATTTCCACGCTTCGATCGGAATATCGTCAGGTCCCACCGCCTTGCCGTTCTTCATGCGTCGAAGACAATTCCGAGTTTCATCAAGGGTTATTGGAGCAATAAGTCCCAGGTTAGGAGGTGGTTCAGACGGAATACTACCCGGGTGCTGAGTATTCAGCAGCTCCAAGAAGTAACTTCTCCACCTCTCCTTCACAGAAGCATGACTACAAAGCAGCTTGCCCTGGGAATCTCTGACGCAAAGACATTTTGTGATATCTTGCGTCGCTTTATCCCGAGCACGTGCCAATTTGTAGATGAGCTTCTGCCCCTCCACAGTTTCAAGTTTATCATATAGAGGTAATAAACTTTCACTGCGGGCTCTGGCTACAGCTCTTTTGCTGGCACGTTTCGCTGCTATGTACTCCAGTCTGTCTCCAGGAGAGTTGGAACGCTGCCACTCCTTAAATGCAGTCTTCTTATCATGAATCACCTCCTGTACCTTGTCATTCCACCACCATGTCTCCCTGTCCATAATACGTCCTCCCTTAGAAACGCCAAGAACATGTTTACCAGCCGTAATAATTGCTGACTGAGCTCGATCCCAAGCATCCTGAGCAGTTTCGGTGTTAGTTGTTAAATTTTGACTGTTAACCTCTGCCAGAAAGTCGGTCTGCATCGGTCCATTCAGCAACCACCACTTGATCTTAGACTTACGCGTAGATATACTTTATATCGTTTAAATTTATATATGTATATATATATATATATATATATATATATATATATATATATATATATATATATATATATATATATATATATATATATATATATATATATATATATATATATATATATATATATATACTATTTATTTCTACTCTTAACTATTTGATATATAATATGTATATATATTCAATGAAATAAATATTTTAAGACGTGTGGGATGACAATATAAACGACTAATTTATCTCCTACCCTAGTAATGAGTCTCCTGGGGTAGAAATTCGTGAATGGTAATTTAAATAATTTATATTTATATTGTTGTTAATATATATATATATATATATATATATATATATATATATATATATATATATATATATATATATATATATATATATATATATATATATATATATTTTATCGAAAGTTTATTTTTATATTCATAATATTTTAATATTATGAATGATTCAATTCTGACCTACGGTTCTTCTCTAACGGTCAATGTGACAATGAATTCTGCCACTCATACAAAATTTTGATAGTATGTTTTCTCCGCAAATCATTTAAGTTTGAAATATAAATACGCAGTCAATATATAAAATATTTTAAACATTTCAAATAATAATATTATATATTTAAACCTGATTCTTCTACTTTAAGTTAGAGCTCTACATAGAGCTTTAAAATGTTAGTTATAATATCAAGCAATTTACTTGCAAAGTTGTTTCATCTAAATATCAGTTAAAATTTAAGTTATATGCTCTTTTTATTACTTTTTATAACTTATGGAACGTAATCTAGATATAATATATATCTAGATTACGTTCCATAAGTTATATATATTCATATAGAAAATTTAATAAAATAACTAAATTTAATACATTTTCTTATTTGATTTTTTATACTACTGTTTCTATTACTTAATTAATTTCTTATTAGCTGGGGTAGCTAAAATCATGCGTTAACATTGCTCATAAAATACAATACAATTTAAAACATGTTTTAATATTATATGAATTTAAAACTACGTCTACTAATATTAAGTAGAAAAAGCTATCGCATATTATAGATAATTTAGATAAGAATATAATAATTAATGCCTTAGCAGTGCAATGGGTCAGTGTCTGGCTGTTACCATGTTGTGTGTGGGTTCAATCCCTACTCGGAGGAGTGACTTATATTATTTTTTCCCCGCTCTGGTGAGACGTAGTGTGACGTTAAGTTTCGGCACTCAATACAAAATGTCTCGAAATCAGAGAAAATGGAGAACAGTGCATTTTGACACTAAGTTCTCATTGCCTATCATGCGTATACATGCGATACTAAAAGGATATAAAAGAATATTATATATAAGAATATTATTAAAAAATAATATTACGTAATTTATTGTACATATATTTGAAGATTATTAATATTTATAGTAATCATCTTAGAAATAATATTCGTAAAGCTATAATATTATATTGTTAGTGAAGTGTTAACCTTATTCTGTCTCGTCAAGATAAAATATCATTATAATGAGCTGCATTCTTAAAGCTGACGAGCTCTTTCATGTAGAGACGCCTTTTAAATGCATCGACAGGTGCACAAAAGTCCGTAGACTTTACCAGCATTTTTGTTATATTACTATAGAAGGTTGGATACCATTCAAAGATGTGAAAGATATATTTCAGTTTGTTACTTAATAAAAAAAGCTAAAATATAACCATATGTTTACTAGACGGTATGTACAATTTTTGTTTTATCTAATAGTCTCCATACTATTCCTTCAAATATCGTCAGCTCAAAAATATAATTAATTAATTGACATCCTACTGTATAAGCAGATTTTAAAAAATGTGAATTAGCACAAGAATATATATATATATATATATATATATATATATATATATATATATATATATATATATATATATATATATATATATATATATATATATATATATATATAAATACATACATATACGTACCTACTGACACTGTTTGTGTGTTTACTATATGTTAAAGCCGTGAAAAGCCTTATATTTATTATTCAAATAAAATGCAAGCGCATTCTGCATTTTACACAAGTTGTGATGGCGTGGAATGACAACAATGCTAGCTGCATTTTCCGAGTGGCTATTTCCACTCTTATACTACCTTTACTAGTGCCAGAAAATACTGAATATATAAATATATAAATGTATGTTTTCTACGTCATTTGTTACGTCAGTCCGTATAGTCTATATTAAAAGTAAATTGTTATCAAGTATTTAAAGGACCTAGTGAAATTCCTATGCTATTTAATTTCAGATCATATTCTTTTAGTTTAACGATGAGCTTTGCGTTCCCAACTTTGACTTCTGAAAAATAATTGTTTGATTCTTAACACGAGGTTCCCTCTGTCTATCCTACTATTTATCGGATATAGTGTGAAACGAATTTTTTATTTATTCATTAATCAATTTGAAAACCAACCAAATCACATTTACCAAATGTCTGGTATCCCATGTATTTGTCCGAAGACAGAGTAGAGTGGGATGACTCTGTAGCTGCTTCATTACTAATATTTCTTATTTCAACCCCTCAAAATATGCCAGCTATTTGAAAAAGAAAAATCACTAGCAAGCGTTCAATTTTACTGACATTTCAATAAGCTCCATAAATATTTGACATTGCGAAAACAATGCAGAAAGGAAATTGCATCTAATCGAAAGTAAGTTTACTATCTCTTGGTTAAAAACGACTAACTTAAAAACTGTTGACTGTTGCACTTTGTATTGTATAATTACTATCGTTCCAATTATCAACGTGTGTCCCCAGAGAATCGTCTCTGGAGAAATTAAGTTTCACTAAGGACAAGTTGACCAAATAAATGATTACGCATATCTTGGTAATTACACATTTGTACTGTGAGTTGTACTTATTGTTTCATATTATTATTTGGTAAATCTATGAATGTAAGCAGTTTAACATCCGATTCCCATTACGAAAAGGTTTTATTTAAAAAATATAGGTATTTTTCGTTTATTATTTATTTGGAAATATTTCATAATTAATTGAAAAATCAGAAACGAAGTGTCGTATCGTAAGTTCTTGGGTTTACCAAAATTAACGCGAGATTCACTAAAAAGAATAATATTTTTTGTCAATATTAGGCCGTTGCACTATGGGACCAGCCAGCATTTTCCATTTCAAAAATGGTTGGGACAAAAATCGTGTTACTAAAGCCATTTTAATGGTTTAACATTCTTAAATGATAGAACCATCCAATATAATAGTAAAAACAAATTTAAAAAAAGTTTTAAGTACATAAAATTACACCTAAACTTTACACTTTCATAATTTTACATTAACTAGACTTCTGCCGATGTTGAGTTAATGACATTTTAAGATACTTTACCTAACCAGAAATTCAGGGAAATAAAAAATAACTTGCGTCATTACTGCGCCATTTTGAGCTAGAAGCAAAAATGTCAGCCAAAACATATTTTTACCTGATATTTTTTTGCGGTAATTATATTAACCACACACACATATAATAAAAAAACATGTTGCATAGTTCTTATCTATTATGGTAATTATAATCTATATTGATGAGAGAACTGTTTTTATCAATTTTCCCATTGGTTTTGCACAAGTTACTGAAACTAGGGTCCTAATCGAGTCGAGGGATAAACACTCGAGTTTTCAGCGTGTTGTTCATCAAACTGTGAATTTGCTATATAGCAAATGGAATTGCTATGGAGCCTCGGGACAAAGTTAATATAAACAAGTTTTACTTGAAGAAAATGAACAAATATTGGACGCTAATATGACACTAGTGGATGAAGAAAGTAAAGCAGTTATATGGCAAAATTCGACATGTTCTTCAGTTAGATATTGCAGACTCATTTCTCTGGAATTAGCAAAGAAGCTTCGGAAAAACTACCGCTGTTGTAGATGAACATGAAGCAAAAATGTATAAATTAACACGAACGCGAACGCCTGCAGCAATATAAGGTAATATTATAGAAGTAAAACATCAGCTTTTCATGAAGTTGATGGAAAAGTGTTAACACAGAATCCATCGAGGGCTTAATGCACTGTTTGTGGAGCAACTCCTAGATAGATGAACGATCTAACTAAACTAGCTGCAAGTATTGTAATCGACGATGCGTTTAAAGACGGACTATCTACCTTACATGCGTGGATAGGTGTATGGAAATGATTCTACATATTTCTTATAACCTATGATTTGAAAAGTGGATCGCATCTACTCCAGAGAACAAAAAGATAAAAGAAGAAAAAGTAAAAAGCGCGTTCAAACTCGTTTTAAGGAAATTTCTTTGTTTACACATTGATAAACCTCGTCAAGGTTCTGAAAACAGCACCGACAGAAATAGGGCAAGGAGATTTTTCCAAAACTATTAATATTCTGCAGAAATCACAGGAGTTGATAAAGAGTTGATCAAGAGATTGTACATAATTCTGCAAATCATATCATCAGGATTTTCTATAAACTCTGTAAAGTTTGGTGAATATACGTTTGGGACTGCACAGTTATATGTGAGTAAATACTACTGGTACTATATGCTATCTTCAGTCCACAAAATTCTTATACATGGTGCCAAAATAATCGAGCATTTTGCAGTTTTGCCAATAGGCGTACTATCTGAAGATGCTCAAGAGGCTCGTAATAATGACTATAAGAAATATCGCTAAAATCACACTCGAAAGTGTTCCATATTATAATGGAAGATGTTCTACACATACTTTTATATACTTCTGATCCCTATATATCAGGGTCTCCCTTCCGACTAAGCTCACTCCACTTTGCTCGGTCTTTAACATCCTCAGTGGACAATCTATTGGCTCTCCTGTCCTGTGTCACGACATCCAGCCATCGCTTTCTTGGGCGTCCGGGTGGTCTAATACCAGGGACAGACATGTCAAGGCACTTCCTTCCGATATAGTTGTCAGGTCGGCGCATAACATGGACATTCCATCTCAGGCAACCATCTTGGAGCTTATCCTGTATGTCACGAACCCCAAGGCTACCTAGAATGAATGTGTTGCGTATGCGGTCGGACCGCGTAACGCCACACATCCACCTCAATATCTTCATCTCCGGAGGGGAAGCTTCTGAGTGTGTCGAAATAATGCTAGCCAACATTCGCTGCCGTATAAAAGAACCGGTCAGGTAATGCTCTTGTATATCAGTCCCTTGAGCTTGGGCGGTGTTCTGCTATCGCAGACCACACCACTGACCTCCCACTATTTGACCCAGGCAGCGCTAATACGGGCATGGATGTCGTGATTAATGCCTCCAGACTAATGCATAACGAATCCAAGGTACCTGAACTTCTCCGACTTAACTGCTGGCTCAGGCCCGATGTGGATAGTCCTCGAGTCCGGGTTCCTCCGAGCCATGTACTTGGTCTTTGACATATTCAGTTTAAGACCACTGTTCTGAAGCGCACCCTTCCAGGAGTTCACTTTACGCTCCATCATCAGCCATGGGGGCTGGTCTTGGATGTGGGCCGAGACAGTATCCAGCACTACATTGAAAAAGAACGGACTAAGAGCTTTCAATATCTTAGCTAAATCGATTAGTTTAAAATGAAAATAAATAATAAATACAATGATAGGTTTTGATAACACTATGACATATGGAGGCACTAATTATTACTATGAAACAAAACAAATAGCTTAAGGCCAGCTATTAATTAATTTAAGATTAATTATACCATTTTCATCATTTACAGTAGTACTAATTAGATACCGCCCTCTTTTTTAATTGTATTGTATCTATCGTTAGCTTTTTTATTTTATGAAATGAACAAAGAAGAATACATTATACCTACTTTTGAATGTGTGTAGCTAGAATTTGTAAATGTGTGTCTGTGTGAATTTCAAGCGCATAGAAAGCCAAGATTCGAATGGTTTTATACTAGATTTTTACACCTAGTCTATAAAATGAGGAAGCTGTTTCACATTAATAAATTATAAATATTTCAATAATCAATTTAAATAACATAAAAATGCAAATACACGAAATTGGCAAATCAAAAGTAAAATAGTTTGTCAAATAAAGACTATGGCTAATATATTAACATGAACAGAATTTGAAAGGAAAAGCCCAAAAGGCCCTTTTTAGTTTTATTATAACTAGATCGGTACTCTATCTGTAACTGTAACTGTGCCGGTGTTTTACTTGTTAAAAAAATCATTACTTGTACTATAATATTATATTTAAGGTTAGTGAAAAAAAAAACAAAGCCAGAGGAGGCGAGCATTAATGTGTATTTTGAAGAGCCCCCTTTAAGCCTACACTTGTGTCGCAAGTATCATGAACTGCTCCGAGTTTATCATCCTGCAATGCGATGGGCAGCCTCATGGTGAATCCATGGAATACCAAAGTTTTCTTATCCTCAAAGATTTTACTGAACGAAAAGGATTATAGTTGTCTAAAAGTAATTTATATTATAAAATCCGTTTTCTATTACATACGTAGTTCCAGTAGAAGTATTTGAAAACCTCGAGCACAGACTCTTAATTATCTTTATGAGCGTATTATTTTAAACTTTTACAATCCACTTTGCACCCAGATTACTCTGTTCTAGTTCAGTTAAGTAACAATGTCTTCTTATTTTAAACAGATAAGATACTTTCATTTAAAACTTATTTTTTTTCTTTTTAAATTACATCACTTATAAGCTAGTGTTCCGCTCGTTGTTTCACTCGTGTTTTCATTCCTATTAAGGCAAGCGCAGAACAATATTTTTTTGGTGATGTTTTATTACAAATCTTTCATATTCTCTCTCTTTTATGGTCTATCTGACCAAGCCGCGTTGGGTATGATCATTCGACACTCAATATATCGAAATCATGCGGAAAGTGGAGAGTGGAGTCCAGTAGATCTTTCCTATAAGAGAGGATATATAAAAATGTGTGAAGTAGTAAATAAAACAAATGTATACTATTACACATTAAACAAATTTATACACATGTTATTCATATTATGTGAAGGTTCTCACAGCACAAGCCTCAAAACCTAAAATATTTAAAATTTATATACATAGCTTCTTTGTATAGCGTAAGTCAGCAGTAATAAATGAATTTTGGAAAATGGGATGGATTTTTAAGGATTAAGCGAGTAAAATAATGCACAAGTTTCTATGAAGACTCATTATTGAAGCAACTCAATTTCAAATGTTAGTTACATTTGAAACTTCTAACTAACTTCTAACTAACAAAAAATATGTACTATGGAGATTACGCGTTACTTTCTCGCTTTGAATAAATATCTCATGGGAGAAACAAAAACGACGCGACGCAATCCTTACATGTTAACTTTAAAGCGAAATTTAGCACATGAAATATCTCATGGGAACAAAATGTTACCTTGCCATACATTTATTTGTTTATTTATATGTTTAGTATAAGTTATTTCATACAAGCTTATAGTGATTTTCACATTTTATTGAAACACTATGATCTCTATTCACAACTCACCCTCAAGACAGATGAGTGGAGATGATCATAGTCATGCGTCTGATCTCAACGTAATCCTTGTTAACAATATCGCTAACATATTTGTACCAACAAGTTAAAGCCCCCGAGCGACTTTTGATGAGATAACGAGAATATTGTAATACGAAAGTAAGTTACCAGCGGCTGTTTGTTAAACACACTTGGGCTTTTGACGAAAAAATTAAACAAAGTTTTTTCAAAATTACAAATTAACTGTTTTTATAAAGTAATGTTCAATATTAATTTTTACGTGTTGCACATATTGAAGTTAGGTAACGTAAGATTAGTTTGTAAATTTAATGTTTGGGGACGGTTGGGCTCCCTTAGATTGGTCTTAGTTCTCTCTAGTTGTGATTTAAGGTGAGCTGAAAACCCGCTAGCCCGCTCGACAGCCGTAAGAAGGGGTTCGAGTCCCGAAGGAGACACTCTTGCCACCGACAAGCTCCTTTCAACTAAACTTTTTCCTTCATACCTGGTGTCACTATAAAGCCAGTAAGGTTTACAGCATTAATCTCTTATGCGAAGAAAAAATAATAGTTAAAAAAAAGCTTTTATGAAAATCAGACTAAAAAATGCGAAAATAATTTATATAACTTGAAAAAAAAATATTGCGCGCTCCAAGCGCGTTTGGTTCTCTCGGACTATCCCAAACATCTTAGGAATAAAGCTTGAAACGTAAATTATAAAAATAATGGTCATTTTAAAAATACTTTAGACTTTTACTGTTAAAATAACTAAAAACCTAAATAGCTTTGATAAAATAATAAATAATTTTAGGAATTCAATCTTTGAAGGAACTTTGCATCCGCATTTAATATCTTGTTACTTCTAGTTTCATGAGATCTAGATCATTTGAAAATTATGTTACTTTTATTTTTTTACGTGGACAGCCAAGTAAAAAGTCAAGTAAGTAATTACAGTCAGTAAGTTGGCATTAGGGCATTCTATCATAATATATATAGTGTCTTAATGGATGGAAACTAAATAGTAGGTATTTTAATAGAAGGTATTTTTTTAGCACTTGTTCTGAGTTTCACAATATATCCTTTATATGGATATAATGTGAACCTGATACAGAGTAGAGTAGAGTATCTAGTGGTCAAAACACTAATTTCCAATAAATAGGCCTCTGTTCTCTAGAAGATATAAAACAAATAGTACTTAATATAATGCTTCTTGTACCAAATGACGAGTTTTTAATAAAAGTTCTACATAAAACAAATAAATTAATAAGTATAAAAGTCTTATTTTAGTTACTTCAAAAGTAGAAACTAAGAAGAATCTAGTTTCGTCGTGTTCAAAATTTTATTTTACTATTTTTATTGTTAAATCTAGAACTTTCATTATTTATGTCAGGCTTTTTATTTTTATTTTTAACCACTATATGATAATGTTTGATTTTTTTTATATTTACACATTTCAATTGTTTTAATATACAATAACAATAGCAACACATTCACAATACAAAATTTTCCATTCTTCACTTTTTACATGATTTTGATACATGGCGTGTCATTGAGAGGGTTACGTCCAACAGTGTACAAGCACAGGCAGACAGATTCTTAAGAGAAAATCTACCTTGAGATATTTAAATGATGATAAAATAAATAAAAACAGCTTGTTTACAGAGTCATATATACTTTTGTTTACTGTATTATAAGCATACGATTGGATATAGCGTAAGCATAAAATATATCCGCTAAAGGGTACTACAGCTGTGTTTATTGGCTTGTTTCGTAATAGAATACTTTCCCGTCTTCGTTTATTTACCTGTTCGTATAAGCAAAAACCAAATCTGGCGGCATACTTTCTTCTCTTTCAAAAATCGTGGCTTTGGTACAGCGATGTTTTTAAATAAATATGTAGTATTCAGTGCATTTGATCCCTTTTGATATTATATCTATATGATTGCAACTGCTTTCTATTCTTTTATCATTATCATGATTTCGATGTTATTAGCAAATATGTAATTTAGCGTCATTCGGTAGATTCTTCATTATTTTATTATTAATTAGGTACTTAACTAGCGGTAAAACATGAAGCTATGTGTGTATTATTGGTAAACGTTAGTTAATAGAATTTTTTTTTATGGTATATTTTATTTAAATAACAAGTATTTTTGGCGTTCTAAGATAAAGTCATGTTGAACACTATTATAGTATTATTATAATAGATAGAGTAACAATGTTAAAGTTTTGCTATTAAAGTGCAGTATAAGTTACAAAAACATTTCTGTATGTGTCTTTTTCATATAAAAACTTTAGTCTAAAGCTTATCTGATTGCTATATTCTTTATATAGCAGGTTAGGCAGAGAGAAGTCAGTGACAAGACACTCCGTTCTCCGTTTTCATGAGAAGTAAATATATTTCGTCTTAAGACACGAAACTCGACACTGTATTTTGGTCTACCAGATCGGAGAAATGAAAATCCTCTTAGAAATTTCGAAAACAAAGAACTATAATATCTCACAATACTTTCAAAATGTCTCTTACAATAAATGTAAGAGATCATATCCTAATATTTATGCGGAATATCAATTCGTATATAAATCGAATTATAGGAATGATCCTCAAAATTATGGTAAAACGACTATTAAAGTTAAACACGTTTTATGAAATGTATATAAAATATAATATTCATTTTCACATTTTTTGAAATAGAAAAGTGCTATATGATTTTAAATTAATCTATTAAAGCACCATATGACTTATACATCTATAGGCCTTATGGTGGTATATATGTATCACTACATAGCATAACAAAGTCGCTTCCCGCTGTCTCTCTCTATGTATGCAGAGTACTTATTACAACTTCGCAACGGATTTTGATGCAGTTTTTTTTTTAATATGTTCATGTGTGTAACACATGCACAATATAGTAGATGAACATTGCTAATTTTAAGGATGTCTAATGTGATGTCTTTCATTTGGCCAATTAGGTATAAGTCGCTCTTTTTAGAGTAACTTCTGAAGAAATTAAGTCCGTTTCCTGTAATGAATTATAAAGCAAAAGCTGTGAACGTTATATGTAAAGACATTCTGTAGTATATTTAGTATCAGCATTGCACCCGTGGATCGCTAGTTAAATTATAAATCATATAACATTTTCTTCATTTATTTTTATACGTATAGTCAGGTATTACTTAAAATAATTGAAAGAATTATTGACAGTGTTTTGCAAACACGAAAGTTGGGAATTCGATTCCCACTCGGTGAAATAAATTATTTTTAATTCTGGAGAGACAAAGGGCACTGTAGAGTCCCATCACTCAACTGTTGTTATCACCATATAATATATGCGTTACATTTATTATTTAGTAATAACGACTAACAAGACATTCTTAAATTATAATTTCGATTATTTAACTCGAAAGAAAAAATATAAATATAAATTAAAATTAAAAAAATATATGTTAAAAAGAAAAATAACCCAGCACATGCACAGCTCTGCATAGCATAGCTTGCACAGGAAATTGACAAAGATTGTAAAATGATTTGTTGTCCATAAACACGCCTTCGCTATGCAGTGTGGGGTTACGGTGCGGGAACAATCCGTCCATCATCTATTTTACGGCCATACTTTACAAATAAATGCTATTTTCAAATCTCAAGTTTGAGACTGCTATTATAAAATACGCTACAAAGTGTAATTTTAATAGTTTTCTGTGGGTACTTTAACTTGTAAAAATAAACATTTAAAGAATCGTTGATGTATTGTAAGATTATTTTATTATTAAAATAACTAGCGACGAGCTCGCGGCTTCACCGCTTAAGCAAACTAAATTGCGTTCGTTTTGATATGTTATACGAAATCACATTGTTCGTTTACATGTTATACGTATACGTATTACATTAGCTACTTGTCAGTAAAAGTCCCGTCAAAATCAGTCCAGCCGTTTCCGAGATTAGCCGTAACAATCAGACAGACAGACAAAAATTGTAAAAATTTTATTTTAGTATATATACCGTATATATTCATATGCATGTAGTAAAAAGCGGTTATTTTAATATTACAAACAGACACTCCAATTTTATTTATTAAACTATACACATAGATATAGATAAAGGAAGTTTCGTCCTTGCTCCTGGCATGTTTGAAATGCACAATTGTTTTCCATTTTATTCTTTTTTATTCTTATTATTTGTATAAGAATTCCAAAATATAAATGCGTTGACTAGTGAAATGTAATGTTTTGCAAAGTCAAAACTGAATCTACTAAAGAACTAGGCAGGCCAACATAAATATTCAATTTATCACTGTACTATTCCCACGCAAGGCCATGTCATTATAAGACTCATGTCACCAGAGACTAATTGGAAGGCTTTGACTGTACGTAATAGTAGGAACTTTGAAACTCTCTTGAAAGAAAAATTATATCTATATAACAAACGAATTTCTCCTGTCCTGATACTTGAAGTGCGGCGTAAGTTTCATTTAGTCGAGGTAACTTATTTATTTTGTGTTCACTCAGCGATATTTTCTTTTAATTTTAAATGTACATATTTTAGATTTTTCTTTATCTTTACGCTAAGACACTCTGTTCTACATTATCTAGCCCAATTCGTGACTGCGTTCTATGAGGCAGAACTCTCGCCACATTTTGTTTCACCAGAGCGAAGGACCCCGGCCATTGCCTTCACAGTCATAATTTAAATGTATAATATACTTTACATGATTATTATTTATATTATATGATTGTTAATTTTATAATACAATAAATATGATATGGACTATTTTTCTGACAATATATAATCTTAATAAAATGGTTAATATCTAAATACCAACATAACGGTCCAATGAAGAATCATTCAATGTCTAAACAAAACCTATGAGAGATGTTCACTTTTCAAGGGTCATTGTGATATTTGCGGCGCTTGACTGACTCTTAGGAATGTTTTATTTGCTGTAGTAGCCCGTGAAGTTTTCTGTAAACAATTCTGCAAACGGCGACTAAATATGTTGCATTATTGTTGAAATCATATTAAAAAATATATAAAGTAATTTTTATAATAATACGTTTTTTGACAATTTTTGTATGTACTTGTACGTGATTCATCGTGCAGGTGCCGGACCCATAGTTATGTAGGACGAGGAACTCAGACCAATTCCTGTGTCTTACGACCAAAGTGTAGGCTTAAAAGGCCTCTTTATAGTATGCATTAATGTTCGCTCCATCATTCGAGCTCCTCTGTCTAACCTAACCTTACGAAATGATACTCCTAGGGCCGCCTTTGAAGTATGTTCTAAAAAGAACCGACAAAAGTTTTAAAACACTTTTAAAATCAAATTTTAAAAATGATTCAGAAACAGTGTGTTTTATCATATATTTATTATTTCTTAATTGTAATTTTATCATTTTAGTATCGTATAAATTGAAATATGACTTGTTTTTTTTAATTTAAAACAACATTGACGAAGAATAAATAGAAACAATATTTAACCACATAATTTCTTCGATATTGATTAGAACAATCTAACTCTGTTATTACAATTGTAAAAGGTTACTTGTGAATAACTATAATTTTCTCGACTGCAAATGAAAGCAAACAAATAATTTGCAGGAAGAAGCTGCTCTACAAGATGAAGGTACAATCCTTCCATATTATTAATCATGATATCTCATCTCTGAGTCCATCGTGTATGCCCGTATAGCTTTATATATCTTATTATTTAGCTTATTACATACATAAAAGGAATATGATTTTGGTGTAAATATAATCTTATCATTATATATGATATGCTTCAGGCTCTTCCAGGTCTTTGCCGAACTTAAAGCTCGGTTTATCTTGGTTATGTTTAAAGTTTATGGTTGTGAACTCGTACGTGCAGCTATACGTTATTATCGTATATCACATTAATTAACAACGGTAAAGCAGTAGGATGATAATACCGTATGCGGTTATTACTTGAAAAAGCACGGAATAATTCAAACATCTTCATTGATTACATTATTATTCATAGACTTTTAGTATTTTTTCCGCTCTGCTAGATGAAGTGCGGTGTTGAGCTACGCCACTTAACAAGCAATGTCTCGAAAATTGAAACGATACGGAAACGGAAAGTCCATATAATGTGGGACCTTATAGCCTATATGTTACTGAAACATATAGACAGACCAGCCAGCCAAAATATATCAAATACCAGTCTTCATAACTAAATGTACATATCTATGTATAATAGAGTTCAACACGTTTGAAACTTTTACAAAACATTTTACAGCACAGAAAAAAAACATACTAAAATTTTACATTAAATTAAAACGACCTCGCAGTGGGTGCAAATTCTTATAAAATTCAAATAAACTATGTCGCAGAATACAGCTGCCGTACTAGTTACTACATATGAGTATAATAACATATGCAGTTTCCTTTGCATTACAGCGTAACTTTGATTATGGCCTGAGGCAGGTAATTGTATGTATTTCTTTTAACATAAAAAATATATCTTTCTGTATGACTAAATACGATACGTCACGGACGATACAAATATTGTCATTCTGCATAATATTTATATTATATGGTAATTATGTAAATACATGTTTGAGTAATAAAGCGGGGGGGGGGGGGTACAAGTCCCAATGGAGGATTATGAAATGCTGGGCCAGAATGGACGCGGCGAATAGCCCAAGACCGGCATAAATGGCAATCTTTGGATAAGGCCTTCACCTGAGAGAGGTATCTATATCTGTAGAATAAATTTAATCTAAATATATAAAAAGTTTTATTGTTAATTTTCTAGAATACGATATTTGTTCTTTCTTATAATTTGAAAAACATATTTATGTTATTTTTATTATGTTTGAGTAAGCAAGATGGTTGTAGATTCCACTCGGAGGAAAAATAAATAATTTAATTTCCTCGCTCTGATGTAGGTATGTTGTTGTGTGTTAAAGTACTGCGTTGAGTTCCACGACTTTGCACGCTATGTCTTTTCGTGGCTATATACAGGCAGAAAACGAAGAACAGAGTGTCACGACATTAGGTTGTCTCTACTACTGCCTACCTTACTAATAATATTTGCGTGAAGCTGTAAAATAAATAACTAAGATATTTAATAAACATTTTTTTTAGCTTCACGTTGTATGCCGAACGTAGCAGGTAGGCAGAGGGTACCGTAGGTAGACGGAACCTAGCAAGACACTCCGTTTCCCGCTTTCCGTCTATTAAGGCATTGCATGTTGAGTGGCGGAACCATCATACACCATCATCAGCGATAACACACTTTTTGGGCTAGATGCCTTTATCAATACGCAAAATTGCCGTATTTGAGCTTCGGTTAAAATACATGTAACTATCGAACAACAAACGACAACGTTATGGCTCGATGCGAATTTTGTAAAAGTGCCTCCTGCATGAAATACTCCTTAGACCATATTTTTTTAAAAATGATTCTTGTCAAGCAGTAGCATATAAATGATAAGACCGTTCTATTTACCAAAATTGGACGATATTGATACGACTAATATATGATTTTAACAACACGGCGTCACATGCCATACACATGGATTTCCTTGTGGTGTTCTCTCTATATCGTGTCAGCACCACTTGTCATTTAAAGTCAAATATCTATGTTAGCAAGCCGGCAACAATATTAAAAGAAAATGAACAGAGCAACCCTTGTGGACAAAAATGACGAAAATCTTTCATAAAAAACTACGCATGTGCCAATAATAGCTATACTACATTATGAAGTACATCCAATAAAGGAAAAATAACTAAAAAAATCTATTTACAACCTAAAAAAATATTTTATTGTAACATTTACTTTATTTCATTCTAATCTTGTGTTCATTTTGGAACACACTCTATATCATATATGAATATTTAAGAAGGAAAAAATTATTACATTACAAGTGTTAGTCTGTTAAAGTTAGTGAGATCTTTAATAGCTCTTGAACTTTTAAAAGAAAGTTAAACGTATCGAGCCTAAACAAATGTTGCTTTATTTACATAACACTTTAGTTACTAAAACTAAAAGTGCTACTGAACAATCCCTTTAAATTATTTCAATAACAAAGTTATAAGTCATATTTATTTGAACGGTGGCAATAAGTAGAATAATTCATTTTATTTATTTATTTTTTTCTTTTTTTATAAAGCATGGCAGTATTTAAGTAAAAAATATTTTCGTTTTCACATTGAGGTAAGACACAAGGTGAAAAACTGAAGAAGTACTTTTTAAGAACTTTTCTAAATTGCTGACTCCAATCAAAATGTAGGGCTTTCACTGTCATAGTTAAACGCATCCGTTAATTTATATAGAATTCTTAAATGTGGTACGATTGGAGAGCGGAATTAATTATTATTATATTGTTTTTATTATAATTTTTTTCCATAATTATTCTATATGATATAGACATAGGTAACATTTCCTTTTTTTAGTTCAGGTTCAATGATCGCAACAAAATCAACCATCTACTAACAAATTGACTGTTTTTCAAGCTTAATTAAATAATTAATAAAAATATCTCTATGTTATTAGGCAGAGGGAAAATATTGTTAAGACTCTCCCAAGTCCGCTCACCATTTTCCGCCAAATTTTTTGGACAATGCGTATTGAGTGGCGAAACTCAACGCTGGCTTCTCTTTTTACTAGAGCGAGAAAATGAAAATGATTCATTTCCCAAAGTGGGTTTCGAACTCAGAACCGTCATACTTACAGTCGCAAAGATGTGGCATGAGAATTTAATTAATTTAGTCATTTATCTTTAGTAAATTTCGCGTGTGCTTCAAGTCTGTCTTTGAAATTACTACATTAGAATCGGGACGATTATCTGAGGGTTTTCTCGGTGACAACACTATTGGGATATATTTTTTTATATTAATGTCAGCAAGGTGATATGTTTGTTGTCCAATATTAAAGTTTACTTAAATCTATCAGAATATATCATAATTATAATAATAACTGTAATCACAATTTTCTCATTTGATAAACAAGTTATATGGGCCTCTTATAAAATTCGATCGTATATTATAAAAATTTTTTTAGATGTTCTGCTCTATGTTCAGATGTTTATTCTATTTTAATAATAACAAATAAAAATAAATAATATAAAATAAAAGGCAAAGGTCATAAAAAGATAATATATTATTAAAAAATATAATTTACATAAAATAAAAGAATGTCAAGTTTATTTTCATTTAAATGTCCAAACAAAATTAAAGCTCGTTGGAAAAAAGGAAAAGAATAAAAATAATATAATAAGAATTCCATTTTCAACCTATAGTAATCAAATCAAAAGCTTCAGAATATATTTTTATAGAGCTCTTGCTCTATTTTTGTCTATAAAACAGTTAAAATTATGAAATTACCTTGAAATACTTTTAAACGGCTTCTCTAGAGCAATCTTAATATAATTATATTAACTGTCTACAGTACTCCTACCGGTACAACTACCTTGTTCAAATTCTGTCTGCAGGGAATAAAGCTCGGTAAGGTTTTAAATCGATTTGTTCGCACGGCGTTCTCGTAAATAATAAACGAGAAAAGCTTCACGTAATATTGTCCCTTAGCTAAGTAACAAAAATTATACTATGACATGAAGCGTCTTAGCTTCATGAAGCAGAATTGATATATTTTTAGCTTTTATAGCAACAAAAACATATGAACGCGTTCAAATTAAACATGGGAAACCAATATTTATTGTGTAATCTGTCAAACACGTTTCTCTAATTTAGGCAGTTAGTTTAGGCGTTTCTAGGCAAACGCGTACGCGACCCCGGATCCTCGAGCCACCACTGTCATACTCCTATCCAATCCAAGAAAGTGGTGTCCTTACCCCCCCCCCCCCCTCTACCCTTTTCTACTAATCTTTTCTCCTCTCATCCTTGACTTTTCCCACAAAAATGGGTTTTGGAGGTCAGATGGCAATCGCTCCAGCGGTACTGCTAGGGCGTTGCCGGTAAACGACGCGCAGGCACATCGCCCTACAGCTGTGTTAAATGGGCAAGGGCTACCGTGTCAAGTACGGACACGGCTAAAGAAGATAGTACCCAGAAGAAAACTCCGCTTTGCAACGTGGAATATTGGCTCTCTAACCGGACGATGCAGGGAACTAATAGATGTACTCATGAGGCGTCGGGTCCAGTGTGCTTTTCTACAGGAAACGCGCTGGAAGGACAATAAGTCCCGTATCATCGGACAGGGTTACCAGCTCATATACACTGGGTCTCCTTCCGGTAAAACTGGTGTAGCAGTAGTTTTATCTGAAGAGCTACGGAATGGTCTCCTCGAAGTTGACCGACGCAGCGACCGCCTGATGCCAACTTAATCAGTGCTTACGCTCCCCAGGCTGGTTGTAGCGGGGCCGAAAAGGAGTCATTCTGGGAACAATATGAAGAGGTTCTACTCGCTATACCATCTACCGAGGTGATCATAGTTGGGGGAGACCTTAACGGTCACGTGGGTAAGGCTGCGGATACGTATGAACATGTCCACGGTGGTTTTGTTCACGGTCGCCGCAATATAGAGGGCGAAAATATCCTAAGAACCTGTTTTGCATCTGATCTGGTCATCGTGAATATGTTCTTCCAAAAGAGTCCGCAGCATCTTATTACGTATGCGAGTGGACTCCACTCAACTCAAATAGATTATCTATTGACCAGGCGGTGTCATGTTGGCAAGGTCATTCCTGGTGAAAGCCTCACGGCCCAACATCGTCTTTTTGTCATGGATTTTGTCGGTACCCCGATAAAGAAATTAGCCGAGACGCGTAAGTCTAAGATCAAGTGGTGGTTGCTAAATGCACCGTTGCAGACTGACTTTCTAGCAGAGGTTAACAGTCAAAATTTATCAACTAACACTGAAACTGCTCAGGATGCTTGGGATCGAGCTCAGTCAGCAATCATTAAGGCTGGTAAACATGTTCTTGGCGTTTCTGGGGGAGGACGTATTATGTACAGGGAGACATGGTGGTAGAATGACAAGGTGCAGGAGGTGATTCATGATAAGAAGACTGCATTTAAGGAGTGGCAGCGTTCCAACTCTCCTGAAGACAAACTGGAGTACATAGCAGCGAAACGTGCCAGCAAAAGAGCTGTAGCCAGAGCCCGCAGTGAAAGTTTATTACCTCTATATGATAAACTTGAAACTGTGGAGGGGCAGAAGCTTATCTACAAATTGGCACGTGCTCGGGATAAAGCGACGCAAGATATCACAAAATGTCTTTGCGTCAGAGATTCCCAGGGCAAGCTGCTTTGTAGTCATGCTTCTGTGAAGGAGGGGTGGAGAAGTTACTTCTTGAAGCTGCTGAATACTCAGCACCCGGGTAGTTTTCCGCCTGAACCACCTCCTAACCTAGGACTTATTGCTCCAATAAGCCTGGATGAAACTCGGAATTGTCTTCGACGCATGAAGAACGGCAAGGCGGTTGGACCTGAGAATATTCCGATCGAAGCGTGGAAATCGTTGGGCTCTCGTGGTGTGCTCATGCTTACTAATCTTTTTAAACGCATTTTGAACACTGGGACGATGCCACATCAATGGCGGCACAGTTTTATTACCCTTATTTACAAAGAATGTTCAAGATTGCGGTAGTTATAGGGGCATTAAGATTATGAGTCACACTATGAAGCTCTTCAAGCGCGTGATCGTCCTCAGGCTCCGCCGAGAGTGTACTGTCTCTGAGTGTCAATATGGATTTCAGCCAGGATCAGGCACTACGGACGCCATTTTTGCCCTCAGAATTTAGATGGAGGCACACAGGGAAAATAGGAGAGCTCTGCATGTGGCATTCTTAGGCCTGCAGAAGGCCTTTGACTGTGTGCCACGTCAGTGTATCTGGTGGGCACTGCGATCCAAAGGGATCCCTGAATCCTATATTGCTATTATCAGAGACACGTACAACGACTCTTTTTCTACAATTAGGACCCATGTTGGCGATACCAAACCCTTCCCAATTACAGTAGGGGTTCAACAAGGCTCAGCTCTTAGGCCACTTTTGTTTAATGTAGTGCTAGATACTGTCACGGCTCACATCCAGGACCAGCCTCCATGGCTGATGATGTATGCCGATGACATAGTACTCATTGACGAGAACCGACTGATGCTGAAGCGTAAAGTGAATGCATGGAAGGTTGCGCTTGAGAACGGTGGTCTTAAACTGAATGTGTCAAAGTCCGAGTACATGGCTTGCGGGAACCCAGATTCGAGCACCATCCACATCGGGCCTGAGCCAGCCGTTAAGTCGGAGAAGTTCAGGTACCTTGGATCCATTATGCACGAGTCCGGAGGCATCGACGACGATGTCCACGTCCGGGTTAGCGCTGCTTGGGCCAAATGGCGGGAGGTCACTAGTGTGGTCTGCGATCGCAGAATACCGCCCAAACTCAAGGGGCTGATATACAAGAGCATGATCCGACCAGTTCTTTTATACGGCAGCGAATGTTGGCCAGCATTATCTTGGCACACTCAGGAGCTTCACGTAACGGAGATGAAGATGCTGAGGTGGATGTGTGGCGTTACTCGGGCTGACCGTATACGCAACACATTCATTCGAGGTAGTCTTGGGGTCCGTGACGTAGCGTCAGCGTCGAAATAACTAAAATAATATCTAACACAGGTCATGCTTAATCTGTGGTTGTTTTTCTTTAAAAGTATTAAATTAACCTTTTTTAGAGACACACGTCGTCACAATAAAAGAAATTAATAAATTTTAACATTTTAGAATAATTAACATTTATATAATATGTAAACAAAAAGTTAAATCGAATACATAATTTTAAAACAATGTAATACATTATCATTCGTATATATTTTAATTATCGTCTACTTACATTTTTAAATAAAAAAAAGGTAAGCTTATTTACACAATGTATGTTGTGCTATATTTCTTTTCTTCGCACATATCCAAAGCTATGATTGTGCGCTTCATTCATTTTATATGTGAACCAAAGTTTACATACTACTCTCGGACGATATATATATATATATATATATATATATATATATATATATATATATATATATATATATATATATATATATATATATATATATATATATATATATAGGGGACCGTTGTGGCGCAGAGGCACAGTGTCTGCCTGTAAACGCGACGGTTTGTGGGTTTAATTCCATTTTCTTCGCTCTGGCACAACAAAACTATTAATATTTAGCATGCACGTAAATGGACGTATAAAAGAAGAAATATGCGTAGGCGCAGATCGATTTCTGCTAAAATCAGTATTTAGCGTGCATTAGCCGCCATTAACATATCACGGCCATTACCCACACAATAGGTTAACAAATGTAGGTGTTTTATAAGAAAAAATATATACAAAAATTATATTATCATGATTTATAAATATAACAATATATTTCCAATTTCGATGTAATTTAAATTGTAATATTAGAGAAGAGAAGAAATTTATATGCATTAAATGGATTCATCGTGTCATGTCCGAGCGCCTCTCGCTAAATTATCAAATTGTTAATGATAATACTAATGCCTCCTATGAAATTTTATCTAAAATAAACTGGTGGTAGTCCAAACAGGCTAAGGTTTTTTAAGCATAAGTATTCAAGTGACGATTTTCTCCGTTCTATGTTTCTTACAAAGATTCCACTACAATATTTAAACAAATAAAACTACAATATTTATAATTTAATAGCTCTAAAACTGGATTATCTTATATAAAACATACTAATAATAAATATAAAAATAAAAAGGATATGTACAAAAGGCGGCCTTATTGCTCAAATAGTAATCTCTGCCAGGCAACCTTAGGGCAAAAGAAATAGCAAATAAAATAGGATTAGGATGTAATATCTAGTAATTGATAGAATAATTAACATAATAAATAAACAAATATACATACTTATATACATACATACATACATACATACATACATACATACATACACACATACATACATACATACATACATACATACATACATACATACATACATACATACATACATACATACATACATACATACATACATACATACATACATACATACATACATACATATATACATACATAAATACATACATACATACATACATACATACATACATACATACATACAAATATAAATGAATGAATAAAAACAACAGTAGCATGCAATTGCATGAAAAAATAAATAAATAACAAAAAAGGACAAATTACAGTGTTAAAAAATGTTTCTTCAAGCGACGCTTAAAGGTTAAAAAGTTTTGGCATTTCTGATATCAAAGGAAAGGTAGTTCCACAAACGACACGCGGATATGGTAAATGAGCCACTATAAAAGGAAGAGGAATGGGAAGGTATTCTTAATGTGAGATTATTATCAGAGCGATGAGATCGGGAATGTGACCCGCCCAAGAACATGAAACGCTCTTTAAGATAGGGAGGTAAGGTAAGATAGGGAGGAGAATTTGGATTAAGCAGAATGCAGTAGAGAAGATGAAATATATGAGTAACCCTGCGAAGACGAATTGGGAGCCACTTGAGTTTCTTACGAAAGTCAGAAATGTGATCAAATTTGCGTAAACCAAATATGAATCGGATACATAAGTTTTGAAGGCGCTCAAGTTTATTTAATAGCTCCTCTCTTAAGTCAAAATAGCATACATCAGCATAATCAAGAATCGGTAGAAGGAGAGCATTTACTAACAGAATTTTGGTTGGAATAGGAAGAAAATTACACAGACGTTTAAGAGACCCAAATGATGCAAAAATCTTTCTACTTACCTCACTAACCTGTGAATCCCACGACATATTATTATCCAGTGTAATCCCAAGGCCTTTTACAGTTTTACTATAAGGTATTATATCATTATTAAGGAGCGCTAGAGGTAAAGCAGAGAAGTCTATCTTCAAAATGAGTTTTCCACTACCAATTAAAATCAATTGAGTTTTTTTTTAATTAAGACGTAGACCAAACGCTTTACTCCATATGGATATACTGTCCAAACTTTTGTTAATATTTTCGATGGCACTGGGTCAATCAGATATTTTAGCTTGGTTGTAGATCGATTTTCAGATCGTCTGTTTATATATGGTAGAGAGAAGAAACAGCACCAGAAATTGTATTTATAAATACAGAGAAAGGCAATGGGGACAGCAAGCCACCCTGCGAAACACCAGCAACATCCTGAGACCAATCAGAGTACGAATCTTGTAACCGTAAACTTTGCCGGCGCCCATTCAGGTATTGACGAAACCAGCTAATTGCATCAGGAGATATGTTAAGTGACCTTAAGGTACCCAGCATGACATCAAAGTCAACAGAGCAACAAGCATTGCTGATGTCAGCTTGTTGCATGTCCATGCCTTTATGAATATTATCGGTAATTTTAACTAATGCTGTTGTCGTACTATGACCAGGACGAAAGCCGGATTGCAAAGGATTCATTAGGTTATGATGATAAAGGAACTGAGTGAGTTCATTTTGGACTAGACGCTTAAGGACTTTGGACGAGAAAGGCAGAATAAAGATAAGACGGTAATCAGTCTCAGTATCTTTCCACGTTGAAGGGAATTGTTTAGATATTATTAAGTGATTAAATATACCCGTGATCACGGGAAGTATGATATCAAGGATAGGAATGATCATTTTACGACTTATGCCGTCTGCACCAACAGCATCGGAGTTAATGGCTAGAATGGTCATCATAACATCACTTTCTTCAAATTGACTAAGAAAAAATTAGGAACACTAAGAGTGATTAAAGCATTGAGATGATTAACAGTGGTTAATTTAGTTGTGTCATTAATAACACCAGAAGAAGAAAAGTGACTACTTATACTAAGTTCATTTAAATTGATATCTACTACAAAAGATCTCAATATATATATATATATATATATATATATATATATATATATATATATATATATATATATATATATATATATATATATATAAACAATTACACTAAATATAAAGTAACCGCTAAAATTAATTACACAAATATGTAAATAGCTCGAACACTTGCACGTACGAGTACCTACTTTAGTGAAGTGCGCGATGCTGCGGACTCTCTAATGTAATAAACAAACCCCATTTCAGAACAAATTAATAAATTTCATGTTCCAGTGGTTCAGTGCATTTGTAATGTTTTCAGTATGAGTTAAAATAAAACGACACTAGGTAAATTTAGTGCAGTTATTTTTAAATTTTCTCAATATGATGATAAATTAAGGTCTTTGGTACTCAGTGTTTCACTGAAAGAAAAAGATGAAGTTCGAAATGTAGCTTCCTTGTGGGTGGAGAGTATATATATATATATATATATATATATTATATATATATATATATATATATATATATATATATATATATATATATATATTATATATATATATATATATATATATATATATATATATATATATATATATATATATATATATATATTACAGTTGAACAACAACTCATGTGATGTATAATTAACGATGTCTGGTAAGGTAAAGGATCGCTTACAATAGATTCTTGTAATCTAAATAATATCCAAGAATTCCTCTTATAAAGCATTCTCCGATCCGGTCAGACACTTTGGGCAAAAAGCGTAGAACATAAAGCTAAATACTACTTTAATAACTAGACATCGGATTATATGCCTTTGCATGTTTGCATATGCAAATGCATATAATTGTATTTTTGTAGCGTTATTGCATATTTTGGTACATTTTCGTCGATAGTGCATATTTTACGCACATTCACCTCGCAAAAACTCAGGGAGCGAACTAAATCTAAGCCCGAGTACCGACTACCGAACGCGTTGGTGAAATGCGTCATGGGTGCGAGGAAGGGTTTATGCCACACGCTGCTTCACTCCCGCGCTTAAGGCAATTCAATTGCTTTGGTCTCACTGTATTTATTTTTATAGAAAAATTAATGGAATCTTGGATAAAAAAATTACCTAGGCCAATTTGGGACTAAAGGCACTGTGATTTTTACAGTCGACAACAACTACTGCCTCTTAATTCGTCTCCTAATTTAGATAAAAGTTCTTAGAAAAAACAAAAAAATTAATTCAACAAAGATTTATTTGAGTCATTCATTGGTTGCAATATTCGTTTCCGTCAGTTAAATATCGAAGTATGCCAGAAATTCCTTATGAAATATTTCACTAATAAGATAATTCCGAAAGTATCCACAATTAGAAAAATCTACTTGTCATCTATCTACAAAGAAGTAGTTAGTGAAATACGCGCTGATCCCTCTGAGAATTTGGGAACCATATAAGAAATAGTTGACAAATTTGATAGAGCAGACGCCATCGTGATGAAATCAGATATATGTTATAATAATAATAAAAAAATACAACTACTATTAATATAACTATACAAATATATATAATGTATTAATGTAATGGGAAAATTAACGTAAATTCTAATAATAAATGTGTTTTTGATTGTGCATATTCGGTGCATATTTTGCTCTTTTTTAGTGCATATTTGCATGCATTTTGATAGTGCATATAATGCGATGTCTATTAATAACTATATTATTTTCACGCACCTTGTGTAAATATATCACGTAGAGAGAATATAGTGTACAGCCACTCTGTTTTCTACTTTTGACACGTTCTAAATACACAATATATCAAATAAAGAAAATCGGTACTTTCTGTATTTACATATATAGCGATATCGTTAGCTTGAAATAAACATATTATATAAGGCAAGATATTTGCGTTATTCAAAGCCTCAATTTGCTTTCAACATATAAGAATATTAAACAAACTCATCGATATTTTCCTACTGTTATAATTTTGAAGTAATTTTCAATCTAAATTATGATCAGAAGCACACAATGTTTATGGAAGCTCCATGTAAAGCTCAGAATACGAGTGCCTAGCCTTGTTTTAATTAGTTCCAGTGTTTACAATAACTGCGCTATTGGATTGCTGGGGACTGGGTAAATATCAATCTTATAATCTCTTTGAGTGTGTGTAGAATTTCTTATTAAGTTTATATTTCACTTAAAATAATTAGAATATATATCATGTTATTATTGTATAGGTGCATCGTGGTGCATTCAGTGTCAGTGTACTTGCGATGGTTAGGAGTTCAATGATCACTTGGAGGGATTGATTATTTTTAATTCCCCGTTCTTAGCAAGACCTGAATTTGGGTAGAAAGCGGTGAGAGGAATATTTTGACACCAGGTTCTCTCTGGACTCTGTGAACTAGAAAAATAAATATTTTGACTTTTGAGATAGGGCAGGCATAATATCTACTAAATTTACAGAGAGTGAAAATCGGAATGTCTTAAACTTAAGATCTCTGCCTGGTACAGGGCATCTCTTTGTGCGGGAAGAGCCTCGTAAGGCTAAAGTAAATTAATATTGTCCTCTTGGATGTAAAACCATCGTGGCAGTATCAAATCACTTTGTTTCTCCATTATGATCTACAAATTTAGAGGTCTTTTCAAATCGCCGTTATACCCACAATTTTACAACATTTTTTAGATTCACTTTATATTTATATAGCAGGGTAGGCATAGGAAAAAGTGCTAAGACGCTCCGTCCCTCACTTTACGTATAACTTTCGAGATATTGCGGGTCAATTTTACAATGTTAACGATATTATTTTAATTTTACTTTACACATATCATTTTCATATATTACGTAGAGAGAAGAGAAATATTCATATATTACGTATAGTGTTGAGACACTACGCGTTCTACTAGCGAGTGGTGTAGCTAAACGCCGCTGTCTATTTTCATACCAGCGCGAGGAAATAAAAATAAGTCATTACTCCAAGTTAGAATCGAACCCAAAACCGTTAAGGTTACAGTTAGACTGCGTGCTTCTGTGTCACGAAGGCACCATAAAATAAAGTATCTAATTCATTCAAATTCAATTCAAATTTATTATTACTTGCGCTTAATCTGCTCATATTATTATTAAAAAATGCTTAAGCTCGGTTTTTCCGCTTAAATTGGTCCTTACATAGCTATGAATCATATAACATACCAAGAGCTCATTTATCTTACGCACCACAAACCGGACTTATTCGGCCATTGATATTATTGGCACCCATCAATTTTCGATTACTTATTGTATACATTTATATGTAACAATGGAAAAATATATACTATTATCATTAGTCCGAATGTAAGTTATCAACATACGAGTAATAATGTCCATGTAAATATCTTGCAATTTCTCGAAATCTATATCAATTTCATCTGTTTTATTTTGTCTCTGCTACTTGATTGAGATTTAAAATATTGTTATTTTAAATGATAATATAACAGAGACGATTTTGACCTTATTTATATTATTTCAGTGTTATATTTTCCTATATAACAGACATAATATTCAGAGAATTTAGTGTCAATACTCCCTGTACAAAATTACTACCCCAAATAGGAATTGAACCCACATCCAATGATAGCAAATATGAATTTACATTCGGATTCTTTAAAAAGTTTAGAAGTCATTAAGTTGATAACTAAACTAAAACTACTACATTAATATAGGCAAGTCTTAAGTACGCTGGGGTGGTGTCAGAGGTGGTCAAATATCTCATCGCTGGACATTAATGGCGTGATTAAGATAGTGCAGATCATTGAAGATTAAATTTAAGATTTACTGTCACATCTGTCTACGCTGCCTCCGGAGCTAAAAAAGCTCAGTGTAATCTTTGCGTCGTGAGAGACGCACGTCCTTGTCGCGTCTTCAAACTTATTTTTAATAATTCGTTGAAAGTTATTTAAAGGAATTGTACTCGTATCAAATTTTGTTTATTATTTTTTATAAACTGTATTTCAGTTTTAGTGTTGTGATTTAGTTTCAATTATTTTCTATGTAAGTATTATTATTATTATTATTATTTTTTGATGTAATCATTTCTAATTTTCAATTTCTAGCTAGCCATATGTATTAATAATTTTCTTATAGAACATTGTTCATAGTTGAAAAATTTAAGAACATGTTCAAATATCTCGTAACTACACAATCGATTGCATTAAAAGTAGTTCTCGTTCCTATTCTCAAAATAAAGATGTCGAAAGACGAATAGCGCAGCAATAATGTTTATTTAATGGTAACCATTACGAACGACCCATGAATTAATTAGAAATTTGGTTCTAAGGGCTCAATTTGAGCTCGTCCGTTTTTATCTCACCGCTACGTGTGAATTAAGATATAACAATTCTCTCAATAAAAATGCAGTTACATTAGCTATAAACGTTATCATGTTCATATATTATATTTAAAGTGATGGAATGTATGGAGTTCGATTCCCACTTGTGGAAATTATTATATATTTTTGGTTTTTCATATTGTCCGCTTATATAGCTTAGCTTAGCTTAGTAGGAGTTCCGCCACACGTATACACGGGATGTCTTAGTTTTTAAACATAAAATAATGCATCGAGACGCAGCGGCACAGCATTTGACTATAAATGCAACATTTGCAGCGGTTCTGGGTTCGTTTAACACTAAGGAAACTTATATAATTCATTTCCTCGCTCTGGTAACAAGACAAAGCGTGGGGTTGAGTTCCGCTACTCAAGAAGCAATTTCACAAAAATTGGGTGGAAAGAAAATAACGGAGTGTCTTAACACTATGATCCGTCTGCATGTAGCAGGACGAGCTTAATGCAGATGGAACATAGTGTGAACATAAAATAGCGGGAATCTATTTTGAAGGATTAAATAAATATGAGGAATTTAGATCTAAATAAAATTTAACATAACAGGATATACATATATTCGCGCCTCTTGGTTAGCCTT
The DNA here is from genome assembly GCA_037127375.1 of Dione juno. Lineage (NCBI taxonomy): Eukaryota > Metazoa > Arthropoda > Insecta > Lepidoptera > Nymphalidae > Dione > Dione juno. The sequence goes on from JAXRJS010000067.1 coordinate 3,869,264, forward strand.
TAAGCGTTTTTAGCTAAAGCTGATCTAAAAGTTGACACGTTGTAAACTAAGTGTTGTGACGTCGAACTTGTTTGAAATTTATTATATTGATACAAGCTTTTGATTGGCCATATTCAAATTAGCATATGTGAGTTTTGGCGTTATTAAATAATTCTTTAGGAAAACATTAATAAGAGAATTTCGGATCTGTGTTTAAATATGACTTTTAGTATATATGGTTAGGCAAACCGAAAGAATGCTGAATGCTTTAGTATACAAAAAAAGTGATGATTGTATTACTACATGTACGTATCTATTAAGATAATTTTTACAAATAGCGTGTTTAATAACAGAGCTTAAAGTCACGTTTTATCTTCCTAGACGATGACAGTAAAAATTATTCAAATATATGATTTTATTACCTGGACCGGGACTTGCTCCCATCGTTACTGCGTCATCAAGTCTCAATTGTACAGATATTTTCTTTCCTGTAGTTGAATGACGCCATTTTAGCGTAGAAGGATCTAACTGTAAACACGATAGTAGACAAAATGCAAAATTGAGTTTCGCTACACATCACACAACTTCTCCAAATGCATAGTCAATAGCAAAGCAGTTGTGGGTGTAAAGTGGGGAATGGAGTGCCTTTAAATCATTGTTTTGCTCCCCTGCTATTTGCGTGATAAAGAGTGAAGTTAAAAAAGGTTGAATGAAACTTAAAGAAAACATAAAAAAATCAGAACGCAGCGGGATTTAAACCCGCGTCTAATAGAAATCGTTTAAGCGCTCTGACCACTAAGCCATGCGTTCTTCATCTGCGTCGAAATTCCTATATGCTTTTTATAAACCTTATACTCGTACGTTGTTAGCATCTCTGTAGGGAGATTTTTTCTTACCGTTACCCAAAGATTATCGTGCTGCGTTCAAATTTTTTATATATTTTCTATAAGCACTTTTCTACGTTAAGTGTGGATTAACACTTTAAAATTCAAAAAAATAAAAATAAGGTTGAATGAGCAACGAAAATAAAATATAATGTAAGTTAATTCTAATAATAAATAACACACGCTAATAGAACGTCTACATTCGATTGACATACATTCAATCGATGCAATTAATTCAATTGATTACACTATATAGATTGTGACAAATATAACGAAGTAAAACCAGGTAGAAAAAATGACGTGTCACTACTTTGAGGGAAGATCTTCATCTAAGAAATTTGATTGAAAAGGTTTTAACATATATATATATATATATATATATATATATATATATATATATATATATATATATATATATATATATATATATATATATATATATATATATATATATAGATATATATATATATATATATATATATATATATATATATATATATATATATATATATATATATATATATATATATATATATATATATATATATATATATATATATATATATATATATATATATTTATATATATATATATATATATATATATATATATATATATATATATATATATATATATATATATATATATATATATATATATATATATATATATTACATTGGTATTTTGACTTACCTTTTGCCGTTCAAAATGCTGAAAAATATATATGTTCAACAATGTGTGTGACAATTATAATATTTTCATGATAGCATCCTGATTTTTTTTTTAATTTCCAGAATGATCTGGTCTAATTCTAAGCACGTTGTTATAATTTTTATAGTATTATATAATACAAAGCAAAACAAAGAAATATAAAGAATATCGTACTATATTTAAACTTGTCAACCAACTTAAGTCAAATTCATCCAATATATTGTTATATTCACTCTTCAATATCAACACTGACCTGACAAAGCATTCAATACAACATAAGCCTATGGCCTTCAGTTCTGGTACACTAGTACCAGAATACAACCAGCCATAAAATTACTTTGTTACACAAGTGATTACTACTTGACTGTTATTGCGTTATAATCAAGTTTAAATATTACGTTGGGATTGAGGTTTTTCCATCTTGTCATAATTTTACAGATTTTGTATCATTATAGCTAATAGTTTGTCTGTAACTTCTATAGCCTGCACAATTGTTTTGTTATCATGAATAGTTCTCACGTTTACAAACTTTGACGACCCCTTAATTTTGTGGCGGTAGATGGACAAACCTACGTTAATTCCTCCCGGCATGAATATTTGCATCAGAGTCATTTTAGAATATGAAATTCTATGAACAAGTTAATATTTCAGTAAATTTTATTAAATAATATCATTCTTAATTGTATTTACTACAATTTTTTTCGAATATCATGAAAAGTGGAACATCTTCGTCGTCGATTTTTTTTAAATATTTTATTTGTACACAACAAACACTACGTTATCTGCTAATAATACTGACAATTAGCGAAATAACAATATGCACACGTTATGTGTCCGTTCACTGATGGACATTGGCCTCCTATAAGAGATCACTGATCTCCTGCATTACTACTACTAGAAAGAACTCTAAAACTAACTAGAAGAAAGATGAATGATATAGATATGAAGATTTTCGTAGGACATTGAAGTCTTCAAATCAAATTAGGTGATTGAGTCCGTACTGAAGAGATACACTGAGTGGCAGGTACCAGCGAGGATGTCACAGTAAGAATAAAAAAACGTACCCCATCTTTCTTAGAGGGGTATACCTCGATAGACCTTCGCAAAGCTGGATACTCTGACGCCAAAGAAGATGCAATCTAACTGATATAGTACAACATAATATAAAAACTGCTATTTCTTATAGAAACGAGGACGCAATACAGTCTCTAACGAGGCATTAAATAAAACAATTTACCCGGATTAGTCGCGTATATTGATATTATTTTTGGAAACCCAACGTTTCGAATACTTTGCAGTAAGTCCGTGGTCACGGGTGGACTGAGGTGGCATCCGTCTGTTAGTTCATATAATTATTATATGACACTACCGCCAACGGTACTGCCCTGGATTCTGAGTTGCCTCGCGTACTGCCCTGGATTTCTGCAGAATGACCTGAGTGTATCCTCCGATCTGGCGTAGTGATTTTGAGACTTTGAAGTTGTATTCTGGTACTAGTGTACCAGAACTGAAGGCCATAGGCTTATGTTGTATTGAATGCTTTGTCAGGTCAGTGTTGATATTGAAGAGTGAAGAAAACAATATATTGGATGAATATGACTTAAATTGGTTGACAAGTTTAAATATAGTATCGATATTCTTTTATTTTTTTTTGCTTATAAGTGGGTCCCAGGTACCACGAAAAGCTTTACTACGGACTACTGCATTATACATATTTCAACAAATATAAGAAAAGTAGAACTACATAGGGGTGGATGCCAAAAGACTGTGATGATGAAACAAAAGATAGACATAAAAAAAATAGATATAAAAAAAAATTTTAAATCGTAAAGCTATGTAGGTATATGTGTAATCAAATATATTCTATGACACAAATGCAAAAAAATACGAAGAGGTCAAATGTTTTAAGCACTATACATTTATTATTTATATTAAAAAAATGCCAAGATCGTATTTTAATTTTAATTTAGACACTGTCTGCGCATAACGTGGAACCAGTATGCAAATAATAATATTTTTTTGAAACCTTGTTAGATGCTTCTATCGTATACTAGTAGATATAGAGACAGAGACAGACACTTTAGTTGAATTAGTTGGCTTTTCAATAAAATGGCTTATAATATTTCTCCACGCGGTATAATTTTACAGGCCACAACCATCAAGAACCAGTATATTCCTAAATATATATTTAGGATTATACACAATATAAATTAATAAATAGTATAGAGTAATTCTATTATTACATTTTTTACTAATTTTCTTCATTAGTTATACTTATATAACAGGTACGTGCTTATTTTATGAACTTATTTCATAAAAAGTCATTTAATTTTTAACATTAAAAGATTTCATAGTCACAAGCAGATTCAAATGGAACGAAACAATTGTTAGAAATAAATTTACTGTACTGATTTTACTATTGTTTTAATAATCTTCCGAAAACTACATTCTTCTTTTCCCTCTTAGGAATATTAAACAAAAATATGATACGGCTTAATTAGCTAAATAGTTGTGACTTGGTTCAGATCCCGCTTCTTAAAAGTTCTTATACATTTCCTACAATTTTTTTGACATTTCTTTTCTCTTTTATCTTTTTATGATGCGATTTAGAATAGACACACTCGTATCTCATCTTAAGTGCATTTATAACATAAAGTTACGAGATATAGCAAAATATATACAATTTGACTTTCGATAAGCAGAACCAAAGTATATGCACGTGAGGCAAGTTTACTTATATTATATTCTATGGATTGCTCTTCATCATTGATGTAATTTAACTTCGTATGTTAAGTCAAAATGAGTATGTCTTTGGTTTAATTCAATAGTAACCTATAGTATAAACTCTATACATCGCCCTTTCTGTCCTAAGAAAACAGAGGGTGAGCAAAAAAAGCACATTTGAATATCTGATATTTTATTTCTTAGCCCATATCTTTACGAAAACATTGGAGGGGTATATCATATATACCATGGACGGTTTCCATGAGGCGCGGGTTCTAATTCCGCTGCATTGAAATTTTTATGTTTCTTTAAGTATTTTTTCATCTATACCTGTCCATAATACAGTACCCGTGAAACATAAGAACAATCGATACGCGAGTATTTTCGATTAGTAAATATATAAATAATGAAATGTTTAGGCGACAGCATTACCAATACACGCGCTCTACACGTAAAATGAGTAAACTAAAGACCACCGATATTCTTTAGTAATACAACTGTATATCTTTTTATACTTGATTAACTCAGAAACTACTTTAATGCTACTATTAAACTTGCTTTTTCAAAAAGCCTGTGAAAGCTTCGTTGCACAAAATCCGATAGATTTATTGATTATAATATACAAAATAACATAGTACTTCCTACTTAGACTTCATATTACTAACTGCGATTGTATATAGTCAGTTCAAAGAATAATATTCAACGGGTCACTAGTCAACATATAAAAAATATACAGATTTTTTTAAATGAGACTTGAAACGTGTATTTTTATTAAGTTTGCATTCAATATTATATCCGCGGTTTTAGATTCTGACACAATTTCAATTCATTTTAAAACTATTTGATATACTTTCAATAATAATAAAGTAGCATAGGTATTAGAAAAGAAAAATATTTTTAATAACAAATATTATGAGGACCGTCGTGGCGCGGAGGCACAGAGTCTGACTATAAACGCGACGGCTTGTGAGTTCGATACCCACTAGGGGAAAATGAATTAGCTTTATTTGGTAACAAGACAAAGCGCGGCGTTCAGTTCTGCCACTCAACGTGCAATGTTTGGAGTGGCGGCAAACTAGGAACGGAGTGCCTTAACGTTAAGCTCCCTCTGCCTACCTAGCTATGTGCGGTATTTCGCAATATATGTAGAGGGAACCTCCGTTGCCCTATTTGTCTTGTTACCAGAGCAAAGAAATGAAAATAATTAATTCTCCCCGAATGGATATTGCACCCACAACTGTCGCGCTTACAGGCAGACGCTGTGCCGCTGCGGCCTCAGACTTAATGCAAATAATATAAAATGAGAAATGTCACCAGCGCGAATATAGAAAATGATAGGAGTAGAAAATATTGCAATATCTGGAGTAAGCAAGATATTAAACTGGCATCAACTGTTGAGATGTTTGATTTTTTCCGTTCATATTTAGATATATAATAAAACTTTTTACAACTACATGTAGCTTTCAGAGCTCGTTTGTTCCTCATACGTATACTCGTATTATATTAATCATTGGTAAAAAGTCATTTTATCAAACGTATATCACGCATATATAAATCAAAGTAGACAATGAATATCTACTTTCGCCATTTTTCGCTCAACTTCGAGAATTTTAATAAACTCATTTAAATTTAGTTACAGTTGCTGCTAGGTAACTCTGATCGCAAGCACAGTGGATTACATCGAAACGATTAAAGTGATATAGTCAATAGACTATAGAGTAGAGGCTATATCGAGGAATACCTCGATAAGTTGACTATAAATAAATGTTATTTTTTAATACGAACCAATTGTTCCCGAAATGAATACATTCAAATCGTCAGTTTTATAATATTAGTATAGGTTAAAACTTTGGCAAGCTCTATATAAAATTCGATACGAAATATTGTTGCCATCTCACTTCCGCTTTTGTTTTATTCTAGGCACAAATATAAGTATTACTATAAATAACTAAGTTTCAAGCTAGTGTATCCCCGCAATGTGAAATATATTTTAAAGCTAGATAGAATGCAAGCACTATGACAGGCGTAGCGACTGACTTTAAAGTCGCCTTTATTAAATTGTTTTAGTTTCGAAGTAAGTAAGTAAGGGATGAAACATCTTTTTCAGAGAATAGAAAATCTAATGATAATATCCACAAAATTTAATTTATAAAAAAAATATACGGTAAGTGTGAATAATACTATTTCATAAAAACTCTAATTTAGATTTGACTAGTCGACATTTTCAAGCACATTAAATTTTTTTATGGTAAATTTGCAAAAAATTTTATACACATGGCAAAAGTTGTTGTAATCGATGCTTCTATGACGCTGTGGATTGGATGTGGTTTCGATTACAACTCGAAGGAATAAATTATTTTCATTTTCCCGCTCTTGCCAAAGCAAAGCGGACAGAGCACTAAGAACCAAGTACCTTGATACTGGGTGCCGTCTATGTATTCTACTATATGAGGGAGAACTTAAGGCAATAAAGTAAAAATATACGTATAATTGTAATTAAATTTACACACGGTTATGTAAGTTCAGTTCATACATCTAAAACATTGTGCGAATTAATGATGTAAGTGACAACGATATTTTAAAGTTCTTATCTACACTAAGGACAGCCGGATTTGAACCTGCGTCTCATGGAAACCGTCCAAGCGCTCTGACTAAGCTATGCTTCTGTTCATCCTCAATCTGCGTGAAAATTCTTATATGTTTTTTACAACTTATTATATTGTTTATTATGTATTTAAGTGACAATATGTATAAAGTGACATACCACTTTCCAGCTATTCTAAAGATATTGCTGCCAAAGTTGCACATTGTTAGACAAGGGTTGGCTATGGGTTAACTTAGTTTTGTCACCCAGCATGGTTCAACTAAAACTAACTAAACTATATATATATACGAACCGAACAAGTCCAGGTTAGTGACCGTTTGACCGTATCTCATCATCATCTCACATATTACACAACAAATAAATGTATAATAATTCGGTTATTTATGTGTTTTTTTTTATAAATGTCAATCCACACTACGGATAGAAAAATACCTAAACAAAACATACAAAAAATTAAATAGACGGTTTCCATGAAGCGTGGGTAAACGATACTTATTCAAGGAGTACTCATTATATACTAATCTGTACTGAATGAAAGTAACAGCCACGATTTCCGGCTTAACAGTCAGGTTTGTTAGCCAGTAAATTAAGGAACAGATCAAGATACTGTCACTGGGTGACAATGACGGTATCAAACCCGTCTAAACCCACTAAGTATTTCTAATATGCATATATATATATATATATATATATATATATATATATATATATATATATATATATATATATATATATATATATATATATATATATATATATATATATATATATATATATATATATATATATATATATAAAAGCATGTTAACAATAAAATATGCTTAATAGATTTAAAATAGTCATCATCAAAATTCAATAAAATGTGTCATGATTCAATTTCGATACGCTTGATATTATCTATTCTTATACATAAATCATGACAAAAAATACCTTGAAAAAATCATATTTAACGTACCTACCTACCCTATATACCTATAACTAATGTTTACAACCGATGAGCGCATCTCAATATATATTTCCTTTCATTAACTTCACAAGACTGTATAAAGAGAAAATTAAAACTGCAAACAAATTTAGATGAATTTATGTGACATTCGGTTAATGATCTTAACTGGTTAAACAACATGGTGTTAGTGTAAATAAACTCGGCGATAAACATTCAATTAGTTGCATTACCGCCTATAATAATAACCGACCACCCGTAGATCTTATCTTATTTTATGTATCTATTAATAGCTGTAAAGCCATGAAGATGGAGAGGCGCAGCGACAGTTCCGGGTTCGACTCTCACTCGGAGAAACAACATTTAACCGCTCTAGTAGAATAAGCGATATTGAAATAAGCACACTGAGCACCCAATGTATCGAATTCCAGTGAAGAATATAGAACGGAGTACTTAAACACTAGGCTCTCTATGACTACCATGTTACATGCAATGCAAACGTCAAGCAAAAACTAATACTTATATTATAATTGATTTTTAATATAAGTTTGTCGGTATTTTTGCTTTTCACGCATTTCCTACATTTGTGTAGGCCAAACCGAGTTTCTCAAGTCTCTTGTCAAGATATCCTATTCCTCGCTTACCTCCTAAATTCTAAACATTGAGTGCTGTGTGACACTTTGTATAACCATAGCGGGAAATTAAAAGAATAATACATTGTATGGCGATATAACCCGTAACCACTTGTTTCGATGGGTGAAAATATGATAGACCGGTCCCCGTTCTTTTATAGTAGTTTAACATTAGCTTCAGAAAAAGATAAAACAATATATAAAAAATTGAGTGTCTTCGCCCATTTAGTTCTTATTTTAAATAATATTTGTATGGTAATTTAAGCTTTAAATTATTGCTAATATGGTATTCAATGGGGAAAAATTTCGTCAACAACATTATTAACAAATCGAGGTTATTGAAATATTATGACTAAGCCGCTCGACTTATTTAGACATAAATGGAATTAAGTATTTATTCATATATAAAATGTATGTATAGAAATTATAGTAAAATTAAAAGATTATTATTTATCCTAATATCACAAATTTCATTTAATAATAAAATAATAAAAAAAACAATAAAGAAAACATTAACTAATTACCTAAGTCCTGGCAAATATTCTGAAAGTAATATAATATATGTACATGTGAAGAGCAGCGCCATATCCATTGTCGTGCATACTTACTTGCTTTGTCTTATTATGGGCCATTAGAGCCGTAAAAGATCGTATCAGATTACACTCAGGCAGTTCTTCGGAACCTGTTTAGCTTTGCTTCTGAATTTATTAATAGAGGGGTTATAACGTATTTTTGGCTTCAAGCTTCATAATATTTACCCCTATTCCCCTCCATCCCATTCCCATAACCACCTCCCCTCCCCCCCTATTGTTATATCCGTTCTCACTTTTCGCCCTAATTCGAAACACTGCATGTGTAAAGGAATTCATCACCAGCCGAAATAACCAGCTTAAACTGAACCAACGACCACCGTGTTACAATCTGAAGTTAGTCTGTCTGTCTGTTCCGTTTGTCCGGGTTAATCTGAAGCACAGCTGAATCGATTTTTATGGTACTTTCACTTAAAGATGGAGGAAGTTCAGGAGCTAGCGATGAAATATTTCTTGAACTTTGCGTTTATTTTATTTTTTATTGAACTGATTTAAATAATATAACATACATACATATATGTTTTGATAAAAACCAATATTGCCAAATCCGTTTGCATATATTCAAAACTTGTTATGCTTACATACATTTAAAACAATATTTTATGTAAATTGTCTCATAAAATCTATTCTAAAACCATTCTAAACTTTGTATAATGCCACTGGTCAATATGGGAAATTCTAATATCGACGTATAAAACACAGTGACAAACTTTGAAAAATCACCTACAGTTAGTTATACAGATTTGCCCTCACATGCCACACTAATAATTAACCTTCCCTTGCCAACTTCACCTTTGAATAAACATAAAGATTGTCATGAAACCTTCTGTTCGATCCTTCGTTCCAAGTTTCCCATTCCATTCAAGTCGCTTCGACAAAACTTTACTGCAGTTTAAGCATATCTAAAATGCTCCAGTTGTACAATGATTGGTTTGATGACTCTTCATATTCTAGCAAGACAGTTACAGTACGCCAATATCAAGATATTGTTCTTTATTCGGAAAAAAGATCAGTGTGATGTTTGTCACATTATTCGTAGTAAAAGTGATCATACATCATACATACAAGAACAAATTTATTATAATAATCATCTTTCAAATAATTACTGATTTTTGTTATTTAAAAAATCGTGATAAACGAGAGAACTTGAAAAGGGTCACACTCAAAACGAAGGAGTATGTCCTAATAGAGGGAAAGGCTAAAAAAAGTAATTGGCACCAACGACCGTTGATGTACAAAATATAACACATATTAAATTTTTCAACTGCAAACACAATAGTCAACAAAATTTCATTTATAATCTTTGAGAATCTATTGTTATTTTGAAAACTGAATATTTTTTTAAAAATAACTTTTTGAACAGTTTTCTGTCTTTACATTTTAAAATGATTTAATTATAATTGTTATTGTGAAATTATAGGAAATACCGACTGTATTATTTTTTGTCCTGATTATTTATGAAAGTAGCTAACCTACTTTTGGAACGACTACTAAAAATAATGTGATGCAAATATCACTAAAATTATGATTAATAAATATTTACCAAAATAACATATAAACTAAAAATATATAAACGATTTTACACATAAGAATATACCAAAAATAAAGTCATATTTTTATATATCTATACTTTATTTATTCCCTAAAATAAAGTTACAACTCAATATAAAACAATGAGATGTCCATCGTAAATCATCACTTGTGTACATAAATACCGCAAAATAGAAAAGTATGGGGTTTTTTAATAATTATGTACATAGTAAATATTATGTTACACAGTTTTTCACATTGCTGAAAATATAGATGCCTACATAACCATATAAACTATATACATACCATAAATAATACATAACCATAATACTACATAACCATAAAAACTAAATTTGTGCGTAACAAATTAGAATCGCTCTTCTGTAAACTTGATATATTGCAAATATAACCTTATTTTACGGATAGGGCGATATATATACATATATATAAATATATATATATATATGTATATATATATATATATATATAATATATATATATATATATATATATATATATATATATATATATATATATATATATATATATGTATATATATATTATATATATATATATATATATATATATATATATATATATATATATATATATATATATACATATATATATATATATATATATATATATATATATATATATATATATATATATATATATATATATATATATATATATATATATATATATATATATATATATATATATGTTGAGAAATCGTCTAAAAGTGTTATGAAAAAGGCATTTTTATGGAAAATTACAGCCTCTTCAAAAGTGTAGACTGAAGTGTTTTAATACTAGACAGCCGTAGGCGGAGAAAACCTAGTGTTGTGTGTGTGCAACTTTGTACTCCGGTTCTCGTCCTAATTCAAGACTACGTGTGGAGAGGGGGAAATGAACGTACTATTTATTACCTATTTATACCACTAGCTATTAAATTCCAAATTAATAAGTCAATCAAAAGGATCTGACGTTCCGCATTTGACAGCACTACAAACAAATTCTTTCTTAATGCATTATGAAACAGACCATTGTAGCATCAACATTTTAGGATATTTTCTCCTATATGGGCAGACACACCATAAATATTCATGGTGGTCGGAATCCCTTGTTTAGAGAAATAATTCTAGCGGCGTCTTATACGCGTACAATATCTGCTATAGTACTTCAAGAACTTCACAATATTTTAAAATAATACTTGCTTTTTAAGTTGAATAAATTGAACGTTGAATGGCACCTGCTGAATAATCTGGAAGCAAATGTATATGGTAGAAAGGACTGTCAGTTTTTATCTTATTTAATATAGTTTGGAAAGTCCTGACTTAATAATTGAAACCAATCAAAAATTAACCAAAAAAATTGTTAGTATTTCGGTTATTTTCTTTTTTTCTTTTTTTTTTATTCTATAATTTGAAAAGGAGTTTTAGTCACACTATTGACTATGTCACCCCCGTATAATCTAATTACTTATTTATATCAACAATTTAGCCAATGCACTCGCATTACTTGACAATGGTTCTGCAAGAACACTATTACAAGTACCAAGGTTATTTTCTTAAGATGTCGAAATATCAATTGGGTAGGCAATACATTCAATGATTTCAGAATTTAATTTACTTTAACTTCTCTTTTCATTTTCTACCCATATAAGGAATTACTCTTAATCACCAAGTGTTAGAAACGTCAGGTTTCCAAAAAGTTCACAATATAAAAATCTATGTGATTCTATGACACCGGGAAATGGTTTTATTCAAAATGTTTAAAACTTTCTCTTATTCTTAATATCGTACTATGTATATTATTTTAATAGTATACGAATACTTATCTTTCTTTACATTTCTGTTTAAAAGTTTAATTTGTGTGATTATTTTATTAGCATACACGATTTACTACAACATCGTATATGAGAGAACACTATCGTATTGCTATAATAAGAGCGAAGTAAAGAGAAGCGTGAAGATCAGCAAGCGAAACGAGCAGAAGCGATATCGAGCGAAAAGCGAAATAGCTAGTTATATCCTGTGAACAGCGGTACATTAAATATTGTCGTTTACTTTACAATTTCTTTTTATTTTGACATACATCTATTTATCTTTCATATATTGTAGAACCAATATACTCGTATAATATATTAGTATCGTAATTGAAAGGTGAACACACATTCATTGTAAGTACAGGGATATAATTACCACTGTGCCAATATGGTGTAAACGTACACCTACGTAAATATAAATATAAGGAACATAAATATTTTTCTTGTAAGGAAATTCTAATGCTTTTGCTTCTCCACTGGAAAAAAGACGCGTTTACAAACCTACGAATGTAAGCAACAAGTACTTACGTCGCCAGACTTCATTGAAGGTTGAATGGCACCTGCTGAATAATTCTTTAAGAGTGCAAAAACATCTCTTTGGCGGGTATTTAGTGATTTTCATGCTTAGAGCTTTTGTAGACAATTATTATGTTAGTGTTTTAAATAATGAACGAAAATTATTATTCGACACCAAGTGAAAAAAAAAACTTGTAATATACACGGTTTTGTCATGTACCATATAGTGCACCTAAAATTAATGAAATGAATGAAAACTTTGTTCTTGTATTAATATAAGCTAACAGTAAAAATTAAGAGATTTGATTTGAGGGGACAGAATAACAAAACTACAATTAAAATACAAAATTAAAAAAAAAATTAAATTATTAAATTAAATAAAACAAAACTCATAATATATCTATACTAAAATATTTAAGCTGAATAGTTTGTTCAATACAAGCAGTTAATCTCAGGAACAAGTATAGCTTTTAACAATTTACGATTTAATAATTTGTTTCGATGTATCAACTGTCTATTGGATCATATTAAGATCTCGGACGCTAAATTAAACCAATTTTAAGTCATTTCCTTTAATATACGGAGAAGAAACCGTATAGTGCTACTGTATAATAAAATAATGATCAATGAAAACGATTAATTAATAAATAACAAATAGGTAAGGTTCACTTATTTCTTTCTGTACAGTGTAAAAAAATGTAAATTTATACATTTTTTTAAATAAATATTCTGTCTTAAACAAATTATTAGTCCTTGACACCGAGACGGAACCAATTACTTGACTGACCAACAAAAAAATACCGATCTAAAAGTTACGTGATTCGATGTGGTATTTCCTCACTATTGCATAAATGTATAAGAAATGATAATATGCCATATGCTTTTGTAATAAAATTTCTTTTACGACTCACTCACGAAAAGCTAGAGGCAAAAGAGGCTAGAGGCTAGAGGCTAGAGACGTATATTTTAATAAATATGGTTTCAATGAAACTAACGATATAAGTAAGTGCCTACTCCATGTTGACCCTTGTAATTCCTGTTGTTTAGATATACCTTTTGGAATTTTGTATATGTTTCAATCTAAGTGCTGGAGTACTTTGAATTCTCTAAAATAAAGCAATTTAACATAATTTATATTCAAATATTAGCAGAATGGAGAGAATACGTTAATTTGTGTAAGTTTTACAAATTATTACTGTTTGAATTCATTAAAATTATTAATATATTAGACATAATAATGTGGACTACAGCCATTTATTTTATTGCCATAAATAAATTTGTAATAATGAAATTGTAGTATTTACTAGTGATGTTATGTATAGAGCGGCACAACTCAATGCTGAACTATGTCTTCCCGGAGAGGGCAGGGGAGAAAAAAGTAATTAATTACCTCGATTGAGAATCGAACCCACAACCATTTCATTTAAATTCAGCCGATATAGCATATTACATTCATAATGTAAAAATAGCCTTATTCGATATTCAAATTACATATGATACTAGCGACCCGCTCGCGGCTTCGCCCGCTTAGGTTAGCTAATTCGCGTTCGTTTTAAAATTGTATACCTACATCACAAAGCAATTCTATGATTTTCTCGTCGTCTTTTTTGTATCACTCTTGTATAATCTTCATCATCATTATAAGCCTATCCTTTTCCACTGCTGGACATACGCCTCTCCAATGTCACGCCACTGAGTTTGATCTTCGGCGCTTCACATCCAACCACTGCCAGCTACTTTGCATATATCGTCATTCCACATAGATGGAGGACATCCTACACTACGCTTCCCGAATCGGTTCTGCGGCAAATGTGACCAGCCCACTGCTACTTCAGCTTCTTTCTACCTAACTGCACAATTTAGCCAAGGTAGATATATTCCCGAACTTCGAGACGTACCCCGTTAAGTTCAATCGGTCCCGGTAGACATGTTCGTTGAACATAATTTTGGTTTTATCCAAGTTCTTACGAAGTCCGATGAGAGCAGAAGACTCTACTCAACATATATTGTAGGTCTTGCACGGTCTCAGCCATAATAATAATGTCATCAGCAAATCTCAAGTGTGAGAGGTACTTGCCATCTATGTTTATACCACGTCCTTTCCAGTTTAGCGTCTTGAACATATCCTCTAAAGCATTAGTGAACAATTTGGGGGAAATTATGCCCACTTGTCTCACTCCTCGGTAACTTACAACTAATTGAATTACCTTTACTTGCAACTAATTGACGTAATTTATCCGTCTCTGTTTTTATTTTCCGTTCGAGGTTTTCATTGCACGTGAGGATAAAAACTATCCTACATATATTTTTTAAAGCACTTCTTTTCAGTCATTTAAATAATTTAATTTTATCTATCACTTTTTCATTTTTTTATCCCACAATTGCATGGAATACCGGGATAAAAACTATAATTTATGCGGGTCGGGACTGTAAGCCATTACTATACAAAAATTCACTAATTTCTGTCCAGTAGTTTTTGCGTGATTGGAGGACAAATATACAGGCAAACAGACAGACACAAATTTTGCTGAGTGGATTTGTAGCTTCTCTGTCGGTTAGACCCAATCGATATGTTTTTTAAATCACTATATCTACAGAATTTATTTTTCTATCCTTATACTATATATTTAGATATAGATGAGAAGATACATGCTTAATTTTTTGAACGTCCAATAATTTACCAACAGTTCATTCAAATTATTGGCTCAGACAAGGGAACAACCGGCATAAGAAACTCAGCGGGACTTATTATTTCTCCTTTTTTCTCAATTTATTTTTCTCAAATAGACTGAAGCGAGCATTTCATCTTCAAGGCGTGTTATCACTTATAAATTCATTAATTAAGCAATAAATAATATTTAATGTACAGACAACTCTTCTTAATGTGTTTTTAATTGTAATATCGAACATTCCCGGACATTTTTTGAGATCCTATTGTGAAAGTAATATATTATTAAATGTTACTACTTAGAAAGCTAATAAATATGCCATTTTGTCTTGCTGTGCCGTTTTGCGTTCACGAAGGAAAAAAGACTTAACTCTTTAAAATTCAATAAAGTGCTCTTTCTAATAATCACTGTTTTCTTATTAAAATTGAATTTAAAATGTTGTGACCATAGTACACAATCTTACTGCGTCTGACTGTAAACGCCACGGTTATTGTTTGGATCCTCAATGGGAGAATGGAATTCTTAATTATAAATAATGCATAAATAAAAAATGTATTTAAATATTTCTTGTTATTTAGCTGTCGTTTAAATATTCATCACCATTCATCCTACAACTAAAAAGGTAAGGTAAATGTCGAATATCATATTTGATATATATAAATATACTGGATTTAATCATTTTTGATATTATAAATATGTTAGTCTCTAAATAATATGCCATTTCGGCCTAATAGAAAAACGTTAAGCTAATTTAGTTTTTTCTTTCAACAACATCGTCCAACAACAGGGATGTTTTAATAATTGCAAAACATCATAAAAAAAATGTAGAGTTCTTGATTGAGGGTTTTATACCTTTATAAAATAAATTTATTACAATTAAAGCAAATAATATTTCTAAATATGTATGACTTGTAATGCAAATTTATTTTCGTATTCATAGATATTCGTCGTTTTTGAGACTAAGCTGAGTAAATAACAAATGTTTTGTGACTTAAATATTGTTCAAGGTAAGATAATATTCGTGGTTAAGGTAATGAAAGAAGGGAGAAGCCACGATTTGCCGTTTAAAACACTGTGTCGAGCAATCATGAGAAATCTATCTATCTACAAGTTAGAATTAAAATTTATTATATTCTTTTATATAAAATTCAATTTATTTTAAATACAACACAATCAGAGTAACATAAAAAAGTAACACAGCGTACTTATTATTTGAGAAAATAAATTAATAATCTTTAGAAAGTTTATAAATTGACTATTATGGCTATAAAAATGCCAAAAAATCTATACTTTTTCATTTTTTAACTTTTTTAACTTAATTTGTTAAAATAAATACATTGAATACATAATAGATGATATATTTTATATGAGCAGGTATTAATTTATATTTTGGAATATAAGATACCGTCAAAGTTAATTTTTATTCAAAATAAGATAAGAAGATACATGCATAATATGTTGAACGTCAAATCATTTTCCATCGGACTTGACTAATATAATGCCAGACCTCAGAAAAACAGGAACCGGTACATACTTCATTTCTTTTTTTTTATTTGGTAATTTACAAATTAACTATTATTCACTATTGACAGTGACACATATAAAATACTGTTTGAATACTGTGGCGAGCAATTGTCACTAATTAAGTAATAATTTTTACACTTGTCTTTTCAAAATTCTTCTAAATTGATCACAATTTATCGAATCGAATATTTCTTGTTATTGAATGCCAGATTTTCAATATTGTATAACTAATTCAATATTGTATACCACATGTAATGAACTGATCAGAGAATAAGTAAATGTAGAGCGAGCTAAAAAAGCTATAAAAGCTATAAAAGCTATAGAAGAGCTATAAAAGCTTGTTGAACAGTACAGGCTGACCACAAGTCCATTAGATTGACGCAGTGTAGAAATAACCAAAATCTCTGAGCGTCAGAAATTGCAGTGACATAGGCGTAAATAGAGAACCAAGTCAAGGTCCACTCATGGCTCTATGGATAGCGTCTCAGATTATCATTATAAAGTTGAATTCCACCACTTGACATGCAATGACTAGAAATATGTAGAAACCTAGAAAATGAATATATTTTCTGAAAATAAGTTTTGTAATGCTCTTGAAAACCATTACGATTACATTTAAAATTCTCTTGTATAAAAAAAAGTTTTACCCAATACTATTTCATTTTGTTTTACAGATAACATTTGTAAGGTTGTTGCTGATGTGCAATGTACCTAATTCTTTAACAAGAGTCACGATTTCCATTGTTTGTTAAACATTGCTCAAAATTATTTATATACTTGCGGATAAGATTATAAAAATTGATTAAGTACAACCTATACGTTATTGTTTTCTGTCATGGTGAAAGTTAACTTGTTATTATTTTACTGTAGGCTTTCAAGGGAAATCGAGTATAAAATAAAAATAAATAAAATAAAATAAAATAAAATAAGCCTTTATTGCTGTAACTTAAATAACATGCATCGTTAAATTTTAAGTATATAAAATAAGTATGTACAATATCTCAAGTTTTGTTAGTTGTATTATTAACCATTTTTCCTTTTACAGCTTGTCCTTCGACAAAGGCCTCCTCTAAAGCTTTCCATTTCGTTCTTTGTTTTGCAACACTTGTCCATTGCGGGCCAGCAACTTTTTTGATATCATCTTCCCAGCGTTTATATTGTTTTCCTTGACTTCTTTTGCTGTCACGTGGGTCACGTACCACTATTCTGGTCCACTTATCTTTTTCTTCCCTTAGCATGTGCCCTGTCCATCTCCATTTCAGATGTTTATAGTCTGTATATATATTTTTAAATTTAGTTTTACTTTTTATATTTTGTAGTCTTACTTTGTCTCTTCGCTTGACTCCATTTCGCTTCTTTCCATTTCATTTTGACAAACTTGTAGTTGTTTAAGTTGCCGTTCAGTAAGCGCCCATGTTTTACATCCGTACGATAAGCATGACAGGATATATGTGTTGTATACTATTCTTGTATACTTTTCTTTCATAACCTCGCTCAAGGACCAAAAACGTTTCCAGCTGTTTGATGTTCAGATGAAGAAATAGATAGAAGAACATCAAATTGAGTATATTATTACTTAAATGGCTTTTTATTACCAGAGCTAAGGAACGTAAACCAAATAATTCCATTTAATAAAAATAGTAGGATGCATTTCACGCAATAATTCTTAAATATGTCTATTGATGTAAAGTCAAATTAGAAATAAAATGTGATTTAAGGCACCTGTGCATTTCGCGGATCCCTTTCTGTTTCAGTTTTCAGTAAAAAAAAAACCTGTATTGTTATCATAGAGTCAGTTATAATGCAAGAAATCCACAATTTGAAACCAGGTCTATTCGAATCTTTAAAAGTACTTTTATTTATTTAATTTCCCTTAAAAGCTCTTTAAAAAAAATAAATTATGTATAAATGAAGCATTGTGAGAATATTATTTGATATATTTAGGATAAATTAAGGACGAAGAAAATATCAAGCACATTAATATTATTGAATTATTTACGCTTTACAGTCACTTATTATTGCTAGATCACGCGGAAAGACATTCGAAGACATAATATCAGTAGCGAAGTGTCCACACAACATGATTCCCGTCGAGGTAACTTTTTTAAATGTTAATTTTATTTCATGATATAAAATATTTGCTGAGTAAATAAACTTCGCAAGAATGGCTCAAATTTTTTTTTTTCCTGATTGAATTTTTTTTTTAATATTATTTTACTCCAGCTTACCTTCAAAAATTACACACTTTGCCATTGCGTATAATATGCTAATATATTTGAGGAAATTGGGTGTACCTAAAAACGCAGTAGGTATACCAAAACAAAAGAAAGTGGTAATTAGTATTTAAATTCCATTTGAATATACATTTGATTATGGTATAATTGTAGGTTCGAATCCCAGTGTGAAGAATGAATTATTATTATCATTTTCTCACACTGATATGACGTAACGCGTAGATGAGGTCCGCTCAATGTGTAATATTTATTTCTACTATGGAAAACAGAGAACGGAGAGTCTTCACATTATGTTATTTTTCTCTGCCCTTGCTAGCAAGCACTATAAAAAGTGAAGTAATTTTTTTTTAAGTACAAATCAAAGACTGAAATAACAGGAATGTTACTGAATTACATACTAGATCACCCGCAACTTTGTCTTTTTTTGAAAACATATTTGAAATCAATACAATAAAAAAGTTATTTTGTAGCATGGTTTACCCGTTGTTGAGAATAGATAGCACAAACGCACAGCCAAACAGACAAAAAGTAAAAAAATTCTGTTTTATGTTCTATTACATTGATAAAAAGCCACTAATTATAGTTATAGTATAAAATACATAAATTATAGAAAAAAATTTGCTACAATAATAAACGACATTAGTATTAAGCTATTAACACACTAAGGAAATAAACATATGTATTTATAAATGCTTACATTTTTTCGCTTTATTAGTTAAAACACTTAGATAGTATAGGTGCGGATTCCAGTCCCGCCTCGCTTAAATTATGCTTATTTCCTGAAACTATTAAATCATCTTTCTACAGAAATGCTAAAAACAAAAAATATATATGTAAAAAGCTTTTTTTTAATTTAAATGATTAAATAAAACTCTTTCTATGTTTTGTATAGTACATAGCTATATAAAACATAGAAACAAAACACAATATATAGAAAACCTATATGAGTATATATATATATATATATATATATATATATATATATATATATATATATATATATATATATATATATATATATATATATATATATATATATATATATATATATATATATATATATATATATATGAGTATATATATAACAATGTAATTGTAACTTTTCTATCTGGTCAGAATTGGGATACTGCAAGATAAAAACAAGTTTTTAATTGGCGTAGATTAGTTGTTTGCCTTGATATCATGTTTGGTTGGCCGGCTGTCAATGGACGTTTCATATTCAATATAACTCAACTGTGATATAAAATACACGTCTTATTTAAATACGATTGTATGTTCGTCCATCCAAAATACAAAATTGTAATATTACTTATAATAATATCGAAAATATATAAAAATATCGAAAGCTAAAGCGTGCCATGGGAAAAGCTTTGAGTCAAAAGCTGTTGAATAACACACATAATACGTCAAAGTGCGTCAAATATATGATTTCTAATTTATAGTTATTCTAGTGGATGTGTAGAGTCTATATATATATATATATATATATATATATATATATATATATATATATATATATATATATATATATATATATATATATATATATATATATATATATATATATATTTATATATATATGTGTATATATACACATCCACTCAAAAAAAGTTTTTGTACTCAAGAATATAATCAAGAATAATTATTGTACTGGCGTTCAATGAGGTTTCCGTAGAAAATTACTCGCAAGTGTAAATTATATAATAAATAGATTTTGTCGAATAAATTACTTTTTTTATAATATGAACTTAAGTAATGCACTTAAGTTCAAATAACTTTTTTTTATGTAATATTAATATTATTTTTAGCATCGACAATATATTGGTTGGTATGATTTGGATTATAAATTTTAATTGTGGGAAGTGGATTTTGTGTTTTTTACGCTGTAACTAGAAAAGATAGAGCACAATCTGCTTACAGATTATATGTTGATTACATATGTATAGGTTTACGTTTGAATATATACATGAAAGAAACATATAGCTGAGAAATATTGATAACGCTTTTTAATAATAGACAAGAGTGATTAAAAAAGACGACAAGAAAATCGAAGAATTGCATTGTGATGTAGGTATACAATTTTAAAACGAACGCGATCTAGCTAACATAAGCGGGCTAAGCCGCGAGCGGGTCGCTAGTTTTCTATAAAATTTTGTCAGTTACTGTTAATTTTATTTAGTATGTAGGCACAATGCGATTTTTTAGTGTATTCTTTAAATGTGTAAATTTTAGGTACATTCTTCTGTACCAACACATACCGTTTATCGTCAATATGTAGACAAAACTCAAAAATATTGAAAATCGTACAATATTATGGTTTCGATTTCATCAGGATTGATTTACCAAAAGAATTTTGTGAATTAAGATTACCTGAATATGGCATTTTATCTTAAAGTCTATTTATTTAACTATAATTACTATAGATTTAACTGCTATGTAAATATTGTTTCAGTTTCAGTTTCGTCAATGGTCAAATATGATCAATGTAATAAACAATAATGAGATATATGAATTTTGTAGCTAATATGCTGTGCTAAGATAATGAGCTGTTTTTTTTTATAATATTTAATTTACATTTTTTTCGTTACAGATAACACGGGCCCACACCAACGCAATTGATCGCATTATGTAACATTAACAATCTTGTAAAACAATAGTCATATACAAAATGATAAGTTCTGTAGAGCATTGAGCGAAATGCGCCGTAGCATGGATGGACCATAGAATGTGCGTCATTTTGGCGCTAATATTCCTCACAATCACCTCATCACCTGCTTTGTCATTTGTACCCGAAACTGATGGTAGGCATAAATGATTATTAAAATTTACTTATTTTATATAATAATACTATAAATATATTTAATAAATTGAAAGTTTCCTCACGAAATAAATATATTGTAATATAATCAAAATCAATTTTTTTACATGCATTCTGTAATTATAGTTATTCTTAAAAGAGAATTTTCTTAAAATGCTATTTTTACAATTTTTCAAGCCTACAAAATTCACCTACCGCCATCTATAGCAAGACTTGTAAACTAATTAGCCTTTTTCGTCTTAAACCCGACAGTGTGTTATGGAAATATAAATTTATAGACGGCGTAACTTTCAGGCCCAGTTATAGCCCAGGAAGCTTTAGAAGGCGGTACCACCATACTGCTATGCGATTCCACCAGTGAAACTTCAAACGATGAACTAATGCTTCTAGTTTGGTATAAGGGCGATATACCCATATATAGGTAATGAGGCAAGCTTACGTACTCTATAATATTATCATAAAATTCTCAATATTGAACTTTATTAATTATTAAAGCGTTATGAAACGCTTTAACTTATGTGTTGTATAAGAATTTTGGGATGTCTTTTTAAATATAATAAATCAATTGCATTAACTTTATTCTAATCTTATAAATCAATAGCAGTTAACAATAGCAACTAGTAATTTAATTCGTCAAGTCTGAAGAATTCTAATGAATTCTTCTGGATTTCTCTCTAAATATAACTGTACATAAAAGTTGTATATTTATTTTCAGTTATGACGCACGTATTGTCAGCGAATGGTCGAGTGTAACTTTCAACACCAGTGGAAGAATTAAGGCTGATCTACAAAGTCAACCAACGGTTCTCGAAATTAGTGAATTGAGGGGCGACGATGAAGCTGTATACCATTGCCGCGTGGACTTCCTCCTTGCTCCCACAAAAAATGTCGGCATAAATTTAACTATTATCAGTAAGTATATAATAGGTACTAAGGTATTGGTATAATAACACTCAAGAATTTTTTATGAAGTATAATATAACAATATTTTTACATATAGTATACTGTATTTGAATAAAAAAGAAAGTAAAATCATTTTCTAAACAACTTTCTTTTTACACATTTGGAAGACTTCTTTCTTTAAGAATGGAATGACTGAACACTAAGTTCTCTCTGCCTACCACACTATATGATACCTATATATAGATAGGATACGGCGAGAAGTAAAAAAAAAAACATTATCCACTTGCTTATTTTTTTCCAGTTCTACCGAGCCAACCGTTCTTCTTGGATGAGGTTGGCAATAAGGTCGAGAGCAAAATAGGTCCCTACCACGAAGGAGACACGTTGGTACTTAGTTGCCTTGTAATTGGAGGTAAGGCTTATAAGTTATTCAATATTCATTGACTAAACATATTTGAACTACCAATATAAATGCAATAATGATTATTCCTATTAGTTAGTAGCCCTATTTAAGGCTTATAAAAGTCATAATTATACATTAACGAAACCGACTTAGAAGTTTACACTTTAATTTACTTCTCCTTATATTGTTGTATTTGTATAAATATACATATATCGAAGGTCTTTTGGTCGAGTCGATATTAAAAAATGCATCTTCGCAGAAGAGCGAAGTTACTTTTTTGCAAAACTATTGTTACTTATAGTAAATTTGAAGGTATTTATATTTTAAATTTGGATTAACAGTTATATTGAGATTATTTTGTATCTATTATTATGAAAAGTTTGAAGAAAATTAAGATGCGAATAATAAAAGTTTAGTTACGTGCAATACGCACACACAACTCACTGAAGTATTTCATGAGTTATTCCTTCAGAGGAAGCGACTGTTTAAATATACTGTTTGGCTCATGGTGTTCATGTTGTTCTACCATTGCGTTTCTTTATAGCCTCCTATATAAATTTGTAATAAAAACAAGACTGATTCTTGCTTTTAGGTAGACCACCTCCTCGTATAAGTTGGTATTCGGGTAACGAACTGGTGGATGCTTCAGATGGTGCCAGTGATATACCCGGAGTCAGAGAAAACGAATTATATTTACCTTTGACTAGAGATAATGCAGACTCTTTATCTTGTAGGGCTAGTAACACTCATCTTACCCTACCGGTAGTATCATCTCTACAAATAGAACTTTTCTGTAAGTTTCAATTTTATAATAAAGAAGATAATACTCGTTTAATTTGTTATTTTCCTGCAACTTCTAATTTTACAAACTTAAAAATGAAATCATATCTAAATATACAAAAATTAAATTTAAAGAAAAATTTGCTTCACGCTGTTTCCCGCATATAGACATAGAGTTAGCAGAGGGAACCTTTTCGTTTCTTTGAGACATTGCGTGTTGAGTGACGGAACTCAACGCCACGCTTTGTATTTTTACCAGAGCGAGGAAAATGAAAATAATTCACTCTCCAGAGTAAGTGAGATTCAAAACACGCTTACAGCCAGACGCTCTTCCGCTGCGCCAAAATGTCTCAAAAATATTTATTCGACTGATGCTAATAAATTGCTAATTTGCAATGTTTTATGGTATACAGTTAGTATAAAATGAAAAAAAAATAAAAAATACCACTAGATATTGTCTCCTATGTACAACGGATGTATACCATAAACAACTATAGATGAACTTAAGTGAAGACTGCTTATACAATTAAATTCTTAAGCTTGTAAAAAACTTTTATTTAAATATTAGTATTTGTATAGTATAATATATTAGAATGAGAAATTTTAAATAAATATTTACTGTAAATTTCAGTACCTGCGTATAACGTGACTATAAACTGGATGCGAGGGTTATTCGAGGACGCCTTACGAGCTGGTAAAACAGCACTGGTACAATGTGTTGCACTGGGCTCTTATCCACCTCCTGAACTGTCCTGGTGGTTAGATCATCGACATCTCACCCAACACAGCAACCAGGTATATATAGAAGACGAAAATAATTAATAAAAAATATCTTACTATTTTACATCATTAATTACCGGATATGTGTATATTAAAGTGCCTCTATTATATATTAGGTATCTAAAACAGACTAATTATAAATAAGGTATCTACATTATAATTAGCGGGCTATCATAACTGTGGCACCGTGAGTTAGCGTATGTCCGCAGATGTGATGGTTGTGATTCGATGCCCACATCGAGTTTTGTGGTTTGTACTCAAAATATAATGTCTCGAATTCTGGCTAAAGTCACCAGACTGATGTTTGACAGTAAATTGTCTCTACTCACTCTGCCAAGTAAAGAATAACACATGAAGCTGTAAGATAATGGTTTATTAATCTCAAAATAGTCGGTAGTTTCATCTGTCTGTCGGTAGTTTAAAAATGCCTAGGATGCTCATATAAAGTTGCTGAAGCTAAAGTAATTTATAATTTGAATTTAACATCACAACAATGTAACTAAGAATCGTTTAATAACATTATAGAGTTGGAACAATGCTACTCGCAGAGCAGAGTCGTTCCTCGAATTGACGCCGGCAGTGAGCGACAATGGCGCTACACTTGCCTGCGTCGCCACAAATACTGTGATGGCACCGGGCCGAGACTCTAAGGCGGATGTTATTATTTTAAATGTTACATGTAAGTATGATTGTGACATAATTTGAGAGCTTGTAAAGAGTACTTATTTTCAAAATATGGCTTGGCGTTTTCTCATCATTTCCAACACACATATTTTTTTGTCCGTAAAATCGCCCGTATTCGTGGTAATCTTAATAAATATGTTTAATATTCCTCAATTTTGCTAGAAAAGTGTAGTATCAGGTTCTCCCTCCAAACGCACACAAGGTGTTTTTTGGCTAACCTTCTGAATTCAGTAGTTTCATGAAGCAATTAACAAAAAAGTATATTTTCTAGAAGCCGGGTTGATTAAGATTTGAATTATTTGAACAATCAGTCATATGTGATCATCCGGACATTAGCAGACACGTCAATATAGAATTTGAGCGTTTTCATTTAAAAAATACCTAAAAAATCATGTTATACATTTTTAGATAGTCCAATAGTAGAATTATCAATGATAGGAGATGGAAGACTGAACGAGTTGGCAGAGCTGGACAACTTACAACTTGACTGTGAAGCAAAAGCCAACCCACCAGTTGAAGAATATAAGTGGTATTTTAATGTAAGTATTTATATATTTACTGTATTTGTTATAATAGAAGCAACGATATCCTCGTAATATATATATATATATATATATATATATATATATATATATATATATATATATATATATATATATATATATATATATATATATATATATATATATATATATATATATATATATATATATATATATATATATATATATATATATATTTTAAATAATTAAATTTAACATTTATAATTTTTGCATTTTTACTTGTTTTATGTATCTGGGTATAATTTGAATATATCTTTGAAGTATATTGTTCCTTTGTGTATTTATTTCATTTCTTATATATACTCGTATTATGTTATGTAAATAAATCAAATTTACACGTATACATATATATTTCAGGAAATACAAATACGGCCTAATAGTTTATGGGGTAGCGATGTTTCATCTCAAACTCTCTTGGTACAAGAGGCCACAAGGAGGCACGCTGGCCGATATTCTTGCGCAGCTCGCAATAACGTTGGAGAAACAAAAGCGGAGACCATCAACGTTACTATATTCTGTAAGTCTTTTCCTTCCGTGCTTCATACGTTTCTATGACATTTAATTTAAAAAAACGTGGTGTTGTCGTTACTCAATACGAAATGTCTCATAGATTTTTAACTCTAGGTTCCTTCTGACACAAAGAGAAGTTCGTAAAATTGTTAATTAAAACGAATTAGATATTCGGACTCAAGTACTTTACTAAAATTATAATAGTTGATAATCGATTATCACATATATTACAGATCCACCAGAATGTACAGACCACGGAATAACATTAGTTAAAGAAACATTAAAATGCAATGTCAGAGCTCTTCCAGTACCAGACACATACTTCTGGCACATACAGCCAACGGATGCAGATATTCAGCATCTTACAACTGGTTCTGCAATTTTACCTTTGGCACAGATAACAGGAACTCTATCAAGATCGTTGGAAGCGAGCTGTGACGCGGGAAATGGCATTGCTTCTCAAGATAAGCCCTGTAAAAGAGTATTTACTTTTGAACAATTAAGACCACCGCAACCTCAACAATGTGACCTTGCCTATGAATATGAAGAATTTCTTATGAGATGTATGCCAGGTATTTTGTTTTTTCATTTTCACATATATATATATATATATATATATATATATATATATATATATATATATATATATATATATATATATATATATATATATATATATATATATATATATATATATATATATATATATATATATATATATCTCCGGACTGACAGAACTTGAGACACTGCTTTTTGAGTAGCTGAATTTAATGTCACACTTTGTCACACATTATTCACTCAAGTGGGGATTGAACAAGAACAATATTGAACAAAAACAGTATAAATATTAGCCTGGATAATTGATATTGTACCACTTATTGTAACACATATGTTTATTACGATTAATTTTCAGTTGAAAATGCAACATACTATGAAGTGTCAGTATGGAGAATGTCTACGTCAAATGCATCGTTGGTGTTAGAGCGGAGAGGCTCTATGGGCTATGGTATGAGCCAGGCACTCGTCCGAGGAGAAGGGGTACCTTGGCTTGTCAAGGGTCCCTTGGGAAGTTTGAAAATTGGTGATGAAGCAGGGGCCTCAGCGTGTAATAGATATGGATGCTCATCAGCTTTGCTGTTGCGACCAACAGAGAATTTGTTACATTCTGCCTCCATCCCTTGGTGGGAGTGTGAGTATTCATTTGCTTATAGTAAACACAAAGTTTTTATTTAAATGAACTTATTTTCTTATAGACTATGACGAAACTACTATAAGACTATGATGAAAATATAATTATACACGTTCAGTGTTGTTGTAAGTCCAAGATGGCCGTTGCATCAAGCTAACTATTACAGATTTTTATACAATACAACAGTTTGAAATGAAAAAGATTTGACTTATTATCAAGAAGAAATCACGGAAAACCATGTCCTAGGATGCCAACCTCATAACAGACAACCATCATTAAAACTTTTTGAGAAAAATTATTTTCTTACTATTATCTAATAATAATATGGTATTATTTTACAATACTCAAAAATTTCTCTATTTCAGTTCTCCTGGATAAGGACGTGGGGATAGCAGTTGGAGCATTTGTGCTGGTAGCTGTGTTCCTGCTCTCTACTGTACTAGCAGTTCGTCTTGCAAGACGTGCTCGTTCGAAACCTACTCCTGTCATACAAGTTCTGCAGCTGGATGACGTGCCACGAGACTACCTAGAGTCAATTGGAGGTAGGTAAGGACCTAGTTCCTTTGAAAATAATAATAACTATATATAATATACTTACCAATAAAGAAAAACCTAAAACGAATTTAAATTTTCATTCACAGATCATAAAGTTCACGCATCGTG
The DNA here is from genome assembly GCA_037127375.1 of Dione juno. Taxonomy (NCBI): domain Eukaryota; kingdom Metazoa; phylum Arthropoda; class Insecta; order Lepidoptera; family Nymphalidae; genus Dione; species Dione juno. The sequence continues at coordinate 3,897,929 of JAXRJS010000067.1, forward strand.
TAGTCTACGATCATGTAGTAGCGGATATGCCGATGGATCAGCAGAATCGATCCCAACTGTAGATAGAAGACGAAAACCACGTCTCTGGGACTGGGACCCTCCCCCTGACGTAACTCTAAATGTTCATAGGGAAAGCGCTGTATAAAATTCATACCTCTAAATACCAGATTGAGCATTTAATAAAAATGTAATAGGTGAATAAATATCTAATCAAGTTCATGAGATTGTTAACTTCAAACGTCAAAAGTAATGTATTTTTTTGTAAAATAATAAAATATAATTAAATCATATTATGAAATAAAAATGTATTTTTTAACCTTAATCATTTATACTATTATTTTTTTATGTAAATATTTTCTATTTTACATATATTCTTAATTGTATTGAAAGTAAATACATTCACATATAGAACTAAAGTTAGCAAGGCTGGACTTATCTCTATAAGAGATTTCTTCCAGCCAACCTATGAAAGTAGGTGAAAGCAGCATATAGAGATAAGACAACAATATGCAATATGAATGTTAAAATACAATGAATTTAACAATTATAATTGAGCAATTAATAAATAAAAACGTTCATACTTACATATATATATTTCATTGTGTATGCATTTATATGCATAAATAAATACATACATACTTAAAAGAATATATAATATATACACACAATATGAACGAAACTTAGATACATGAAAGATATTATGAGATACTTTTTAAATCATTAATGAAATGCCTTTTCAATGAGGACTTTAAATACTAATTTGATGTGCTTTTCTAAATTGATCTGAGAAATTTAATCCAAAGTACGGAAAATTACATTACGGCAAATTAATATTTATTAGTAGGAGTATTTTGAATTAATACAATAGTTAAAGAATTTCTAAACAGTTATTAATTAATTCTTAATAAATGAATTCCAACAATTATTTTTATTTTTTTAATTTCACAAGTTTAGTGCAAATAATAAAATAGTAAAAATGTATAAATTCCTGACAGATTTTATATATGTATATGGTATCTAGCTAGCTACGCTAGCGTACACTATATCTAAATAGCTAGCTACCTTAATAGAATTTTAAATTTGCGATGTTTTGTTCTGTGTGAAGTCGTATTTTATGCGTAATAATTGAAGTAAAAAGTTTATAAACAGTAGGTAAACATGTAATTTATCTATACTGCCCAGGTTATATTGTGATTTGTACTGTCCTTTTGGTAACTTTGGCAAAAAAAATCCAATAACTCTTGTTTACACAATTTATTGATTTCGTTAAAATTTTTACCAATAATTTATGTAATGTGAATAGTTTTTTAAGCCAAAAGTTATGAATTTTATCGACGCCAGGTGATTTCCAGTTATGTAATTTAGTTGTGATATTCTTTATTTCTTTCGTTTCGTTTTTTGTTACATTTTTGTATCGTGTGTGTAAAGACAGGTTTTTAAATATATTCGTTACTTGTTCTACTATCTTTTGACCTATTGTTATAACTTATGTATTGTAATTCTAGTCTGATTTGCCACGGCGGCTTAAAGTCCCTATGAGTTGCATTTCGTTTATTAAGTTTTAACAAACTTTAGTTATAACAAACGTTGTGCAATACATTAAAGTGTGAATATCAATAAGTTTTACGTCACCTGATAAATACTGATCGAGAATATGTTTATTAAAAATATCTACAAGGTTTAACACGTTTTTATTATATTTTAATTCTAGCCACTTCGATCGTTTCACAAGAGTCCAGAGTATTTTATTAAAACACCATAGAAACGAATTATTACACGTAGCAACATATAATATGAGAACCTTGTCAGCCAATCCCTGTCTAATGCTAATAGCTCTATTGGAATCTTTGCAAAATATAGTAGTTGGCGTTTCAGAACTACGACGTGTCGGCACATCAATCCAAGAACACGACAGTCTAATATTCTTCTATACAGGAGAAACATGCGGAATATATGGTGTAGGTTTTATCGTCAAAAAACATCTAAAAATAATCATCTAATATTCTGATGGTATATCAAAATAAGTGGCCCTTCTGAAGCTAAAAATAAATGGCTACCAGCTGGATATATTGGATATAGTGTACCCACCAACAGAAGTTGCTAAGAACCGAATCTCGTAATAATGAATTTGTAAATTGATTACTAACAACATACATACATACCTATATACTAACAAATCTAGATAAAAAAGTCCAAAACGTACAAGTTTTAAACATTAAATTCCCCAGCGATCATATACTTTTAGGGGTCGCTCAAATTTCACAAACCATCAAAAACACCAATTAAAGAATGACTCAGAGATATCGGCATACATACTATCTCTAGAAAGTTGTATAGACCAACTTCAATTTGAAATTGATTCTTCCATACAAGAAAACTACGACAAAGTCATCCGATGCATAGACACGTGGATAGAATATTTCACACAGTTCTTCACTAAATATAATACATTATCGGCACATAAAAAAATCATCAATAGAAGAAAAATACTACAGAAAACCTAACCAAAAATTCGGAAACAGAAATACTAAAAATTTTTTACAAACAAATCAGTAAGAACATAAAAAGTGATTACAAGCTCCACCGATTGAAAACCATTGACAAGCAAATAGTATCTGTTATTGGAAGCGTAAAAAGAGCTAAATTACTACAAATTATGTATTAAATTTAATTTAAACTATGAAATTAAAAGATAATGACAAAAAATCGCACAGATATGATATCGCCAAAAATTTTACAAAAAATATATTTTTTAAAATAATTAATTAATATATATTCTTTATTGTACTAAAAAAAACATATGGGTAACAACATTAAAAAAAAGTAGTACACAAAGGTGGACTTATCCCTATAAAAGATCTCTTCCAGCCAACCTATGGTAGTGGATGAGTTTTTAAGCAGCGGGTAAGAATATAGTACAATTAATTCTATAATAAATTAGAAATACATATATAATTAATTATATGTCACACATAAATAAAACTTGATATATACAAATATGGAATTATAATATATACTAAATACTTACTTATTACAAATACATAAATATTCACAAACATATAAATACACCATACAAACATACATACATATACATATATAAATATACATACATACCCATACACATACACATACATATACATATATATACATATATATATAAAATAACTAAATACATAATACATACATATATAAGTGAGCTGAAAATAAGGTTATCACATTGATGACTGTCTGAAAATCAATTTACTCGTTTAAACTTGCGAGTAAGTGCTTTTTTAATTGACACTTAAAGGAAATGATGGATATATATTTTTGGATAGTTTCAGGGAGTTGGTTCCACAGGGTTGCAGCATACACTGTGAAAGATTTCTGAAGGTATTTAGTATTACTCTTAGGTATGTCTAGTGTCGGTATGACACACGACCGCCTAGAGCGTGTGGGAGTGGAAACACCATGTTTTATTTTTTTTATACTACTTTATTCATAATAAGAGAACAGTTACAAACAGAAAAGTTATACTTATATTGGATATATATTGAATATCTGTATGTTTTATATTTATAATTATTTTTATAGTAAATAATATATTTTTATACATATTTGTTATTATTTAATAACCATTTAAAATCATCATAATTCTTTGTAATCTTTTATTATTTATAGCATCTTTATAATTTATTCTCCTTTGTGTGTTCTCCATTCAACACGCTCGCTCAAAACGCCATAAATAAAGAGAAGAAGAAGAAGAAAATGATGAATATTTTAATGTTTTATATGTAATATAATGTCTTTTGTAATATTTAATATATAATATTCATTTAAAAAAAACCACAACTCTAAACCTGCATGTAAAAATAATAATACCTAACATTTTTCTTTAAAGATTACAAAAAAATATGTAATAAGACTTTGCAAGTACTACATCAAAAAATATTATATAAAAAATGTAAGATTGAAATTTATATCATATTAGTAAATGCTTATGACATTAGATATAAGAATATAAGATTGATATTAACTATAAGAATATAAGACTTCAAAATAGAAATTTAAATTAAGCGTTTATAGGTAGTAAGAGGATTAAGAAATTGTTGAATTTATTATTTGTGTATATTTTATATTGTATTATATTGTTTTCTAGATTAAATTTATGAACTGTAATATATACTTATATATAATTTGTGAATAAATTGAAATGTACTATGTTGTTTTTATTATTTTTTTATGTAGGTATAAGAATTGGATGAATGTATTACTGTTTTTTTTAAATGTGCAAGTAATAAAAAACTTATTGTAAATATTATTATCGAATTTGTGCACATTTCATTATACTAGGTCAACAAAGTACTAGTTACAAAAGTGAATAGAGTAAAATTAGCGGTCGTATACAATGATTTTATATAAAATGAATAACGCATATAAGATAACATAAAAACTTTATAGCACACTAAAAAGCATATATACTGTACAAAGCATTTATAAACTTAAAATGTTACACTATCTAATGTACAAATGTGCCTTATCACTAAAAGTGATCTCTTCCAGGCATTCTATACAAATACTGGAAGGATCCAAAAAAACGGGCACTATTCGGTGCAAATTAATAAAGAAGAAAGTAAAAAAAACACCATAAAAATAAAACGTACCTACTTTACTATTAATAAATATACACTAATAATACATAAACTATAACATACAATTGATATGATGTACACATAATATATATATATATATATATATATATATATATATATATATATATATATATATATATATATATATATATATATATATATCATTCCAACAATACGATCAAATACAGTACATTCAAAGATAATTGGACTGGAAGAATTGGACATGGATGTTTTACATTGGACAATTATATTTATTACAATGTCAAAATACTATCCATATTTTATATTAATATTACTCACAACGACTACCTTCACACTTAAAGAGCAATAACACAGCACACTTAATCACATACAATATGAATTACTGTCTAATTATTTGACATTCCATGGATTTACCAAGCTTCGTTTTACAGCGCAAGGAGACCCAAGCAGTGTCTGGGACTTACAACCCAAGTGTATGCACATTAAAGTTCATCTCCGTTGTCTGAGTTAACAAAATTCGAAATGAGTTCTGTCTACTAGTGCCACCTTCAAAGCTCGTCCCAGAAATTTACTGGTTAGTTGATTCCGGAAATTATTATAAATAATATTATATATTGTAATTTAATGAAGATCACTAAAATAATGATAGAGTAACATATTTTAAAATAATTTAAGAGCAAATTTTATTCAATATATACATTATTATTATTATTAGTTTTCAAATTATTATGTATTTACTCATGAATTTTATCTAATATCCAGCGTAAATATTTCCTAACATCTGTGTATATTCCTGGATTTTTGATCAATGCGCAGTCTTTGCCACGACTCACAATGCCATATTGAATCATCCGTAATGAAGTGTTATACTCATCTATGTACATAAGAGGTCCTCCAGAGTCACCCGCACATGAATCGTGTCCGCTGCCACCAGCACAAATTATCAATTTTTGACCATTTTCGTCACAATTGACGTCTGGATGGATCTCTACCGCTACTTTTAAAAGAATTTTTGATGACAGCCCGGTTTCTGTGGTGCCCCAACCGGCTACAGTGGCGATTTTACGATTGAGTTTAGACCTTTCTTTGTATATAGGTAAGCAAATCGGGGCAACATTTCCTAAAAGTAACATTTTAAGATTATAAAATGCAGTTATTAATTTGTCGTATATTTAAAAAGGAAACTACTAAACATGCTTACGCATGGTGAATACCGTGGTGCCGGTGAATATGCATTTAAAACTCTCACACTCTAACCTTTAATTAGGCGTATTAAAAAAGGCATCTGATTAAGTGTAGTCTTGGCAAAGGGCTTGAGTGATCCCAAAAAGCATCAAGAAAAAAATGTCAAAAATTAATAAAATTGAATATGTTTATAAAAAGTTATCAAAGTAAAATAAAAAATGCATCAGTGTTTTCTTCTGATCTGCATCCGACGCAATAAGCCCTCAAGTATTGCTCCATTTTGTTGACACTTTTTGTCGTCATTTCAGTCGAATTCTTGAATCGTCTCGTAAACATAATGAACTTAACTTCATCTTTATTGGCGTGGGGACAGCACGTTGTCAAATGCGACGTATTCGGTGATCTGTCACAAGTGGTGCTGGCAATTTCTTCAAAGAAATCCGACTTGTATGTGTGATATTGTTACCAGTATTCGCCTTGTGTATGACGAAGGCGTTTATTATATTTAGCTAGCGGCCATCTATTGGTTCTTCTTCCAACATTACAATTCCTGCAAAGTTGGTCATTGCAAACCACACCATCTTTGATACCATTGTAATATGTTTCTACTTCTGGTTTCTGAACTCTGTTCGTGAATGGCATTGTCATTGTGCACGGTGGAAATAAAACAACAGCTTTCTTTAATATAGCATCATACAAGACTATAGTCATTTGATTATGAAAATCAAAGAGTGAACTACATAGTGGTCTATTTTTATTTGGCAAATATTCAGTTAGGACGTCAGGTTTCATTTTATTCAATGTACCAATCAAAGTCAGTTTATGTTCCGACGTTAGCAACTCCTTAGCCAGTTTTGAACTTGTGTATCAATTGTCAGCCGTTAAACAAATACTTACATACATTATGTAAACATAAAAATTTAAACCTTACTTTCGCCAAAAACACATCGAAACTGGTCGCATGGGGGTCAGTACTTTAGAGAGCACCGACATATGCACACGCATTGATATTCTGGACGTGACTAATTTGCATACGCCGTGGGCAGCTAGGAAGCTAGAAAGAGCGCGGACGCGCTTAAAAATCTTTAACATGTATCTTTTTCAATTTGAAATGACATTGATCCCATGCGCCTAATTAAGGGTTAATACTCGCTTCTACTGTGCTCTCTCCTCTCTCCGTTATATTGTAATACTTACGAAAGCTGAAGTTAATCTCATCCTTCACCCGGATCAATGCGATATCATTTGCGACTTCTGCTTTCATATTGAAATCTTCATGAACAGTTATATCCTCGACTTCTACATCCTAAATAATAGATGTTTTTTGAGAAATACTCACACAATATATAAAAAATTAAAACTAGCTGAAAATAATATATATAAGAAAATCTAAAAAAATATCTCAAATTGACGGGTGATTATTATAATAAAACATATTAGAACGATTCTAACTAGAAAAATCGTATAGAACGATTATTGAGTTAGCAAGTATTTTTTACCTGCAAATGACTTTCACATACAAGTTCACTTCCACAATCAGTACTAGTACTTATGTCATATTCCCCAAGACGAACACCTTTGATTTGTTTGTTAGTTACACAGTGTCCGGCGGTCAATATGTATCTGGAGTTTATTATACTTCCTCCACAGTGAAAGTCAGTACTAATACTGCCTGTAAATAGGACATACGTGAGTGACGTAAGAAACTATTATCTTCACCTATAAAGTATATTTTTAACATGTTAATTACTGTTAATGAACTCGAAGGTGACTTGAATAAATTGAGTTCTCACTTCTTGCCCAATTTCATAAGTCCATCAGGGACATCGAAGCACAACTTACAAAAGTTGGCAAAACTTAAATTAACGATAATTTTGTATAAAATGGTTAATATTTTGTAATGTATAATTTACATATACATATATTAATATTTTGTTTGTTGTTTATGAATGTAAGTTTTTGGAGATTTTCTCTTACTTGTACTATGTACTATAAAATTTAACTCCTTACAATTTCGAAATTAGGTCAACGGTAAGTACCCTATTGAGCTTCACTACACGCCGATTTTCATAGAAATAAAACGAAGCACGACTTAAAATTTTGAATTTTTATGTGCTTCTTCTTCTTCCTGGCATTAGTCCCGGCTTTTTGCCAGGGTCTGCCTTCCGACTAAGACCAATCGGTTCATATGAGTGGCGAAGTGGTTTTTTGTGGAGCGATTGCCATCTGACCTCCAAACCCATTACTGGGAGAAACCAAGAAAGGAAAGGGAATAAGAGGCAGAAAGACTTGGAATATAGGGGAGGGACACCACTTACATGGATTGGATCGGGTTATGAAAGTGGTGGCTCGAGGTCCCGGGGTCGCGTACCCGTATGCCGGAAACCAAATATCGGACAGATAATTGGCTGGACACCCTCTGAGATGCCAACGCCACACGGTGTTCCCAGGCGGTCACCCATCCAAGTACTGAACGCGCCCGACGTTGCTTAACTTCGGTGATCGGACGAGAACCGGTGTGTTCAACGTGGTATGGACGTTGGCAGTTTGAATTTTTATGTGCTGTTAGGCCTAAACCTTAATTTTAACATTATACCTCCATGTGAATATGAGAAAATCGGCTCAGATGAACAGACAGACAGATTGACTAAAAAGTGATCCTAGATAGGTTCCGATTTTCTCTTTCTTTCCTTTTGAGGTACGGAACACTAAAAATTCAATGAAATACATATAATCCATACAACTTATATAGCACCATCCAAAATTAATACCATCATTATTTCTCCATGTGTAAGAAATAAGAGCCATCCAAGGAAACTCATAAAGATCTGCCTTTTGCCCTCCTATTACGCGGTCTTCGACATGTGCGCCACAAACATTTGGCAGTAGCTCTATGTTATGGTGTCTCGTCAAATCAAGTATATCGTCTTTAGCTCGTGGATATGCCTCGGTTGAATTTGCAATTCTCATGTCCAAAGTGCGATTTGTTACTTCGAAATCGGAACAGCAAACCTTTAAGAACAATAGAATTAAGCATTAAAATTAAATTACTTAAATTTAGAAAAAAACATATGTGTGTAGGTAACATATATTTGTAGGTACATAATTAAATATAGATAGATATATCTATATTTAAAGTGTTGGGTTCTTTACAACTATTATAAATGTATATTTTTTCAAAACTACTACTACTATTGCTACTTTCTGTAAGAGTATTCAAAATATATAAGTATCAATTATTCTAAGCGTAAATTGAAAATTTTATTAAACTTAGAATATAATAATATAATACATAAATTTAAATTTACTCATAATTATCGTAAATTTTTTATCTTTATATTGCATTTTAAGAGTCATCTCGCTACTTACTGCTTTCACCCACTTTCACAGGTTGGCTGGAAGAAATCTCTTCTAGAGATAAGTCCACCGTTTGGAACTATATTTTATTATGTTTGTAATTCAACATATATTGATTGCAATAAAGAATACTATATAATTGCCAGTTCATAGTTGCCAGGCGTTTTTAAGTCTTTCGAAGTGGCACCTTTTAAATTTATCAGTAAGAAAATAGATTCCAAACGCCGCACTCCATGTCGAAATATTATTAGTATACAGCTTTTTGAAGGATCTTCAAAAGATATACCTGGTTGTAATATCCAACAATGTCGGATACTAAATAAGCCTTTCCTCGTATATAATATTAATATAACTCTTTTAGCGAAGTTAGGTGCATACGTCACAAGAACGCGTCACTGTTTAAAGGTAAAAATGGACAACTAAGAGACGCCAAAAATTAAATACTGGGAAAATAACATAAGGAGTTTGTGACTTCCACAAGTCTTTAATCCAGGACTTATCCAAATTATTAGATGCAAGAGACAGCAAATCTTGAGCCGAAACAAAAATGTAATGTAAAGCCACACTGAATGGTTAATATTGCGCAAAAGTTTATTCCCAATAATTCCAGAACGACCTGGAATCCATACCAAATATTATAGCCCACCAACTCTCTCTCACTGAGATAAATATTTGACTGCTGAAAATAACTTCTCATTCTGTGAATTGCCCCAGTTCTTTACTACTTAAAACTAGGAAACATTGTTAAGTACTTTAGTATCATAATCTTATCACGTACGTTTATATTTTACGTTCATATTGCACACAACCAATCGAACTGGGTAAGTATCACAGGCCACTATGACCCTTTGATTGATTGCAGCAGAACTAGCAGTGCTATATCTGCTTTCAATTCCATAAATTCTGTGTAATCTCCACTCACTCGCTAGAATATAATTATATAGGATATAATTTAGTAATTACCATTGGTGCAGGTCTTTTGTCAACAAATTTAATGCCACAATGTGACGATATTAATTTAGCATTAATTGTTTTATTCGTTTGTCTATATTCGGCCAGCCATTGTGCTTCCGGACATGATGGAATAGTCATACAATCTTCTGTGGATTTGCATTTTTCTGTTGCAATAGAAGTTAAAGTATTAGTTTTTTAGCTATAAATCAATAATATAATGAAGATAAATATAATCTCTTTCTTTTATTTCTATATATGATTTGGTTTTCATTTATATAAATTTAAACATTGACTGCTTAGAAAAGTATTGGGCTGGTTATAAAAATAAAATATAAAACGAACATGTTTTGATACAAATACATAAGAAAAAAAAATATTCAAAAAAGTAATATATACCATATTTTTGATAATAATCATAGCGTCAAACCATAATAAATATTAAAACCTAAATTTGGTTTGGTGCATTTTTTACACTTGATGTAAACATTTGAAAACATGTCACACACAAGGACTGATGTTAAATAGTGTATTATGTAGGAAATCGTATCAAGCATGAACGTTTTAAGCGAGTTTCTACTGTATAAAAACAACTAGAACAAATAAAAATTAAAATCCAGAAAATAATTCTGAAACTACTAATGAAGTAAGAAAAGAGAAATAACAAATAGTGATAATTTAAAAGTAAACCAGCTTATTTTTATTAGAATTATATTATACCGATAACAATTAGAAGATTAAAGAAGTGGAAAGTGTCGCATAACATTTTCCATTCTACTATTTACACTATTTTAGAAGTAGAAGTAGGTTTTTCGTTTACACAGTATAAGTAGCGTCTATACCAAACTTCTTATTTTTTTTTATGGGAGGTCAGTTGTCCATAAACATATACTAATGGATGGTTATCCATGCAGAAAGGCATCTATCCTTGAAATAAGTAGTCAAAAAAACCTCCATTCAGAAAAATCTATAATTTCTGATTTAAAAAAATTCAATAGAAAGGTTGAAGGTTTTAGTAAGTTACTTTCATAGAAATCATTCATGTATTGAATATTTTTAAATTAAATATTCTATAAATTTGTAACTTTATATTTTTATTATAAAACTATATATTCATATACATTACTTAGTTATGCAACAAGTATTATCGAAGCAATGTAAAACTAGTACACAAATAACTGTAGAAACTTTTAACATATTTTATTTAATACTTTCATGTTTTAATTTTACGCTATATCTACTGCACTGGAGTCGAAAAGTATTTTAATGATTAACTAAACCATATATGATATGTTTGTATGTTTTATTTATATATGTTTTTATCAGTCGTTGACCTTTGTGATAAATTATATTGCTTAAAAACCCCAGATGATTTCATGACTGGTCAAGTTAAATTTATAGAAGATCGTCTCGGCGTTGCACGAGTAAAAACTTTAATTTATATTGAAACATAAGAATACAGCGACAATCCATAACAAATTTAATTATTACCTTCTGATAAACTGCTATTGCATAACTTTTTCATTTTTAAAATAAGATAAAACTTTAATGGTATTCCTAAATTGACGCAAGTTTATGAGATTTCTCTTCCATTTCGTGTAATAGTTATTGAACTAATATCAAAATATGTCATTTGTTATCTGTATTATTGTGTATTGGATAAAGGAACCAATAAATAGTCAGTCTGTTGTAAAACACGAAAACTGGTAGTTTTATTAATAATAATAAATATTTCTGAAACAGTAAGCAAAAAACCGTTTTATACACCAATAAAACCCATATTATGTGACGAGAGGGAAAACACAGCATTGCAAAGCTAATTAATAATGGAATAAATGTAATTATTGAAACAATATTTTTATGAACATGTCTTATACGACATACTAATTATCATTTTTCAAGAAACCATCATTTTGGATTTGAAGCAGCAGCATGATAGATACATACGTTTTGTAGATGTAATTTGATTATTTCTTCTATTTCTTTCAATCTATTGATGAGGAAATTAATGATTTATATAATATATTTAGTATATTTGACTTCCAATCAAAAAGTTTAATAATTTTAATATAAATAATATTATTAATATTTTGTATCTTCTTAATTATAATATTAATTGGCAATATTTTTATAATAATTTCTTTATTCAATTTCAAAAATATCTTTTATGGATCGAGAAAAATATTAGATAACAAACTAAGGCAACTTTTATCAAAATGAAGCACAATTATCATTTTGAAAATTTATTAAAATTAACATACGTACAAAAAGTAAGTGTTATCATAGAAGCAGCGCTAAAAAAAATAATTTAGTTAATTTAATTAATATCTCTCCAAATTTAATTAATATATATAGAATATAGAACATGGATCGAATGGAAAGAGTACAAAAACACATTTTAAAATATTTAAATATCTCAGAATAAGGGAAATGAGAAGTATATAGAAAGTGTTTGTATAGAATAAATCATATTGTAAGTTACATTAGGCAAGCGCCTAATAAATCAATAAATATCCACTTGGCCTCTTTGAAGGAAGTGTGTTTGGAACAATATAATACCAGGCTATACTCGTATAATTAAATAATATTTTTATGCATACGAAAACATAAGGTTAGATTTTTTGAAATTGATTCTAACCTGCCTTGAAATAGCAACCAGATTTTTCTATTCCTATCTCCCTGGACTAGACAAGACATATGTTTGGAAATTTAAATTATGATGTAGAACATTCTCGGACGTTTTCTGGGATCCTGTTGTAAAAGCGTACACACTATCCCATGAAGGAATAGCGGACTCGGTGCAATCGAGTTACATGCGCGGTTCTTATTCAATGTAGTGCTGGATACTGTCTCGGCTCACATCCAAGGCCAGCCCCCATGGCTGATGATGTATGCCGATGATATTGTACTCTATGACGAGATTTGTGAGAGAATGAAAAGTGATGCTGGAGCGTAAGCGCTTGAGAACTGTGGTCTTAAGCTGCATGTGTCGAAGACCGAGTACTTGGCTTTCGGAGACCCGAACTCGCGCACCATCCATATCGGGCCTGAGCCAGCAGGTAAGTCGGAGAAGTTATCATATCTAAGGCATATCATATCCTTGGATCTGTTATACATGAGTCTGGAGGCATCGATTACAATAACTATGCCCGTATAAACGCTATCTGGGCTAAATGGCGGGAGGTCACTGGTGTGGCCTGCGATAGCAGAATATCGCCCAAGCTCAAGGGACTGATACACAAGAGCATCATACGTCTGGTTCTTTTATTCAGCAACGAATGTTGGCCAGCAAAATCTTGACACACTCAAGAGCTTCACGTAACAGAGATGAAAATGCTGAGGTGGACGCCTGCGTTACGCAGTCCGACCGAACACGCAACACATTTATTCGAGGTAGTCTTAGGGTCCGTGATGTGAGCTCCAAGAGCGTTGCCTTAGATGGTATCGCCATGTTATAGGCCTACCTTAGAACTTTGTCAAAAGGAAGTGCCTGGACATGCTAGACTAACCGGACGCCCACAGACACCCGGATGGCTGGATGTCGTGACGCAGAAAATGAGATCCAATAGATTGTCCTATGAGGTCGTTAAAAACCGGGGAAAGTGGAGTAAGCTTAATAGGAAGACAAACAAATCCGGGACTAATGCCAGGCAGAAGAAGAAGAAGACTTTTACTTGTTCAATTGTAAGATCTGTGTCTATCACTGTTTTTTAAATAATTTCGAATATTTTTATTATTACATACTCATTTGTTAGTTATAACAAAGAAGGTAGAGGGAACCATAGGTTGAAGGAATTTAGTATGAAGGCACTACGTTCCCCAGTTTTCGCTATACGAGGCATTGCGTGTTGAATGGTGGAGCTCAACACCGCGCTCTACCTTGCTGCCAGGGTGAAGAAAATGAACATAATTCATTCTCTCTGAGTGGGTATCGAACCCACAAACCGTCCCGCTTACTAGAAGCCGCTGTGCCTCAGCGCTACGACGGTCTTTCAGATTATTTTAGTTTTAATAATATAACTTGTATATCAAAGATTTGCAAATATTGAACTACATTGAAACTACAAGTGTAAATGCTTAAAAAATAATTGAGAAGCTAATTTTGGTTGTTAATTTATTAGAACTTAGAAAAATTAAAAATTACTTACTTTTACAACAAATATTCTTAAAATTGTATAAAACTAAGACACTAATAATTAAATAAAACTTAATCATTTTATCTAATACTCTTTACACTCGACAATACACTTGCCCCGATGAGTATTACACTAGTACTGATCAACATGTACCTCAACATCGCTGGAAATGCGCTGAGATAGATAACCTTTTTGACTTCAGTTTTATACTTTTTAGTAGATCGTTTTACGGAAACAACAAGAGAATACTCATTAAAATACAAACATACCTTGTTTGTATTTGAATGAGTATTCTTAAATAATTCTTAATTATCGTATATATTATTAAAATTTTGTTGGTAATTCGCTCATGCCAAATCTTTTGTAGAGTTCGTAGAGAGACATTTTCCAGTTGCCATCGAGAGTTATATGGAAGTACTCCCAGCACTTTGAAAATTATAAAATATAATATACATACATTTTTTACTACAAATGTATTGCTCAATTGCTCCTGATGTGCAATGTAAAAGTTACAAATAATTTGATTTACAATTATTATGATGCCATTAAGTGATCAGAAGGTAATTTAGTAGATTTTGATAGAATGTCGCCTATCGGTAGGCTTCAAATAAATAAATAAAAAATGTGTTTAAAAATCTATAATAATACTTTATTCAAAAAAAAAAAGAAAATATATATATATATATATATATATATATATATATATATATATATATATATATATATATATATATATATATATATATATATATATATATATATATATATATATATATATATATATATATAATTTAAGGCTTCGAACTATTAGCATGCCAAATCTAACTCACTTCTTTTCCTTTATTTTAGTAATTTAATTTTATTACGTTTTCATTTATTTTCCGGGAATAACATAAAAACTAAAATTTATGCGGGTCAGGACTGTAAGCTATTACTATACAAAAATTCATTCATTTCTGTCCAGTAGTTTTTGCGTGATTGGAGGCCAAATACACAGACAGACAAACAGACACATAAGAATTCTGCTCAGTGGATTTTTGGCTTCTACTATCTATATATAAACTGACCCCATCAATCTTTTTTAAAACCTTTTATGTACAAAATTGACTATTCAATCCTTATATTATATATATAGATAAAGATATAGATTTTAGGCATGAAAAAGATTCAGTGCTTAATTAATTCAGAGATTTCCTTCCTTCTTCAGAACCTATTAGTTTCGTTTCCTTCCTACTAGATCCGCAGATTATTTTAGTTTTAATAATATAACTACAAGTTATCAAAGATTTACAAATATTCAAGTTGAAACTACAAAATGTAATGTAAAAAAACAATTCAGCTGCTATTTTTGGCTGTAAATTTATTCAAACTTCGAAAAATGAAACATTACTTACTTTTACAATAAATATTCTCAAAATTATATAAAACTGAGACACTAATAAATAAATAAAACGTAATTATTTTGTCTAATACTCTTTACACTCGACAACACACGTGCCTCGTTAAGTATTACACTAATACTGATCAACATGCACCTCAATATCGGTGGAAATGCCCTGATACAGATTTGAGAGCCCTTTTTGACTTCAGTTTTAAGATTTTTGGAAGATCGTATATATATATATATATATATATATATATATATATATATATATATATATATATATATATATATATATATATATATATATATATATATATATATATATATATATATACATATATATATATATATATATATATATATATATATATATATATATATATATATATATATATATATATACCAAAACAAAATTGACCATCCGGACGCCCAAGAAAGCGATGGCTGGATGTCGTGACGCCGGACATGAGAGCCAATAGATTGTCAACTGAGGATGTTAAAGACCGAGCAAAGTGGAGTAAGCTTAGTCGGAAGGCAGATCCTGGCAAACGAAGCCGGGACTAATGCCAGGCAGAAGATATATTGTCGTGACAAAATATGCATGTTCATATTCAAAATAGACGGTATTTCAGAAAATAATTGCTTTTCAAAAGCTAAAAAGTAAGCAAATTATTAGAAACATTATATAATAACAATATATTTCAATAGTTTTTAACTCTGTCGCGTAATGCTCCTGAGACCATCAGAATAATTCAGAAACGGATCGTAAACGTATCAAATCGCCGTCAACCAGCGAACGACAAGTTGAGACGTATAACAAGCCTCTATAAATTTTGACTTGATTCAATCTTACTAAATCACTCACTGATCGGAGGGTCACTCGGGACTTAGTTACTTAAGTCCCAGAGATCAAATATAAATTTATGAGAACTTAGTAATTTGTGTCAAATATGATATAAAAGTGTACGCATGTACGATGTACTTACTACAGGTATATTAAAACTAATTTTATGGTTTAGCCCAAGTTAGTCAGTTGTTTTGCATAAGCTCATTGCGTGTGATTTATTTATTGTTCTCGTATTGCAGAGTAAAAGGTTTTATTATTTTTATATTAATACTTATCTATTCTATTCGAACCAACTACTAAATTAAATTGTTTATTAGATATTATAGAAGTCTTGAAGCTCTGCTGCACTTTTCTTTTTGAAAATAATTTTGTGACTTTCCTACAACAGTGAGTACTAGATTTTTATAGATCAGGTGATGTTTGATCAGAAACTAAAAGTGATTCATTTAAATACGTCAAGAGAGTTTTATTGATATCACGTTTTAGGAAAAGTCAGTATAAAATAATAAGTTGTAACAAATTGCGTGTACAAATTTCTAAATATAGATTAATTGGCAAGAGCGATTGAGCGATATTTACAACAAACGCATGTTGTTAGAACATCTTATTAAATAGTTTTCTTGTTCTATGCGATACGTATTCTTAAGGTAATTTTATAAAAATCAAAGATTTTAACTGTAAGAGATCATCTATTATAAAGTTAAGATTTTCAACGTAAAAAATGTTTCATTATATATTGGTGGGAGTCCTTATAACTCCCGATGACAACTGATACTGATACATAATGTAAATGTTATGGAAAAGGACATTCTACGAAGAATTTGGCATGAGTGAATTTCTAAATAAATGTTATAATACATATGAGTACCTTGTTTGTATTCGAATGAGTATTCTCTTGTTGTTTCTTAGGATATATATATATATATATATATATATATATATATATATATATATATATATATATATATATATATATATATATATATATATATATATATATATATATATATATATATATATATTTTACATCAGTCCTTGTGTGTGACATGTTTTCATATGTTTACATCAAGTGTAAAAAAATGCACCAAAACAAATTTATGTTATAATATTTATTTTGGTTTGATGCTATGATTATTATCAAAAATATGGTATATATTACTTTTTTGAATATTTTTTTTTCTTATGTATTTGTATCATGTATTTGTATCATGTCTAAGCAGTTAATGTATAATTTATATAAATGAAAACCAAATCATATATAGAAATAAAAGATAGAGATTATATTTATCTTCATTACATTATTTATTTATAGCTAAAAAACTAATACTTTCACTTTTATCGCAACAGAAAGGCTATTCCGTCATGTCGGAAAATGAAACGAATAAAACAATTAATGCTAAATTAATATCGTCCAGTTGTGGCATTACATTTGATGACAGACGACCTGTACCACAGGTAATTACTAAATTATATGCTGCATCCTAGCGAGTAAGTGGAGATTACACAGAATTTATGGAATTGAAAGCAGATATAGCACTACTAGTTCTGCTCGTTCGGAGCGTAAACCTGTATGACATTCAACAAATATCGTTTCGGTAATCTAAGTATCAGGTACGCTACCCTATTCGACACACTTCCGGCAGTAACCACGTTGTTGACGAGGGTCTTATGGACGATATACCCGACACCACCTAGGGACTGTTGGTCGCACTCCCGATAGTATAGCAATTTACCCGAATTCAGGATTACCGTGTCCTCCCCCTCTCATCGGACTTCAGTTAGCCTAATAATATCCCAATATAACTTACTACCAGCTTCTTCCAACTCTGCTAACTTCGCGTCGGTCCTCAGTGTGCGCGTGTTATACGTTGCCAAGTCGAGTCGTCGTCGACGATCTGGCTACCACGCCGGATCGTATCCGGTGATTCTTCGCACCCCTTGCCCCGCCGTTACAGTAGCCGCTACCGTAGGGATAGCAGGGCTGCCGGGGACTGGGGGCCGTTTTTGTATGCACTAATTCATTGATGGGTATTTGCCATAATCGCCACGCTTGGCATGCGGGTGGGCGACCGCAGTTTGGCCTAGATTTCAGGAAAAGCTGCTGCCCTTCTCCTGCTGGCTGTTTTCCCTTAGTCGCCTTTTACGACACCCGTAGGACGAGATGGGGTGTTGCTATTCTAAGCCGGCATCCACACGGCAAATCGTGTATATTGATATTATTTTTTGTAACCCGATGTTCCGAACACTTTGCACTAGTCCGTGGTCACGGGTACAATTATTATATCAAACTATCGCCAACAGTTTCTGAGTTGCCTCGCGTACTGCTGTCCTCCTGCAGAATAAGCTGACTGTATCCAGCCTCTGGTGTGTGGGTTTGGAACTTTAAAGTATAATATAATAAGTGGGTCCCAGGTGGTAGAAAGCTTCCAACCGTCTCTGTTAAGATTGCCATATTTTTGTACTTTAATATCATCGCGGATCATTCTGGGGGTATATCTATTTTCCCTAGCGAGTATATGAGGTTTATCAAACTTGATGTAATAGTTTTGGTTGTTCATTGAATACTCACATACAGCAGACTTCAATACACGCCCATTCTTGACATCTGAGATGTGTTCCTACACCCTACACCAATGGTTCTCTTTGTTTGACCAAAGTAAGATAAGCCACGGTTACAATCAAATTTATATACACACCACCATTTACCTGCACACTGCAGAGAAATATTACATTTAACTGGCCTCAAGAATTGGTTCACTTTTTTGTTAGGCTAAAAAATAGTTTTTATAAAAGATCTTCTTAAGATGTTGCCGATCCTGTCTGTAACTCTTCTTCTACCTAGCACTATACTGCGTCTACATTTCTACTTAATCAACTCCACTTTGCACAGTCTTGAGCATCTTCAGTGGTAAGTTCATTGCCTCTCATGTCCTGCATCATGACGTCCAGCCAGATTCCTTAGGTGTCTGGGGAGTCTTACTCCAGGGACAGATATATCAAGGACTTTTCTTTCGACATAGTTCTCAGGCCAAAACACGTCACCGTACAATCTCAATTCTGGCCAACATTCGCTGCCGTATAAAAGAACTGGCGTATCATACTCTTGTATCTTCTTCTTCTTCTTGGCATTAGTCCCGGCTTTTGCCAGGGTCTGCCTTCCGACTGAGCCTACTCCACTTTGCACGGTCTTTAACATCCTCAGTGGATAATTTATTGGCTCTCATGTCTTGTGTCACGACATCCAGCCATCGTTTCCTTGGGCGTCCGGGTGGTCTAACTCCAGGGACAGACATGTCAAGGCACTTCCTTCCGACATAGTTCTCAGATCGGCGCATAACGTGGCCATACCATCTCAGGCGACGCTCTTGGAGCTTATCCGCTACGTCACGGACCCCAAGACTACCTTGAATGAATGTGTTGCGTATGCGGTCAGCCCGAGTAACGCCACACATCCACCTCAGCATCTTCATCTCCGTTACGTGAAGCTCCTGAGTGTGCTGAGATAATGCTGGCCAACATTCGCTGCCGTATAGAAGAACTGGTCGGATCATGCTCTTGTATATCAGCCCCTTGAGTTTGGGCGGTATTCTGCGATCGCAGACCACACCAGTGACCTCCCGCCATTTGGCCCAAGCAGCGCTAACCCGGGCGTGGACATCGTAGTCGATGCCTCCGGGCTCGTGCATAATGGATCCAAGGTACCTGAACTTCTCCGACTTAACGGCTGGCTCAGGCCCGATGTGGATGGTGCTCGAGTCTGGGTTCCCGCAAGCCATGTACTCGGTCTTTGACACATTCAGTTTAAGACCACCGTTCTCAAGCGCACCCTTTCAGGCATTCACTTTACGCTCCAGCATCAGTCGGTTCTCGTCAATGAGTACTATGTCATCGGCATACATCATCAGCCATGGAGGCTGGTCCTGGATGTGAGCCGTGACAGTATCTAGCACTACATTAAACAAAAGTGGACTAAGAGCTGAGCCTTGGTGAACCCCTACTGTAATTGGGGAGGGTTTGGTATCGCCAACAGCGGTCCTAACTGTAGAAACAGAGTCGTTGTATATGTCTCTGATAATAGCAACATAGGATTCAGGGATCCCTTTGGATCGCAGTGTCCACCAGATACACTGACGGGGCACACAGTCAAAGGCCTTCTGCAGGTCTAAGAATGCCACATGCAGAGCTCTCCTCTTTTCCCTGTGTGCCTCCATCAAAATTCTGAGGGCGAAAATGGCGTCCGTAGTGCCTGATCCTGGCTGAAATCCATATTGACACTCAGAGACAGTACACTCTCGGCGGAGCCTGAGGGCAATCACGCGCTCGAAGAGCTTCATGGTGTGACTCATAATCTTAATGCCCCTATAACTACCGCAATCTTGAACACTGCCCCTTCCTTTGTAAATAGGGGTAATAAAACTGTGCCGCCATTGATGTGGCATCGTCCCAGTGTTCAAAATGCGGTTAAAAAGATCAGTAAGCATGAGCACACCACGAGAGCCTAACGATTTCCACGCTTCGATCGGAATATCGTCAGGTCCCACCGCCTTGCCGTTCTTCATGCGTCGAAGACAATTCCGAGTTTCATCAAGGGTTATTGGAGCAATAAGTCCCAGGTTAGGAGGTGGTTCAAACGGAATACTACCCGGGTGCTGAGTATTCAGCAGCTCCAAGAAGTAACTTCTCCACCTCTCCTTCACAGAAGCATGACTACAAAGCAGCTTGCCCTGGGAATCTCTGACGCAAAGACATTTTGTGATATCTTGCGTCACTTTATCCCGAGCACGTGCCAATTTGTAGATGAGTTTCTGCCCCTCCACAGTTTCAAGTTTATCATATAGAGGTAATAAACTTTCACTGCGGGCTCTGGCTGCAGCTCTTTTGCTGGCACGTTTCGCTGCTATGTACTCCAGTCTGTCTTCAGGAGAGTTGGAACGCTGCCACTCCTTAAATGCAGTCTTCTTATCATGAATCACCTCCTGTACCTTGTCATTCCACCACCATGTCTCCCTGTCCATAATACGTCCTCCCTTAGAAACGCCAAGAACATGTTTACCAGCCGTAATAATTGCTGACTGAGCTCGATCCCAAGCTTCCTGAGCAGTTTCGGTGTTAGTTGTTAAATTTTGACTGTTAACCTCTGCCAGAAAGTCGGTCTGCATCGGTCCATTCAGCAACCACCACTTGATCTTAGACTTACGCGTCTCGGTTAATTTCTTTATCGGGGTAACGACATAATCCATGACAAGAAGACGATGTTGTGCCGTGAGGCTTTCACCAGGAATGACTTTACAGTTAGTTACCTTGCCAACATGACACCGCCTGGTCAATAGGTAATCTATTTGGGTTGAATGGAGTCCACTCGCATACGTAATAAGATGCTGCGGACTCTTTTGGAAGAACGTATTCACGATGGCCAGATCAGATGCAATACAGGTTCTTAGGATATTTTCGCCCTCTATATTGCGGCGACCGTGACCAAAACCACCGTGGACACGTTCATACGTATCCGCAGCCTTACCCACGTGACCGTTAAGGTCTCCCCCAACTATGATCACCTCAGTAGATGGTATAGCGAGCAGAACGTCTTCATATTGCTCCCAGAATGACTCCTTTTCGGCCTCGCTACAACCAGCCTGGGGAGCGTAAGCACTGATTAAGTTGGCGATAGCCCCCTCAACCAGTACCTTCACCCGCATCAGGCGGTCGCTGCGTCGATCAACTTCGAGGAGACCATTCCGTAGCTCTTCAGATAAAACTACTGCTACACCAGTTTTACCGGAAGGAGACCCAGTGTATATGAGCTGGTAACCCTGTCCGATGATACGGGACTTATTGCCCTTCCAGCGGGTTTCCTGAAGGAAAGCACACTGGACCCGACGCCTCATGAGTACATCTGTTAGTTCCCTGCATCGTCCGGTTAGAGAGCCAATATTCCACGTTGCAAAGCGGAGTTTCCTTCTGGGTACTTTCTTCTTTAGCCGTGTCCGTACTTGACACGGTAGTCCTCGCCCATTTAACACAGGTGTAGGGCGATGTGCCTGCGCGTCGTTTAGCGGCGACGCCTTAGCAGTACCCAGCAACATCTTTTCCGTCTTCTTTTCATATAAGTGGCAGGTGGCGGCTTTTTAATGGAGCGATTGCCATCTGACCTCCAAAACCCATTTTTGTGGGAAAAGCCAAGGATGAGAGGGGAAAAGATTAGTAGAAAAGGGGGGGGGGGGGTAAGGACACCACTTTCATGGATTGGGAAGGAGTATGACAGTGGTGGCTCGAGGATCCGGGGTCGCGTACCCGTATGCCCAGTACCAATATCGGACAGATATTCGGCCAGACACCCTCTGGAAATATATATATATATATATATATATATATATATATATATATATATATATATAATATATATATATATATATATATATATATATATATATATATATATATATATATATATATATATATATATATATATATATATATATATATATACATATATTAAAAGTAGAAAAGCTAAGTCGTCGTAATAAATATTAAAACCTAAATTTGGTTTGGTGCATTTTTTTACACTTGATGTAAACTTCCTAGTCATGTTTCAACTTTGCAGCTTTTTGGGAGACGTCTGCAATGTGAGTTCTTGAGCGCAGTATCGTATTTCTGATGCGGTTGGCTTACTTAACGCCCAGCATGCTGCGCTCCATCCCTATATAATTCATAAATACTCGAATATACACTCGTGTATCGATACAAATAATTTGGCTGATTGGTTAGAAAAATAAAGTTTGGCTGAATTGTGTACTAAACGTAACAATAGTTCTGGTAATTGATATTTTATTATAAAAAAATGCCCTACTACCCTACAACAAAAGTCTTCATAAGGTATAAATGTAATTTACCCAATAAAATACCCAAGTATTTTTATATATGTATCTGTGTCGATAAAGAATTAATGGCCATAAGCCAAGAGGCTAGTCATCATCATAGCCATTCAATATGATTTCGAAATAAATGTATGTCAGTTCACATCTTACAACGATTATGTAATTTGTATTTTAATTATAATTAAACATTATATTCCTGAAAGTACAAGCACGTATATATTTAATTAATACGCACTATATTGCATGCAAATATATTTTAGCCAAAGTACTGGCTAATATCAGTGCTAGTCCATGATCTCCAAACATATGTCATATCTAGTCCAGGGAGATAGGAATAGAAAAATCGTTTAGGATCGTTTTCAAAAAATCTAACCTAATTTTTTTGTTTGCATAGACATATTATTTAATAACACAAGTATAGTCTGGTATTATATTGTTCCAAACACACTTCCTTCAAAGAGGCCAAGTGGATATTTATTGATTTATTAGTAACATACAATATGATTTATTCTATACAAAACACTTTCTATATACTTCTCATTTCCCCGTATTCTTAGATATTTAAATATTTTAAAATATGTTTTTGTACTGTTTCCATTCGATCCATGTTCTATATTATATTTTTGTTTACTCCTTACCGCCCATTAAAGATATTATTTAAATTTGGAGAGATATTAATTAAATTAATGAAATTTTTTTTCTTAATGCTGCTTCTATGATAACACTTACTTTTGTACGTATGTTAATTTTAATAAATTTTCAAAATGAGAATTGTGCCTCATTTTGATAAAAGTTGCCTTAGTTTGTTATCTAATATTTTTCTCGATCCATAAAAGATTTTTTTGAAATTAAAAAAAGAAATTATTATAAAAATATTGCCAATTAATATTATAGTTAAGAAGATAGAAAATATTAATAAAATTATTTATATTAAAATTATGAAACTTTTTGATTGGAAGTCAAATATACTAAATATATTATATAAATAATTAATTTCCTCATCAATAGATTGAAAGAAAGAGAAGAAATAATCAAATTACATCTAAAAAATGTATGTATCTATCATGCTGCTGCTTCAAATCCAAAATGATGGTTTCTTGAAAAATGATAATTAGTATGTCGTATAAGACATGTTCATAAAAAGATTGTTCCAATAATTACATTTATTGCGTTATTAATTAGCTTTGCAATGCTGTGTTTTCCCTCTCGTCACATAATATGGGTTTTATTGGTGTATAAAACGGTTATTTGCTTACTGTTTCAGAAATATTTATTATTACACGAAATGGAAGAGAAATGTCATCAACTTGCGTCAATTTAGGAATACCATTAAAGTTTCATCTTATTTTAAAAATGAAAAAGTTATGCAATAGCAGTTTATCAGAAGATAATAATTAAATTTGATATGTTGTTATGTTTCAATATAAATTAAATTTTTTACTCGTGCAACGCCGAGACTTTTTTCGTGCTTTTGCTGTTGCGTGGGAGGATTCTCAAATCCTTTTACAAACGTCCAAGAAAGTTGGAAAGCCAAGAGTGCGCATAAAATGGTCGCCTGAACTTAATAAATTTATCATGCGTACCTACTACCAGTAAAATTAGAAACAAATATGACTGTATACAGATCATTATTACACCAAAAATCCACATGTCACAGAACAAAGGGAAACTGATCAAAGACGACTTATCGTAAGAAATAAACTATTAAGTTAAGACAATTTAACAGTCTTAAAAGATGAAGTGAAGCTAATTTTAGATCGAGAAGAAAATGAGGATACATAAACGCATCCAATATTAGAATTAAATCAGATAGCAATGCCCAAATATACTCTCGTGGTCTAGCGGTATACCAGAATTTAAAGTACTTATTTATAAAGTCTATAACGGTATTTTCTAGCTCCCAGTATAATTTTTTTTTTTTTTCTCTTCATAAACACCAAATATAATCAGATTATTGCTTTGTGTGTAGCTGTCGAAATTTTTTTTTATCATTGTATTTTTGACATTGTTTCACTATCCAAATAAGAACATTTTTCAGTTAAGCTTTGAATAATAGTTGTTTTTATTTCTTCTGCAATTATACCCCTTAATTCAGATTTCAATTGCCTAATTTCTTGCAACATATTTTCTAAGAATTTCTTTATTTCATCCATGTTTATTTTGATAAGCGGGTAAATAACGCCCGCTCATTAATATATCGGCAACTAATTAATTATATTATATTATACTTTTGTCGTTAGATGGCGCGACGCTACTGTCAAGTGAGTGTCCATGACTTTTCAAATATTTAAACAAGTTGGTGCTCCTGATACCGACCGTTTCGAAACGCCATTACTGCAGTACAGAACAGAACAGATACCGACCGTTACTATGAATGAGCAGCTAGTTTTTGCAACGTGCACAAAAAATGTACAAAAAAATCTAATTTAGTTTATTGACACACTTAATTCACAGTATTTTTGCTAGTTTAATGCTCTCCCTATTTCTTGCTGTATAATTAATCCATTTGATTGCTATGCGGGCCGGGTGGAAAGGCATAAGTTTCTGCAAATTTCTCTTTACGTAGGTTTTAATTCCCGAGACTTAATATTTAATTTATTGATCCCTGTTTAAAATCACTTAATTAGTCACTTTATTGTTACTATTGTTCTCTATTTGTATTTTTAAATACAATTAAACTGCGGATCCGATGTTAACCGTGCCCCAGTGGCTCCCTCTTCTCCTCTTCACATACAATAGGAACGTTAAATTAAGTTACGGCGTTCAAAAAATCTTCTCTTTTTTTTGTTGTATGAGTATTTGCTTACTTTGTGTCTTTTAAAAATTACACGTGTATTCTCTCATCTATTTCACTAGGTGCACAGTCTCCATAGCCAGTAGGTTATGTATTTTATTATGAACAATTAAAGAAGCTTCTTAATGAGGTAACTTAGGTAAAACACTTAAGTTTGTTTTCCAAAAAGAAACAAAATTATAGTTTTAAACTTTATTAAATTACAAACTACATAAATGACGGGGAGAAAATTTTATATAACATTAAACTTATATTTTATGCTTCAATTGTGTCCAATATCCACTTCATGTATTTTCTAACATCGGTGTATACAGCTGGAGATGAAGAGCCGCACAGCGCCGGGCCATGAGACACAATACCGTACTGAACAATACGCTCAGTGTTGTTATATTTATCGCTGTACATGAGAGGACCTCCTGAATCACCTTGACATGAATCACTTCCTGTGTTGCCAGCCAAAATAATCCTGCAAACATAAATCAAAGTCTATTTTAATAACTTAATCGCTACAACTTATTTAAAACAAAATCATTATAGCAATACGCAATTGTAGTATATATCCATATAGTACATGATATGTTTCTACATAATATTTAACAAAAACACCGAATTTTTACGAGTATACATAGAACCCAAGGTCAGCAGATATACTTTAGAGACATTATAATCGATCACTGACGGAACCCAACAACTAGATATATAAATTTTTATATTTTATAATTTAATTACTGGATATATAAATTTTTATGTTTTTTTATTTAATTTTCATTCCCTGTGCTTACTCTGCTATGTGCGGGAAACAGCGTGAATCTAAAATAAATGAATTAATGTAGCTTAATTAATTATATGATATACCTCTCATAAAGAGTCTCCGCATCTGTCTATAACTGCGACGATTGTGAGCCCGATTCCCACTCGGAGAGAATGAGTTATTTTCTTTTCCTCGCTCTAGTAACAAGTCAATACGTGACGTTGAATTTCGTCCTTCAAACACGTAATGTCCCAAAATTTGAATAGTGGGTAACGGAGTGTATTAACGCTAGATTACCTCAGCCTACCCTGTTATATTGCTATTTGAGGGATAGAGCGTGAAGCTACTAGTCTTGCCATAAATACTGTTACAAATAAAAATAAACAAATCGTCGCCGGGCCCTAACGCTCGATCCACACAATCTTGGTTAGAAGCTGAAGACAATCCATCATCTACTCCTGATCTTAACCACTAGATTATGATTTATGGTCAATTTTGAGAAATGGTGAATATAGTCAAAGTTTGCTCTAAACGCCATAATGATTTGGAGTCTAAAACAATCCATACGATTGGCAGTGAAGAGATTTCCCATAGAAACTACAAAACTAAACTAAACGTACAATAGCTGCGAAGGGCTATATTGCAGTGTCTAATGGAGGCCACTTTGAAAAAGCTTAATATATTTTAATGGTTTTACATTAATATATTCAACTAACACACTTTGTAACTATTTGTAATAGATTTGTTATTATTTAATAACAGTGGTTTGTGTAGTGCACTAAAAATATTAAATGTATTTATTAATTTGTTTCCCCCTACTGTGTCATGTCTGTGAGTTGATACGTTTAATCAACTTGAGCCGCTCAGTCTTCTTTATATAAAACTAACTACTGCAAAGCACATTAATCGGACCATAACGTAAGCGTATCAACAAGGGACCAGCTCACGAAAGGCGACGCAGTGCGCCCTCTACTTGCCGTAACGCACGGCTCACCGTACAATAGCTTACGTTTCCTTGTCCGTAATGTTGATATTTTACTTAAGATATATTTTTGAAATATATGTCTCGATATGTCGATACCTTTAAAAATATCAATATCGAAGCACGACATTTAGAAAGAAAATTTTATTATTTTGAAATAATACTAAAAAGTAATTTATATTTGTTTACATCAATCTGTACAAAATTATAATTATAAGTAATTTTGTTTTGGATATTAAATAATATATAAACAAGGAATAGGGAAAAAACATAATGTAGTTTAAATAAAGTACAAATAATGATGTTACTAACTTTTTGTTGATATAATAATTTACAAATAAACTTATTATCGAAATATCGACTATCGGGCCCTTACCGTGCGCTACACTCGGCGTTCAGGTACTAATTGACCTAGTACCGCCCAGCTAGTAGCCAGTGGACGGCGAGTTGATACGTTTACGATCCGATTATGAGTTGATATGTGTGCTATGACCGTAAATCTGCCATTCTGTTTATTTTTTTGTTGCAGAGTCAGTCAACTAACCTTTCTGCATATCCTTCTAAGACAATACATCTTTTTCTTGGCTTATTGGATTAGCTTACTTTTAAAAAGCAGTGTCAATTTTTTCCGTCTCAAAAAGCCAAAACGGAGATGCGTTTGATATTAGTAAATATCTTTTTAGTTTTTACCAATAACCGTAATAACAAACTTATATAGTGTCCAAATCTTACGGTTGATTCCTGTTAGCCGTATCTTTCGCCCAAACTCGTACGGATACTTTTTTAAGTATCATCGATCTAGATCCGGTTTCCGTGATGCCCCAACCAGCTACTGT
Organism: Dione juno; assembly: GCA_037127375.1. NCBI lineage: Eukaryota > Metazoa > Arthropoda > Insecta > Lepidoptera > Nymphalidae > Dione > Dione juno. Next base: position 3,926,640 of record JAXRJS010000067.1, read on the forward strand.
GACCATTTTCCCGATCAAATCAGAGTTGAGAAGATCTTTATATACGGGAAGACAAATCGATGCTACATTTTCTGTAAGTCAAATTGAGGAAAATGAATATCGAATCTATTGCACAAAAACTACTTTCGAAATATGTTTAATATTATAGTACTTACGAAAACCAAAGTTAATTTCACCGTTCACTCGAAGCAATGCGATATCATTTACGACTTCTGGAGTAATATGGAAATTTTTATGAATTATAGATTTTTCAACTGCTAAATTCTAAAACAAGTATAACAAAAAATATAATAGAAAGTATATTGAGGGTAGGAGTGAAAGTGATAACATCTGTTCAGAAAAGCTGATTTATTAAATTTAAAAATAAATAAACAATAAGTGACATTTTTTGCAAAGTTACGCTTTTGTGATTAATACTACCTGCCTGCAAGAGAAATCACTATTATACTTTGCATTTATTAAGTGCCGAAAATATACAGTCAACAAGATTTATTTACTACTAAGATAAATAAGTTTCACCATGACTTGTACAAGACAGCTTCACCAGTCTCAACTTCATCTCTGGGAGCTGAATTCCATCAGTGTAAAATCCTCATTTTATCACTTCTGAGCATTCTACAGCGTCAAGTTGAGTTTTTGGATAATGAGATACGCAAGAGATGAGAAGAATACATAAAGTTTTATTATTTCACGGGGTCCTAGAACAATATTCTGAAGACATTAAAACCAGCATCACCGGGTTGATTGGAAAACAGTTGGTGTTGCCTAATTTTTATTCGTCTAGCACAGACTTCATATCACTTGGCTAGATCTTCTGAAAAGCCCAGGCCTGTTGTTATTAAGTTTGCCGAAGTCTCAACACAGGACATGTTAAGCCAGTCAACAAAGTTATGGTTCCCCGTACCAAAGGACTGGCAAGAAAATAGTATCTACTTCAGTCTCATTGTTTCTATTGCTGATATATATTAATTACAATTCTGTTTGTCTGTTTATAATTAGATTACACTCACAAGTTGTTATTGATTCCTATGTTCTTTTTTTAAAATTATTTCTTCGATTTTAAACGATAAAAATTATATAGTATCGTATAGAGACTTTGCTAGTTAGTTAGCTCGTTTGTTTTGGTTGACACAGGTGTTAGTGAGAGTTTCTTATTTTGGTTTTAATTATTTTTATTATTCTGCATTGGAGATATTTTAACGTTCTATAAGGTTCCTTTTTAACAAGGTAGTTGTTTTAGCAAGTGTTTGTGTTGCTAATAACGTTACATTAAGTAGTTTAAATCAGGTATGGTATTTTTTTTCTATTTTATTATTTCATAATGGATCGCCATCCATCCTCCTCCTGAACATCCTGATACTGGAGATGGGCAAGGTGATGATTTACCTAAAATACTGAATGTGCGACAAAAAAAAACGATTATTAACCCATCTATTGCGACACCCTACTAATCCATTGCCCTTGCATCAACGCTATCAAATACTGTTGAGCGACTTTTAACCGTTTGGAATGGATAGTAGAAAGCAGAAATATCTTAGCTCCCTCTCATTTTGAATATAGAAAGGGGTTATGCACTGCAGATAGTCTCAGAATTTTCACTACAGACATTCTACGAGCTTTTGCCAAAGGAGAGAGAGGGATTTAGTGGGTGTTTTTCTGGATGTTGCATATGATAATATTCTTCTTCCGGCACTTCAGCAGAAACTGCATAAGTTGAGTATTCTGTCGAGGTTGTCTCATTTCATATGTAACTTGCTAACCGATCGAACGGTATTTGTTTTAACATCCACTTCTGACTATATCCCCCAGACATGTATCAAAAGGACTTTCTCAGCGTTCAGCTCTTAGTCCTCTGCTGTATGACATCTACACACATGAGCTCGAATTGTCTATTAGTAGCTTTTGAATCATCCTTTAGTATGCTGATAACATTATCCTCTATTACAGCTTGAATTCTGTAGAGAACATAACTTACCGCCTAAATACTGCTTTGCACCATATTAACTATTGGATGAAGGATCATGACGGGCCTTACATTATCTAAGTTTCAGGTAGTAGTATTTACCTAAAAGAGGAGTACTCCAAATTTTCATATTATACGTAATGGTATTCCCATTCAAGTAGCGGAGAATGTAAAATTTTGGGCATGATACTTGATAAGTGACTGAATGGAATTGCTCACGCTGAATAACTCAGCAAAACATGTGAAAAGGGCATTAATTGGTTTAAGAGTGGTATCTGGCGTGTGATGGGATGCACACCCTTATACTCAGTCTTCTGTTCGGTGCTTATTGATTCTGTTCTGTATTGATTATGCTTTATATATTCTGGACCCCTTTAAAAAAGTAACCACGCCAGAGTAATCAAGCATATTATATTGTTTATGAGCCCGAAAATAAATGACAGCTCCCCAACCAGTCCGACCAGTACGATCACTTCAAATAGGGTGAAACTCTGGCAATTAAAAAGCAGTCGATGGCAAACAAGGCGAGAAAATTGCAAAGCTAGTGCACTGGCATTGCAATTTCCTATCATGATGTAATATTTTTTTCTATAATATAAATTTATATAAAAATTTATTATATATTATAGAATTTTTATATATTTATATAAAATATATAAAAAATCTATAATATAATATAAATAACTGTTATTAACTCTCTAGTCATTAAGCTGTATGATACTCATGCGCCTGTTAAACCACTAACGGAAGATATAAAAACCAGAAAAGAAAACTAGTGCAAACACTAAATATGTCAAAGCTCGCAATAAATGTAACAGGGTGTATAGCGATAAACAACGATGTCATATCCATAACTCGGTTGTTAAAGAAGAAGACCTAGAAAGAGTCTGGAATTTTCTGAAGTCACTTGAAGTTGGAAAAGCAAAACAACACACTTATCCTAGTAAAATTGATTTAAATAAGCTTACCCACCCTGACAAATCCCTTTTTCAACTTCGCACAATTCACTGAAAGTGATGTTAAAGAGAATATAATTGCCATTTCTTCTAATGCTGGCTAACTGCTTCAGTCGTAAGATTATCATTGCTATCCTTGGATTCCTGTTTGAACGTCAATCCTGAATTTTCCATAAATAGTAATACTTTTCCTTCTTTTCGCAAAGAGGCTAAGTTATACCTTTGCCAAAAACAACGTAATCAACCACTTGTCTGATTACCGACCGATTATATGCATATACCCTTCTTATGCAAAGTCCTTGAATGTCACAACAAGCTATTAAATTTTTAGGCAAATTACTGTACGTGATTTACCGTCTGTATTGCTTCATCGTACAATAGTTTCTTTAACCGACAAAGTCAAAAATTTGGTATTATTTTTGACCAATATCTATCTTGGAAGCCACATATTAGTGAAATAAGTCCGAAAATATATGCGTTACTACGTCGATTACCTAATTTTGTACACGACCTAACTAAGGTTACGCTAGCACAAGACGGAGGGACCTCTTTCTTCCAATTCTTGACTATGCCGATTGCTGTTATCTTTTTTTAAAAGAGGAACAATTAAATAAACTTGAGCATCTCCAAAATATCTGTTTAAGGTTCGTATTTGGACTTGGAATAATTTGGAATGATTTAAATTTTTATATGAATCACATCAATCCGTCTGCCTATGGAATTCCTTATCATTAACCATCAGAGAGTCGAAAACCCTACAAGCTTTATAATAAATGTTAAACTTTAAGTAGTGCTAATTTAAATTGATTATATATGTATTTATATAAATATGTATAAATGTATGTAGGTATGTATGTATTTATGTACTTATATGCGTATTTATATATATTAGATTGTGTTTATATATATTTGATTATGATGCGATTTTTATGTATTTATTACATTAGTACACCCCTTCCCATTTCGTTAAAACCTCTCCTCCACCCAAAGGGTGCCTGGAAGAGATCGCTCATTTAGCGATAAGGTCGCCTGTTGTACAATCTTTAAAACAAAGAGCAGATTGTTTACTTTATATCTTATTGGTGTACAATGAAGAATATTTTACTTTACTTATTAGGTCTTTTGAGAAAGTAAAAATTTCATTTAAAAATATTTTTACCTGCAGATGACTTTCGCATACAAATGTAAGGTGTTCCCCTTCACAATCAGTTTCTGTGCGTATGTCATATTCACCAAGACGGACACCTCCGATTACTTTATTTGAGACACAATGTGCGGCAGTTAATATATATTTGGAATTAATAATCGTTCCTCCACAGCCAAAATCTACTTTTCTACCTATGAAATTATATATAAAATAATATTGATTTATGAAAAATTTTGGAATTTGATTCTAAAGGTAACATGCTATGAAGGAATATGCAAAAGCATACAGTAATAAATCAGACACGTTTTTTAACATATATCTTGCTTTATACTGCTATCTTTTAGACTAGCGTGGTATCCCTAGCAGACTAATCCAGGAGAATGGACCCCCATACGCTATGGTCCCAACATTCCGATCACATAACAGTTATTGCTGTAAACAAAACTTTTTTGTTTACAGCAATAACTGTTATGTGATCACGCGGGTGTTACACTCTCTTCTAAAGATTCCATGACCTTTCTACAATAGCGTGACAAAAGCATGAGATATTTTAAATAAAATCATAGAGCACATCTTCTCGAAAGCACCTTTTTAAAATTAGTAATATTTTTACGGTGTCCTTAACGTCACCTCACCTCATTATACTTACCGAAAAATATACTATCGTTCTTACCCGATGCCTTATAAATTCTACTTTATTTTTTATATTAGAAATAATTACCAGTTGTAGTTTTTTCAATATATGAGATGAGTGCCATCCAAGGAAACTCGTAAATATGCGCAAAGTCCCCTCCAACAATGCGATCTTCTACGTACTTGCCACAAGTTTCTGGAAGGAGCCCAATGTTACTATGTCTTGTATAATCGTTTTCATCAGACTGTGATTGTGCCACTCTGCCACCCAGGGATGGATGTGAGACAATTTCCGCAGTTTCTACTTGGAAGTCAGAACAACAAACCTGATACAACAATTAAAATACATGTAGGTGTAATTTATACACAAATACAAGAATAATAGTAATAATTTACAAAACTTACAACGTACGATATTATACACTTATGACTAGATTTAGAAAACATCATCTACGTTCTTGTACTAAAAGATTAACAATACCTAAACATGAAGGGGTAAGAGGTCTGATAGACATTAAAATTTTAAATTATAATAACAATTTACTTACATAATATATGAAATGTACATAAAGTAGCATCTTTGGAAAGTTCATAATCAATTTAAAGTTGTCATAAAGTTAGTGATATGCTGTATGTTAAATGGGGTATCAAACGAGACTATATGACGTTCTATGACATAGGTAGATGATACTGGAGGACGAGCACGTTTACTTAGTTAGGGCATATGTCGTTGTTGACACGTAAGGTTTGTCGCTGGGTACTCTCTATTTACTAACTAGTGTCCACGTATACGGTACGTACCTGTGGTGCAGGGCGATTGTTAGCCCACGTTATTCCACAAATAGAATGTAAGAATTTTTTATTTATTGTTTCATTTATATTTCGGTATATAGCTAAACTTGCTGCTTCCAGACATGACGGTATAGTTATACAATCGTTCTTGTCTCTGCATGTTTCTGTAATAAGGTGTAACTTTAATGAAATTTATATTTGCGTAATAATTTCATCAATATAAATTTAACTTTTACTATCTACTACGTCTTGAATAAGAATCTGTATAAATGCAAGTTTGATCATCAAAGTAAATAATTCTCCAATGTTCTTAATTAAAATCAAAATGTTCAAATTAGCAGGGAGGGCAGAGGGAACCATAGTTTGAAGGAATTTAGTGCTAAGACACTCCCCGCACCCACTTTCTGCCATACGAGGCATTGCGTGTTGAATGACGGAGCTCAATACCGCGCTTTACCTGATGACGATGATCAAATTTTTAAAAAATCATTATCTTTGAGTGGGAATCCAACCCACAAACCGCCCCGCTTACAAAAAGACAATTAATATGTTAAAGATAAAAATAACAGTGGAAAACGAAACTTGACCGATGTTTTTTACTAATACAATATATAATGTAATAAAAAAATGTAATATTCGTTGAATTTTGTTTTGTTCCTATTTTGCATAAACGTTAACTAATGAAATTTGTCGGTAAACTGTTTCACTTTTATATTTTTATTTTTCTATTTTAGGCATGAAAAAGATTCAGTGCTTAGTAAATTCAAAGTTAAATATTTCCTTCTTTCTTTGGATCCTATCAGATCGGCAGCTTATTTTAGTTTTAATAATATCTTTGATAACTACAAGTTATCAAAGATTTGCAAATATTCAAGTTCAAACTACAAATGTAACTGCTTAAAAAACAATTGAAAAGCTAACTTTGGCTGTAAGTTTATTAAAACTTTAAAAATTAAAACATTACTTACTTTTACAATAAATATTCTCCAAATTGTACAAAACTAAGACACTAATAATTAAATAAAACTTAATCATTTTGTCTTATACTCTTTACACTCGACTATACACTTGCCCCGATGAGTATTACACTAGTACTGATCAACATGTACCTCAACATCGCTGGAAATGCGCTGAGATAGATAACCTTTTTGACTTCAGTTTTATCCTTTTTGGTAGATCGTATTACTAAACAAACAAGAGTTCATACGAATATAAAAAAGGTACTCGTATGTATTATTAAAATTATTTAGAAATTCACTCATGCTAAATCGTTTATAGAGTTCATAGAGAGACATTTTCCAGTAGCCATCGAGAGTGCCATATGGAAGCACTCCCAGCAGTTTGAAATTGATAAAATATATTTTACGCTGAAAAACCACTTCCATATCTCATATGCACAGATAATAGAATAGATACAAGAATACATATCGCATAGAACAAGAAAAATATTACATAAGATGCGTTAGAGCATGCATTTGTTGTAAATATTGCTCAATCGCTCTTGCCAATTAGTCTTTAATATTATTTTCAAGCTACATCGAAATTCGTACACGCAATTTGTTACAACTTATTATTTTGAACTGACATTTCCTCAACCATGACACGTCATTTCATTAGGAAAAATTGGTGAAGCCTGTTAAACTAGTAGAGAAGTATCATTTCTAGTATTAGGTAGTTAATTAGGTAAGAAGCTTAGGTTTGGTTTCTAAAAAGAAACAAAATTATTGTTTTAACCTTTATTAACTACTCACTATACAATTGACAAGAAGAAAATTTTATATAACATTAAACTTATATTTTATGCTTCAATTGTGTCCAATATCCACTTCATATATTTTCTAACATCGGTGTATACAGCTGTGGATGAAGAGCCGCACATATTTGGGCCTAAAGACACAATACCGTACTGAATAATACGCTTAGTGTTGTTATATTTATCGCTGTACATGAGAGGACCACCTGAATCACCTTGACATGAATCTTTTCCTGCATCGCCAGCCAAAATAGTCCTGATAACATAAATAACAGTCTATTTTAATAGCTTAATCGCTACAATTTATTTAAAACAATACCATTATAATAATACGCTATTGTATATTTGAATATCTCTACGCTATTGTATATCTATATATCTGTATAGAACATAATATATTTTTACATAATATTTAATAATAACACAGAATTCATACGAGTATTATGTATACTGGAACCCAAAGACAGTAGATATACTTTAGAGACATTATACTCTATCATTGCCGGAACCAATCAACTAGACTGGATATATTAATTCATTCATCATGAATTTTCATTCAATTTTCATTCCCTGCGCTTACCCTAAAATAAATAAATTTCTTCATTTATTTTATGATATACCTCTCATAAAGAGGCACAGTGTCTGTCTGTGGGCCCGATTCTTACTCGGGGAGAATAAATTATCTTCATTTTACCTTTTTCCGAGTTGATATTTATGCTTCTTCTTCTTCCTGGCATTAGTCCCGGCTTTTTGCCAGGGTCTGCCTTCCGACTAAGACCAATCGGTCCATATGAGTGGCGAAGTGGTTTTTTGTGGAGCGATTGCCATCTGACCTCCAAACCCATTACTGGGAGAAACCAGGAAAGGAAAGGGAATAAGAGGCAGGAAGACTTTGGAATATAGGGGAGGGACACCACTTACATGGATTGGATCGGGTTATGAAAGTGGTGGCTCGAGGTCCCGGGGTCGCGTACCCGTATGCCGGAAACCAAATATCGGACAGATAATTGGCTAGACACCCTCTGAGATGCCAACGCCACGCGGTGTTCCCAGGCGGTCACCCATCCAAGTACTGAACGCGCCCGACGTTGCTTAACTTCGGTGATCGGACGAGAACCGGTTGATATTTATGCTATTACTGTTAATCTGCCATTCTGTGTACCTTTTCGTTGAAGAGTCTGTCAGCTAAGTGTGCTCGGCATATCCTTCCAAGACAATACATTTCTTTCGTAGCTTATTGGAACAGCTTACATTTAAACAGCAGTGCCAAAAAGCCAGAATGGAGATAAGTTTGATATGAGATAATATCTTTTTAGTTTTTATCTAATACCATAATAACAAAATTATATAGTGTCCAAATCTTACTGTTGATTCTTGATAAATATATCTTTCGACCGAACTCGTACGGATACTTTTTTAAGTATCTTCGATCTAGTTCCATTTTCCACGATGCCCCAACCAGCTACTGTGACCATTTTCCCGTTCGGATCAGAGTTGAGAAGATCTTTATATACGGGAAGACAAATCGGTGCTACATTTTCTGTAAGTCAAGTTTAGGAAAATGAATATCAAAGAAGATCTATTGCACAAAAACTACTTTCGAAATATGTGTAACATTGTAGTACTTACGAAAACCAAAGTTAATTTCACCGTTCACTCGAAGCAATGCGATATCATTTACGACTTTTGGAGTCTCACGGTAATTTTTATGAATTATAGATTTTTCAACTGCTAAATTCTAAAACAAGTATAACAAAAAATATAATAGAAAGTATATTGAGAGTAGGATTCATTCCTACCCTCAATATACTTTCTGTTATAACTGATAACAATTGTTCAGAACAGAATGTCCAGGAAAAATCCTGGCCCAGCTGCTGGGACCTCAATTAAAACCATTAAGTTTGGTATATTTTTACATAGGAACAAAATTAATGATATCACCAATTAATGGTGTTAAGAATACCACCCTTTGTACCGTCTTTTGATTTATCCCCATTCATGCCGATTGAATTTTCAGAGTAAATGGATGCCCCTTTTTTCTTTGGAACTCAAAAGCATCTTAAAGATTTGACAGACACTAGTCCAGGACAAGACGGTGTCCCTTATACTTTCAATAAGAGGTTTAACGAAAAATCTAAGGTTTACTTCATAAAATTAACAAATAATATCTGGAAATCACAAATTGTCATCCCTATTCTTAGCCAGGGCAATGTTTCTCTGACCCTTCAGCCTACATACCCATTGCTACTTTTTTTTTTGACGCTGGGAAAAAATGACATTACGCATCCCGGGGGACGGGCGAGGGGTATATGGGACTCCCCGGTAAAGTCGTTCCCGGTATATCCACTAAAAATACCCAGCGACACTCTGACCTCACCTGCGTGGAGACGGCCTGGGAGTCCATAGCGTCCAGGCCCTCGCCGGTGACTGCCCACCCCTCACACCCCTCCCTAGTGGGGAGGGGTCTTTACAATGGCCGGAGTGCACGGCCATTGTAGCCCGACGAGTGGGGTGATCCTTGAGATGCGGGCGGTGGCGCCCCCGCGCCTGTCGCCCGCTGATCACCCCCAGGGGCGGACAAGGACGGACGTTGAGTCCGCCGTCTTCCACCCCTTCTTCGTCTGTGATTCTCTGTCATTCTCTCGTATGCGCTTCGCCGCCTCCTTCTGTGACATTACGTCCTCACAGAAGGAGGCTACCGCCGCCCATGCCTAATCCCTGCTAAGCATGGCGGCGATCACGCTAGGGAGCGTGAAGTCCTCCCCGACAGCTGCCACCAGGGCGCGGTGAAGCTCGGACCACGATGGGCACACCACTAAGGTGTGCTCGCCGCATCCACCGCGGCCCCGCAGTGGTGGCACGCTGGCGATTCCTTCCTCCCGATCCGGTGCAGGTACGATCTGAAGCATCCATGCCCAGACAGCACCTGCACAAGACGTAAGGAGAGCCAGTACCCCAAGACGGGCCCGATGGCATCCAGCAGCCGTCGCCCGAACGGCGCGGAGATGAGGTCCTCCGCCCAATGCCGAGTGACGGCGTTCCTCACCTCCCGGCGGATTGCCTCACGCTTCCCGGGATCAGGGCGCTGGTTCAGCGTCCTCTGACCCGCCGTCCACTCGTACACTCTGGCGAGAACCCAAACCTCGAGCTCCCAAGGATGAGTTGTCGCCAGAACGCAAGCTGCCGCAAAACTCACTGTCCGATACGCCCGTGTCATCCGCTGTGCAATGGCCCTTTGTGGCCTGTGGATGGCAGCGGCGTTCTCCCGTCGGCACAGTGAGTCCGCCCATATGGGAGCCCCGTAGAGGGCCATGCTCTTCAGTATGCCGGCGTACAGACGCCGGCATTGATCGCCGGGGCTCCCGATGTTCGGGAGGAGCCATGAGAGGGCACCCGCTGTCCTCAGCAAGCGCGTCGACAGCACACTGAAGTGTGCGCTGAAGCGCCACTTGCTGTCGAGCACTAAACCCAGATATTTCATCTGGGCCTTCACCTCGATGCGGACACCCTCCACGAGGAAATGGGATTCCGGTGGTTGGCGCTTCCTAGGTCCGTGGAAGAAAACGGCCTCGGTCTTGTGCAGCGCCACTCTCAGCCCTAGGCGGGAGATTCGATCCACCACAAGTGAACCTCCCGCCGAGGCCAAGCTGGCCGCCTCTCTGAAATTTCTCCCCAGGGCAGTTAATAGAGTGTCATCTGCATAGCAGATGACAGATGTGCCACGAGGGAGATTGCCCCACAAGAGCCAGTCGAAGCTGATGTTCCACAGGAGCGGTCCTAGAACAGAACCCTGTAGGACACCGGACTCGACGCTGTAACTGCGGAGCTGGCCCGACTTGCTGGCTAGGCGGACTATGCGACCTTCCAAATAGTCCGCCATTAGCCCCCGCAGATACTGAGGCACTCCGTGAAAGCGGAGCGCCTCCAGTACGGTGGTGTGGGGAGTTGAAAGCGTTGACTATGTCCAACGACACAGCCAACAGTCCATCCCCCGCAGCCATCGCCTCCCTTACTTGTCCCTTGAGACGGGACAGGGCATCCACCGTCGAACGCCCAGCTCGAAAACCGAACTGAGCGTCCGCTAGGTCCGGGCCAATTGTGCACAAGTGCTTATTGACACGGGCGGCGAGGATCCTCTCGAACAGTTTACCGACCTCATCGAGCAAAACGATGGATCGGTATGCCGTGGGGGAGTCCGGCCGGCGGCCGCCCTTCCTTTCGAAGATGGCACAATTGCAACCTCTTGCAAGTCAGAGGTCAGGTCCCGGCTCCGGACTACGATAAAGTACCAGCATCGTACGTCCGGAGGCAGATACGCGAGGACTCTGTCAGGAGATGATAAGAAAGATACGAGGCCTCCCTCACAGGGTCAGTCACAAAACTGTTCTTACCAGACGTCAAGAAAGCATACAAGCTGGTAAGAAAGATCAGTTTAACACCCACTGACACCCAACTGCTGACTGGCCACGGAGGCTTTGCTGCCTACCTGCACAGATTCCATTTAAGAGACAGTCCATCATGTGTCTGCGATCCGCAATGTGAGGAAACGGTAGTCCACATCATCCTGGAATGCCCCAGATATGGCGCTGACAGAGCTATGCTGGAGGCAAACATCAGCCAACATCTAAACCAGCATGCACTTCAGTCCATCTTGGAGGCAGACAACATCATAGAACCTTTCCTCATATTCGCCAGAAAAGCCGTAAAGTTAGCCACACAAAGAAACAGCTCGCCAGTCACTCATCCCCCCGCACCAGTACCGCCACCACTCACACAACCACAACCAACCCCTGTACAAATGCCTCCACAACAAACAACACTAACACCATATACACCAGTATCAACTACACTCACACGCCACATTCTCACCAAGATCCCTCAAACCCACTGCTAAAGAAAATTAACATAATGCAAAATACAATATGCAAACTCCTCACCGGGACGCATCCACCGCAGAGCATACCACCTGCTCCAGCCCAACACACAGTCTTAGACGTGTTTCAGGAATGGGCTAAACATGAAAATCCCGGTATATCAGTTAAGAGTGTAGCCCTTTTCATGAGAGAAGGCGCAGAGCTATACCCACCCTGGGTATAGCCTTTAGTCGCTCGGAACAACCGAATAAAGTCCAATTGTTACCAGGACTAACGGTCCTACTCAAAGGAAACTCATCAACAAAAGCGGTAGATCGAGACAAGATCATATCGCTAACCTGGAGCATGGGCAAGGACACTCCCTGCCGACTGCTGCGGTTACAAAACAAGATGATCGCACTGTTCGAATGGGAAGAGGAGCCCCCCTTCAGCCAAATTGACGCGTTTCTTCAAAGAGTAGGGGACCGTGAAACCGGAGGGAACCAAATGACCATCAGCGTAGACTCAATGAGTGTTGGTATGACTGGTTGAATGACTCTGTATGGTATACAGAGGCGGCATAGCCGATTACTTTAGATGCCTTAGGGCCTGCCACATCCACCATATAATAGTCTACGAGAATAGAGGAGAGGATTTAAGCTTCTTGAAAGATAAACTTCCTCTCCACAATAGACTCCCGAGGAACAGCAACCGAGTGGATCCGAGCGACTACAGAAACAGCTGTACCCTAAATCTGCTACCCCAAACACCACTCAAAAAATCTCAACTGACTCATCATCAGCGGCACTGGCGAAAGTCATCCTAGGCAGAGTCACTCAAAGGGACATCACTCCTCCAACTCAGTATCTAAGCCCCTCAAAAATGTGACAGACCAGCATGCAGGAGACTGCGGTCAAAGCCTTCTTTGGCACCCACCACCAACGGGGCCCAGAAGGACACCGCGGCGGCATGCTGAGGCACAGCAGGGGCAAGATAACACTACCAGAGTTCCAATCAGCGAGAAACCCACGTGAACATGCGATAAACGCATACATCGAGTTCCTTGCCATTATAAAGGCGACCCGCGAGGTTAGCACAACCATCTGCAGCAAGATCTTTCTAACCTTCGAGAGGGGTAACATCAGCCTGCTTGAAGTCGAACTCGATGAAGCCGAAGCCGCCATCTACGACAACAACAGTTCCTGCGTACTACATGGTAGAATGGAGGGACACTACATGGCGGCATATAATAAGACCAAAGGCTTTGTGGAACTGGTTAAAACACAAGGACGAGGAGACAGACCCCAAAAATTTCAAACACCCGAGAGTGACCCAGTGGTGGTAGTGGCCGAATGCACGAGGGTGATGCTGGACGATAGCATACTCGAAACAGCAAAAGCCATTTCGAGAGATCCTGAGCTGGGTGCAGCTTTCGTGAGTTAGGAGCTGCCAAGACTGTCCTGGGTAAATGGGGTCCCGGGGTGTGGTAAGACGACTCGCATTGTCGGGCACTTCGATGAGGAAACGGAAATAATAGCAACTACTACAGTCGAAGCCGCGAAAGACCTGAGAGAGAAGTTGGCACACCGCATCGGCACGGATGTGCGAACTATGGCCTTGATCCTAGTAAATGGTTTCCATGAGGGTGCGGTTTGCGCAGAATGGCGAGAGTGTCGGCCGTCATATCCATTGCCCACACAGGGGCCCCATATAGGGCTATGGACTGCACGATTCCCACATATAGCCACCTACAAGAGGCGCTCGGGCCCCACAAGTTGGGAAGCAACGTTGAGAGCGCGCCCGCTGTACCCATCAGTTTGGGTGCCAGCTGCCGGAAGTACGGCCCGAATTCCCATCGGCAGTCGAGCACCAATCCCAGATACTTCATGGAGGACACGACAGCAATCCGGACCCGCTGACCTCGATGTGTGATCCCTGCGCCGGCGCGCATCGAGGGCCATGGAATAGCATAGCCTCCGTCTTGTGTAGGGCTACATCCAACCCCAGGCGCCGGATGCGGCTCACCACATGTGACACCGCAGCAGTGGCTACCAACGTCGCTTCCCTGTGCGAGCTCCCCCATGCAGTGACAAGCGTATCGTCCGCATAACACGTTAATTCGGCGCCTGACGGTAGCTCACTTCTCAGCACCCAATAGCCAACAGCCCCGTAGCCAGTGTTCCACAGAAGTGGTCCCAAGGCCGATCCTTGTGGAACACCGCACGACATGAAGTGCCGACCGGCACAGTCACCTCTTTCGGCTCTTTCCCACTCCTCACGAGGAGATTGTTGCCCACACCCAGGGTGCACCAGCCCAGAGTCTTCTCATCCTTCAGAAAAAAAAAAAAAAAACCAGCAGCCACTGAGCACTCGGGGAGGTTTTCTGCCAGTCCGACCAGCACGATCATTTCAAATAGGGTGAAACTCTGGCAATTAAAAAGCAGTCGATGGCAAACAAGGCTTGAACAAGGCAAGGAAATTGCAATGCTAGAGCACTAGCATTGCATTTTCCCATCATGATTTAATATTTCTTTCTTAAAAAAAGAAAAAAAAAAAGAAAAAAAAACCACCCGAGTCAAAATCGAGAATACTTCTGCACCGTAACTTTGATGGTATGGATATAGAATGTTTACAAAGAACGAATTCTATAGACGACCAAATAGTTGTTATTAACTCTCTAGTCATTGAGCTGTATGATACTCATGCGCCTGTTAAACCACTAACGGAAGATATAAAAACCAGAAAAGAAAACTAGTGCAAACACTAAATATGTCAAAGCTCGCAATAAATGTAACAGGGTGTATAGCGACAAACAACAATGTCATATCCATAACTCGGTTGTTGAAGAAGAAAACCCAGAAAGAGTCTGGAATTTTCTGAAGTCACTTGAAGTTGGAAAAGCATAACAACACACTTATCCTAGTAAAATTGATTTAAATAAGTTTACCCACCCTGACAAATCCCTTTTTTAACTTCACACAATTCTCTGAAAGTGGTGTAAAGAGAATATAATTGCAATTTCTTGTAATGCTGGCTAACTGCTTCAGTCGTAAGATTATCATTGCTATCCTTGGATTCCTGTTTGAACGTCAATCCTGAATTTTCTTAAGTTAATTTTCTGAAGTAATACTTTTCCTTCTTTTTGCAAAGAGGCTAAGTTATACCATTGCCAAAAATAACGTAATCCATCACTTGTCTGATTACCAACCGATTATATGCATATACCCTTCTTATGCGAAGTCCTTGAACGTCAAACAAGCTATTAAATTTTAGGCAAATTACTGTACGTGATTTACCGTCTGTATTGCTTCATCGTACAATAGTTTCTTTAACCGACAAAGTCAAAAATTTGGTATTATTTTTGACCAATATCTATCTTGGAAGCCACATATTAGTAAAATAAGTCCGAAAATATTTGCGTTACTACGTCGATTGCCTAATTTTGTACACGACCTAACTAAGGTTACGCTAGCACAAGATGGAGGGACCTCCTTCTTCCAATTCTTGATTATGTCGATTGCTGTTATCTTTTTTTAAAAGAGGAACAATTAAATAAACTTGAGCATCTCCAAAATATCTGTTTAAGGTTCGTATTTGGACTTGGAATAATTTGGAATGATTTAAATTTTTATATGAATCACATCAATCCGTCTGCCTATGGAATTCCTTATCATTAACCATCAGAGAGTCGAAAACTTTACAAGCTTTATAATAAATGTTAAACTTTAAGTAGTGCTAATTCAAATTAATTATATATGTATTTACATAAATATGTATAAATGTATGTAGGTATGTATGTATTTATGTACTTATATGCGTATTTATATATATTAGATTGTGTTTATATATATTTGAGTATGATGCGATTTTTATGTATTTTTTACATTAGTACACCCCTTCCCATTTCGTTAAAACTTCTCCTCCACCCAAAGGGTGCCTGGAAGAAATTTCTTTCTAATAAGGCCGCCTGTTGTACAATCTTTAAAACAAAGAGCAGATTGTTTACTTATATCTTATTGGTGTAAGAAAGTAAAATTTCATTTAAAAATATTTTTACCTGCAGATGACTTTCGCATACAAATGTAAAGTCCCCTTCACAATCAGTTTCTGTGCGTATGTCATATTCACCTAGACGGACACCTCCTATTACTTTATTTGAGACACAATGTGCGGCAGTTAATATATATTTGGAATTAATAATCGTTCCTCCACACTCAAAATCTACATTTTTACCTATGAAATAACATATAAAATAATATTAATTTATCAAAAATTATGTTTTAAATGGAATTTGATTCTAAGGTAACATGCTATGAAGGAATATGTAAAAGCATACAGTAATAAATCAGACACGTTTTTTAACATATATCTTGCTTTATGTTGCTATCTTTTAGACTAACGTTGTATCCCTAGCAGACTAATCTGTGAGAATTGACCCCCATACGCTATGGTCCCAATATTCCGTATAAGAAAACTTTTTTGTTTAAAGCAATAACTGTTATGTGATCACGCAGGTGTTATACTCACGCAGGTGTTATACCCTCTTCTAAAGACTCCAAGATTTTAAATAAAATCATCGAGCACATCTTCTAGAAAGCACCTTTTTAAAATTAAAAATATTTTTACGGTGTCCTCAACGTCACGTCACCTCATTATACTTGCCGAAAAAAAGCTACTATCGTTCTTACCTGATTTATGTTTTATGTTAGAAATAATTACCTGTTACAGTTTCTCTAATATATGAGATGAGTGCCATCCAAGGAAACTCGTAAATATGCGCAAAGTCCCCTCCAACAATGCGATCTTCTACGTACTTGCCACAAGTTTCTGGAAGGAGCCCAATGTTACTATGTCTTGTATAATCGTTTTCATCAGACTGTGATTGTGCCACTCTGCCACCCAGGGATGGATGTGAGACAATTTCCGCAGTTTCTACTTGGAAGTCAGAACAACAAACCTGATACAACAATTAAAATACATGTAGGTGTAATTTATACACAAATACTAGAATAATAGTAATGAGGACAATATAAAAGTATTCATCAAATATTCATGATATAAAAAGTAAGCAGATATTACACAAACGTTTTTGTTTAGATATTAAAATGGTCAAACAATACGTCGTGGGCAAACAGAACATAATGCGTATGCGCTACAAACATGAGAAGAAATTGAGGAAATTGATAATGATACCAGATACACATAACAAACTACACAAATACATAAAAAGAACTAAAATAGAAATCAGCCAAAAATATTAACAAAGATTAACTACAATTCTCAATCTAGGTTTTATTTCTCGAAACACTTCACTCAAAAACAATAAATACATTTGTAATCCCTATACTTACCTATTCTTTTGGTATCATATGTTGGACACAGTCTAATTTACAAAACTTACAACGCACGATATTATACACTTATGACTAGATTTAGAAAACATCATCTACGTTCTTGTACTAAAAGATTAACAATACCTAAACATGAAGGGGTAAGAGGTCTGATAGACATTAAAATTTTAAATTATAATAACAATTTACTTACATAATATATGAAATGTACATAAAGTAGCATCTTTGGAAAGTTCATAATCAATTTAAAGTTGTCATAAAGTTAGTGATATGCTGTATGTTAAATGGGGTATCAAACGAGACTATATGATGTTCTACGACATAGGTAGATGATACTGGAGGACGAGCACGTTTACTTAGTTAGGGCATATGTCGTTGTTGACACGTAAGGTTTATCGCTGGGTACTCTCTATTTACTAACTAGTGTCCACGTATACGGTACGTACCTGTGGTGCAGGGCGATTGTTAGCCCACGTTATTCCACAAATAGAATATAAGAATATTTTATTTATTGTTTCATTTATATTTCGGTATTTAGCTAAACTTGCTGCTTCCGGACATGACAGTATAGTTATACAATCGTTCTTGTCTCTGCATGTTTCTGTAATAAGGTGTAACTTTAATTAAATTTACATTTGCGTAATAATTTTATCAATATAAATTTGACTTTTACTATCTATTACGAATGAATAAAAATCTATATTAAAATATAACTATAAATAAAAATCTGTATAAATGCAAGTTTGTTCATCAAAGTGAATAATTCTCCAATGTTCTTAATTAAAATCTTAATCAAAGTATTCCTTATTCAATTAGGCCATTACAAGCACTTAAATCATCAATTTACATTAAAATATCAGTAGTGTCAGCTCTCCAAGAAGCTACCATCTGCTGGAAATGCAGGTTCTGCTGAGCAGATATTGATCCTTTTGAAACGTCTTTTACAAATGATTTATAATAATAATAGGCTTCCTAAAGTAGCGTCAAGAGCATTTAATTCCACGCACAACTATCATTATTATATTCTTTGACAGAATAATACGCCTGATTTAATAATACATTTTTAACTTTTTCTTTAACTTAAGCCATAGTAGCTGAGAAACGCAAGCCTAGGATCAAATGGTGGTTATTAAATGGACCAATGCAAACCAACATCTTGGCAGGGGTAGAGAGTCAAAATCTACTGACTAACACCGAGACCGCTCAGGCTGCTGGGATCGAGCTCATTCAGCAATCATTGCAATGGGAAAGCGAGATCTTGGCGTTACTAAGGGTCAACGTGTCATCAATAGCGAGACGTGGTGGTGTAATGACCAGATACATGGGTTTATTCATAAAAGGAAGGCTGCGTTGAAAGAGTGGCTGCACTCCTACTCTCCTAAAGATAGAGTGGAATACATAGCAGTGAAACGTGAAAACAAAAGAGCTGTAGCCAGTCCGCAGTAAAAATTTGTCACCATTATACGATAAAGTTGAAATTGGGGAGGGACAGAAGCTCACATACAAACTGGCTCGTGCTCGAGATAAAGCGACGCAGAATATTAAAAAAGGTTTCTGCGTTAGAGATTCTCGGGGCACGTTGCTTTGTAATCGCGCCTCTGTGAAGGAGAGATGGAGAAGCTATCTTCCTCCTGAATTACCTCCTAACCTCGGACTTATTGCTCCAATAACCCTGGACGAAATACTAATTGTATTCAACGTATGAGGAACGGAAATCGGTAGGACATGACGACATTCCGATCGAGGCGTGGAAATCGTTGGGCTCTCTTGGTGTGCTTATACTGACCTGTTTAACCGTATCTTGAATACTGGAATGATATTTTGTGTAAAGTAAAGTGTTAATCCACACTAAGGATAAAAAATAAAAAAATCTTTGACGGTTTCCATTATACGCGGGTTCAAATCCCGTTTTGTTCCCCAATTGTTTTCTTTAAGTACTGGAATGATGCCACATTAGTGGCGGCACAGCTTTATTATCCCTATGTACAAAGAATGAGCAGTGTTCAATTGTGTTGCGGTAGTTATAGGGGCTTGAAGATTATGCGCCACACCATGAAGGTCTTCGAGCGCATGATCGCTCTCAGGCTCCGCCAAGAGTGTACTGTCTCTGAGTCTCAGTATGGGTTTAAACCAGGAGCAGGCACAATGGACGCCATTTTTGCCCTCAGAACTTTGATGGAGGCTTACAGCGAAAACATTAGAGCTCTGCATGTGGCCTTTTTAGACCTTTTTAGCAGAAGGTCTTTAACTGTGTGCCACGTCAGTATATCTGGTGGGCATTGCGATCCAAGGGGATCCCTGAAGCGTATATTGAGGTTAACAGAGATATGTACGACTCCGCTTCAGTGGTTAGGACCACTGTTGGCAACACCAAGCCCTTCCCGTTTACAGTAGGGGTTCACCAGGCCTCAGCTCTTAGTTCGTTCAAATTTAAATTCAAGTAATGTTGTTCAAAGTAAAAATATATGATTCATTTTTTGAACGTCAAAAACATTATCACTGGCTCGCTAAAGTTAATGCCTCAGACCTGAGAAGAATCGGCGCAAGAAACTCAGCGGGACTTTTTTTTATACAGACATTTACAATTATACATTTATTAATTGTTACGCTTCATTTCATTCCCAAGGTGTGTTATCATTTACAAAACCTTTAACACACAAACGTCTTTTCACACATTTTTTAAATTGTGATGTAGAACATTCTCGGACGTTTTCTGGGATCCTGTTGTAAAAGCGTACACACTATCCCATGAAGGAATTGCGGACTCGGTGCAATCGAGTTACATGCGCGGTTCTTATTTAATGTAGTGCTGGATACTGTCTCGGTTCACAACCAAGGCCAGCCTCCGTGGCTGATGATGTATGCCGATGATATTGTACTCTATGACGAAACCTAGTGATGCTGGAGCGTAAGCGCTTGAGAACGGTGGTCTTAAGCTGCATGTGTAGAAGACCAAGTACTTGGCTTGCGGGGACCCGAACTCGAGCACCATCCATATCGGGCCTGAGCCAGAAGTTAAGTCGGAGAAGTTATCATATCCAAGGTACCTACCTTGGATCTGTTATACATGAGTCTGGAGGCATCGACTACAATACCTATGCCCGTATAAACGCTATCGCTATCTGGGCTAAATGGCGGGAGGTCACTGGTGTGGCCTGCGATAGTAGAATATCGCCCAAGCTCAAGGGACTGATATACAAGAGCATCATACGGCTGGTTCTTTTATTCGGCAACGAATGCTGGCCAGCAAAATCTTGACACACTCAAGAGCTTCACGTAACAGAGATGAAAATGCTGAGGTGGACGCCTGCATTACGCGGTCCCACCGTATACGCAGCACATTTATTCGAGGTAGTCTTAGGGTCCGTGATGTGAGCTCCAAGAGCGTTGCCCGAGATGGTATCGCCATGTTATAGGCCTACCTTAGAACTATGTCAAAAGGAAGTGCCTGGACATGCTAAACCAACCGGACGCCCACAGACACCCGGATGGCTGGATGTCGTGACGCAGAAAATGAGATCCAATAGATTGTCCTATGAGGACGTTAAAAACCGGGAAAAGTGGAGTAAGCTTAATAGGAAGACAAACAAATCCGGGACTAATGCCAGGCAGAAGAAGAAGAAGACTTTTACTTGTTCAATTGTAAGATCTGTGTCTATCACTGTTTTTTAAATAATTTCGAATATTTTTATTATTACATACTCATTTGTTAGTTATAACAAAGAAGGTAGAGGGAACCATAGGTTGAAGGAATTTAGTATGAAGGCACTACGTTCCCCACTTTTCGCTATACGAGGCATTGCGTGTTGAATGGTGGAGCTCAACACCGCACCTTGCTGCCAGGGTGAAGAAAATGAAAATAATTCATTCTCTCTGAGTGGGTATCGAACCCACAAACCGTCCCGCTTACTAGAAGCCGCTGTGCCTCTGCGCTACGACGGTCTTTCAGATTATTTTAGTTTTAATAATATAACTTGTATATCAAAGATTTGCAAATATTCAACTTGAAACTACAAGTGTAAATGCTTAAAAAATAATTGAGAAGCTAATTTTGGATGTAAATTTATTAGAACTTAGAAAAATGAAGCATTACTTACTTATACAATAAATATTCTCAAAATTGTATAAAACTAAGACACTAATAATTAAATAAAACTTAATCATTTTATCTAATACTCTTTACACTCGACAATACACTTGCCCCGATGATAATTACACTAGTACTGATCAACATGTACCTCAACATCGCTGGAAATGCGCTGAGATAGATAACCTTTTTGACTTCAGTTTTATCCTTTTTGGTAGATCGTATTACTCTCTTAAAATGTTTAATGTCTGATAGACATTAAATATTTTCATAATAAACAAAAAGCTCAGAAAATTCTTTCATGATCGCGTACAAAAATCACTTACCATATCACCTACCATATCATCTGCCGCAAGCCGAGGCTCGAGTCCCGCAGGGGACGCTCTTGCCACCGACGTTTCCTCTCAAGCAGACACGATAGTGCTTGCTACTTTTCAGGGACAGAGTACCCTCTTCCCTCCCCAACCGGTGTCGCTGACAAGGCCAATAGGGCTAACAGGATTAAACTCACAAAAAAAACGAATTACAGCAAAATGAACAAATTATAATATTAGAACAGAAACCTTTCACGGAAGACTCCGCGACGACCTTCTTAAACCAATCGTTGACAAAATTGCCTCAAACGCATGGTTGAAAAAGGATAATTATTTAAAGGCCAAAAATTATGAAGTGCAAAATACCAACAAGGTACATACAAAACCAGACATGACATTTTCAAAATACTTTCCTCTTCTTTTGGCACAGCACTACTGTTAATAAAATAAATGGCAACTAAAGTAATTCAATTAAATTTAACTTATAGTAACAAATTTACTTACAGAATATATGGAATGTAAATAAAGTAGTATATTTGGAAAGTACATAATCTATTTAAAGCTGTAATAAAGTTAGTGATGTATATGCCGTATGTATGTATATATATATATATATATATATATATATATATATATATATATATATATATATATATATATATATATATATATATATATATATATATATATATATATATATATATATATATATATATATATATATATATATATACACACATATATACGTACATCGTTATACAATATTTTACTATTCAAGTTTTCATTTAAATTTAAATGATGTTAAAATGATTGTATTGGCTTGGGAAGTTTGTTCCAAATCGATGCGGCATACACGGAGATGGACTTTTGTAGGAATTTTGTGTTACTTTTTGGGATATCAAGAATTAGTTTTACATAAGACCTTCCTGAGCGGGTGGGAGTAGGAAGGATGTTGAAACGGGAACGTAGGTAGGTAGGAAAATTTTGGTAATTAAGTATTTTAAAAAGGAGGGAAAGGTTATGCATATCACGGCGAAAACGGATTGGAAGCCAATTAAGCTGAGCACGAAACTGAGAGACATGGTCATACTTCCGTAGACCATAGATGAAACGTATCGCGAGATTTTGAACGCGCTCTAATTTGCTAAGTAGCCTCATTTACATCCAAGTAGCAAACGTCGGCGTAATCAAGAATTGGTAAAAGCAGACATTGCGCAAGTATAATTTTGGTTTTATAAGGAAGAAAATATTGGAGACGCTTGAGAGAATGAAATGAAAAATGCATGCGTTTACTAAGTTCGTTATTATGAGATCTCCATGTTAAGTTGCTATCGATAATTAGTCCCAAATTCTTAACTTTGTCATACGGAATATGAGTTCCCGAGTACATAACCTTGGGTACTAAATCCCAATTGATCTTATTTCCAAGTCTATTACTGCTGATAATAATTGCTTGTGACTTTTTTGATTTACTAAAATGCCGAATGATTCAGCCCAGCTTTGTATCGCAGCTAAATCTTCATTTAATGATGCGATGATTTCTGGCAATTTACTAAAGTAGCTATGTCGATACACTTGTAAATCATCGGCATACAGATGGTGAGGAATAGAAGTGGAGAAAGGACGCCGCCTTGAGGAACACCAGCTGTGAGATCTTGCCAAGCTGATGTATTATCATTGGCTTTCACGCATTGCTGGCGACCGAAGAGATAAGAATGAAACCAGTTTATAACTGTAGAAGGAATATTAACTGCACGGAGAGAAGCAAGCAGTATATCAAAATCTACCAAGTTAAAAGCACTGCTGAAATCCAGTAGTACCATTGCAGTGAGCTTGGTATTATCCATAGAATACGAATACGAATCTTCCCCGTAATATTCAGCAGCGCAGTAACTGTACTATGAAAGGGGCGGAAATCGGACTGGTAAGGGCATAGAAGATTATTAGTGGAAAAGAAGGAAAAAGAACTTTGAATAGGATAGAAAGAATGGATATAGGACGATAATCGTTGACATTGGTGGGATTCGAGATTTTAGGCAATAGAACAACGTAAGCATTCTTCCACTGTGTGGAAAAGACATTACATGACAGTGAAAAATTTATGATATGGGTAAGCACTGGTGCAATGTCCCCCAACACAGGAAGAATCTTCTCAAGGCTGAGATAGTCGCTCCCGATGGCTTTGGTAGAAATGGAGTGGATATACTTCTTGACTTCATCTTCTGAGACAGGTTTAAAGGAGAGGTAGGTCTGGTAGGTCAATGTGAGACAAAAAGGCAAGTGTTTGCGACTTTATTTGGGGATTTATATTTAATATTGGTGTTGTAAAGTGAGAATTTAGAATATTGAGTTCCACTGAAATTTGATGTTTTTCAGTGGTTTTGCCTACACCAAGCGACTCCAAGAACCTCCAAACTTGCGCTTGACACAGATTTTGAATGGTATTGTGAATATAGCGGCGCTTAGCATCCCTACACATTCTGTTGCAGATATTACGCAGTTTTTTGTATGCTGACAAATTTGCCTCACAAGGAGAGGTTTTATTTTTATTTTTAGCTTTGTTACGCTTAGCCATACATCTTTTAATGATTGGAGTTAACCAGGGAGCAGGCGCAAGTTTCATCCGAACTGGTCACACGGGAGCATGAATATTGTAAATGTTATTCATTTCCGTAGTTAAAGATTCTACCATGTCGTCAATGTTTGTCAATGACATTATGTGTGACCAGTTGATGTTCTTCAAATCCTCCCTAAAGCGTTTCTGGTCCATATGCTTAAAATTGCGCTGAAGAAATATTTTGCCTCTAACTTTGGGAGGGCGTAGTTTATACGAAAGAAAGATTAAATCACGAAAAGAGAAAGGGGCAGTCATTTTGCCATGAGAAATAACAAGATTAGGGTTAGATACGGAGATAATATCAATCAGAGAAGGTCTACAATTAGGGAAAATAATGAGTGGGCGAAGACATAGGTAAAATGTGTAAATTGTAGGACTCGTTAAGTGATTTAAGCTGGTTAATTCTAGAATCATTCTTAGCAGGCACGTTCGTTATTCAAGTCACCCATGCAAATTATATGCTCGTATTGAAGTGAAAGACTTTATAGAACACACTTTCTAGATCACTAAAATAGTTCACTTTATCATTCGGAGAATATAAGACACCCAAGAGAATTTTCTTATGGTGCAGTTCTATTTCCAGAAAGAGGTATTCAAGAGATAGGATCTCTTGAATACCTGAATATGACCTGAATATGATGTTGTCGCGAAGGTAAATACCAACGCCACCACCACCCCGCTCAGTGCGGTTATTACGGTATAACTGATAACCTGGAAGGGTGAAGCAAGCAGACGAAAGAGATGGTTTTAGCCAGGTTTCAGATATAAGTATACAATCGACCACGCCGGAGCCAAAGAATGCAAGACGATCGTTATAATGAGCAGGTATGCTCTGCGCGTTGATATGCACTAAGGAATAAAGGGTAAAATCTCATTTATAAGATTTTTCACAATTTTATCATTTATAAGTTAAATGCAGAAATAAGCCATTGCAAACTTATATTCATAGTTAATTTCATACAAAGTGAGTAGATACGACTTCAAATTTAAGTTTGTCATTTTCTATAGTAGTGTTTTTCTCATCGGAATATGTACAACCTGAAATAGGTACGGAACCCTCGATGCGTAAGTACTACAGTACTACTCGCACTTGACAGATATTTTTTATTCTTAAATACACCGGCCTTCCTTGGCGTTCTTTATTCTAGTCCTTACAAATGTACTACTAATGTATTCTATTCTTAGCATTTTCTATATTTAAAAAAATATTAATATTATACTTAAACTTAAGTTATTTGAACTTAAGTAATGCTTGTATCACAAAAAAGTAATTTATTTGACAAAATCTATTATATAATTTAGCTTCACTTGCTAGTAATTGACGTAATAAAAATATGTGTATATTTTTTCTACGGAAAACTCATTGAAGGCCAGGATGACAACTATTCTATATGTTGATTTAGGTTTTAATCTGTCAAAATTCTGTCATTCATTCTGTAGTAGATACCAAAAATCAAAGTCTTTTTTTTTTGGAGAACTGTAGAATATTTTTGACCAGTAGCTTTAACGTGATACGCGAATAAATAAACAAACCGACGGACAAAAAATCAAATGGTTAGTTAAGCTAATATTTATAATAACTATAACGATAGATTAACGATATATAAATCGATCCATTAATTCATTTTAAAATCTTTATCAACATAGTTTCTTTTCTATTTATCAACATAGTTTATTTTCTGACTTTGACTTTTCTATACTTTAATACTACGTGAAGTTCATGTATGGTCTCTTCTTCTTCTTGGCATTAGTCCCGGCTTTTGCCAGGGTCTGCCTTCCGACTTAGCCTACTCCACTTTGCACGGTCTTTAACATCCTCAGTGGACAATCTATTGGCTCTCATGTCTTGTGTCACGACATCCAGCCATCGCTTCCTTGGGCGTCCGTCGAAAAAAGGATTTAGGATTAAGAAAAAATCATATATATATATATATATATATATATATATATATATATATATATATATATATATATATATATATATATATATATATATATATATATATATATATATATATATATATATATATATATATATATATATATATATATATATATATATATATATATATATATATATATATATATATATATATATATATATATATATATATATATATATATATATATATATATATATATATATATATATATATATATATATATATATATATATATATATATATATATATATATATATATATATATATATATATATATATATATATATATATATATATATATATATATATATATATATATATATATATATAATATATATATATATATATATATATAATATATATATATATATATATATATATATATATATATATATATATATATATATATATATATATATATATATATATATTATATATATATATATATATATATATATATATATATATATATAATATATATATATATATATATATATATATATGTATATATCTCTGTAAAATATACAAATAATTTGATTTACGATAATTAATGCCATTAGTGATCAGAAGGTAATTTAGTAGATTTTGATAGAATGTCGTCTATTGGTAGGTAACTTCAAATAAATAAATAAAATAAAAATATGTGTTTTTAAAATCTATAATAATACTTTATAATATCTGCAAACAGATGTCGTTCATCATTGAAATAAAAAATTTCCGCCTCACGCTGGCGGGATTTATTTATTTGTATTAATGTCGATATATCTTAAATACATCTACGGACCAGGATTGCAAGCTTCGCACTGTACTGACGTATTCATTACGCTCATACGGCCCGAACCTTTCTCTTGTCCTTGGAAATTTTAAATATTTAATTCGTAAATATTCTATAATTTTCGCCGGCGTTCTGTCGCCGTGTCGCTTTTGTGACGTCGTGGTGACGTCACCTAAAGTCGATTCTCGGTCTTCTGTTGACCGTATGGTTGTCGTGTGCGGGCTTTCAGCGAAGAAGTTGCCGTCTCAGAAATGAGCGGCCGAAAGAATGCGCAGCGGGATCGCTCCCGTTCGCGCACCAGACCTCCTTCGGACGTAGGGGCCAGTGGGTCGGGACCAACCCCACCCCCTCGCGCCTCGCACCTCTCCGGAGCAGGAACTTCCGCGGGCACCGCTTCTGCGCGGAGCATGCCCCTTATCGGTCCCTTGCCGACCGCAACCGACTCCGGCCTTGTGTCAGTCACCAGTGGCATCACTGAATTGGGCCGTTCTATGGCCAGGCCCGCTTTTGGGGCGAACTCCCGGACACTAGAGGAGCACGACTTGAAAGCGCGCCCCACTGGTGTTTCCGGCCCCCAACTGGCGGTCTCAGTGCCCCCCGCGGGTGTTGTTACCACCTCCCCGCGTGGAACAGACCCAACTATAACGCCGCAGCGGGCTTCCAGGCCCGCAGCTAGAGAGGTACAACCCTCTAAGAGGTCGCCATCCGCGCCGTCTCGGTATGAGGCGGAGCTGTCGCCCAGAACGCAGCTGCATAGGGACATGATCCTTGTGTCCCATTTGCGGCAGCGTGGGGCTATCTCCAAGTCGTTGTTGGAGCATATTTGTATGTTCCTCAACGATAAAGAGAGAGAGCTCGCGGGCGCCGACTCCGCAGATATCGGGATGGAGGAGGCGGCGACATCAGCCCTCACCCCTGTCCGGAGACCCAGGCCCGCCGATGAGGCCCCCGAATCCGATCCAAAAAGGCTTTGCGCGCAACCACGCCCCGCCGCCCCGGGAGCCTCTAAGGACCCACGCCTTCAGGCACAGAATTCAGCGCCTAAAACTGTCGCACCCATTACCGCTACCACCACCAGCACCATGGGTGCCGCTACTGATAGCTCGGTCACTTTTGCCGATGCGCTCCGGGCAGGAAGCCCGAGCCAGGCGGCGCAGGCGGCACCGGCTCCAGCAGCTGCACCCGCCCCAAAACCGAGGCCTCGCTACCCACCTCTCGTTGTGGAGACCCTGCCCAACTGGGCGACCCACTTCCGGGTGCTCAAAGAGAGGCTGGGACACGCACCTAACGCGCGCCCATTTGGGAAGGGTGTGCGCTTCTCTCCAGTGTCGGAGGGCGAGTATCGTATAATCCAGCGGTACCTCGTCGACCTGGAGATGGTGGAAAAAATAAGTTGGTTCTCCTACGCACTCCCCTCGGAAATGAGTCGCAAGGTGGCCATCAGGGGGCTTCCTGCGACGACCACTCCTGAGGAGATTACGGAGGCGCTGGGAGAACTCGGGTATCAGGCCGAGTATGTCCGGCCGATCCGGGCGAGGTATCAGGCCGAGTATGTCCGGCCGATCCGGGCGAGAAAAGGTTGGCCGGGCTGCATTTTCTTCGCGGTCCTGACTACCCCGGACCTCGTGCCAGGCATCTACAGCATCACAGAATTGCTGTACATGCCTGGCGTTAAAATAGAAGCTTGGCGCAGCCGGAAGGGCCCAGCGCAGTGTCACCGCTGCCAGGCCTTCCGGCACTCAAGTCATGGGTGTCACCGCAAACTGGCCTGTGTGAGGTGCGGTGAGGAGCACTTCGCACGGGACTGCCCCAGGCCCCTAGAGGTAGCTGCAACGTGCGCAAACTGTGGGGGGCCTCATCCAGCAAACCACTCCGCTTGCCCGCAGTTTAAGAGGGAGCTGCGGAACAAAAAGGCCGGCACCGTGGCCTTGACACTGGCGACATCCACCAGACCCTCTTCTTCTGCACCGGTGACCACAAATACGGTTGCCGCAGAGCCTCAGGCGCCGACCCTCATGGCGGCTGCAAACCCTCCTACGGAGAGAGGCAGCTCCCGTAGGAATATGAAGAAGAGGAGCAAAGGAGGCAAGAAGAGGAGTAAGGTGGAGGCTGCCTCCCTACCTACTCCTGCGGCCACTGAAGCCGCTCGTCCGTCTGCATCCGTGCCGACCTCAACCCCGACGTCCACAGCCCATACCCAGAGGCCAGCACGCAACTTAGTTGCAATTGACAGGGCCCTCGATACCCTGAAGGAGGTTTTAACCGCCTTAAGGGAAGATCGAGACCCTGTCCAGGTCGTGCTGAACGGGATGATGCGTTTGCTCCAAGATGTCTGAGGAGCTACGCATCATCTACTGGAACGCCGCGGGGTTGAACAAGCGTATGCACTTCCTCCGCCTTCTTTTAAGACAGCAACGGGTAGACATTGCACTCGTCTGCGAGTCCCATCTGCTCCCTTCCGACACTGCAACGTTTTCTGGATATCACACCCTGCGGTTGGATGCAAGTGCAGAATTTAGGTACAGAGGCCTTCTTATTGTCATCCGCCGCTCGATCATCCACCAACCCATTCCCATTATCGACACCCTGACGTTCCAGTCCTTGGGAGTTGAAATACACTTCGGCGGTAGGCAGCTGCGCATCTTCGCTGTCTACCGCCACCCACGTGGAACCTTGGCCACCAGTGAAGTGAGGGCGATCCTCAATGGTCCCACTCCCACTCTGGCAGCTGGTGACTGGAACGCTAAACATCCGGCGTGGAGATGTCCAGCTGCGTGCTCCAACGGTCGACTACTCTACGAGGACGCCGACCGGCATGGGTATGCAGTGGAGGGTCCAGATGAGCCCACCCATTACCACCACTCTCCCACTGGCCTCCCTAATACAATTGACCTAGTTGTCCACAAGGGCATGGATAATTTGGGTCTTACCTTAGAGACTCTCCCAGACTCCCACGGGTCCGATCATCTACCCGTGTGGGTGACAGCCTTGGGTAGTCTCGCCGCAGCAAGGCGTCTCCCACCGAGAGGCCTTATCCACTGGCCGATATTCGAGGCCTTAGTTCTCGAACGGCTCCCTCCATCGATCGGGCCACTCGACAGCCCCGCCTCCATTGACCAGCTAGAGGGCACCCTCACCCAAACGTTCTGCAATGCCTTGAAGGACGCCACAGCACCGCCGCAGAGAAGAACCCTTCCTCCCATTCCACGACGTCTCTCTGAGCTCATTGCGCGGAAGAGGAGGACGCGCACTGAGTGGCAGAAGACCCGAGAGCCCGCCACGAAAACCAAGCTCAACGACCTGGTGGAGCGCATCCGCGCTGAGCTTGAGTCGAAGGCAGCAGAGGACTGGGAGATGCGCATCCGCGAAGCCAGTGACGATCAGCCTTCACTCAACAGACTGTGCCGCCAACTCTCAAAGAAGGAGCCCCCGGTGAGACCACTTTTACACCCGGACGGCTCTCTCTGTTATGATTCCCAGGGAAGGGCGAAAATCTTAGCAGACCATCTGCAGACTCAATTTGTTCCCAACCCAAGTCTGAAGGCGGAAGACCATCTGCGACTGGAAGGGGAAGTCTTCCGTGAACTTAACAGCCCACAGGAGCCTGAACTGACACCACTATTCTTCTCCCCGTCGAATGTGAGGAAGGCGATTGCCTCACTGAAGCCAAGAAAAGCTCCGGGGAGGGACAACGTGACGAACGCGTCCCTACGTCACTTGCCCCTGAAAGCCATAGCGTCACTTACTAGGCTCTTTAACGCCAGCCTCCGCCTGGGATATTTTCCCAAAGCGTGGAGAGAGGGCTTGGTGATGATGCTGCCCAAACCGGGGAAGAACCCGCGTCGCCCTGACAGCTACCGACCAATCTCCCTGTTGAGTTCGACATCCAAGCTGTTCGAGAAACTGCTGCTACCGCTATTTCAGGCGCACCTCGAACCGCGCCCCGAACAGTTTGGGTTTCGCAGTGGTCACTCCACAACTCTGCAGCTAGCTAGAGTGATCCACTTCGCATCGGCCGCACTCAACAGGAAGGAGGTACCAGCAGCAGCCTTCCTGGATGTATCCAAAGCATTCGACCGCGTGTGGCATCCAGGTCTGCTGCACAAAGTCCTCCGTGCAGGTGTTCCCCACCAACTAGCGCGGGTGCTCCAGGACTTCCTTCGGGAACGCACTTTTCGGGTGAGGGTAAATGACGCCGTGTCCTCCTGCCGACCTATTCTGGCAGGAGTTCCCCAGGGCAGTATTCTGTCCCCAATTTTATACACAGCGTTCACGGACGACATTCCGGTGGGTCAGGACGCTATGTTGGCCTTATACGCCGACGACATTGCGCTCCTGACCAAATCCTTGAACGCAAACCACGCAAACCATCAAACTCCAACGAGCGTTGGACCTCCTGCCGGACTGGCTGGCGGAGTGGAGGCTGTCGCTCAACGTCGCGAAGACCCAAGCGATGCAAAGCGAAGGCGATGGCGATGGCCTTTGGGGGCAAAAGAAAGCAGCCTCCCCCTCTGGTTATTCATGGCACGGAGATCCCTTGGTCCTACAACGCCACCTACCTAGGTGTGGTCATTGACAGGCGTCTGACAATGACTGGCCAGGTGAAAAAGGCCAGAAATGCTGCCAGGGTCGCACTAAACTTGCTGCGGCCTATATTCCGGTCTCGACTCCCATACCGTCTACCGAAGCAATCTTAGTTGGGGGGGACTTGAACGGTCACGTGGGTAGGGTCGCTGAGGTGTATGAACGTGTTCACGGGGGTTTTGGATATGGTCTTCGCAATGCAGAGGGAGAAAATATTCTAAGATAGAAATATTCTAATGCAGGTTGCATTGCGTCTGATCTGGCCATCGTGAACAATTTCTTCCAGAAGAAACCTCAGCACCTTATAACGTATAAGAACGGGTCCCACTCAACTCAAATTGATTATTTGCTGACTAGACGGTGTCATATAGGCAGGGTGACCAACTGTAAGGTCATTCCCGGCGAAAGCCTGACGGCTCAACATCGCCTCCTTGTCATGGACTATAATGTTACTCCGAAAAAGAAAGTAGCTGAGAAACGCAAGCCTAGGATTAAGTGGTGGTTGTTGAATGGGCCGATGCAGACCGACTTCTTGGCGGAGGTGGAGAGTCAAAATCTACTGACTAACACCGAGACCGCTCAGACTGCATAGGATC
Source organism: Dione juno (assembly GCA_037127375.1). Classification (NCBI taxonomy): domain Eukaryota; kingdom Metazoa; phylum Arthropoda; class Insecta; order Lepidoptera; family Nymphalidae; genus Dione; species Dione juno. The sequence goes on from JAXRJS010000067.1 coordinate 3,959,004, forward strand.
GAGCTCATTCAGCAATCATTGCGGCGGGCAAGCGAGTTCTTGGTGTTACTAAAGGTGGGCGTGTCATCGACAGGGAGACATGGTTCAGGAAAAGAAGGCTGCGTTTAAAGAGTGGCAGCATTCCAACTCTCCTGAAGACAGACTGGAGTACATAGCAGCGAAACGGGCCAGCAAAAGAGCTGTAGCCAGAGCCCGCAGAGAAAGTTTGTCGCCATTGTACGATAAACTTGAAACTGTGGAGGGGCAGAAGCTCATATACAAACTGGCTCGTGCTCGAGATAAAGCGACGCAGGATATTACAAAATGTCTTTGCGTCAGAGATTCTCGGGGCACGTTGCTTTGTAGTCATGCCTCTGTGAAGGAGAGATGGAGAAGCTACTTTAAGGAGCTGCTGAACACTCAGCAGTCTTGTAGTCTTCCTCCTGAATTATCTCCTAACCTCGGACTTGTTGCTCCAATAACCCGTGACGAAACTCGTAATTGTCTTCGAAGCATGAAGAACGGAAAAGCGGTAGGACCTGACGACATCCCAATCGAGGCGTGGAAATCGTTGGGCTCTCTTGGTGTGCTTATACTTACTGACCTGTTTAACCGTATCTTGAATACTGGAAAGATGCCACATCAGTGGCGGCAGAGCTTTATTATCCATGTTTACAAAGGAAGAACACTGAACTACCGCAATCTTGAACACTGCCCTTGTTCAAGATTGCGGTAGTTATAGGGGCATTAAGATTATGAGTCACACCATGAAGCTCTTCGAGCGCGTCATCGCCCTCAGGCTCCGCCGAGAGTGTACTATCTCTGAGTGTCTATATGGATTTCAGCCAGGATCAGGCACTACGGACGCCATTTTTGCCCTCAGAACTTTGATGGAGGCTTACAGGGAAAAAAGGAGAGCTCTGCATGTGGCCTTTTTGGACCTGCAGAAGGCCTTTGACTGTGTGCCACGTCAGTGTATCTGGTGGACATTGCGATCCAAGGGGATCCCTGAAGCCTATATTGAGGTTATCAGAGATATGTACAACGACTCCGCTTCAGTGGTTAGGACCGCTGTTGGCGACACCAATCCCTTCCCGATTACAGTAGGGGTTCACCAGGGCTCAGCTCTTAGTCCGTTCTTATTCAATGTAGTGCTGGATACTGTCTCGGCTCATATCCAATGCCAGCCTCCGTGGCTGATGATGTATGCCGATGACATAGTACTCATCGACGAGAACCGACTGATGCTGGAGCGTAAAGTGAACGCCTGGAAGGATGCGCTTGAGAACGGTGGTCTCAAACTGAATGTGTCGAAGACCGAGTACATGGCTTGCGGGAACCCGGACTCGAGCACCATCCATATCGGGCCTGAGCCAGCCGTTAAGTCGGAGAAGTTCAGGTACCTTGGAGCTGTTATGCATGAATCTGGAGGCATCGACCACGACATCCATGCCCGTATAAACGCTGCCTGGGCCAAATGGCGGGAGGTCACTGGTGTAGTCTGCGATAGCAGAATACCGCCCAAGCTCAAGGGACTGATATACAAGAGCATTATCCGACCGGTTCTTTTATACGGCAGCGAATGTTGGCCAACATTATCTCGGCACACTCAGGAGCTTCACGTCACGGAGATGAAGATGCTGAGATGGATGTGTGGCGTTACGCGGTCCGACCGCATACGCAACACATTCATTCGAGGTAGTCTTGGGGTCCGTGACGTAGCGGATAAGCTCCACGAGCGTCGCCTGAGATGGTATGGCCATGTTATGCGCCGATCTGAGAACTATGTGGAAGGAAGTGCCTTGACATGTCTGTCCCTGGAGTTAGACCACCCGGACGCCCAAGGAAGCGATGGCTGGATGTCGTGACACAAGACATGAGAGCTAATAAATTGTCCACTGAGGATGTCGGATGAAGTAGGCTTAGTCGGAAGGCAGACCCTGGCAAAAGCCGAGACTAATGCCAAGAACAAGAAGAGACCATACATGAACTTGACGTAGTATTAAAGTATAAAAAAGTCAAAGTCAGAAAAGAAACTATGTTGATAAAAAAAGAAAAGAAACTGTTGATAAAGATTTTAAAATGAATTAATGGATCGATTTATATATCGTTAATCTATCGTTATAGTTATTATAAATATTAGCTTAACTAACCATTTGATTTTTTGTCCGTCGGTTTGTTTATTCGCGTATCACGTTAAAGCTACTGGTCAAAAATATTCTACAGTTCTCCAAAAAAAAAAGACTTTGATTTTTGGTATCTACTACAGAATGAATGACAGAATTTTGACAGATTAAAACCTAAATCAACATATAGAATAGTTGTCATCCTGGCCTTCAATGAGTTTTCCGTAGAAAAAATATACACATATTTTTATTACGTCAATTACTAGCAAGTGAAGCTAAATTATATAATAGATTTTGTCAAATAAATTACTTTTTTGTGATACAAGCATTACTTAAGTTCAAATAACTTAAGTTTAAGTATAATATTAATATTTTTTTAAATATAGAAAATGCTAAGAATAGAATACATTAGTAGTACATTTGTAAGGACTAGAATAAAGAACGTGTATTTAAAAATAAAAAATATCGGTCAAGTGCGTGTAGTACTGTAGTACTGGCGCACCGAGGGTTCCGTACCTATTTCAAGATTGTACATATTCCGATGAGAAAAACACTACTATAGAAAATGACAAACTTAAATTTGAAGTCGTATCTACTCACTTTGTATGAAATTAACTATGAATATAAGTTTGCAATGGCTTATTTCTGCATTTAACTTATAAATGATAAAATTGTGAAAAATCTTATAAATGAGATTTTACCCTTTACCCTTTATTCCTTAGTGCATATCAACGCGCAGAGCATACCTGCTCATTATAACGATCGTCTTGCATTCTTTGGCTCCGGCGTGGTCGATTGTATACTTATATCTGAAACCTGGCTAAAACCATCTCTTTCGTCTGCTTGCTTCACCCTTCCAGGTTATCAGTTATACCGTAATAACCGCACTGAGCGGGGTGGTGGTGGCGTTGGTATTTACCTTCGCGACAACATCATATTCAGGTCATATTCAGGTATTCAAGAGATCCTATCTGTTGAATACCTCTTTCTGGAAATAGAAGTGCATCATAAAAAAATTCTCTTGGGTGTCTTATATTCTCCGAATGATAAAGTGAACTATTTTAGTGATATATATATATATATATATATATATATATATATATATATATATATATATATATATATATATATATATATATATATATATATATATATATATATATATATATATGCATTAGCTGGCTGAATTGCTTAGAAAAAATGTTACTAAACGATGCAACATTTCTGTAAACTCTAATTTTATTAAATAAAATGTCTTCATGAGGATATGCCTTCATAAAAGCATAAATGTAATTTAATCATAACGTCCGGGGTTACTTAGTAATATAATTTATCATAAAAGTTAAAGTTTAAGCCAAGAAGGTTATCCATATCAATGCAGTCAGTCAACGACTGATAAAAAAAAAACAAATATATATATATAAATATATATATAAATATATATATATATATATATATATATATATATATATATATATATATATATATATATATATATATATATATATATATATATATATATATTTATATATATATTTATATATATATATATATATATATATATATATATATATATATATATATATATATATATATATATAAATCTTCTTCTTCTTCCTGGCATTAGTACCGGCTTTTTTGCCAGGGTCTGCCTTCCGACTAAGACCAATGGAGCGATTGCCATCTGACCTCCAAACCCATTACTGGGAGAAACCAGGAAAGGAAAGGGAATAAGAGGCAGAAAGACTTGGAATATAGGGGAGGGACACCACTTACATGGATTGGATCGGGTTATGAAAGTGGTGGCTCGAGGTCCCGGGGTCGCGTCCCGTATGCCGGAAACCAAATATCGGACAGATAATTGGCTAGACACCCTCTGAGATGCATAATATATATATAAATATATATAAATATATATATATATATATATATATATACATATATATATATAATATATATATATAATATATATATATATATATATATATATATATATATATATATATATATATATATATATATATATATATATATATATATATATATATATATATATATATATATATATAATATATATATATATATATATATATATATACTCCGTGTGTATCCCGCAGTGCATCTTAAGTCGATACTACCTAAGAGACATATTATTTCAAGGCTACATGCAAAAAAAATAGTCAAGATATATCAATAGTTTAAGCAGACGATTACTTTTTCTATTTCATGATATTTATACATACTGAGTTACGCGTGAAGTAGTAGTCATTAATATTTAATGATATAGATAATATGTATAGATATCGTACTACAAAGATACTACTGTGGCCGGTCTGCCATCTTTCATTCGCAAAAACATACTAAAATAATCTCTTTCTCGTTTACGCATCTTGCAATTTTTTTTATATAAGCTTTAACAACATTCGAAACGAATCAATTCATTAATTATAAATTCGTCAATTAAAAGTAAAATACATACTTTGTACATCTCCCCTTTTGTCGTCACAATAAGCCGCCTGTCCTTCGACTTCAACGGCTTCTTCTTCAACTTGCTGTTACCTGCCATGGTTTTGGTAGCTTTGTACAACTCCCTCAAGTTACCGGTGTTTGCAACTTGTTGAGCACGATCGGCAATACCATCAGCCCCTTGCGAGGTACCCTTTGGGGGTACTGCGATAAAAAAACCTAAACCTAACCTAAAACTGAAGTAGTTTCATTTCTTTTATAAGGTAGTTAATTAGGTAAGAAGCTTAATATAAAATGTAGTCTGCGATCGCAGAATACCGCCAAAACTCAAGGGGCTGATATACAAGAGTATGATACGCCAGTTCTTTCACACGGCAGCGAATGTTGGCCAGAATTGAGATTGTACGGTGACGTGTTTTGGCCTCAGAACTATGTCGAAAGAAAATGCCTTGATATATCTGTCCCTGGATTAAGACTCCCAAGGAAGCTGGCTCGATGTCATGATGCAGGACATGAGAGCCAAAGAACTTACCACTGAAGATGCTCAAGACTGTGCAAGGTGGAGTTGATTAAGTAGGAAAGTAGACGCAGTATAGTGCTAGGTAGAAGAAGAGTTACAGACAGGATCGGCAACATCTTAAGAAGACTTTATCTTGTATAAAAACTATTTTTTAGCCTAACAAAAAAGTGAGCCAATTCTTGAGACCAGTTAAATGATGATGACAATGATGACAACCTTGATTGTAACTGTGGCTTATCTTACATTGGTCAAACAAAGAGAAGCATCGGTGTAGGGTGTACGATCCGGCTACCACCAACGATGACTCGACTTGGCAACATATAACACGCGCACACTGAGGACCGACGCGAAGTTAGCAGAGTTGGAAGAAGCTGGTAGTAAGTCACATTGGGATATTATTAGGCTATCTGAAGTCCGATGAGAGGGGGAGGACACGGTAATCCTGAATTCCGGTAAATTGCTATACTACCGGGAGGGCGACCAACTGTCCCTAGGTGGTGTCGGGTATATCGTCCACAAGACCCTCGTCAACAACGTGGTTACTGTCGGAAGTGTGTCGAATAGGGTAGCGTACCTGATACTCAGATTACCGAAACGATATTTGTTGAATGTCATACAGGTTTACGCTCCGAACGTGCAGAACTAGCAGTGCTATATCTGCTTTCAATTCCATAAATTCTGTGTAATCTCCACTTACTCGCTAGGATGCAGCATATAATTTAGTAATTACCTGTGGTACAGGTCGTCTGTCATCAAATGTGTTCGCAAAAGATCTGTCTATTGGGCAAAGCCAACTGACGAGGCTGAAAACTGACGGTAGCATAGTTTCGAGTAGGCCTGAAATCTTGAAGGAGATAGAAATTCTATGAAAGAGATAGAGCTTCTATGAAAAATTGTACTCCACGTTAGCACCAGTTGATATTTTGGCTAAAGATCCCAGAGCCAAGCTTTCCCGACACTACACCGAAAACGGAATCCCAGACGTCACCCTGTCTGAGATTAGTATGGCACTTAAACAACTTAAAAACAACAACGCGCCAAGTAGAGACGGAATATGAGAGCGGGCGGCAGGCCGATACTTAAAGTCTTCCAGAATCTTTTTAATTCCGCCATTTTTGAAGGGAAAACGCCGACAGCATGGAGTGAAGGTGAGGTTGTTCTGTTTTTCAAAAAATGTGACAAAACTCTCTTAAAGAACTATAGACCAATCTCACTTTTGAGCCATGTTTACAGGTTTCTTTCAAGAGTCATCACATATTGTCTCTTCAGAAGGGTTGGAGACTTCCAACCTCCCGAACAAGCCGGTTTCGGAAAAGACTATAGCACCATAAATCACATTTATACGCTGCGGCAAATTATACAGAAGTCCGAAGAGCCTTGCCACTTTGCTTAGCGTTCGTGGACTATGAGAAAGCCTTTGATTCGATCGAGACTTGGGCAGTGCTGTAGTCTCTCCAAAGGTGCCAAGTAGACTACAGATACATCGAATTGTTAAGGTATCTATAAGAAAACGCCACTATGTCGGTCCGATTACAGAACCAGAGCTCTAATCCTATCTAACTACGGCGCAGTGTGAGACAAGGAGATGCTAGTTCTCGGAAACTGTTCACTACCGCGATGGAAGATATTTTTAAGCTTCTGGGTTGGAAAAGATACAGCATGAACATCAACGGCGACAACCTTACACACCTTTGTTTTGCCGATGATATAGTATTACTGGCTGAGACCATGGAAAACTTGAACACAATGCTCGAAGATCTCAATAGTATTTTCCAAAGAGTAGGTCTTTAGATTAACATGGAAAAAACTAAAATTATGTTAAACACTCATGTTGTACCTGCTCCAGTCAATATTGGGAACACTATACTCGAAGTTGTTGACCACTACGTATACTTGGGAAAACCAGTCCAGCTAGGTAAGTCTAACTTCGAGAAAGAGATCTCTCGTCAAATCCAGCTCGGATGGGCAGCATTCGGGAAACTACAAAAAATCTTCGTATCCAAATTACCGCAAAGTCTCAAGACTCAAGACAAGTCTTTGACCAGAATGAACGACACCGGGACTGGTAGAATCCACTTTTCATCACAAGTAACGATTGGATTTAAAAACTCTTTGTTATTGTGCGTGGTTTGCGATGACTCCGCTTCAACAATAGCCTTCAATTCTTCATTATTAACTGCAGGTGGAAATTTCCAAAACGAAAACGTTGGACCTAAAAACGCACTGTGTTTTCTTTTGCAACATGACCGGTATATACATCATTAACCCTCTGATCCATTTCCGCAGCACTGGTGCCACGCAAACATAAAATAGACGGAAAATACAATAGAATGACAGTTAAGGAAACACAAATACATGTGTAAATAGCTGTATAAATTTGAATTTGGAATTCCTAACCAAAGAGGAGAAATTTGTGATTAAGTGGTTGGTGATGGATTAGTGTTTTGTCGTACTGGCCGACAAAACACCAATTTCATATGCCAGGAACTAATATTTTATTAAAATATATATTTATTCAGTTTAGAGAAACATGGTCTAAAACATTATAAGAATATAAAATTATTTTAACATTTATACTTAATACACATAATAATAAATTAATAGCTACAAGAAACCCCATATTGGGTAAGTGTTGTAAGATTGTTATTTTAAAATATAGATTAAGGTGATATTTTGATTTGAATGTAGTTATTTAAATACGTGTAGGCATTCATTTTAATATAGTTTCTATTATTCGTTTATATTCCTGATATTGTATATCTATAATACGGCTGAATAATGTTATTTGTACGTGATAGCTTTCATATAATTAGTTTATAATTCATTTATTTATTTTATAAAATTAATGAAAGTAGTCGATAATTATTATTATTATTTATAGTATATATTGTTATTGTTTAATTGTATTTTGTATTTTATCTGGACAGCACCATCTTTATAAATCGGGCAAATGATGAAATTTCTGTATTGTATATTATAGGGATTTTTTTTGTTTCGACGGAGTCAACTGGTGATATGGAGAGTTTCGGAACGGAGATGTCACTTACAAAGGGATTTTGTGAAAATCAAGATGGTGTCTTGGAGGTTTGCACGTGTCACCTTATCTACTAAATTAATCAGGGTAGTAATATTGTTATTATAAGCCGGATTTTTAATTATGTTAAAAAGTATAACTTTTTGTTTGTTCAATTTTTTTTCTCCATCAGTTGTTTTTTATTTTTTATTTATATATATTAATTTTAGTCACTTCTTTTAAATTCAACAGCCGTTCATATTCCACGTTGCTATTCTTAAGTAGATCATTTTGTCATGTCGTCAATCAGTTTTTTTATGAGTCCCATAAGAGTGCTCATTTGTTATAGGATAATTTCAAACTTTTCAGTCCGTTTTCTAAGAACTTGCTCTAGTGTTTTGTTCATTTGACCTGAGACCCCGTCTCATATGTGTGTTTTATATGGAGCTTTCCGAGTTGTTTTTAAAATATCTGCATGATAGCCTATGCATTTTATGTTCTGGTTTTCTTTTCGCATCATTCAGGAAATTTTTTGGAGTTTTTTTTTTTTGTTTTCTTGCCAATATTTCTTTATATACCTCATATCCCTTGTAGTTTACTGAGTGAGGACCATAACAGAGAGCGCAGCTGGCTGGAGTACTTCGGTCACGCTTTTCACATTCACATGTCTTATGAGGTTGGCCACATTTCACACACCTGTACGGTCTCATGCAATATTTTTTTGTGGCCGTACTGGTGGCTCTCTCATTGGCATCTCTGGCATTAGACTAATGTTTTCCTTTTTCTTGGTTCTTCTATAACAACCGATTGGTGGTAGATATATTTAAGATTTTTAATGTCCTTATGACCTGACCTGACCCAACAGGTCCAGCTGTAAGATTGTACAAAAAATGTGGTGGTTGGTAGCTTGTCAGGTCCAAAATTTACCTTAATTACATCAACATATACTGTGTTGCCAGTGGATTCTATGTTTTCTTTAATTATATTTAGCGGTGTTGATGAATGTAAGTTTCTAGTTACAAAACGGTAACATCGGTAGAGTGGACCTACGAGAAAGTGGTAAGTCCTACGGATGCAAGCAACATCGTCCCCCATAAAAACCTTTGTCCGACAAACAACGAACAATATTTCTGATTACACCCATTAGAGATGTAAGTTAGTTTGTATAATTTTATGTATATTGGGTTTCCATGTGATTCAATACAATTAAGGATCAGTCTCAATTTTCTTTCTTGTATCACTAGAGTACATTTTTCATTATAAATAGTTAATTATATCTTTGACTGTGAGTAGATTGGATTGCTTGCATTAAACCAAATATTTAACCGGCCCTCTTGATCACACCACAAAACAAAAACTAAACTAAATGAACTGCATTTGTAGTTAATTATTTAGGACTTACTTACTTTGTATGCTTACAAATGTTTGTTTCAAATAATTTTCATTATTGTGCCATAATCCTAAGATCTGAATCAATGTTAATATATTGAATGGCGACGTAATTACACAGTTCTAGGTCTGCAAAGTTCTGCATTGCTTGGGGGTGGCAAAATTATTAATTTAGGCTGTTTTAATGTAAAACTTAGAAGTTTGCTCGAACATTGAAGAAATCGGAAAATCGATAAACAGCACCTTTTAACTTATATAAGGAAAAAACAAAGCTTTGGCACAGCAAATGTAGTTACAAATTTTAAACAGTCTTAACTATGGTGAGAACAAGGAAAAATAACCTGGATATTACTATACATTTTGTATCATGTAATTCCTTATATTTTTTGCGTGCTTCTTACACATATATTTAATAAGGCGTTCATTAAATATTTTCCTCAAAGAAACGGGTCTCGCAGTTAGTATTGCCAAGACCTTCAACGGAAGAAGCGTAAAGCTCACTATATTAACCTAACTTGAACAAAATTAATGATACAAAAATGATTTTTACAATTATACTTAGTGTTTTTGTATTTTACGGGTTCGAAGTGTCTGGAAAAGCTCGTAAGTATATGTACATGTACCTGTATATCATTATTAATGCTGTGTTATATTATATTTTGGCTTACTGACATTGAACGTAGCGTTCAAACCAGTTTTTTTTAATGAAATAAGAGAGGTTAAAATATGTAATTAATTAATTCTGTTATTTTATATACGTTGTCAGTTAATATAGGTAAGAAGTCGTTTATGATTGTTAACAAAAGAAATATTAAAAACGTATACTAAATTTCATTGGTAAAATGTGTTTCCATTAAAGACAACCGTAATTTGTAATGGCGTAATAGATGTAGCCACTTATAATATATAGATTTAAATTTTTTTTTAATATTGATTGAACTCATTGAATTACTTCTTATAAGTCAAAATGTTAAAAATAATTAAATTAAAGCTACGGAAGACTGTAGGTAGATGTAAAGACGCCACATTTATAATTTATGCTGATAATTCTCGAGGAAAAATATGCAATATAATTGCATACATAAAAAGACGCCAGCCATTGTGACCCCGTTGGGTCGACATGTACCGTATAGAATGTTATGAATTCGTTTAAAGGAATAATTATAATGATAAAATTAAATAATTTCTCAAGATTATATTTTTTTTCATTCTCTACGACACTACATGCGATCTTACTAAAATTTAATGATAACTCTTGATAACTCTTTATTCATGAAGCTTAATCGTATAATATATATATATATATATATATATATATATATATATATATATATATATATATATATATATATATATATATATATATATATATATATATATAAATATAATTGTATTTGTTGGATAAAACATGTAATATAAAATTACTTGTAGCATGCGACTGTGTTTTACTTCGCTCGTGTCAAGGAGCGATAGACTATGCAATAAAGAATAAAAATGATGCTGAAAGTCAGAGTAAACTTAAAGAATCATTCTGCGGCACAGAATATGTTGATGGTATACGAGCACCAAAGGTATGACATTTTTAAAAATTAACCGCTAAACTAGTAATTAGTATTCGTATTTTTTAAATAAGTTAAATTGTGCATTGGGTGCACAATTTAACTTATTTAAAAAACACGAAAATGCAATTCGATAGCATGAAATATGTATGTTCAACAAAATGGCAACTCAAAAGAAGGCTAATTAATTTACGTATTAATAAATTTAAATTTTTATACCTTGACTTGGTGCATTAATTTTCAGGTGTGCTGTTCTGATTTCAAAGAGTACGAGAATCGATGGGCTGATCCAGGCGTCGAGGCTAATGGCAATACCTTAGCCAACATGATTGAAATGCATGAAAATTTAGGCCTCCTTCCCGAATCATGTGGTAATATCGACGGTAACAGAATCGTTGGGGGTAGAATTGCTAATCTCCACGAGTTTCCGTGGATGGCACTCATTTCTCACAAAACACGTGCAAGTTCAGGTGATACTATAATAAATATACACAGACATGTGTATCATTAAATGTATATTACTTTATATGTAATTAAATATGTTTATGTCCATCACTTTTTTTGCTATAAATGTAAGTGGCATATCATAAATTAACATGTAAGTTTTTATAATAAGTGAGGTTATTTAATAATTGTTTATATGCTTGTTTGAAATTGTTTATTTAATAATTCGAATTAAGCCTGGTGTCATCTTTTTGATCTTTTTGAAAGTCAATGATCCCCCTTAAGAAGCCAATTATGCAAAGGTTCAGATAATTAAAATAGTATGAAGAAAAATGTTCGGTTGATATTAATACGTTTTTTATTGACTTATTTTTATGATAAGGCTAGTTGTAAATTCACTGTATCCAGATGTTCACATTAACCAGCCTTCCTTATATAACAATAGAAGCAAAATTATTTCTCATTTATTTCAGTCGACAGAAGCAGTAGAAGGGCTAATAAATAATTTAATATTAAAACATGAAAAAAAAAATCTTAATTTTTATTAAGCAGTTTTTACGTATACATTTTTTATATAATGTATTTACGATGATGAGTTTTTCTAAATCGATGTTACATGCTTAAGTTTATAAATTTTTATTGTAACTTTTAGGCAACCACAATCTGCAGTTTAAATGTGGGGGTTCAATTATAAATTCAAGATATATTTTGACCGCCGCCCACTGTGTCGTCAATAAAAAAATTGCCGGAGTTCGAATCGGAGAATTCGATATTCGCTCAAAAGAAGATTGCCAAGGAGAATACCCGTACACAGTCTGCGAATCTCATATTCAGGTACTAGAATCAATTAATTACATAACGAGGGACAATGCGTGAAGCTAAATAAAAAAAATTAGATGTCATGTGTCTGTGTGAATGTCTCACAAGATGCCGTTTGGGCCGATCCCTCTCTGCCACCTGAAAAGACTGCTTATTTAGTAATAAAATAAATCTAATTGTTTTTCTTTATTTCTTATTCAGTTATAATTATTTATAGGATATATCCGTTGAAGAGATCATGCCTCACGAGCAATATCAACGTTCGCCTATAGAAAACGATATAGCTCTACTGAGACTCCGAAGACCTATTAATTTAACATTTAGTAAGTAATTATTTTTTTTTTATTTAAAACGTTTCATACAAAATAACGTTTAATTTAAATTTGCCTTTAATTTTATTTCTCATTATGATTTTATAACGTTCTTGATTATATTTTGGGACGTGAAGTGTAGATTATATAGGGAATTTCTAAAACAATTCCCACCATACGCTCGAAGGATTGCCAAATTACTGATCTGTCTATCAATCAATCAGTAAATAACCATATAGTAGATAAAGAAAAAGAAAAATCATATTCTATACAAAAGTTGCTAAATGCGAGATTTGAATAAAAACACAATGTAAAATAATTTGTAGAGAACGCAAAACCCGTTTGCCTGCCAGTACACAAAGAGTTACGTGAACGCAACGTCACTGGTGGTGATAAGATAGGAACAGTTGCCGGTTGGGGATTAACCGAAACGGGAACAGAATCCGTTGTCTTGAGAAAAGTTAATATTCCCATTTTATCTGATGCTACGTGCCGGGACTTTTACAATAAGTAAGCGTTTAATATAATCATGATTTTCTATTACAAAAAGTATTGCTAATATTAGAAACATTCATTACATTGTACTTGATATAAACAGTAAATATGTTTAAACGTCATTATGATGATACATTTAATGAAGTTTTATGATTTGATAAATTATGTTTGTATATTTTATACTGATTTCATTCATCAGGAACAATGGACCTGACAGCCGGGACTTGACTACAAACAAACTCTGCGCTGGTGAAGTTAACAAGGACTCCTGCAGCGGTGACTCTGGTGGCCCTCTCATGCTAGAGGATGAAGTTAAAGGCATTTACCGGATGATCCAATACGGCATTGTGTCATACGGCCCGAAGCAGTGCGGCTCCTTATTCCCCGGAGTATACACTGACGTCACAAAATATATGAAGTGGATACTGGATAATATCAAACCCTAATATATACATTTATATATATATATATATATATATATATATATATATATATATATATATATATATATATATATATATATATATATATATATATATATATATATATATATATATATATATATATATATATATATATATATAATTTCATTGTCCCCCTTAGCATTTTATACCGGCATATGACATTATTTATCTGATGTAGTTGTTTGTTGGTCTCCTCAGCCTATATAGTAATAAATAAATCGATGTCACAGTCTAATATTTTTAACTTAAGCTCCAGGTCGTAATAGTATCCCTAATATAGTATGTAAAACATACAGTAAAATCTGGTCAATACAGAAAAACATTGCCAAATCCAAACAGAGCCCTGGCCTTTCTATCTTTCATACTAATAAAAAATATTATAAAAAACTCTCTTAGAAATTCGACGGGCACCTCAATCGTGTTCGAGATAAAAATAGCTTTCGGTTGAAATTAAAGCCATCTGAGCTCTATAAACACATAAGATTCGACAAAAAACATATTCTGGGAAAATCACACTATAATCATGCGTCACTTCGGAAAGCCATAAATACTCCAGAGCTCTATTCAAAACTTCGATTTCATAAATAGCTTAAGATAGGAGTATAATCGAATAGAATAACGTTAGAATCGAATAGGAATATTTTATATATTTTAATATTTTTTATTTTTATATTTTAATATCTTTGTTTTTTTTTTTTAGAAACTTGAGTATTTAAATAGTTTGATAAATATTCCAGCTGAGCCACATTAGCATTAACATAGTTTCTTTAGTATAAAATATAGTAATAAATTTACCTTTTCGATTACTGGTAAATTAGAAGGCCTTAACTAACTAATTTGCTTCTTACAGACCATGGCCATGACTAAGTAAAATTGGTTCACGCCAGAGAATAATTATGTTGCACAAACTTTTAAATGCTAAATTTAATACGAGCCAGACCAGTGCTGTCCTCGTCAACAAAATTAGTATCAATGATCATGGATCATCAGTTAATCTACACAGTTTCCAACATTAAATTACGTACTCGGTGGACGAAACTTATACCGTACGTCTTCGTCTTACCACTAGTGTTCGACCGAAACTGATTATTACTTTTTTCCAATTTCGGTCTCAGTTTCGGACAAAACCGGAACTGAAACCGGATTTTCTTACAAGGATCATGTTTTCAGGGAAAAATTAAGAAAACATTATTATAATCAGTCAGTTTTAATATATTTTTATAAATCAAATAGTTTTAAAAAAGCGTAAAATAATAACGTAAATACTTATTTAAGTCGTTACCTCATATCACGATTGTTATAGGTAGGTAGTTAATATTCAAGTGATAAACAGAAACTATAAAATGGATACCTCTGGAAGTATCACTACCACATCATTTCATTATAAGCGTGCTAATTTGCCAATTATTAAATTGAACGTTGGAGCTCTAAATCTTCAATATTATCACCACTAATGCACTATTTAATATAGTAGTATTTATTGTAGTACAAATCTAATATTTGTTTACGAATAGCATTAGTGAATGAGTTCAAATAACTACAAAATATTTGGATAGTTATGGTAAACTTGACTGCACTATAAAAATTATATATTAGTTTGTTACACTAAATGATTTTTCGATATTTACTACATACTCTAACTCGTATACTATGTCACACAAAACAAAACTTACCGAATTGAAAAAAAAACACACGAAAACTCACAACAATCAAAACGCATTGCGCACACAAAAAAGTCACGACATGGTTAGGCAATTACAGCACCGATCATGACCGAGTATGCTCGGTCATGATCGGTGCTGCGGCGGCGGTTTTGGTCGCAGTAACTTTAAGTTAGCCGCCGAAACCAAAACTAAAGCAAAACTCAACCGAAACCAAACTTTCGGTCGGACACTACTTACCACATCATAAGAATATACTTGTTGTGTTGCAATATATAATATATCAAATCTACCTATATATCTACCGAATTTATCACTCAGACATGGTTAGTCATACGACGACATCATGCATATTTATAATGATCAAAAAAATATTCATTCGGTCATGGCAATTATAAAGATATTAGACATACACATATCAAATTGAAATTAAATAATAAACTATTTAAGTTAAAGCTCGTATCCTTAAATTTCAAATTGTTCATTATAATAATGTATTTTGACCTTGAGCTCCGCTAATGAGCTTCGGCACGCTTAATGAATTTGTGTATAAAAATATATATTTTACATTATCATGGGTTTTACCTACAGTGTTTATTATGTTATAGGAGCAAAGGGTAATATAAAATGATAATATAATTAAGTTCTTTGTAATTAAATAAGTAATGTAAATTGATAAACAAATATTTCTGCGACTTGACCGTGTTCTTTATCGATCGCTCCTGAGTATGCTGAGTCAACTTACAAATTTCAAAAATTTTAACACATTTCCTATTTATTCATGTAGAAAAAATATTATAACGCCCCATAAAAAATTATGTATACTTACTGGTTAAAATACACTATTTATTTATTTATTTTGCACGCAGTACACTGAGTTAAATGTACCCGTATCAGTTTACGCGATACGCAAAAGTTTTGTTGGTACAAGTTGAAATTATGCCAGTATGCGTCGAAATAATCTACTTGTATTTATTTTTTATTTGAATTACATAGCTCCTTTTTAAAAGCTAACTTTGGCCAGACAATTCCGTGCAAGCGGGAATTACATGAGTTCTGCTCATGTAATTCCCAGGGCACAGCTAGATTAATATAATAAAAACAATTATTATATTGTTCGATTCCTTTTTAGCATATAATATCTATTTTCATTGTCAATGCTTCTCAGCCTTCAGGATCGTCTGGATTATGTTAAATAAATAAAGTAATTAGGTTGATTTAGACAAAAATGATTATTACAATTATACGAGAACAATCTACGACGCAGCGTAAAAGCGACCATTGTGGTTTTGACTTTTGAACTACTCTGGCAACAAGAAAAGGTAAGGCATTAAGTTGAACCAATCAACACGCAGGGTCTCGCAAATTATGTGGGAAGCAGAGAAAGTGATGTCTTAACACTAGATTCCCTCTGCCGACATAAAGAATATAATAAATACATAAAGAAAATATAAGCAAAAAAGATTAAAATAAAATATTGTTGACAATGGTGGGCTTACTTCTAAAAGAAATCTCTTCCAGCGAACCAGTGGAAGTGAATTACTGTCAAACAAACGGCGAGAAGAGGCAGTGCAACAACAAAAATAAAAAATTTAAGATCAAAAATATAAGAAAAAGTAAATTTAAAAATGTATATATAATGAATATTTTAAAATATATATATATATATATATATATATATATATATATATATATATATATATATATATATATATATATATATATATATATATATATATATATATATATATATATATATATATATATATATATATATATATATATATATATTTATATATATATATATATATATATATATATATATATATATATATATATATATATATATATATATATATATATATATATATATATATATATATATATATTATATATATATATATATATATATATATATATATATATATATATATATATATATATATATATATATATATATATATATATATATATATATATATATATATATATATATATATATATATATATATATATATATATATATATATATATATATATATATATATATATATATATTCTTTATGTGCAATAAAAAATTTAATTCTATAATTATTATTATGCAGGTGATCTTTAACTTGTTAAAAGATTTTCCAGATTTTACCTCAAAATGAAAACCCCTTATAGGATCACTCTGTCTGTCCGATGCATTTGAACAGTATCAATAACAGATCATTTTCTTGCAAACAAAATTCTGAACGAGTTTTATACACATGGGCATGACTTATATAGTTTTAGATTTGGCATTATAAAAAATTATTGAAAAAATAAATATCCATATTTTCCATGAAAAAAAATATTTATAAGAAAATTTGATATGAAACTCAGGTAAAAGAACATTTAAATGTCTACAAGAATATTAAAAGATCTTTCTAGAGCATATTTGAATTGACGATATCTTGAAAAACGTCAGAAACAATAGTTCATTTAAAAAAATATTATTAAAATGTCGCCATAAGAACATATGAGAGGTGGAAGAGGTTGGAACACCTCGATTTCTCAAAAAATATAGAGAGATCTGCAATTAAAAACTAGCTTTAGGACCAGAACTCTTATAAACATATCTGCAGAGCATACTTGCATTGACGATTTGTTGAAAAACCTCAATAAACATTGTTCAATTTAAGTAAAACAACCTATATGTTTCGAAGAGATAGAAATTCCTAAAAAATCGTCAATTTAAGTATGCCTGTTGCTATGTCTGCTGATAATTTTATATACTACGGAAACTTAGCTGATCATTTTTTTCAAACGAATGAATGAATTTTATAGGTAAAAACGCCAGAACTACTTTTTAAAATCTATCAGAAACTATAGAACCTTGCTGCATGCGAAGAGAACTCCTTTTTATTTTTGATCTGCTAAGTTCGCACACATGTCTAGCTACCTTCCGTCTGTTATGACCATGTTAAGATAGTTAATAAGTTTAACAGAGAAAGACACCATTATAAATTTATATTTGTATTTCATTTCATACAAAATGAGTGGGTACAACCACATAAATAAGTTTGTCAATTTGTGTTTGACAATGGTAGTATTGTCCTTAGCAATTCTTACAATTATGAAATTGGTAAGGAACCCTCGGTGTACGAGTACTACTCGCACTTGACCAATATTTTTTTAATGTTTTCATTTGACGTCCGTGACGTTTGATGGTCCACCAGAGCGATGATAATAATTTAAATATAATTCTTGCAATGCATGCTTGTACGCATAATAAACAGACGCTGTTCCGCTGCGGAACGAATGATAACCTCATTCGTCTTTATCTTAAAAAATATTGATTAATTATTCATGAACATTTTTAGATATTTTTTTTCTTAAAAAAAATAATGGTTATTTATATAAAGGTCTTCGCTGAACAGAAACAATTTTACCTTTGTGGGAGGGAAGTGTTTGCTACAGATAGACACGTGTCTACGCGAATCAAACGATTACTGATTTAAATCTTTCCATACTAGAAAAGGTATTTAGTGTTATGAAATACATATGTATACAACGGCCAAGAATTGCGAAAAAATTAATAAACTTTTTGCGGATCCTTATAAGTACAAGTGTACCTGAATGACTGATATATGATCCGCATTAAGGGGAATAAAATGAATATATATATATATATATATATATATATATATATATATATATATATATATATATATATATATATATATATATATATATATATATATATATATATATATATATATATATATATATATATATATATATATATGTGTGTGTGTGTGTATGGGTATTATATATACTCCAGTATTTATTATAGGATCTTTGTGATCAATTACTTATATTTATTACTCTTCAAACAGTATTAGCTTAGAATAAGGAAACATAAGTTGTAAGCAAACTCGTTGGATGACGTACAAAATGTCATAACTCGTATTAACATGAATATATTACATAAAGTTTTAAGTAGAGTTTAATATTTTCCAATATCCACTCCATATATTTTGTGACGTCAGTGTATACTCCGGGTAATAAGGAGCTTTATGCTATAACACTATACATATATATATGTACTATACATATATATATATAGCTTATAAGAAATATAGCTTCAAAGAAATGTTTTTTCCCATATACCTTGACCAAACTCTCACATGCCATATATATAACATTTATATGAGACCAGTTCCAAAACATGACCTACCACAAAAAAAGTATAATTTAAATCCATTCTTTATTGGAGTAGTAATCAGTGATTATGTAATAAACATACAGTCAACATAAAAACCTCCTTTCTTTTGAAATCGGTTAAAAGTAAACTTATTGATATTACTTTTAATATCAATAGGCACTGCAACTTCATCAACTTATTAATATCATCATAGATAATGATTACAATGAGCATATGTTTTTTTTAAGACATTTTATAAATTTTATTTTACCCTCAATATTCCTGTTCCATCATCAGATCCTGACATGATCACAATGGGACAGCCTCAGGAGTACGTTCTTTCAAATAAAAGAACTACTCAAATCGATGTACAAATGATTGAGATATCCAGTGGCATACATTAAAAACCTCCTCTTATTTGGAATTCGGTCAATAATACACTAAAGTCTGGTCAACGTTTTACTTTTAGGCTCAAAATGATGAATGTGTATCGCCTCTACTATATCATACAGTAAGATGACATTGTAGTAAAATTTCCTAAATCGTGTATATTTTGTAATGTCAAAGTCTCTTGCACTTAGTATTTGTGTTAAAGTATAACACAATCGCTTACGAAGCCAGGACATGTAACTAATATACAACAAAATAAAAATAAAATAAATAAAAGAACAAAAACAACAATATACAGTGTATAATATAATATTGAAATTACTTAAAGATAAAATTCGGTACTTAAAATAACTAAAGCACTACATCTTATTATAATTACAATAAATTAATTTGTATGATAATCAAACACACGGCACTGACTTTATCTTATACAAAAATCTTATATCTACAATAATATAAATTAGGTGTAAAATCTGTAATTATTAAATTATTTTCTATTTATTACCAGAATGTCGCCGGAATATCTCCACGTTGTCCATATGAATTTTTCGATTTGAACAGATCGTCTTGTTTATCTGTAAACGACTGATCAACCGTAGGCTTATCTTTTACTAAACCATTTTCGCTATTATTTTCCTTAGGCAACTCTTTATTAACTGGTAATAGAAGATCAGTATTTTTAATGGGCGGCAATTTAAAGAATTCACTATTGCTTATATTGAACGGCACACTGTTTGTAATACTTACAGCCTCCGTAGTTGAAGAAGATGTCGTTTCAACGGTATTTTTATCAGGCTGGGTACGGAAAACGTTTTTATAACTATATTTCAAAGGTACAGGTTCTGAAAACTTAATTGGTTTTTGGAGAGTTTCAGGGGTGTTCATCTTTACTTTCGTATTTTCAGTTACCTCAGGTATGGTCGTTTGAGTTACTGGAGTCGTTGTTATGGGATCTACAAAATCTTTCATCGGCGAAAGAACTGGCGTTGAAGTTTTTAATGAATTTAATTTTTCCTTAATAAGAACAGAATCATTATATGATGTGCGTACCAGTGGGTACTTCGATACATGCACCTCACTAGTGTTAGGGCGTAGTAACATAACAGTATTATTTGATAATGGTACAACCGGTCGTTCTATTTTGTTTGGAGCCACTGGTAAATTTACAGAGGATGTATTATTGAGTTCATTAAGTCTGTTTTGTGTATACAAAGGTCTATATGGCATAACATTGCTTCCATTAGCCACGTTACTTAATTCACCATCTCTCTCTTTCGATAGTTTTTCAACAAAAATTGGTTTCTTTTCTTTATTTGGCGACTTCATTGTTTTTATATAATCAGTTTCATCTGTCATATAACCGTTTACTTGATATAATGGTACACTTTCATAATAATTTCTTAACATCACCTCCCTGAAAGTAAAATCTGGAACAGTCTGTACATAAAAGTCATCGTTGACCACTCTGTAAAAATTTGCAGTTGTCGGTCTTTGCAATATATACCGTCTCCTGTGTAAATTGCAATTCAATCCTAATAGGCCACACATAAAATTTCTTACAACTGACATATTCCGTTTCCGTCTTATTGTATTTGTAGAGGCAAAACATTGACTCACGAACAAAATAGTCTGTAATTAATGGGAATTTAAATGATTTTTTTATATATATCTATATGTATAAATAATACTATAAATAATTGAAGTGTCTGTTTGTAATTTCATAATAACTGAGGCTTTTATTAGTAAAAAAAATATACTTTTCATTAAATCACAACAAATGAACACATAAATTTACTTACCAAAATAAAAAATAACCGCATATTGTCTTATTTTTAATGTTCCACTTCGATTTGAAATCAATACTGACTGAAAATTGAAGTACTTTGTTCCTTATAAGCAATATGTCATTACAGCTTGTCCCTAAGAAGGAACATTTACTAATCACTTTCCGTAAGGTATTCCTATTCGTGGAATAAAACATAAAATATTATAATGATACCTTTAATGCACTTTAATCATAATAATTAAAACAAATTAAATAATTTATTATAATTATACCTTACTACTAATGGAAGACATTTAAATAGAATAAAAAACTAAATTGTTTTAGCATTTTTTGGTTTGTTTCTGTTCCGATTAGTATACATATTTTTTTTTATATGTAAAAATCGATTGATATTTTTAACTTTAAAATGTAAACAAAATCTGATACATCATCAACTAGCTCATCAAAAATAGAAAAAAATATACAGGAACATATATAATGTTAGATTTCAAAGAAAATATCTTCGAGACTACCGGTCTTCTAAGCACACCAAGGTACTTCAGCATCAAAAACATGCCGGGGTGGATGAAGAGACGAGAGCGATGAGTGAGGTTGCGGTGAGCCATGTAGCAGTTCACACATAAAGCTTATGTAAGTTATGGCAAGGCGTAGAGTTTCGATTCGGGAGAGACGTTTTTCATATGCAAATGTGGGAACCTGAAATTTTTTTTTTTTTACGTTATTTGATAATTAAACTTACATTAAACATATCAGAGGAACGAATTGAAAAAAAACGTTTAATCTCTACGCAAAAACTACCCTATACCTATACCTATAGCTATAGGTAGTAGACCAGTAGTCATACACTGTTCCACTGCTCCACAATAGTCAAGTACTGAAATAATTACCTTTCGTCGTAATTTGTCAAAAGCTTCATTTAAGTTGAACATACGACGTCGCTCTCTGATATTGGCAGCCCGCCGCTGAGCTACGGATGCCACGCGACGGCGCGGCTTCTTGCCCGGCGTAGATCTTGAAGAGCCTCTTCCACATCCTGCTGCCGACCATACTATAATATAAGGCCGAATTTGTATACATTTAACTTACTAATTTAATCTTATTTTGATTTTCTTATACACTTCAATTGTTATTATTTATACTAAATAACGAATTTAAAAACACGAATTTTTCTAAAAATATTTATGTAAGAAGGAAATATTTCAACATTTTATTTAGTACCCTACGAGGCCCATAGCTATTCGTTATAAGGGCAAAACGTCTAAATCCCCAAACTTTGGGTCTAAAGTATGATTACACAAATTCAGAGGATACAAACTACTAATACTAACTTTTCAGTTGTCATATATATTTAAAAAATGTAGTATACGAGTATATTTTTACTTTGTTTTAATATTTTGGCATACATTTTGGAAAGTAGGCTTATAAGCCTATATATATATATATATATATATATATATATATATATATATATATATATATATATATATATATATATATATATATATATATATATATATATATATATATATATATATATATATATATATATATATATATATATATATATATATATATATAATAAAATTATAAAACGCTGTCAAATAATAAAACGTTAAAAGGGGTCAACTTTTGATCTGAATATTGAGTGTTCAAAAAAATTACGTGCGTGTAAAGTTCATAAGTCAGCAGTAAAAATCTCGTTTATATTTATACTAATCTTACATATATAAGCTTTACATTTCCGGGGACTTACAAGGAGGCAAAAATACCTCCCATGTCAGGATTTTAATGAATTTAATTTTAATTAAACTAATAAAAGTGTGAGAAATGAATACAAATTAAAATTATAATTAATTGTCATTTAGTATTTATTAATTTAGTTTTTGTTTAGTATTTGTTTCATCTGTAAAAATATTACCCTCATTCGCGTTAAGAAGTTGTACTACAAAAATACAATTTTTAAAATTTGACAAACTAAAATTTGCAAATATTGTGTGAACATAAATGTGTGATACAAATTTTGTTTGAATTAACTAATTTATTTGTACTATAAGTTCTAAAAATATTTTGAGAGTATTAGAACCAAATGTCAAATATGATTATTAAAAGTAAGTAAGTAAAATACTATTTATTGTACACCAATTACTACATAGAGGTATATAGAATTATAATAAATTAATAATAGTAAGATAGTACAATAGGGCGGCCTTATCGCTAAATGAGCAATCTCTTCTAGGCAACCTTTGCGTAGAAGAGAGAACACGTCGTCATATAGTTAAATGGGATTTATTTTTGTTGTGAGTTTAATGCTCTTAGCCCTATTGGCCTTGACAGCGACACCGGTTGGGGAGGGAAGAGGATATTCTTTCCCTGAGAAGTAGCAAGCACTAACGTGTCTCCTTGAGAGGAAACGTCCCCTGCGGGACTCGAGCCTCAGCTTGCGGCCAACGAGCGGGCTGGGGGATGTTCCCTATTCTTAACAAACCAGCCGCGACCTGAAAACGCGGCTGGAGAAACTAAGACTAATCTGCAGGGACCTAGCAGTCCCTAGCCGATGTACTGAATTTATGAATACAACGTTCATATGAAGAAGACATATATATACGTCTAGAAAAAACATTGAGCGGATTTTTGTGAAACTTTTTTGTTATGTAGCTTGTCCGCATCAATACACCTACTGACAATTAATTATTTTAAATGTATAGCTTACTAAGACCTAACGGACATTACACTTAACCTTGTCAACATGATAAGCAATTTATGTGCGCTTAATAAAACAAAGGCATCATGTGGCATCATGGCAGGTCAGCTCAACCTCGATGTGATAATATGAAATATTCATATAATGTCTTAAGGAAAAATCTATAGAGGATGTAGGTAATTTACGGGGTACTATAAAGAAGTTGGTATAAGTTTTAAAAATATAAAGTTTAAAAAGTTAACGCGGCATTACTAAAAGACATTTTTAGTCAAGCACTTTCTCTTATTTTTAAATTTTAATAGTTTGATTAAATACATTTTATATGTCACTTTGGAAGTTGAAATATACTTTTAAAAAACGGCTACCTTTGAGAAATATACTAATAATATATAAAAATACTAAATATACTAATTTTAGAAAATAATCCTATTTGTAATCCTAATAGTAATCCTATTTGTTTCAGAATAAAGCGGCTGTAACATATGAACGGACAGACAGATATGACGACTCTACAAAGGTTTCTTATGTGTGACTGGACTACGATATACTTAAATGGTCACTTTGACATTTATCTCTTAACATAACAATTGTAAGAAGTAATAAAAATTTTAAATAACATGTTTTGTTAGGAAAAACCAACGTAAAGGCCAAGTGATTACGTTATGAATTCTATATATAATAATTAATAGATAGTACAATAAATGCTCTCTCTCATGTACGAGAGATAAACATAATATATGACTTGTTGTACAATTCATATTTTATGGACATTCATTTATATATTAAAACTATGGTATGACTAACTTCAAGCTTTTACCTGTTTGTTTGTGAACTAATACAAAATAAGGAAAATATTTGTCTTATTTTGTATAGAAGCCAGAATTTATAAGATAGGTTTAATCGGATAGCTTAAAAGGTCAGGAATGTCATGATATTTTTTTAAATTATATGTTTTAACGCCCCCTAAATACCTCCACATAACAAATCATACCATAGATTTGCACCGTTGCGACGTGAAAGAAGGATAAACAAACACACATTCCTATTTATAATATTAGTATAGTTAATTGGATATAAACAACCATACAAATTTTAAAATAAATATTAATTATGACCATAAATAAAATATAAATTAAACATGTAGATTAAATATATGGGTAAAAAATCTAAATCGTGTCTATTTCAATTCAAATAAATTTCTATGTGAAAGTTTCATATCATCAAAGCTAATATCTACTTATAAGCTTGAATAAAATACAAAACTAAATGATTATGATTTTTGTTTAATTAATTTAAATAAATTCAATCAATAAATGCTAGTTGTATAATTGACCCAAAAATAATTTTAAGGCAAGACGAAAGTTGTTTCAAAAAGAAAGAGTGAACTCTTAACCATGTAGATGTGATAGCCGATTTTCGGCTTTTGGAAATAGTATCATTAATATCCCTATTCTGGAGAATTATATTGAGTTTGTACTATATAAACTAGTATAATAGTAGTATGTCTACTTACCTAGGTCGGCTGGCGGGAAAGCCAGGATGTCAGGGTACGGAACTGGGGCAGGCGGTCCGTCCCACAGAGGCCCGTATGGAGATACCTCACTACCCTGCAAATTATACAAAAGTCATACTCTTCTTGCAGCTTCCGCGTATAGCAAATGATAAAAATACTACTCACCACCTAGCAACTAATGTCTCAACTATATATTAGATATTTTAATGATTTTTAAAGTATTAATCTACACTGAGGATAAAAAAAATACTTAATGTTTTCCTGTAAAACTTGAACGCAGCAGGATTTGAATTCGCGCCTCATGGAAATCGTACAAGCGCTCTAACCATTAAGCTAGCGTTCTTCCTCACGCTGCGTCGAAATTCTGATATGCTAACACCGTTATAAGTTATGTGGCGTAGGTATTCACATTTTAAAACATAAAGAAAGCACATAAAGAGAACTCCTTATATGGAGTAAGTATTCACATTTCAAAAGAAAAGCTTTACCAAAGGTTCACTAATCTATTAAGTAAACCAGTAAGATAGTGAAGAACCGTCGCGAGAAACTCAACGGGGCGTTTTTTTTTATTCTCCTTTTTTTCAATTTGGTAATTTACAAATAACTTTTTAGTAATAAACTTTTTCATAACTTCTTTTTACAATAATATCTTTTTAATAGACCGCAGCGAGCATTTTCATCCCATGGCGTTTTATCCTCTATAAAATCATTAATTAGGTAAGAACCAGTGTGCTAGAACACACAGACGTCTCTTCACAATTATTTTTAATTGTCGGACGTTCTCTGAGATCCTATCGTAAAAGAGTACGTGTGTACACTATCCCATGAGTATTACGGATTCGATACAATCGAGTTTCAGGCACGGTAAGTTAAGTCTTCTAGTATTAATATTAAGTACATCAACGAATTTGGTGAAATTATTCATATTTTTATCCGTCGTCGACCGTGACATTGAATGCTAGCCAACAAAATTCTAGTTCCTGAGGTATGTGCTAAAATATCTTTTATCACAAGATAAAAAATTATTTTATAAAATATTTTATTTATCTCATAAGGTAAGAAAGGTGTTATTTCAAAATTATTTATTTTCGAGTTTTCTTACAAGCAACTTAGTTCATACACTTGTTCCATTGGAAACATAATATTTTTAAAATATTTTGTTTCCAATGGAATTATATGGATAACTTTGAGTTGAGCTCGATTTGTACGTTCTAGAGTTTTAAAACTCCTCCCCAAATGGTAATACAGTAAGCCAGTACTGATTGGGCTAGAGCGACATGCATTTCCGTAAGAATGAAGGTTTTAGAATCACATGTCCTAATGTACGAAAAATAAATACTAACTTTTTGATTTTACTTGCAACTTCTTCTAGATGTGGGTACCATGGTAATATTGGGCCTTCTATGCCCATATATTTTGTGCTAATAATTTTATGTATTATAAGACAGTTACAGTTTTTCTTATCTCTTCTTCGTTTTATTCTTTCCAAGTGTGTATTTTTATGTCACTATCGGGTGTGTTTGATTATTTATTGAAAAACAAATACAATTTATTTTGACTATATTCACTGTCAGTAGGTTAGGTTTTAACCATTTTCGGCCGATTTCAATAACATACTAACAGTTAAACTGAGATATATATCGGAGTTTTTGTCAAATTTTAATCTACCTGTTACCGCCGTTTCAATAACAAAAGTATAGCACCTATAACTTTAGTTAAACACGGATAAACTCGATATCTTTGGTTAACGTATCCCTTCGAAGCGTTCCGTTTATGCATCTAACAATATGGCTGTATGATTAATATCATTAATTTTTTATTTCTTTTTGATATGAAGATATATATATGTATGTATGTATGTGTATATATATATATATATATATATATATATATATATATATATATATATATATATATATATATATATATATATATATATATATATATATATATATATATATATATATCATAAAGATGTGAATTTAATAAGTTAAATCATGTTAAAATACGAATTCTGAAGCAATAAAATGCACATCGACATTTGCCATTTGCTTGACAGCAGAGGACGGTGGCGGCGTATTGTGTATTTAAAAGTGGCTTTTAACGGATATAAATTGGAATATCAAATATAAATAGCATTTAGCATAAAAGATGGCTGATCTAGTAAGTATTTCCTATTATATATATTGTTCTAATTCTTATTGTCAATTTCATTGAACGTGTTTGATAATCATTGGAACAAATAGTTTTATTCTTGTCGTTCATGCCTAAAAATTACAATTTATTTTTAGATTAGTGCGAAGGCGCTGAGGCTGCCTAAAGAGCACTATTCTCCTGCTCGATTTGATTTCCAAGTACAGTCATCACTTCTAAATCTAATATTTGCTTTATTTATCGTTTATAATGGCATTTAAAGGGCAAATGAAGAAAGATTAATGGGTTTGATTGTCTTATTTATAAGTTTGTATTTCTTTTATTTTTTTCAGTATGAGTGGTAAAGGAAAATTAATAAAATAATATTTAAATATACGCTATATAATATATATTTTTACAGTTAACAAACGCAGGAAGCTTTCGGAGGAAGTCCAAAGAGCACAGAGAGATAAGGATTTAGGAGCTCACTTTCAGCAAAGGCTGAAAATAAAAATAGATTTAGTATGCTAATTTTAAATTAGAATTAGAAATAAAAATATTTAAATAGAAAATTGATTGTGAGAATTAGCAATTATAATTATTTTTGTATTTATGTTTGTGAATAAATAAAAAGAACTACATATATGCTCCTTGTTTTTTTAATATATCCATATCTTAAAATTCTTCTTAGTGCAGAAATATTTTCGTTTATCATTAATATTCATTTGATATTATATATCGTTTTAAGAATTTCCATTTGTATAATAATTTCGTATATCTGAACGAAAAAGTCCTTGATTAGTTACTATAATATATTTACTATGTTACCATATGATGTTTTAGCCGTCCAGTTCATACAGCCTAACAGTACGATGTTGGTGAGCTACTCCGTCAACTAGGTTATTTTCAGAGTGCTCAACGTTATCTATACTTCAGGTTACATCAAATTATCAAAAATCAAGTTGGTTATACCAAAATACTTGCAATAAATCATATACAATGATTAGGTAGACGCTTAGGATTATAATAACGTAACATAGACATAATGTTAAGAAAATAATAGAACTTTTTACTTACCGATACTGATCTTACTCTCAAATATGGTAGTACTTTTATTAACAAATCATCAACACTAGTTTTATTTAGTCTGAATCTAAATGTAAATTTAGCGTCTAAAAATTCAATATGCGACGATACTTTCTACTTTCTGCAGGTTATGTATTTGGTGCAGAATCAAATATACCGGCCTCATATATCTTATTATCACTTTCATCACTAAACAAAGCCATTATTTTTATTAAAATACGCAGTTAATCTTTAACGCACGAATTTGAAGTTTCAGCTACTGAGGGTAGCTAATTTAACAAATTGTTAAATGTTAGTAAGTTATTGAAACCGGCAGTTAGATAATAAAGCCACCTCATTCTCAGTTCTTATCTTAACATTTGTCACTTAATATAAAATAAATAATCTAGGACCTTAAACAGTTATTTGGGGGATGCCACAGTGACTTCCTCACTCATAAATTTACCTAATTTGACCATTTTCTTTTTTTCTGTTAGATAATCGCTGAGTAGTGAGAAGTCCTTTTCCCTTATTCCCACCTTTTTCAGCTTATGCACAAGAATTGGAAGAGATCCAGACCAAGCGCTTTTTTGACATCCAAGATTAACATTTATTCCCTTTATCAAGTTGGTTCGTGACCAACTAACTCAGTAAGGTCTGTTACTGCATCTTCTGTTGATTTCCCTAGTCGAAACCCAAATTGAGAACGAGATGTTGTTCAATTTATCTAAATAGCCTTTTGTTATGTAATTTTTCTAACATTTCAGACATTGATAAAGTCAATAAATGAAATTCATTTTCAAAAGATTTTAGCTTTGCTATTGTATTTTATTGTTTCAAAAGCTTTTATATAAATAAGATTTACTTACAGATGAGCTGCTCCAGACGTGCGGCGTCTCGCTGCCGTATGACATCAGCGGGAAATGAATCTTGAGTCCTGGTAATTACACTCCTGTACAAAACCTACACACCACTACAATCAGCGGTATACGGTATATTAAAGTATACCGTATTACCAGAACTCAAATTTCACTGAGATGTGTGTAAGACCAAACACCAAATAATACTAAATCAAAATAGCACAAATTCATAGTATCCCAAAATTAGGACCCGTCAATTATTAAATTTTCATGTCATACAAATTTATTTTTAAGGCAAAAGAAATAAGGTTGGTTTTTAATAAGCTCAATTTAACTACCCTTAACATGGCGCTTCGTCAGTTTTCTCGTTTATGATTGGTCAAAGAAGGGGAGGTTCGAGGGTGGTTTACGCTCATTGGTTACAACTGTTGCAATGGGCGTGTAGTATCGACTTGTACTTCTTCTTGCTTAACCACGTAAAAAGGTGTTTTACGTCTATTTTAAAACCAATAACTAAATTCATCCAAGTGACTTAATATACTCGTAATAATCTAAATTAATATATTATATTGGAAGTCATCTGATTAATTTGTTACCCTGACACAATTATTTATTAACTTAATGCTTATACTTTTATTTTTCTTATTATGCACAGACGTCCACACTTATCCATCCACCTTTGTGGACACGATGTGCAAGCCCACTACTATAAAAAAATATATATAACAACTGTAAAAAATGGTCTATAGAAGTAGTTAAGCTGACAGTAATCAAATATTAATTATATTTGATTACTTTCTACTCTTAGCAAAATAATATAGGATTGTGATATGTAATTTTAATAAGATATTCATATTTTACCGGCGAACGTTACTATATGGTCGTTCGTACTTGTAGTCGGCCAGCCCAATGATACCAGAAAATGGTTTTAGGTCACTCCGTACTAACGGCCTACGAGATTTTTTGCTATATAACCCATTCCTACCTCTTAAAGTAATAATCATGGGATAAAAAATATCAGTTAGGTACTTTTGTTCACCCATACGTTCGTATAGGCCATCCGGCTTGCTGTTGACATTGAAGCTACTCATGTCAACGACCAACCTTGGTATCGACATTTCCTTACATTTAAGTTACATTTAAAAAGATCTTTCGCAAGAATGTAATGGTCAGAGACGGCTTCCAAAACGAACATGTAAAAGAGGATATTTAATATTGTTTTTGTGTTATTCATGATTTACATTACAATTTATCACAATATCCCCTTATTTTTCCAGCATTTCAACCTTGATCAAAATGATACTCGTAGGTATGTTTCAGCTTTGTCAATTAGTTCTTGAAATAAAGTGCAGCTTTAGTTCTTCCCAATAACCAGTAATATGATTTTTAATAAATTATCGAAGATCACTTGTATAGTTGTGTAATTATCAACTAGCCTATAACTAATCAAAATTTCTAAGTTTTGTAACTTCATTTCACGTTTCTATCTCATAGAATACGGGTAAAGTCAAAAAAGGGTAAAGTCCCATAAAGGGTTTCGTACTTTACATAAAAAATGAAACCCATATAAAGATCACTTTGTTGTCAGTTTGTCAGTCTGTCTGTCTGTCTGTCTGTTCGTCTGTCGTTTTCTCCAAATCACGTGAAAGAATTAAGCTGAAATTAATATCAAATATGCAAGTCAATGACATAAGACAACGTAAACAAAATATATCAGTGTTTATACTTAATTTTATTGCATTTTGTATGAAAGCCGCCGTGTAATCAAATACTACTAGGTTACTTCCGGTCGTCCTGGAGTAATGAAATTCGGCAATAACTTAGAACTTATAGTATAACCAAAAGGAAAATCTAAAAAAAATTTATTTACAGTTATATCACAGAAAAAAACTTAAGTTTGTCGACTCTTATTAGTTGTATTTCATTGCCCTAGATTTATGAGATTTTACAGAAAGTAAGAAATTATATATTGAGGATAAAACTTAAATTTGGTAATTTATTCGTTTTTTTGCAGAAAGAAATAATTACTATAAACTTACATTTGTAGTTAATTTCATACGGCATGAGTGGACAGCAAATTTAAGATTTTCCATTTTTATATGTAGTATTTTCTCAGCGGAATACCTAAAATCTTGAAATAGGTACGGAACCCTTGGTGCGCGAGCAGTACTCGCATTTCATATTTTATTTTACGTAGATATTACATATCTAAACTGTTATTAAGGCTTCAAGTTTAATTACATCTAGCCTGCACTTTGTTTTATAACAGACAAAAAAATTTAAAGAGTTCGCCGAGTTAACATCAAGCAATCTTTTTACAAATATAAATAACCTTTCAAGGGGGAGCTAAGAAGTAATAAAACAATTACTTTTTTTTCTATATACGTAACTTAAGGGGTAATAGGGACATATATCTAAAATTTTGCTTTTATTTTGCTTATTTTGCTAACACACAAGCCTTGCTTGCGCTTGCGAACGCTTGCGAATGCCATTTACAGTCTTACTGCGTTTCTGTAAGTAGTTGCTGAAGTATGAACGTAGAAGTAGTCTCAACTCTTGCGTTAGTTTTGACATATCTTTATTTAATTTATTAAAAAAAAACGAAGGAAGCGAGAAGTTCAGCAGTGAAGACGTTTTGCAGAGATACATCGAAACAACGCGAACGCAATGAATGCGCGCCAAGGCAACGTCTAATTACGTCGGAACTGGTTGCAGCAAACTAACATTGGTTCGGGTTGGCCACCAGCTTTTGCAAACTCTAAAATATTTATTAACAACCAGCTTTTGGCAGCTACTTCATCCACCTGTACTTTAGTTATCAGAAGCTATGTTTTGGTTAACTCCGGATAGGTAATAACATTATAGGTTACAACAGAATATTGCTATAAGCAACATTCTGGTGCTATAATGTCCAAGTTATAAGTTATTTGGTGCACTAACCCGCGAGCAAGCCACATAAAGATAAACACAACACAAAGAGAAAACAGCCAAGTTCCCTTAAATCTATCCGGCTAATTTTAAAGTTTGACCCAGGGATCTATTAATGGTCATAGCAACGTTACACGGAACTGTCCTCCCTCACTCAAACTCAAATTGCAGTATACCAATTTATACTGTTAAGTCCAAAAATAAGAAATTTTCCATACAAATTTTACCACAATGGAATGGAATTGGTCCATTTCATCTACATAGATTAATGAATGGAATTTGTCCATTTCATCTACATAGATTAATAGGAATCCAAAACTTATATACCTATTTTCATACTTCTAAGTCTAAAAATGAAAAAAATCCATATAAGCTTTACACCCTTACTTTACCCCTTTGGGGTTGAATTTCTAGAAATATTTTCTTTGTGCTCACTTACATCATAAAAGGACGCTTGTACCAAATTTCAGGTTTCTGGGTAAAGTAGTTTCGGCTGTGCGTTGATATAAAAGTCAGTTAGTCAGCCTGGTTTGCCTATCTATATATACGAGGGCGAGTCAATAATACTTTTGGAATAAACACAGATTTTTTGATAAAAAATAATTTTATTTTTCAACGTAGTCTCCCTTGAGCTCTATACACTTTGTGCAACGCTTCTGCAATTTTTTTATCCCTTCCAAAAAAAATTATTTGTCGAGGTCCTCAAAATAGGCTTTTGTATGCGAGATGTCGCTCGCATACAAAGTCAGTGGTCGCTCGGAGCCAAATATGGAGAATAGGGCGGATGAGGGAGCAATTTATAGCCCAATTCATGGATTTTTGTCATGGCAACTGCACATGTGTGCAAAAGAACTTTTTTCTTGGCCAAATGAGGTAGGTGTTTTTTCAAATCGTCATTGAATCGGACCAATAAGTTGGCATAATATTTCCCATTGATTGTTCTTCCCTTTTGAAGGTAGTCAATGCATTCCAAAAAACAGTCGCCATAACTTTATTGGCTGACAAACCCACCTTGGCCTTCTTTGGTGCCGATTCACCCTTAGAAACCCACTGATTTTTGACTGTTGTTTTATCTGTGGTGTGTTGTGCTGGATCCATGGTTCGTCTACGTTTACAAAACGGCGCAAAAACTCCTCCATATTGCGATTAAGCAACGCCAAACCTTCCTGTGAAGTTGTTACACGATTGCGTTTGTGGTCGACTGTGAGCAAACGTGGCACCCATCTTGCGGAAAGCTTTCTTATGCCTAAGTGATCATTAAAAATTAAAACCTCTGAGCCATGCGAGATTCCTACGGCTTCCAGAATCTCTCGCACCATCAATCTTCGGTCCGCCAACACCATATCGTGAATTTTTTCGATTGTTTCGAGTGTAGAGACCTCAATTGGGCGTCCAGGATATTCGGCATCTTCAGTGCTTGTACGGCTACAACGAAATTCAGTAAACCACTTTTTTACCATTGAAATCTATTTCCGCAAGAAATAATGCTTAATAAGCAAACTAAATTCAATTTTTTCCATTTTTCTCCTCAAATTAGTGAGTAGTCTGATAAAGATAGCTGTCAAACACAAACTAACTGCAGCAGCAAGTTGAAATTTTGACAGGAGTCAACTGACAAGTGACAAGAGCAGCGTTGCTGTTTCAGTAAAGAGGTCAGAAATGGGTGAAAAATTGTTGCGGGGTATCTAGGGCAATTGTAAGGAACTTTAAACTTAAACAACGACAAGAGATAGGGACAATTATAATGATAGTTTAATAATTTATAGAGAAAAGTTAAATCCAACATGTCCCTTCTTCTATTTAAAGATTGAATTTTATAAAATTGCATTCCGTCTTTGTAAGAAGGTATACCTTCAGAAATCCCTTCTGACTTTGCTAAATGCTATCGAAATCTTTTCTGAATATTTGTTTCGCAACGAACTTGTGGAATAGTGAGGTCTCTAGACAGTGCTACAGTATTCTAGGATGTTTCGGACATGACTATTATAAACCATTATTTTTGTTTTGGTTTGTATAAATATTTATCAGTCCCTTAAAATAAATTGAAGTAAACGTGTTTCTTAGTAACATAAGATATATGTTAACTAAATGTTAAACTTGAATCAAAAATGACGCCAAGGTCTTTAATTGATTCCACTTTTGTTATTGGTACTCCGTTAATGTAGCAATCGCATTTAATACTTTTTTATTTTTAGTATATGTTACGTGAAAACATTTTTTAACGTTTAGTTTCATTCCATTTTCTGTGCATCAATTTACCTTCTTATCTGTGTCATTTTGCAACATAATCACATCTTCGATAGTATCCACGACTTTAAGAAACTTTAAGTCATCTGCAAACATTAAAGGCGTACAATAGGTAAAAATTGCTGGTAAATCTTTAATAAACACGTTAAATAAAAAAGGTTCTAGGTGAGATCCTTGCGGAACACCGGATGTAATTTTGTGTAACGATGACTAATTACCGGAAATCACCTAATTACACCTAGTTTCCGCCTTCAGAAGGTAAATAAATCGTTTATGTCCCAAGGTATACGCATGTATAATAAAATTCCACAAATATTTACAGACTTACCCTTCGAACAATTTAAGGTCAAGATTAAAAACATATTATTATGGAAAGTATATTATTCACTCCAAATATTATAATATTATGTTGTTATGTATTACGGATGTTAGTGTACACAACATATGAGACATAATTAAAATAATAATAAATAATAATAATAAAATAATAACACATTAAAAAAAATTGGACTTTCCAATAATACCCTTCTTATAATTTGCAAGTAATGTATTAAACTTATTTTTATCTATTATGTAGAAATAAGTCAATTTTAATTAGAACTTTTTTAAAAAAAAAATTTTATACAAACTGCTACTTAATATTAAATTATAATAGTACATAATTATTTTTTTTACAAATATACATTTATTTATCACTTTGTTATCTTAGCTAGTGCTTAAATTGTACCGTTTTAATATATACATAAGTAAGATTTTTGTGTGTATTGTGATACGCACTGATAATGGAATTTAATTATTGAGTTTAGGTATGTCTTATTTTTATGATACAAATTTATTTTGCCTACTTCGAATTGTTTACATAAATCTTTTAACATTTAAAAGATTTATGTACATCCTCCGTCGTATAATCTCCATACAACGTGACATTGGCGAAGTGAATTGTGCTCAACTGGCACGTTTGAAACGCCATTACTGTAGAACAGAACAGAAACAGATTTATATTCTTATAAAGTTTTCATGAAAAAAATTTTCTAATAAAAGTGTAATCTCCATTTTTGCTTGAATCGATATAGTTTTACAAAATAAAAATTTAAATAAAATATAAATAGTTGTTGTTATTAATAGACTTTCTTTCAAAATTCGTAACTAAGTAGTATGTTTGATCCAATTGTATTTTATACGTTCTTCCCTAACTTGACTATCTTATACGCCATAAGATAACTGATTCAGAGATTGACTTTAAGACAGAAAGTTATATAATTAATATATAATAAAATTATAACTTTTTTATTATAAAGAACAGCTGTTGAATTTCTTGCTGGCTCTTCACAGCAGAGCAATCTTCAGGGCGGCGGTAGCTTTATTTTAATTCGAGGATTCAGAAGAGCTTTCAAAATTTTATTTTAACAAATAATTAATATTTTGAAGGCACAAAAAGCCTGCACCTGTGCCAACATGATAGTAAAAGAAAAATAATATTTTAGTAATTGCTCTATCTAATCTCCATAATAAGCATAACCATGGGGCATTCAACAGCTGGCTACAATGAGCATGGCTAAATTATATTAAAGACATTCGTCACGTGTTTGACATATTTGACGCAAAATACCCTCGTATAAAGTATATCGGATGGGGCACTGCGTAATGAGTTAGAGATGTGCTGAGAAGTGAAGCTACGATATACAATAAAGTTACAATATCACAGTTGCAATGTGCCGGGCTTAATATGATATTTACTAGCTCGTACATCGTCTATATTCTCTTTCTATATTATTTATTTTTTTGCAAATTACAATTTTTTGCAAATTTTATACAGCTGAAGGTTTGTTGGCTTGGATGAGCTAATCTCAAAAATTACTTTTATTTTATTAGTCCACTTATCGAGGAAGCCTTTAATGAATATATATTATAAATGATTAATTTAAACTTGTTGAGTTATTGACATCGATTTAATGCTTGGTAATATGTGACTGTGCAGGAAAAAACGTTTTGTGTTATAATTTTTCCTGTTTATTTTGGTAGGTTGCTCACGAGGTCGCGTACTGCCCCGTGCACTGAACCCTTTCCGTACCATTGTCATGTTCGTAGGTCAGAGGAAAGTATATACCTATTATAAATTGTTATAGAAATTGATTTTATATGAAATAAACTACGCATATAAATTTGTAATGTTTGTAATTTTTCTTTCTATTACTTACACTAAGACTTACAAATTACGCATTTCCTATATTTGTACTATTCAATGGAGAATAACTTATAAAAGTTGACTAACTTAAATTTGCGTATATATATATATATATATATATATATATATATATATATATATATATATATATATATATATATATATATATATATATATATATATATATATATATATATATATATATATATATATATATATATATATATATATATATATATATATATATATATATATATGTTTGTAAGTTTAAATGGTGTAATTATTTGAAATAGAAAAATAATAACATATAAAAATGGTTGTAAATTTTTCCGATATTGGAATATTTAACTTTATTTGTGCTATATATAACTCTTTGAAAATATTTGGTCCATTGGCGTAACTGGAGACATTTTCCAAGGGGAGCCTGGTCTCCAGTGAGTCCAGGACAGGAAACGCAGTTTAAAAGAAATGAAATCTGCTCAACAATTAAACTAAATAAAGACAAGGATGTACACTAATATTGTCTTTTAATAAATGTCGTCTCCTTTTTAGCTTTTGTTATTATTTGTAAACATAAACGTGGCACGGACCATCCTCCTTCCTATGCCCATAGATATTAGGTCTTTATAATAGGTATATCTAATAGGTTTTTATTATGCGGCGATTTTCATAAAAATTGCAGTAGGAATCAAGCATAAACGTTTGTATTTTTATTGGACCAGAGACTTGGATATTTGACATTAATTTTATCTTGATGACTCTACATGATTTTTAAAAATTAGGCTTAATAGACAAACATGCAGGCATTCAACAAAAACTAGACTAAATTAGTTCCTGTGCCCCAGTTTAAGAAAATCAGATGGACTATTTTACCATATATAACATACAATTCAAAGCTTAACTTAAATACCACGATGCAATCTTAATAAGAAATTAATATTTTGACTCGAGTTAAACAAGGGAGGACTCTCCATGTCAAATTATGAGATTTAGCAAAACATGTCAACAGAATTACACGCTTCAATTACAAATAGGGTTCAATATTGAAATAGGGTGAGCAGCACGTGTGGCCGCGCTGGGGACGCACTAAACATACTTTTATTTGATAACTGAGTGTAACTAATTCTATTGTGCTCTAATTGGCTTTAAAGGATATTCATTTAAAATCAAAATACGCACACTTTCATTTAAATTAAATAAAAAGCTTCCGCTCTGCTTTTCATCTCTTAAATATAATATTTAAAAACTATTTTGTTTATAATTAATACACAATATCCGTACACAAATCGTCGAAGCAATACAGTGAGATCAACTCTCACCCGAGGGAACAACCATATTTACATAGAAATATTTATAAAAGTATAGAAAATTGAACATAACGAAGCTCGGATCGGTACCTATCAAACAAAGTGCTCTAGCCATTAAGTCATATTATGTTCTTTTCGAGCTACGGCGAAGTTGCTGTAAGTATTTACGCATGTTATACCTTATTTTTGTCGTTCGCATGTCAGTAAGAAGAATATTGCCTGCCTTTTTTTTCTTAAGGCTGGGAAATGCATTTTACGCAGACCGCTCATGCGCAAGGCAAATGTGCCTTACCCTGTGGGACGATGTGCCCTGTACTTGTGCCCTGTGGGACTCACCGGTAAATTCGATACTACCCAGTGAAACCCAGTGGAACCTCTCCACCTAAATGGAGACGCCGCAGGATCGTTCGCGCATGCTACTAGGATGCCTCAGTGGAAGGCTGTAATGCAGACCATTGACTTTAGGCAGTAGCCTAGGGTAAGGGGAGCTGGAGATATGCATACTGCATTCTCCTACCCCCTGTCCGTCGGTGACGGAGCGAGCCTGCCATCGCGCTGGGTTCGCGCAACCGCTCCGCAGCCTCTTTCAATGCCATGACACATTCGCAGAACGAGACCATGGGTGCATTACATCCATGGCAAGCCAGCGATAAGTCCCGACGTGCAATGTGGTGTAGGTATTTTTCAAAGCAACAGTGCCCTGTCAAAACCTGCACCAATCTGAATATCAGGACCTCAAAGTTTCTCAGAAGCCAACACACAAGATAAATGCGAACCGTTTCCACAGTCGGTAGGCCTATTTTTTTGGTCTTTCATCTCGCGACCGCTCACTTATACGAAATGTGTAAACTATAGCAAATACTTCTGCTTGTAATTCCCTAGGCGGATCACCCGCC
The DNA here is from genome assembly GCA_037127375.1 of Dione juno. Taxonomy (NCBI): domain Eukaryota; kingdom Metazoa; phylum Arthropoda; class Insecta; order Lepidoptera; family Nymphalidae; genus Dione; species Dione juno. The sequence goes on from JAXRJS010000067.1 coordinate 3,998,432, forward strand.
ACAATTGTAGCCGCTGTCCATGATACCGTACGGTAACCTCAGATAACTTTCACTGCTATGACCCATTGTACTTTTCGCATCTGGGTCCTGTTTCGAGCGATGAAAGAGTCAGCCCACACAGAAGCACCGTACAATGCCATGGAAATCAACACGCCGAAATAAAGCAATCAGCATGGAGAGTCTGGCCCCTTGATATTCGGCAGTAATCTGCCGGCGGTGTTCACAAGTTGTGGTATAGTAAGCGACAACGTAAAAGCCAATGCTTCCAGATCTTCAGGATCTGTCCAGATGAAAGGCATCGGCAAGCAGCAAGCAGTATCCGAAGATTATTGCCTAGATACTCCAGGGCGATGCCCAGTACTTTCCCTGGTATACCATAGGGCCCTGAGGCCCTCTACTACTGAAGAGGAAACGTAATTAGCCCCTAGTCTAATAAGAGCCAATTACGCTTCCTCTTTGGTAGTAGAGGGTACCACCAGTTCTCTCTCATGTACTGAAGGAGAGACCATCCTGGGAGAAAAGAATTCAGATAGCTGCGAAAATAACTCTGCAACAATGTGCTGGAGGAGGGCTGCAGGTAGGATTTCCATCACTGGGGCACAATGGTTACGCAATTATTTTCGTGCATCGAGATAAGAACGTCCCCAAGGATCCCGCCAGAATCTCTTGATGCGCTTGGCGCTTTGCTAGGCGAATGGCAAGTTGCAGAGATTTCTTCTTCTATCTGTACACGTTTTCTAGCTGATTTTCGAGCGCATGGTCAAAACCATTCGTCCTCCTACACCTTAAGTATGCTCGCTGGGCCCGATTACATGACGACCGCAAAACCGCAATTTCTTGCCTCGAGAGCACCAATTAGCAACAAATGGTAAATGAGAGATCCACCACGGAACCTCTGTAGTGTCGCACACATGTAAACGCTGTCCCTACATTAAGAAGGGAGAGTCCGGAAAGTAAAGCGCACACCTGGACCGCTTCTCCCTTGCTGTTAGAAGAAGGGTTCCCCCATGCTCAAGAAATTCCTTTCCCTATGGACTCAGATGTTAAAGCTATAACTGCTTTAGTGCGAGGTTGTTTAGCTACTTTTGGTCTCGTCTGCTTCCTCTTCATATCTGATTTTGCTGCTAATTTTACAGCAGAGGAGTTAGTAGAGGAAAATTTCTGCCCTTTTCTACCCCTCCTAACCACAGTGGACCAAGATGCACCTTCTTCCTCCACCTCTTCGGTGATGACTACTTCTCTAACATCGTGAGCCGCCCGAGACGACTGGGAGTCCGCAAGCGTTAACCTCAAGCTCTGCACATCGTTGGTGTGGGACTGGAGCTCCAATCTAAGTTTCTCCACCTCCCTGGTGAGGCGCTAATTTTCCATAAAGTTCCCACGAGTACGAGAGAAAAACAGTCCATCCAAGCAGTGCTCCTTGTACTTGGATGAGCCAAATACGCCACGGGTGTCGGGTACCCTGGCGGGACCAGCAGTATCGACTGATCACCCCATCAGCTACACACCCCTTGCGCTGCTTCGTCGCTTGAGTTATGGTAATTTTATAGTGGTTTTCTTCCTTGCAGTCCGGCTGGTGAAGGCAAGACCCTCGGTTCCAATCATGATTACGAGACATGATAGCAACCACAAGTGGAGTTCCGATATTCTCGGCGCTGGCACATTGCTGCACCTACGTGGTAGTAGTGTTAGTACAAGCCACGATCGCCCGTCCTAATTCCTCACACTGTGTCCTCTGCAAATCAGGGGAACACGCGGAGGAAAGCCGTCGCGTCGGATTATTCGCCGGTGAGCAATTATTGCCCAAGGAAAATCCTCTTTGCGACAATTACCCGCCACCCAGGATGCACCGACACGCTCTCTAAATGGCAAGCATATTCGAAAGAGGCCAGCAGCAAGCGTGCACACGAGGAGGTTATCCGACATCGCCCCCCAATATTGCCTGCCTGCGTTAACCTACAAAAAGTGTACCATAAGTGGGCCATAACAAAGTAATCAATTTGATAGTTGCGACTTTAGGCATTGTAAAAATGGAATGTATCCGTGCTTCAGGTTCGCAGAACTCACATGTAATGATTGTAGAAGAACTAATGCATCCACAACGTGTCACAGTCTTCTTCATGGTTCTTCTATTTGGTTATTCATAGTCGAAGCTATACACCTGTGCAATGAGAAAAAAAATTGGACATCGACGGCATTCAGCCTCGATGATGTAGTAAAGTGACAAAATTGTACTTACAAGAAAGTGCGACCAGAACTGTGGAGGTTATTTTCCGATGTGTCATTACATATATAATATACTATGTGCTTCATGATTCAATTGAAAATTAACCATCTAAAGACTTAAAATTGTGTTTTCTAATTAATTCAAATCTTGCGTTAATTGTAGGCTACACTATATTAAGTTTGGATACGCTTTAGGGATATTTCGCATTTTCTAGATTAACGCCGTTAAATTACTATTTTAATAAGGAACCGCAATTGATGCGGATGATGCGCTTATTATTCAATTTTATCCCTATTTTGTTACATGTACGAAGGGAGTGGACAGAAATAAAACATTATTTTCGTTATTGTATTCTGAGAAGATTTTACGCTGTCGCGTTATGCTGTAAGCTGTTATGAAATATGTATTTTAACATAAAAATGATTTTTAGCTTCTGGAAGAATTCTATCTTTGCGAGCTAAGAAGCTAACGAATCTTATGTGGTCTTTTGATTGATTGATTTGATTTCTTACGTAATAGTCGATACGCATACGACATTATTAGGATTCCGTAAAGGGTAAAATGAGATTCTATTACTGAGACTCAGCTGTCCGTCTGTCCATTTGTCTGTCAGTCTGTCACCAAGCTGTATCTCATGGACCGTTATCCGCTAGTTAGACAGTTAAAATTTTTACAGAAGATGTATTTGTTTTGCCACTATAACAGACCCGGAATACCGGAATACCGGAAGAAATACCGGAAGTCTAAGACACATATCAACTCTACACATATCAACTCGGAAAGGGAACGCAAACGTATCTCGAGCCGCTCAGTAATTTTTGTATGAACCCTTAGGGTCATATCACACCACGTTTACTGCACGCGAGAGCCTACCTCGCCCAGATAAAATATTACATACTAAATAATAATTTTCTTGCATATACATATATTTTTCACAGACGTAGTTATTCGAAAAGGAAATGTATATGAACAACTAACGTTTGATCACTTTTAAGACTTTTTTCCTTAAAATCATTTTGTCTATGAAAAATAGTGAAAGCTGTAGAAATATATATATATATATATATATATATATATATATATATATATATATATATATATATATATATATATATATATATATATATATATATATATATATATATATATATATATATATATATATATATATATATATATATATATATATATATATATATATATATATATATATATATATATATATATATATATATAGATATATATATATATATATATATATATATATATATATATATATATATATATATATATATATATATATATATATATATATATATATATATATATATATATATATATATATATATATATATATATATATATATTATATATATATATATATATATATATATATATATATATATATATATATATATATATATATATATATATATATATATATATATATATATATATAGTGTCAGTAGTGTCAAAGATGACGAATCCCCCCCTTTCCATCAGAGTTGCAAAGGTCATTAAATGGTAAGACTCAACCCCTCGCTTTTTATTTCAAGAATAGAAAAATAAAAATGCATTCTCTTAGTGGAAATCGAACCACAATTATCGCGGTTACACTCAAATGCTATCAGACTGTGTTACAATGATCAATATATAATTATATAGACCATATGATTTTACATTCCTAAATTTCCAACTTCACAATAAAATAAGATATATCTATAAAAAAATTATAAATGGGTGTTTGTCCTTCTTTCACGTCGTAACGATGCAATATATGGTATAGTTTTTAGAGGTAGTTAGGCTGGGGGAGACTTAGGCTGCTTTTTATCACGTTAAAAAAGTATATATGTGATAATAACATGTATATATATGATATTCCCAAAAAAATACCAAATTTATTAAAAATTACTTTATGACTGTGCCAATAGATGGCGCCACTAGATCTTTAAAACTGTATGAATTTTATTTATCGGACGAAGCCGCAGGTAACAGTAAGTTTAAAATAAAACCCAATTATTAATCATAGATATAGACATTTAATTATTATTTATTTAATTTTTTATACACTTTTAGTTACTTCATGGGAGATGGATGTCATGATCCCTCTTTAATCTTGCTGGTGTTTTCATTGGCTTTAGTGATGCGCTCCATCACTTCGTGGTTATACGTCGAGTGAAGCATCAGCCCTAAGACTCCGGCCCTAGAATTAAATAATAAAATTATATAATATATTAATGTATTATTTTATATATTTCACTAGTAGCCGGCTGTGATATTACTTTCATTTACAGTGTTTTTTTTTATTTATTATAGATTATTATCTATTATTTTGTTTTCCCCAGTCTAGTTAAGATAAAGTGTCACTCAACACATAATGTCTCTAGAATGGGTGGAAAGTAACACTTACAATAACACCAGTGACCACTTAACACATTTCCAGTTTCATTGCACAAAATACTTTAAATTGATATATTTTAATTATGAATCGCATGAAATAAAATAAAATATAATAAAATATTAAAAGAAATAAATCATAATATTATGCTGAAAACTGCATCGGTTAGCCTGTGAGGAACTAGCATGCACAAGCGCACAGACAAACAGACAAAATTTTTTAGATCATTGACATTAATAAATGTCCACAATTTTTTTTTAAATATGCTTGCCAATTGCCATGAACAACACAGCGAACAGTAACATTTTTATTATATGTATAGATTTCTATGAGGTGATTTTGTCTATTATTTCAGTAAGAGAGATTAATAAAAAAACCATTTCAAAAGAACCACCAACCTAGACGCCATAGCCAATCGTATGCTCCTCTCTTGTTCCACCAGCTCGTCTAATCTAAGCCACTGTCTAACCCTTTCCATATCGATCTCAGCTCGACGTAACTTCTCCCATTGGTAATGCTTTAAGCAGGATTTCTTTGGAGCCCTACAGAATTCACCGGTAGGTTTGAATACGTTGCGGACTAATGGACATCCGCATACATCCGTATCACTCACTTTTGGGTCTTTGAAATGTTCTGGACACATTACCTGTCAAATGTATAATAAATAATAATATGAATATAAATAGACACATTTTTGTAATCTTTTTCTCTTCATCCAATATCAATTAAAATTGTATCTTGACAAATTTGGTAAAAACCTTGTTTGATTGTATACAAACCGATTTATTCATTATTTAAACATTAATACGTATAAATACTAACCCGTAAACGCTTACAATATGTCCCATTGATAGGATTATAATAATCGCAGAACATGCTTTGTCCGTCAATTCTTGTACGATGTCGACTACCGAATGAGGCCTGAGCTTCATATTTTATAAAGCATTTCTCCATATGTTTGACAGCAGTGCGTGAATGTATCTCATGGCCGCATGTAATACAGTACATTGAGGTCTCATCGTCCGCTTCCTGTAGGAAAGGGTTATTTTATTGATATAGTATCAAATTGGGTGGGTATTTGCTATTTATTTTACAACAAAATACTAAAGTGAAACTAGAAATACTATAATCAAAAATGTTATTTATAAAATAAAATTAACATTTTCACACTGGTAACGAGCTTAAATGGTTAAAACGTTTGAAATGATTCCACATGGTCAATAAATTGAAGCAGTCGTTACGTCGCGGGTCGGATGTGTGAACAGACCTTCTCGTCGCCGCTCTCGATGGAGGCCTGCCGGGCGCGCAGCAGCAGCGCGTCCAGGTCGCGGTGCTGCGCGTCGAGTGCGCGGAGCGCGGCCTGCGCCCGGGCCAGCGCGCCGCGCACCACCTCCAGCGCCTTGCGGTTGTGCTGCTCCGACACGCACGGCGACAGCGACCACTCCTGGATGCGCTGCGGGAGCACCTGGCGCGCGTGTGGGAAACAATGCACGCACTGTAGACATGGCGCTAGTGGGTTCGATTCTCACTTCGATTCTTCTTTGAGGGATTCATTATTTTTATTTCCTCACTCTAGTTAGAAAATTAACCGTAGCGATAAATTCTGCCGCTCAGCGAGCAATCGATTCAAAATTGGAAGGTAGATGAGGAACTCCGTTGTTTTAACGCTAAGTTCCCAATATGCAAAACACAGTGTGAAACAAAAAAAAACATTATTCCGTATATAGCAGAGCAAGTAAATTGTTCACAAGACGAGAAAATCATTTATTAACCCAAAAGGGAAATTAATCTCGTAATCTCTCTAAATTAAAAATATATTTTTTTCTTTATATTACTTCTTAGATTATGCAATACAAAAAATGTACAAGTGCCAGTTCCTTCCTGATATTAGCCCATTCAACCAAACTCTTTTGTTAAGCTTTATAATATTAAATATATACCATACCATACCATACCATATCTTCATGCTTTATCCCTAGCTGGGTAGTCAGATAGAACGGAGCGCCAAACGCTGCGTTCCCTGCATACCTCTTTCGCCTCATCCACTGTCATTAACCTCTTCATACATACTCTCCAAGGCGTCCTCATGCTTTATATGTGACCTCCAGCATCTTTTTTGACACTGTGTTTTCGAAGGTCAACCGAGGTCTCCCCTTACCTCTCTTACCATTCACTTTTGCTTCATATATATTTTTTACCATTTTTTCATCACTCAATCTCTCGACGTGCCCAAACCACCTGAGCATGAGGGGCACGTGGCAATATTCTAAAGTGTAAAGGAATTTACATATTAAAAATGAAAAACGTTTTCCTTTTTTTCAAATTACAAATTTACCTGATATATTCTAGCAGTAGCAAGTCTCATGCCACACTGTGTGGAACAATACTTGGATCCATAGTGGGCTGCTCTAGAACAATGTGGTCCATAGCATTGCCGAGGTTCAGTGGTTTGCAAATGCGATATGGACTCTTCAGGTTCATATACTTCCCGCTCATGGTGTTTTTTCTTTATACGATTACTGCTGTAATGAAAATTTATTGGCTGAAAATATAGAAGGGATTTAAATCTGTCTGATTTGAATATAAATGTTGATTGTGAGTTCTGATTCCACTCAGTAAGAAGATTATATTTAACATACTTCCATTTCTCTAGTCTGGTAAATGTATTTCTTCTATTAAACTTGTTGCTTGAAATTGAGAGGATAACGGACAACAGTTGTCTTAAAACAAGGTTAAAGATTATTATTTATCATATTTTTATCTGATGCGCTGCACCACATTGGCCTCTTTATAGTGATTAGTTTTTTAATAAAACATTTGTGTGATTGCATTTTTCGTCAAAAATATTAGTATATTTACGCAGTGTAGAGATGTATTTTGGAGTTAGATGTTACTACTCAACATGCTATGGCCCAACAACTAGAGCTATGTTGAGCATTCCAATAAAATAATAGTTGTTTCCCGCCTTCAATTCCATAAAATATGTAAATTTGCTTCACACTTTATCCCATATATAGTATATATAGTATACAAGAGAGAACCTTATGGCAAAAATAAGAATAAGAATAGGATTATAATATAAAAACCAGATATAAAATAATACCTGGACACTCTTGATGTCTTTTTATTTTTCACACATACTTTTTGTCGACATGTCAGTTTAAGCTTATTGGTACCTTTGTATTTGTACATATTTTCACATGCATCACAACTAAAAAAAATGTTATATATATTATAGTACTGTCACAATTTTTTAATGGTGTTATGCACTAAACATATCATTAAACTGGCATCTTTATTAGAAATATATACATACTGGCCACAATCATGTGTCTGCAAACATCCAGAACATTCACCACATCCATCCTTGGCTGACCTCTTTGAAGATTTATTTTCGGAATGATCTTTCTCTTTACGCTTTTTTTTTCTATCATCTCTGCCTGAGGTTTAAAGTAAATTCATATTTTTATATACGTATTTATATACAAAGCAAACAGAAAGATTTAATGACATGCTAATTAAGACCTGAATCTCCATCATTTTCTCTCTTTTGAGGTCTAAATCTAGTTTTGAGTGTTGGATCTTCCTCTCGGCACCGTTCACAGAAATAATTTTTTATATATTTGGCTTCTCTTTCCGATATATTTATACAATCTCCATGATACCATTCTTCACATGCATCACATGCTCTAAATTTAAAGTTTAAAAATTATTATAAAATGATTACAATCTAGAAAATAACAATATCTATGCACTACATCTTAAGATGAAAACATACGAAGACGTACATCATAAAACGTGAACTATCTGATGATCGACAAATACAATAAGCTTGTCCAGCTTGGTTAAGCAAAGAGGTAATCTTTGATTGTCGCTCGGGAAGATCAAACTGCTTTGCAATATCAGCTTTCTGAAACATATATAATTCATCTTGTAATAAAGGCTTTAAATGTAAAATATTTCCTTTTACTTTGTTTACCATACTTTTTACATAATCATTATACATACACTTTGTTTACCATATTTTTTATCACTCATTTTAAAAATAAGAAATGTGAGTAGTTTACTTTAAGATAATATGCCTTTTGCAAGTTTGCACTAAATAAAGAAAAATCCGAGAATTCTCAAATATCACCCCACTCACAGACTAAACAAAAACAACGCAGGTCAATTGACATTAAGTTATCAAATCGTGTAAACTACAGATGTGTGAATAAATGTTACAGAATAATAATAGAAAAAATTAACAGGCAATTTTATTAAAAGGCATCATGACTCAGATTCCCATTGTAAATATCCATTTCATTAGAAAAATTATTTAATTGCGGATCAGACTCAATTATAAATTTGAGTTCCGTAGTGAAAACATAGATTAGGAATAAATAATAATAATATTGAAAATTTGAGTGGAGTTACTTACCTATAAAAATAAAATATACCATCTGTTTATAATTGATGTTTTAACAATATCGAAAAGTGAAAAATATCAGTATTTTACTAAATATATATACACACAACGTATTGATTACATACACCTAACCAAAACACTATTAGCAGTATATTTCCCTCAAAAAGTTACTTTTTATATCAAAGAGTGTATAGTAACAAAATATATTGTTAAATGTTTATTGAGATTTAATTATTTACTATCTTATTTAAAAGTTAGAGGGAGGGGAGCACTCAGTTAAAATGTTGGAAGTCCATATTTGTTCATATGAGTCTCAATGATCTCTCAAATTTTTAAAACTATCACGCACATAATACAAAATTGAAAATTAAAATATCTTTTTTTATTTAATCTGACGTTAAATTTAAATTTAGTTGCATTTTTTTTAATTTGCACATTTGACAAATGACAGTTCATATTGTTTTCAAATTCAAAACAATAATAGTATAGTATTAGTAGTAGCGTAGTATTGGCATCAATTGTTGTATCTAGTGCAGTATAAATTAGAATTTTCATAACTGTATATATAGCTAGTATAATAAATATTATACTTTAATATTTATTTTTATCACTTGAAACTATAAAATATAAATAATAAAGTTGCCTATTTAATATACATACAAGACAGTAAATTTTAAACAAATTGTCGAACTTGTAACAAGTTGCGTTCCCATGGCAACTGCTTATTTACTTGCTAGGTTATGTTTGATCTAATTATTATTTCATCCGTTGGTAAATTTACCACAATATAATGGAAAATCTAGATACTCCTCAGATTATTACCCATATAGAACATAATATAAACCATTCCCTCTTTGACTGCAAATGGGTGCCATGTTCAGCTAAGTTTGTTGTTATAGGCTCTTTGCCTAAAGGAAGCGGTACATTAGAAATTTTTGAAATAACATCTGGTGAATTAAAAAAACTAAAAGAAATAGAAAGGCCCAATTCATTTAAATGCGGTACGTTTGGAGCAAGTAGTGATATCGAACGGAGGCTTGCGACTGGCGACTTTAAAGGAACACTGGAAATATGGTTTGCTACACTTCTAAATTTAATTATAAAAAAAAAATATATAATTTATAGAATATTTATATAACACATAATTGACTCTTTATTTTTGCTACTTGAAATTAGAATAAAAATAAATAATAATTATTTTTAAGGGATCTGGAAAAAAGTTGTCAGTTGTATATTACCAAAGAACATACAGATATTATAAATTACATAGATGGCGTGGGAGGAAATATTTTGAACTGTGGAGCACCTGAAATTGTAACAGGCAGCAGAGATGGTAATTTATAATGTAACTTTAAATTTTAATCATTATTTTTGAATAAGCTTTTAAGTTAACCTATTTCATAATCACAAAGCAATAGAATTACATTATATGCCTATTTATAACTAAACTTTTAATTTCAAACAGGAACAGTAAAAGTTTGGGACCCTCGTCAAAAGGGTAAGCCAGTAGCAAACATGCATCCTGCTCACGGTGAAACTAAGAGAGACTGTTGGACTGTAGCATTTGGCAATTCATTTAATGATGCGGAGAGAATTGTTATAGCGGGCTATGATAATGGTGATTTGAAAATGTTTGATTTACGCACTATGTCTTTAAGATGGGAGTGTAATTTAAAAAATGGAGTAAGTGATATTTAACTATTATAACATTTATACTATGGTATAAGTATAAATATTTTTATTATCATAATAAAAATATAGTTCATGTGGCGGAGTAGACAACATCACCAGTTGTAACTGCAAACATGGTGGTTGTGGTTGAAACCTGTACTTAGATAAATAATTACTTGTTGCTCCACTTTGGTAGACCAGGTGCATTGTTGAGTTTTACCACTTAACTCAAAATTCACTGAAATGAGTGTCACAAGACTAAATTCTCTGGTTCTATATTATCTATATTAGACATGGAATAAAGTGTGAAATGAAAAGAAAACAAATTCCATTTTAATGATTGTAACATATTTTTTTCAGGTGTGCTCTACTGAATTTGATCGCAAAGATATACCTATGAACAAACTAATTGCAACTACACTAGAAGGAAAATTTCATGTTTTTGATTTACGAACACAGAATCCCACAAAAGGATTTGCCCAGGTTATTTTTTACAAATATTCTGTAATACATATCCATACTAAAGTAGCTCTGTCTGTTACGCATTCACGCATAAACCACTGCACCTATTTTCATGAATTTGGTGGAGAGATAGACTTGACCTTGAAAGGGAAAAAGCGAAGATAAAACCATGTAATTTAAGGCACTTAATCTAAGATAAAAAATGTACCCAGTTTAAGCGTTGAGTATTTTGACCTACATGAAGCTCTAAGCTCGCATGTTGCTTAAGTTCTTATTCCTGCACAACTTACGGATGTTGCAAGTGCAACCTTTCATTTATTTATTATTTCTAAATCAGGAATGAATGAAAGCATATTTCATCAATATTTTTTTTATTGTATCTCGTGTTTGTTCACCACAGGCTTCCGCGCCATTGTTGTTCTGGTTTCCTTGTTTTTAGTGTAATTAGAGTTGGAGTTTTTCGGTCTTAAACAGTTTTAGTACGAATCGATTCTCATCTATGTTCCAGCTGGCCGATAGTTGTCGTCGACAATATCTTCAGCTGTTGTGTTTGTTTTCGTTTCCAGGTACCTTGTTAGAGACTTTATTGCGATCTCGTCTCTATAGGAAATAGCAGTTTTGATGTTATGTTCTACTATATCAGTCATGGAACTTTTATTTGCCCGACGAATGAACCTGCCGATTGCGTCTGAGTAGTAAATACATCCTGCGGTGTGTCTTGTTATTGGGTTCATCTATTTTCGATATATTGACATGTATCTACATTTGTCAATAATTTGTAATATATCTTTATTTATGTAGAGACTTGTACTGTTTGACTTGTACTATATATTCATGTAGAGAGAGAGAGAGAGACACTGCGCTGAGTGCTTATAAATCCTCAAGTGGGAACTACCACATATTAAACATGAACCACCAGTTTAAAATAAAGAATAATAAAAAGCAAGGTTAGTAATTTCATAGGCAATATATGAAATATACTATTAAAGTCTGTTTGAAATAGAGAAAAGATAGAGTTGTTAATAGAAATAACATGATATTGATTTTGTTAATGTATTTTTTTAAGTTACTTTTTATTTACATAGTATAAGATTACTTGCCACCGCTGTACGTCTATACCGTTTAAATGATGCAATGGATTTATATTATATTAGGAATAGTAAGCTGACAATATCGTAATACCTATATAAAGATTGTGTCGTCGAAATTTTTTCACGTTTAACTTCCAAAATGAAATAGCCTAAGAGTCGCAAGCGGAATATTGGTTATAAACAAATTGACCTCAGTTAAAATCACTTGTCTGTATTAAGTCGGATCCATTTAAATTAAATGGACCCCACTTTTTAAATGAACTTCACGTGGTTCCATTATATTAAAATAAAGTTTTCTCTATTACAGGTGTTGGACAGCTCGGCAAAAAGCGGCACAATCTGGGTGGCACGACATCTTCCTCAAAATCGTGACCTCTTCATGACTTGCGCTGGCACAGGACAAGTTTCTTTATGGAAATAGTATGTAGAAGGTTATTTTAGAATTAAACGGCTGTCTTAGGTTGAATAAACTTAAAAAAATATTAATAAATTAAATGATTTATTTGTCCTTATAGAGTCCTTTCTATCAGTGTTCATTTCCCTCCTCAGGCAAGACAAAGCGGTTATTGTGTTCCGCCACTCAACTCGGTGTGTTAAGAATTTGGTCGTGAAGTTAAAAAAAGCACTGAATATAAAAATAAAATAAATATTAAATCGAACCCAAATATATCTTTCGACTTACGACTTTTTAATCATGTCTACATTTAGTGAATATCCAGAACAAAGATACCACGTCGACTCTCAAGGCGTAGCAACGGGCGTGCCAGGGAAGCTAAAGCGTCTGCAACGAATGATCATCAGCTCTCAACCAATCAACGCTCTGGACTGGAACAGAGACCACCAAGGCCTGGCCGTGGCCACCGCATACGACCAATATATTAGAGTCATTGTTACAACTAAACTTAATTTGCAATGAATAATGTTAAGGTTAATAAATAAATATATTCTAATTTTTGTTTTTTTGCCTTATTATAATTTTTTATTTACTAAGTTTTTGTAAAAATATTGAGTGAATGTAATATTATTTTGTTTCATATCAACAAAATTTATTACTTATAGCTTTACGCATCTCCCGCGTATAACCGGCTAGGCAGAGAAGAGAGAACATGGTTAGGATACTTCGCAGGTTCCACCCGAATTGGAGACATTGCTTGTGGAGTATGGTATCGAAAGCCGATGATAAACAGTATCTTTGTCTATTATTTGTCCAAAAAAATAAGAATAACTTAAACAGTTAATTTAGTAGTTCACTCAAAGATTAATAATATTTATTTTTGATTAAAAATAATTTATTTAAGTTTATAGTAAAATCATAAAAATATGTTTTATAAATCATTTAGTTAGGAATAAATAATAATTTCAACTAATTATCGTGTCTTAAGTGCAAAAAAGAGTATAATATGGGTTAACAAAAACAAGCAAACTATACTTTGTAAAAATAAAAGAACGTGTCAATTTTCTAACTCAAAAGAGCATTTTTATTATCCTAGCACTTATTATAAATAAAATTAAGGCTAGCATTCAGTTCTTATTTAAACTAACGTTAGAACAACAGATGAATCGTGCTTCCAAACTAAATTCCTTAGATCCCCTATGAAAAGATTGTCTTACGAAATTAGTTCAGAAATACAAGATCATCGACTATGCGTCGCTACATTCCCGCCGCTTCCGTGCCTGTGACACGAATATAATCACTATGGGGAGACAATATGATTTGGCAATATTCAAATAAAACAAGTTTCAAAAACATCTACAGACAAAATAGTTTTTAATCAATAAAATTGTATTTATAATATTCTTATATGTTCTCGTCACAAGCACGGTAGGAACCTCAACTCGTTCTAATCAAAATAACGTTACAATACAACGGAACGCAATTTACGACACAGATATCGAAGCATATAAATAATGTTATTACAAGCTACAGGGCTTTGAATTTAACACGCGAATTACACTGTCAAAATTACTCCTCAGGTTTAGTATATCTGAACTCATCATATACTTATATATCAACCAATTTTGGTCCGATACAATGTTTGCGATATACATATTAAATATTCAACATTTTAAAAAGAACATAGACAATAGGCGTGTCAATTCTATTTTTAATTACCATTCGATAACACTTTACTTCTAAACATTTAATATTCCTTACGAATCAGTATTTATCATTCATTGTCATATGTGTGACACTAACTAGTGGATTAAAATTGTACAAAAACTAAATTTCTCGAACACCATAAGCTAATTTCGCTACGTCTATAAAACTTACATTATTTATACAATCGCATGGAAAGCACGTCGTGCGATGATTTACTTAATCGATGACGCTACAGTGAGATCGCCGTGAACGGATTCTATCAACAATTTTCGAACAACTAAGTACTCCCTTTTTAATAAAAAAAGGTATCAGTTGAAAATCTAAATATATAAAATCGAAATAAAAGGCATAAACACTCGGGGATTTATCAAAGTGCAGGTTTCCTGAATATTGCCTTAGCCACATTACAGACAGACGATTATGAATGAAAGTAATAGCATCATAATAAAGAAAATAAAAATATAATTACATATCAATAAAATGTACGACCATTTCACAATAGTTTGCAAATATAAATATGATCCAAATTTCAAATTATCTCTCATTCATAATCGTCCAATATTTGGTACCAACATTATGTAACTTAGAATAATTTAAACCAAGTTGGTGATTTAACTATAGTTCACAAACAACTAACACACTAAAACCTTCTGTACACATTGCACCAAAACTGTATAAACATTAGAAAAGCTGGTAAAAAATTTCAAATATGTGTTCAGTGATGCTGTAAAAGAAGAAGCCCACTCCAGGCAAACAGCAGATCATTCCAAATCGAAATAAAAATAAAAAGTGTTGTCATTTTTTATCCAGCTTTGATACAATTTGCTTGAGGCAATACGAAACAAACATAAATTAATTTATCAATATTTACATTCATTAATCTTAGAGTTACTTTGTTATTTCATTGTCGTTCAGACAAATTTCTGTATATGATAGTTGACTGTAATAAATTTGATTTTAGAAAAATACTTTTTTATAGGAAATGTTTAAAAATTTTAAAGTAGATTCGAACTTCGATGGGAGGATTCGAACCTCTTCGATATCGTTCAGAGCCCCTCTATTTTCAAAATTTTAAACATTTTATGAAATATTTTTTTTATATGAAATATTTTCTTTAGTGTGGAATAACACTTTAAACATATTAAAATAATTATTTGCCTTGAGATTTGTCGCACGATTAATAATAAAACAAAAATCATCATAACCAATGATCGTGTACTTAAGTGTTCATTCGCTTCATCATTATAGAGCCAAATCACAAATGCGTATGTTGAGTTATCTATAACCATATGAAATAAATCATTATTCAGTTTTTATCATTAATTATAGATAATAAGCATCATTTCAAAGTCCTTTTTTCTTTTATTATTAATCAAGCGATATGACACATATTATCAGGTTTTAGCCGAAGTTCTGGTTTGGAATCATTTACTAAGTGTACATCGTCACCGCAATACCGATACGCAACTAATATTCAAATATGTATCATTATTATTTCGTTAACATGATCCTTTTTATCATAGTTAATTAATTCTCAAAATTTATAATTATTCATTAAATTTAAATATACCTAGCAATTTTCACTATGCAGCAACGATTTTATAACATTCAAGTGTGTAAAAAAACAATAAAAAGGTATTCCCAGCATGATACTGTATACAAAATATCCAAATTATAAATTTCAATTTCATTCAAGTGTGTTGGGGCACTACATTTTATTTTATCCTTAAATCCTTAAGCTGTATTTGTATGATTACTAACATTACCAATGAAATAAATGCAGCCATTTACAAAGCTTATAATATTTATGTCATTTTATTCCCTTATATAATTTACTTACACTTCAACAAAATTCAAATATATATAATAAATATGCAGAACGCTAATAAATCATTGTTAATATATATAAATATCGGCATTCAGTTAAATTAAGGGATTTTAATCAAGCCTATAAAGATTATGGGTCTTTATCAGAATATATTGTCTCGAATTAATGAAATAAAGTAATACTAATCACTTAAAAATGAAAATGTTCTTAGTACATCATTGCTTTAAAGAATAAAATTACAGAAATGGTGACGATTACTGAAATTTTATAGCAAAGTAGCTATTTAATTATTTTAAATTAACCCAGTTTTAATTTTATGTATCATAATATTTTATACCGACGTGTCCAACAATGCTTAATAATATCTCGGATACATATTTTCAAGTGGAATCAAGTTAAAGAATATAGGACAGGTAAATAGTAAAATGATGAGATTCCTTAAACATAAAAAGGGTCATTGTGAATACATTGACGATGGTTGAATAAAAATAAATCACGATTATTTAGAACAAAGCATACTAACACGAAATATGTCACACTGCATTAACATCTACTTTAATGTATTTCATATCACTTTGTAGGTGTTCTTACGATCTGCTAACCTGTAAACAAACAAAGCATGTTAAAGCTATTATAAATAAAAAAATATTATAAATATATATAATAAGAAACTAAGTTCATTCTGATTGATAATAGAGACATGAAATGTTTGATACCAATACAATATTTTCATAGCATAAATTTAGTGTACTTGAAAAAAAGACTACCAGCATACTTAGCAGTTAATACTTCTAAGTTTTCATTAGTATTTTAGACTTTTTTGTGATTTTAGATGTAAATGAAATATACCTTCACAAAGGAGATTCAGTCGAGGTTGTCCTGGAATATGAGTCGCACGTATCCGGGCGTGCCCTGCAGCGGCGCCGCGCAGAACGGACAGATCGCGTGGAAGCCGTTGGTGCCGTGCGGGATGTCCACGCTTGCCCAGTATCTGTGTATAATAAAATATTGCATTTACGTTGGATATAATCTTGTTTAGGAGGGTAGGTATAGGGGTTCTAGTCGTAAAATTAATAATAATAAGACCGCAGGGCAACTAACAGGGGCGATCTATTGGGGAGTTGCGACCTCACGGGCTTGAATCCTCCAGATGCAAATTGTAATAAATTCAAATTTAAATAATTTTATTCAAAGTTCGTGATAAGTTTTTTGAACGTCAAAAACATTACCGTTCCACTAAATTTAAAGCCTCTGACCTGAGAAGAATCGGCCGAGAAACTCAGCGGGACATTTCTTTTTATATAGTAATTATTCATTGTTGACAATGATACGCCTGAGATAGACTGGAGCGAGCATTTCATTCCCAAGGTGTGTTATCATTTATAAAATCATTAATTAGGTAATAACCTTTATCACACAAACGTATTTTCACATTTTTTCACAAGCGCACACACTGTCCCATGAAGGAATTGCGGACTCAATGCAATCGAGTTAGATGCGATAGGTAAGTTTCAATATATTTCTAGTATTAATATTGCGTACATCACCAATCTTAGTAAATTCATTAATATTTTTTTTACTTAAAAATTTTCAAGAATATATTGAGACGCAACTGTCAATTTCCTTAAATTTGTCTCTTAAAGATTCTTTAGGTCCTGAGTTATGGATCGAGCTTATAGCTCGCTTCTGCATGACAAAAATTTAAATATAATACCATAAGACAGACTGAGCTTAGTCTATTCACTGTTATTTAGAGTCACTTTCGAGAGACATTGTTTGCATCGTCAATTATATTTTGTTGTTTTTTCATTTATCTGTATCTATATATAATAAAAGGATAAAAAAGACAATTCTGTACATTAAAGATATAAAAAAAAAGATTGATTAGGTCAGTTAATATATCGATAATAGAAGCTAAATATCCATCAGCAGAATTTTTGTCTGTCTGTCTTCCTGTCTCTCTGTCTGTTTATTTCGCAAAAACTACTGGACAGAAATGAATGAATTTTTGTATAGTAATACCTTACAGTCCCAACCCACATAAATTTTAGTTTTTATCCCGGTATCCCATGTTGTTCTTGGGAAATAAATGAAAAAGTAATAAACTTATTGAAAAAAAGTGATTGAGATTTGGCATGCTAAGAGTTCTTAGCCTTAAACAATATATATAGAATATTTTTTATTCTGAAGTGCAATGCAAACATCGAACGTAAAATACAAACAGACAGTCAAATTATCTTGATTAATTGCAACTAAAGGTAGTTTTATTCCATTCTTACTTAGTAACCGTGGCAAATGGTAAAGATTTTTTAATTTAAAATATTAAAATATAAAAACAT
The DNA here is from genome assembly GCA_037127375.1 of Dione juno. Lineage (NCBI taxonomy): Eukaryota > Metazoa > Arthropoda > Insecta > Lepidoptera > Nymphalidae > Dione > Dione juno. Next base: position 4,016,957 of record JAXRJS010000067.1, read on the forward strand.
TTAAAAATTATTTCCACAGTCTAGCTAGATGTCACCGTAATAGTTACAAGTTGATTTATAGTTGCTATAGTGACATTTAGCGATCAGAAGGTAATTTAGTAGTTTTTGATAGAATGCCATCTATTGGTAGGTAACTCAAAATCATTTTCGAAAATCAATATTATGTTTTTTTTTTTAAAATGTATAGAAATATTTTGTAATATCTACCAACAGATGTTATTCATGGAAATTAATTTCTTGCATCACCCTGGCGGGATTTTTTTTTTATCTACAGACTATAGATAAAATTGTCGTAGTAATGTTCTAAATAATTCTTAATAATTCTGTTGACCGTTGCCGTTGAACGTTGCCGTCTCAGAAATGAGCGGCCGAAAGAATGCGCAGCGGGATCGCTCCCGTTCGCGCACCAGACCTCCTTCGGACGTAGGGGCCAGTGGGTCGGGACCAACCCCACCCCCTCGCGCCTCGCACCTCTCCGGAGCAGGAACTTCTGCGGGCACTGCTTCTGCGCGGAGCATGCCCCTTATCGGTCCCTTGCCGACCGCAACCGACTCCGGCCTTGTGTCAGTCATCACTGAGTTGGACCGTTCTATGGTCAGGCCCGCTTTTGGGGCGAACTCCCGGACACTGGAGGCGCGCGACTTGAAAGTGCGCTCCACTAGTGTTTCCGGCCCCCAACTGGCGGTCTCAGTGCCCCCCGCGGGTGTTGTTACCACCTCCCCGCGTGGAACAGACCCAATTATAACGCCGCAGCGGGCTTCCAGGCCCGCAGCTAGAGAGGTATAACCCTCTAAGAGGTCGCCATCCGCGCCGTCTCGGTATGAGGCGGAGCTGTCGCCCAGAACACAGCTGCATAGGGACATGATCCTTGTGTCTCATTTGCGGCAGCGTGGGGCTATCTCCAAGTCGTTGCTGGAGCATATTTGTATGTTCCTCAACGACAAAGAGAGAGAGAGCTCGCGGGCGCCGTCACCGCAGATGTCTGGATGGAGGAGGCGCCGACATCAGTCCTCACCCCTGTCCCAGGTCCGCCGATGAGGCCCTCGAAATCGATCCAAAAAGGCTTTGCGCGCAACCACGCCCCGCCGCCCCGGGAGCCTCTAGGGACCCACGCCTTCGGGCACAGAATCCAGCGCCTAAAACGGTCGCGCCCATCACCTCTACTACCACCAGCACCACGGGTGCCGCTACTGATAGCTCGGTCACCTTTGCCGATGCGCTCCGGGCGGGAAGCCCGAGCCAGGCGGCGCAGGCGGCACCGGCTCCAGCAGCTGCACCCGCCCCAAAACCGAGGCCTCGCTAGCCACCTCTCGTTGTGGGGACCCTGCCGAACTGGGCAACCCACTTCCGGGTGCTCAAAGAGAGGTTGGGACACGCACCCAACTCGCGCCCATTTGGGAAAGGTGTGCGCTTCTCTCCACAGTCGGAGGGCGAATATCGTACTATCCAGCGGTACCTCGTCAACCTGGAGATGACGGAAAAGATCAGTTGGTTCTCCTACGCACTCCCCTCGGAAATGAGTCGCAAGGTGGCCATCAGGGGGCTTCCTGTGACGACCACTCCTGAGGAGATTACGGAGGCGCTGGGAGAACTCGGGTATCAGGCCGAGTATATCCGGCCGATCCGGGCGAGGAAAGGTCGGCCGGGCTGTATCTTCTTTGCGGTCCTGGTCAATACCCCGGACCTCGTGCCAGACATCTACAGCATCAATGAGTTGCTGTACATGCCTGGCGTCAAAATAGAAGCCTGGCGCAGCCGGAAGGGCCCAACGCAGTGTCACCGCTGCCAGGCCTTCCGGCACTCGAGCCATGGGTGCCACCGCAGATTGGCCTGCGTGAGATGCGGAGAAGAGATTCGCGCGCAGGACTGCCCGCGCTCATTAGAGCAGCCCGCCACATGCGCCAACTGTGGGGAGGCCCATTATTCTTCGTGCCCTCAAATAAAGAGGGAACTCAGGAATAAGAAGGCTGGTACACTGGCCCTCACTGCAGTCTCGAAGCCTCCGGCTTCGGTCGCTCCGGTCCCTTCCAATATGGTAGCTGCGGACGCACAGGCTTCTTCCCTGATGGCTCCGGCCAATCCGCCTTCCACCAGGGACGGTGGAGCTGGCCGTAGCGCGTCTAAGAAGAGGTGGAAAGGAAAGAAGAAAAAGGTGACGGCTTCTTCTTCAGTCCAGACTAGCCACCCAAGTTCAACCCATGCAGCCCCTGATGCTGCACAATCCTCCCAGCGCCAGGCAGCCCCAGTTTCAGGCGAGGCCCGCGCGACTCTCGACAGGGCTGTCGACGTCCTTAAGGAAGTCCTTATGGCCCTCAAGTAAAATCGGGACCCAGTTGAGGTCGTGCTTTCAGGCATGATGTGTTTGTTTACAAATGGATAAGCTGCGCATCATGTTCTGGAACGCTGCTGGACTGAGAGAGCGAGCCCACTTCCTCCGGCTCCTTCTCAGTCAACAGAATGTAGATGTGGCTCTCATTAATGAGACCCATCTCAGGGCCACTGACACCTATGTCGCATCCGGCTACCATATCCTGCGCCTTGATACGGTGGAGAGCGCCTACAGAGGGTTGCCTATAGCTATCAGACGTAACATCCCGCACCAACCGCTTCCTGACCTGGCTACGCTGTCGTTCCAGTCCCTGGGGATCGAGGTAATGGTTGGCAGACAACCTGTCAGGCTGTATGCCATCTACCGACCCCCCAACTCCACGCTAAGACTTAGCGAAGTTAAGCAAGTCCTTGGTAGTACAACCCCCACTATAGCGGCAGGGGACTGGAACGCCAAACACCAAGCGTGGCGCTGCCACATTGCGTGCACCATGGGTAGGTAGCTGTTCGAGGACGCCGACAGGCATGGGTATGTAGTGGAAGGGCCTGACGAGCCCACCCACTACTCTCATAATAGCAACTTCCCCGGGACCACGATCGACCTGATCGTGCACAAAGGGGTCGATGCTAGCTCGGTGTCCCTCGAACAGCCGGAATCCCTACCTGATGCCTATGGGTCTGACCACCTCCCCGTCCTCTTTGCCGTACGGGGAACGCCAGCAATCGCAGTGCGCCCCCCTCCTAGGGGATTGATCTGCTGGCCTCGGTTTGAAGCTCTCGTCGCACATCTGACGCCACCACGTGACGAACCGCTGGTTGATCTGCCTAGTGTCGACAGACTCGAAGCGTCGATCACGGCGGCGATTTAGACCGCCCTCAGTGAAGCCACTGCACCAGCCAAATCAAACCGACTTACTAGACCCCTATACCATCCAGATGGCACGCTGCGCTATGACTCCCAAGGTAGGACCGACACACTGGCAGACTACCTTGAGTCAGTTTGCGCCTAACTCCAGCCTGCGACCGGAGTTCCATACGCGGCTGGAGACAGCGGTCATCAACTTTCTCGGTAACCCACCCAACCCGTTTCCTCCCCCTTCTTTCTTCTCCCCGTCAAGCGTGAAGAAGGCAATCGCGTCTCTAACACATCGTAAAGCTCCGGGAATAGACGGCGTGCCCAATCTGGCGCTCCACCATCTACCCAGGAAAACCATTGCATCACTTACCAGGCTCTTCAACGCCATCCTGCGGTTGGGCTATTTCCCCCAGGCTTGGAAAGAAGGCCTGGTGGTGATGCTACCGAAGCCGGGTAAAAATCGCAAACGACCTGAGGGATATCGCCCCATCACCCTGCTGAACGCCTCATCCAAACTGTTCGAGAAGCTACTGTTACCTTTTATACATGCGCATTTCGAACCGCGCCCCGAGCAGTTTGGATTCCGCAGTGGACACTCGACCACCCTTCAGTTGGGTCGGTGTGGGTGGTTGAGTCCTACACTTCGTTGCAGCCTCACTGAACAGGAAGGAGAAACCAGTGGCGGTCTTCCTGGACGTGTCCAAGGCGTTTGACAGGGTGTGGCACACTGGGTTGCTGTATAAGTTAACCCAGGTGGGCACTCCGTTCCACATCGTAAGGATCGTGGCCGAATTCCTCCGCGGCAGGACCTTCCGAGTTAAAGTGGATAACGCCCTGTCCCCTTCCCACCCCATCGCAGCAGGAGTCCCACAGGGTAGCACGTTATCGCCTACCCTTTACGCAGCCTACACGGATGATATCCCGTCTCACCAGGACACCATGTTGGCGCTTTACGCAGACGACGTAGCGATCCTGGCAAAGTCCCTCAACGCCAAACACGCGACGTTGAAACTCCAGCGAGCCCACGACCTCCTCCCGAACCGGTTGGCGGAGTGGAGGCTCACGCTTAATGTGGCCAAGACCCAAACGATCTCGTTTGGCAGCCACAGAGCGCTGCCTCCTCCGCCGAACATCCAAGGCGAACAGGTCGGCTGGACTCGCCAAGTCACATACCTGGGTGTCGTCATCGATAGGCGACTCTCGATGGGTGCCCAGGTATCCAAGGCCAGGACCGCGGCGAGAGCTGCGCTGGCATTACTGCGTTCTCTCTTTCGATCCCGACTTCTTCTCCGCACTAAGCTGGGGCTGTACACGACGTATGTGAGGCTACACCTTACGTACGCAGCCCCAGCATGGTACTTCCTGACGAGCCAAAACCTTCGCAACGTCTTACAGGTGACGCAAAATGTGGCCCTCCGAAGAGCCACTCAGGCCCCTCGATACGTGAGGAACGCCACTATACAGCGCGACCTCCGTATTGAGAGCCTAGAGGACCACATTTCCCATTTGGCTGCCCGCATCTTCCAACGTGCTGACGTTTCAGACCATTTACATATCCGGAACATCGCACCATGGCATTCCCGTCCGCCAGATGCGCACAGGTTCCCCAGGGATCTCCTCCCCTCCTTCCTCTTCCGATTCCTGAGCTGCTACTACGGTCGCTGGTCGCCTAAGCTGGGTCTCTCCTGGGCAACCAGGAGCCCCACTTGACTGGGCTGACCGCCCTAAGTAGCACACGGCTCTCCCTTAGTGAACTCCCCACAAAAAACCCTGTCCCTTTAAAGGACTCATTGCCTGGGCTTAAGCCCAACACAAGGACGCGCCCATATTAATGGGCGGAGGTAGAACCTAACGGGCAAAGGGCTACGCCCTGGAACCGTTTGCCTCTCCCCCCTCGGGGGTCGAGAGTGACAAAATATAATTTTTAGTAATAAAGTCAATTACGTTCATGAAAGATTTAAAAATGTATTAATATTAAATGACGTATATATAGTAAAGCTATCGTTATTGTAAAAATAAACCAAACAACTACACAGTGGTTTTTTGGTCTGTTTGTTTGTCTTGAAAAATTTTAAAGACCAATAAATTAAAATTACTTTGATTACTGGTATCTGCTAAAGAATGACTAAATTTTGACGCTATAATAGCTTAAAACTTAAATCAACATACAGAATAGTTCCTGGCGTTCAATGAGATTTCCGAAGAAAAAACATAAACATATTTTAATTACGTCGATTACTAGCAAGTGAAGCTAAATTATATAATAGCTTTTGTCGAATAAATTACTTTTTTGTAATTGTCAATTGACATTATTAAGTATAATATTAATTTTATTTTAAACATTGACAATGTTAAAAATAGAATATATTAGTAGTACATTTGTCAGGACTAGAAAAAAGAACTCCAAAGAAGGGCGGTGTATTTAAAACTAAAAAATATCGGTCAAGTGCAAGTAGTACTCGCGCACGGAGGGTTCAGAACCTTTTTCAAATTTGTAGATATTTCAATGAGGAAAACACTACCTATAAAAATTGACAAACATAAAGTTGCAGTCGTATCCACTCATTTTGTATGAAATTAAGTACAAATATAAGTTTGCAATGGTTTTATTCTGAGATATATCTAGAAATTTAAATTTTTTGGTCTTTGGCTATACTATAACCTCTAACTTATTGCCAAATTTCATACCCTACCCTGTAGGTTTTCATCACGCGACGATTTTCATACAAAATGCAAAAAAATTAGGCATAAACGTGCATATCTTTTGACTGCGTTGACTTAGAAGTTTGATATTTACTGGGCCTGAAGAGGTTATCGATTTGGATATTTGATATCAATTTCAGCTTGATTTTTCCACGAAATTTGGAGAAAATGGTCTTGACAGACAGACGGACAACAGAGTGATCCTTTAAGGGTTTGATAGATAAGAATGATTCGAAAAAGACGGCGAGAAAATCAAAGAATTGCATTGTGATGTAGGTATAATATTTTAAGACGAACGCGATCTAGGTAACATAAGCGGGCGAAACCGCGAGTGGGTCGCTAGTATTTAATATATCCTCAACCTCTGGCTTGCCTTTATTGGCCGGCAGAGAGTAGTGCAAGACCTATATACTCGAAAGGGTGGAAGTGCTTAGTCTGCGTAATAGCGGGGAAATCCGCTCTCGAGCTTCTCGTGATGGCGAAACGGGGGGCCCCATCTAGTGGGCGGCGAGAGATCGTCCCGCCCACATTTCAATTTGAGACTGTTCAAAAGACGGACGTCTGTTAGTCTCATCCAATAGCCCAGTTACCAGTCCATCCAAATTGCATTCCATAGTCTCAGTTTAGTTTTTCATATTTTCCTTAGTTCCTATGCAGGCTATCTCATCTATGGTTACTGAGATATGGATCCCAGGTGATTTATGTTCTCTAAGGGGCCTCTACATGTTGGACGTATCACGTGTGTCCCTACGCAAGCCTTCCAAAAGACCGTGTTCGTTTGAACCCGAGACTCAGCAAGATAGTTTTTGTAGTTAGATTATGTACAGTTGTAGATATATAATTCTATTAACACTTAATGACGTCTGAGTGAAAGCTTGATGGTTGTGGGGTTGAAGGATTGTGCCTCAAGTGGGGATCATACCCATGATCCCCACTTGAGGCAATTGTTTCAATCTCAGCCAGGAAAGACAGTGCGGTGTTGAGTTCTCGTAATATGTTTCAAAAGCATTGCTTTGTCCAACATGACCAAGGACACAACAATTTATTTAAAAAAATCAAATCCAATACGCACTTGACAGTTCTCTCCGAGGCCATATGTCCACATGGGTTGAAGGCATACGTGGGCGGGCCGGAGTCCACGTAGAACGCGGGCTCGATGCCCATACACACGCGGACGACGGGGCCCGCCGTCATGCACATGGGGCAGCGCCGGACGCCCGTCTCGCTGCCTTCTGCACCCCAGGAGTGCTCGCCTGGAGGGGTTTAACGATTAAATGTTAAAGCTGAAGAGTTTGTTTAGAACTACTACTTCGAATTTTGTTAAATATAAAAACACATTTATTCAGTACGGATAAAGTTATAGGCCATATTATAATACTTTATTTATTACTGAGTTCATTATTTTTTTGGTACTTTGAATGTGTCATTTCATACACAAGTCTAAGTTATTTCCATTTGATCACGACTATGAAGCTACAGGTAAAAGCTAGTGTTTATAATAAGGATAAAAAAGCAGTTTCATATATGGTTCAAATTGACCCAGAGTGAAAATCATACGTACGATTACATGATCACATCTCAAAATATGATGAAATAAATCACCTTGAACATGTCCACAGTTTAAGTAAACATAGGGCTGATTCAAGTCCTGATGGGCAGAAGACAGCTTCCGCGGGATGACCAGAGTGTTGAGACCTACGGGGCACTGCGGCCTTCCCGCATTGAGCTCGTCTACTAGAGCTTCTAGATCGCGCTTTGTCTGGAAATATTTTATTTATTATCAGTATTTATTAAATACATAATGTTAAGCTCTTGAACTTAAATATTTTTTAATTGCACAGAAGGATAAAGTTATTATGAATCTTTGTAGAGACCGATCTTAACGATCCTTACGTTAGTATTAACCTTGCAAGTGTCACTAAAGACATGAGGCACATGGACATACCGGGACAAAGGGACAATTTATACCACCAAAAAATAAAAATTGACTAAACTATGTCAAGTAGGGTATCGTTGAATAGATATTCAGAAATTATTGTTAGATTCCTTTTATTTTTTTTAATCCATTTTAATAAATAGAAGGATTAGCAGACAGCATTCATTCTTAAAGCAATTTAATCCTCCCAGTAAAAGTTAAACAGGTCCCGAATCCTATTTTGTAACAAAAAACAAAGATTTGTTTGCGTGTTGTTATTAAGATTATTTCAATTGTGTCACTATTCAGTATAACTGTTTCAACTATTTAATGTTCTTGTTTTATATTTATTTTTCGTTGTTAAAAACCTATAATTATTTTTTTTTTAATCTGTGCAGTTCCTTATTGAGACTACGGACAGAGGTGTCTCCATTTTCAATTTTCTGCCATCTGCTTTGTGACGCAGGAAGTTAATCAATTTTATTCTTGTGTAAAAATAAGTGATAAGAACATAACAGGCGACGCACAAGAGTAATAAAAATTATAAGACATAATAATAACAACATAACAAGACTGTAACAACAACATAACAATAAAATAACAACATAACAACAAAATAACAACACAACAAAAGCAACCTAACAACAACATAAGATATTTTTAACATATTTTTATGACATTATCAATAAAACCTATGAAGATCATAAAGGCACGTGGACTATCATAATGGCAGATGTCAATGCAAAGCTTGGAATCCGGCGTGAACTAGATAACCCCAAAATCTTGGACCTTACGGTTTAGAAACTAGAAATGAAAGGGGCATTTGACGGTTTGGGCGACACTTAAACATTTGTGACTCCTTCTTTCACAAAAACACCCTATGGGTGTTGTACCTGGTTCTGATTTGACAAGAACACTAAAAATAAAATAGACATTTTTCTAACATCTTTCTATCATGATCTTCCAAGCATATAGAAATAATTAATAACTTGAAATAAAAATCAGACCATAGCCGTGTACGTATCACACTCAAATTAAATACGAAAATTCATAGATATCAAACATTCATACCATCAATAAAATGTCTAAACAAAAGAACTTAAGTATCAAACCCAGGCAACTTTCTACTTGAATTGGACAACAGTTGTAGTTTATTAGATAATGACTGCATAGAAAATAGTGTAGATATACAATATAAATATATAAAGAAATGTATAAGAAAAGCTTCACAAAAAGTGAAACCTATTAAATGTAAAGAAAAATCTCTAAGTAATACCACGAAAACACTAATAGACGACAGACAAAATCTCACTTTATTCACCACAGAATACAAAGTAGAACATACAGATCAAGCAGTTAAACGGGCTATAAGCAAAGATATAAGGAGTTATAATTTATAACTAAATTTTTACAGAAGTACTAGATAACAAAATATCATTAAAGAAAGCAAAATAAGGATCAGAAGTAAGAAGTTCTGAAGCTCCTAAACATTTTTGCTATGATAAAATTATATTGCTACACAAAAAGGGAGAAAAATCAAACATTAATAATTAGAGACCAATAAGCTTAGTATCGCATTTACACAAGTTATTTATTAAAATGATCGAAAACATCGGATTTATCAACAACCTGCCGAGCAAGCAGGCTTCCGCGGAGGCCTCTCTATCATCGACCACATACAGGCAATAAACCAAATAATAGAAAAATGTATAGATTTCAAGATTATTTTGAGATATTTCCCACTGAGAGTGCATAGAATGCTTCCTCAAATGATTAGCAAAAACAGAATAAAAGAAGAAATGTAACATCATATATTCCTCCTATGAGAACTAAAATTGGCAACATCCAGCTTCCAATCGCTCGAGATTTCTATATAATAAAATAAATAAAATCTTAAGCATTAATAAGAATACAGTCCAAGAAAATATTAACTGCCTGGCTACTAACATTAAACTACGATGAACCTGATATATAAGCCTTAATGGTAGACTAATACACACATACACCACAAGCACACAAATAAATACACTCTTCTTGCCCATATCTTTCATAATTATATTAAATTTAGTTAGGTTAGATATAAGATGTGTATTGTATAGATATTTCTTTCCAATTAGTTTCCTTCGAAGAACGCTATGATAAAGAGGTTGCTAAACGCACTGAAAACGCTTGGTGGTATGTAGAGCGCTGCGCTCTATGCTAGGCATTACGTTATCCGAACGCATCAGAAAAAATCTGAGAAATTGAAATATGACTGGGTATGCCACTGGGTATGCCACGGAGGCAGTGGAACGCGTCCACAAATTTACTTACCTCGGGAGCGTCGTGGCAGAGACTGGGGGTACTGAAGAGGACATCGCTTCACGGATCGCCAAAGCCCGAGCTACCTTCGCGCAGCTGAAACCCGTTTGGCAATCGCGGAAACTGACCCGAAGAATCAAGATAAAGATATTTGGGACCAATGTAAAATCCGTGCTGCTTTATGGGTGCGAAACAAAGGACATCTCACGCCAAGCCCAAGTCTTCGTCAACCGCTGTCTTCGCCGCATTCTCGGTATCTACTGGCCCGAGACCATCTCTTACGTAGAACTGTTGGAGAAATGCCAAGAGAGCCCGATCGACCACCAGATCAAGCGTCGCAGGTGGCAATGGATTGGCCACACGCTCCGCAGGGGTCGCGATGGAGGATATCTGTGGACCCTCTACCCCATCTTCTGTCTAGTCTGCCCCATCTAGGGGACATAGGACATTAAGAAGAAGAAGAAGATGCCATGTCTGCCGTATTTGTAATGAGCGCTAGGCCAAAATCACCACCAATTGGACCCGTACTGAGAAGCGACCAGGCGGCAGGCCACCACGGCGATGACAGAACGGCGACTAGTACACAATAGCTCAGGACCGCGAGAAATGGAAAGGAGGTTGAGAGACTTTTATACTGCAGCGGGACGATACAGCTCATAATGATAATAACACATAGTTATATTATTTTTTTAATAAAACAATACACATAAATTATTAATAAAAAAATAAATTATATATTTTTTTTAAATTGAAATTACAAATTATTAAATTAGATATTTTGTAATAAGACCGATAGGCGCAGAAGGCAAATGTGTTGGAATACGCTATATATTTTGTCAATTCTAATGTTGCTAAACCGTATTATTAATCTCTTAAAATACCTAACTTTCTATAATCTACATTCATAAATAAAGCTTGTATAGTTTTATTTTATGAATGTAGATTATAGAAAGTCGATAAATGTTATAAAAGTTATCTCTTACAGGTGAGTTCTTGAGTCCTTCAGCACTTCTCCACAAAAGTGTTGCTCCACACAAATCAATCATTGTTCCATCGCTTAGTACATTTGTTTCAGCTTGACATGGCAGACCCTGAAATTTTCCATATGTTAATTATTCATTTGTCGTGCTTAATTAATTATTCTTTGATGGACAATAGGAAAAGTATTTTGTACCAACTCACATACCTAAATAAAAAATAAATTATGTAGTGTATTTAGATATATTTTATTATGTCATTCAAACAATAAATGTACCTTTTGCTGTGCCGATCGGCTTTCCCGCAAAGAGAACACTGCGCCCCCGACTGAAGTTTCACGCCAAGGACCACAAGTCGCGCTTCCACCGCAGAAGTCACCTCGTGGATGCATTATCAGTACACCGTTTGTCGTAAGGCCATCTATTTCATGGTTATCCGACCACTTTGTCGCTTTTTCCTGCAACCATTTAAATATGCGTGATAATAATTGTTACTCGTTAGTCTTTACCAATGAAATTGCTGATGATGCCAAAGACCAGCGCAAAAGAAGACGTTAGTCAATGAAAAAGATTTGTGGTAAGCTAGAATAATCAATTTTAACTTACTCCAAGAAATATATTCCTAGAAGAGTCAAAGCCTGCCGCAAATATGCGGCAATTGTTAACGTCGTTGCGGTCAGCGATGATTCGACAGGCGAACCGCGATATTGTACTTTGTAGCACCTTTGTATCACCGCTTTTATCTCCCGCCACTGTGTCCATTACTACGAAATCTATTGGTGATTCAGATGATCTGCCGATCTGTAAAAATCATGAAATGGTTTTAAAAAATAAAAAAAGTGAAATTAATAAAAGTGGGCAGTGGGCTGGTCACATCTGCTGTGAAACCGATGGACGATGGACCTAACGGGTACTCGAATAGAGACCACGCGTCGGCAAGCGTAGCATTGGGCGTCATCAGGCCAGATGTACTGATGGTAGTGACTGTATGGCGAAAACGAGAGATCTTGCCTTATGCGTACCCTGGGGAGGCCTACGTCTAAGTGTATAAAATATGTTAACAACTTAGTAAATAGTAATATAAAGTTAGGCCCTATCATATGATACTACATCAGACAAAAATAACCTATTATATACTTTGTATCGATACAAAACATCTGGATCGAACTTCCATACTTCAGACTGATCCAGACACATAGCAGTGTCGATAGAATTCGATGTTATGTCAGACACATCTTATAACAGTACAAATATGTATAATATAAAGACGCAACAATTAATTGTGCAGTCTCTCAAAAACTGATTTTTACCAGAGGGTAAATGAAAATAATTACCTTAAACGACGAAGTCAGACGGTGTTATACTTTCCAACAGAACGTAACGCTAGCGCGATTCAGTTTCAATCAACGCCATCTATGTTTTGTTAAGGTAAACTTTTGAATGTATGAAGAGTTAAGCAAGGAATTGCAAGCCTCCCACTGTACGGACGTATTCAACACAAAACGTACGGCAGACCCCATCTGACGTACGCGTCCCCAGCTTGGTACTCCCTCACGAGACCTAGTCTTTGGAAGGTCCTTGAGACGGTGCAAAATGTGGCTCTCCGACGAGTCGACCAGGCTCCTAGATACGTGAGGAACGCTACTACTACTACTACTACTATTCAGCGCGACCTCCGTATCGAAAGCCCAGGCCAGGCCATCACCCAGGTAGCTGCCACCCGCGTCTACCACGGTGCCAACGCCTCGGATCACCCTCACATCCGAGACATCGCTCCGTGGCACTCCCGTCCGCCGGACGCCCGAAGACTACCTCGAGACATCCTTCCCCCTCCTTCTGATTCCTGAGCTGCTACCAAGGTCGCTGGTCGCCTAGGCTGAGCCTCCCCCGGATCACCGAGGGTCCCATTCGGCCGGGCTGACCGCCCGGGTAGCGCATAGCTCACTCCTTTCGTCCAGTCCTTATAAATCTTGTCCCTCTTAAGGACACTTTACCTCGGGCCAAACGCCCAACCCAAGGACCCGCCCATATTCATGGGCGGCGGAAGAGCCTAACGGCAAGAGGGCACTGCCCTGAAGCCGTTTTCCTCTCCCCCCTCGGGGGTCGAAAGAGAGAATACATCTGGGACGTATTCAGTACGCTCATACGGCCCAAACCTTTCTCTTGTCCTTGGAAATTTTAATTATTTAATTTGTAAATATTTTATAACTTTCGCCGGCGTTCTGTCGCCGTTTCGCTTTTGTGACGTCGTTGTTACTAGCTAAGCTAGAGAGGTACAACCCTCTAAGAGGTCGCCATCCGCGCCGTCTCGGTATGAGGCAATTTGCCTGGATACCACACTTTGCGGCTGGACTCTCCTCCTGAAAACTCCTGGAGGGGACTCCTCATTTCGGTCCGCCGCACTATTGTGCACCAGCAAATTCCCGATCCCAACACCCAGACGTTCCAGTCTTTGGGTGTGGAAATCCACTTTAGCGGTAAGCAGCTGGGCAATGGTCGGTCTTCGCTGTTTACCGTCCCACAAAACCAACTCTGGCCACCAACGAAGTGAGGGGGATCCTCAACAGTACCACCCCCACGCTGGCGGCTGGTGACTGGAACGCTAAGCACCCTGCCTGGAGATGCCCTGCCGCCTGTCGTAATGGCAGGAAGTTGCAGGAGGATGCAGAGCATCATGGATATGTGGTCGAGGGCCCAGATGAGCCCACCCACTATCATACCAACCGACATTTCCTGCCCACGTACATTGACTTGGTGGTTCACAGGGGCATGGATGACTTAGGTCTCACGTTAGAGACTTTGCCTGGCGCCTTTGGCTCCGACCATTGCCCAGTCCTGGCAACGACGCGGAGCCTTCCACCAAGGGGTCACATTCAGTGGCCACGTTTCGAGGCCCTGGTTAGCAAACGCTTGCCTTCGTCGTTTGAGCCGCTCCAAACGCCTGCCGATATTGACGCTGTAAACGAGGTTGTCATAGGCACAATTCGCGATGCTCTTCAAGAAGCAACGACTCCTCTTCAAAAGAGAATACTCCCTCCTACCCCCAGACCCTCTCATCGCGGGTAAGAGGAGAACGCGCGCTGAGTGGCAGAAGAGCCGCGATCCCGCACTCAAGACCAAGATCAACAGCCTGATCGAGCGCATTCGCGTCGAACTTGAGTCTGAGGCCGCGGATCGGTGGGAGGAGCGCATTCGGAAAGCCGGCGAGGACCAGCCCTCGCTTAATAAAGTATGCCGCCTGGTAACAAAGAAGGTGCCGTCGGTGAGACCGTTAACGAACCCGGACGGCACACTCTGTTACGACGCCCTGGGGAGGGCGAAGATATTTGCCGACTATCTGCAGCTCCAATCTGTCCTCAACCCCAGACTACGTGAGACAGTTCACAACCGCCTGGAAGAGGTTGTCCTCCATACTTTGGAACATCCCCCTCTCCCAGCCCCTTTGCCGCCATTTCTCTCGGCCGCCATTTTCTAGCGCGAGTCTTGCAGGAGTTCAGGATCAAAAACAGGACCTCCAAAACAGGACCTTTTGCGTGAGGGTAAACGACGCCATCTCCTCCAGCCGTCCAATCTTGGCTGGAGTTCCATAGGGCAGCATCTTGTCCCCGATGCTCTACTAATTGTTCACCAACGATATCCCGGTCGGTAGAGATGCGATGTTGGCATTATATGCCGACGATATTGCACTCCTGACCAAATCGATAAACATAAAGGATCTCCTGCCGGACTGGCTGGCGGAGTGCAATTCTCTTTGGGCGCCCCAGAGTGAGCCCTCCTCCGCTAACCCTCCAAGGCATTGAGATCCAGTGGAAGAGGACGGCAACTTACTTGGGGGTGGTCATAGACTGGCAACTGACGATGACTGCCCAGGTAAAGAAAGCTAGAAACGCGGCAAGGGTCGCGTTGAACCTCTTGCGTCCCATATTTTGTTCCTGCCTTCCCCTTCGGACTAAACTGGCCATTTACAAGGCCTTCGTCAAACCACATCTGACGTACGCAACACCGGCCTGGTACTCCCTTGCCAGCCAGCGCCAACGGAACCTCCTACAAGTGTTACAAAACACCAGCCTGAGACGTATCGTCAGGGCGCCTCGCTACGTGAAGACCGCTACCATACAGCGTGACCTCCGTATCGAGAGCCTTGAAGAGCACACTTCCCGGATGTTCCACCGTGCCCATACTTCGGATCATCCTCATATCCGAAATATCGCACCGTGGCACACTCGCCCCCCGGACGTACCAAGCAGGAGGAGACTCCCTTCCTCCTCCTCCCGCAGACTCGTGAGCTGCTGCCCAGGTCACTGGTCGCCTGAGCCGGGCCTCTTCTGGGAAACCAGAAGTAGTTCCCGATCAGACTGACCGCCCTGGCAGCGTTCCAGCTCCCCATAAAGACTATCCATTTAACCCTAAACACTGAATAATTTCAGGGCCCAGGCCCAACACAATGACACATCCATATTAATGGGCGTCGGTGGAACCCACGGCCATAGGGCATTGCCCTGATGCCGTTTCCCCTCTCCCCCCTCGGGGGTTAAGAGAGAAGATTATTTGACTGACTGACTGAGTTAAGCAAATATGACAGCGTGTAAACGAAACTTGTAAGTACTTGGTGAATATTATTATCATAAACAAAAAAAAAAATAATAAACTATCAACCTGTTCTATATTTTATGCATGTTTCTTTTTCCTTTTTAATTACTTTATCGTTTAAAATATACTGTATATAAACGAAAGCTATCAATTTATATGCAATCTTGTATCTATGCGGAAATTGATTTGTTAATGTTTTAGTACCGTATAAATAGCTATATACGTATAAATAATAATTAAAAAATACACATTTTTTTTAATCACACACACTCACTGCAATTTTATTTATATGTATAGATTTCAGATTCCATTGCATTTTAAAATTGAATAAAATCGCATTGCATAAAATCGGATTGAGGTTTGAAACTGTGTCAAAATAAAAAGTAAATTAAATAAAATGCACTATGAAATATTGATATCAACTTCGATGCAAATCGCTCGATGAGTTTCAATAAAATACGAATCACGCTTCCATCATTTCTGTTAAAGAATGTTTACGCAAATTTTGATGCCAAGTAATCATGTTATTCCATACAAATTTGGTCCCCGTTTTTCGCAGCTTTTGGTGTAGAATTTCGGAAAATCTTTTCTTGTGGGATGCATCAAAGAACTCACCGTCGAGGTTTATGCCTTTACGATCAGCTGCTTAGGTTGTGCGTTGAACCAACAGTCGTTCAGGACAAAGCAGTTCACGTACAGATTAATAATGACACACTTAACTCACGCTGTCGAATAGTTGTCTACGCGGTTAATAATTTTGTGAGTTTGAAACATTGTCTATGGAAGTTTATATGTAAAATATTTTTTTCTTTAATCATATAGATAATATGATTTAGACAATAATATGGATGACATCTACATTTTTTTTTGTTGGTCGCTCTAATCTTTGGAACTATGAGTCCGATTGGAAAAAGTGTTTTTGTATAATATAGCCATTCATTAGGAAGCTACTGACGCTAAAGTGCTTGGTTAGCCTAATATTGATGAATTTATGAAGTAAGTCTAAATCTATTTTGAATGAGAACATAGTTAAGCGGATATAATATCGCAAGTGTCATAAAACAACGAAGGTGCAGGCGATAGCTAGATATATATGAAACTTTTCCCGTATTGAGTGACTGTTAGAAAAAGCACAGTGACGCGACAGACACTGCCAGTGTCATTAATGATATCAACATTTTTATAAACCCGATACATATTTACAAAAAGGTACATTTTTTATTGTTCACTTATATAATTTGTATAAAGTCAAAATTTTATTTAAAAGAATTATTAAGAAATATAAAATGATGACGTCGCTGTTGTAGTATTTGATAAAACTAAAGGACCCGTTGACGCGTGACATACGCGTTGCCATAGCAACGTGTATGTCACTTTATACAAAAGTTATATTGCTAAACTTATGGTAGTGTGTGTAAAGTTTTATTTATTGATTTAATATACTTTTTAAGTATTATTAATGAAAAATATTAGCGTTCTGCACTTCTCCTATACATAAACTATAAGTTTAGAAAATTTCGTAATACTCCGTCCGCCCAATTTTATGTAAAAAGGGACCCGAAGTTTTCGCTTCACGTATTAATATATAGATTATGCACTCTTATTCATTGCATTTGGCAGTGCTATGTTTATAACGAATCACGTGGTCTTGTTTTATATGTTCGTATATTTATAATCTTAGCTCTTTAATCATCTCAGCTGATACGTGTAAATAAGTGTAAAGGTTATTGCGTCATACCAATAGCTGTTTTAGTTTATTTTATAATGATTATCCGTATCGCTCTAATAACTTTGCAATGATCAAATTTCAATTATATTTCCCTACTTTCCAAGGTTTGTTATTTTAAGCGACCGCAATGATGACTAAAATACAAGTTTAATTACATATAACATTAAAGAATGTAGATACAATTGTAAAACTACATTTTTGCTCATTTGATGTGTTTAATATTGAGAAAAACTAAGCCCAGCCCATATCTAATAATAGTGTAATAAGCGTAAAGTAATACCAGAAGTCAGTCGTCTCTCAAATTTCCTGTGTTCATTGTACCTATACGTATTACGACAATATTTCACATGTTTTCAATATATTCGTATATATTAATAATCATCAATATATGTTGAAGAAAATGTTTAAAAACTTTAAATTTACAAAAATATATTAATTGTATACAAGTATCCACAGCCCGCTTGGACTATATAAATATGACTATTTGGATTTCCAGATATTGTGAATTATGCAAGTATACGACTCAAATCATCATTCGCCCACATTTTTGCACTACAAATTTTGTTCAAACTTAATGTTTTGTCGACATATGAAAATAACATATCAATTGATTACAGCGTACTATTTAATAGAATAAAGAATAATAATAATAATATTCTTTACTGTTCGAAAAACATACATGAGTAAAAACATTAAAAACATAGTTCACAAGGGCGAACTCTCTCTTTAAGAGCTGATGTCTTCCAGCCAACCTTTGGTAGTGGAGTTATAAGCAGCGGCATATATACATAAATATATATACAAATCTATACATACATGAGATGAAGAAAAGTAGTGAAGATAAGGTTATCACATTGATAACCACTGTCTGAAAATCTATCGTTTAAACTTGCGAGTGAGTACTTTTTTAATTGACACTTAAAGGAAATGATGGATATATATTTTTGGATAGTTTCAGGAAGTTGGTTCCACAGGGTTGCAGCATACACTGTGAAAGATTTCTGAAGGAATACTCCTAGTTATGTTTAGTGTCGGTATGACACACGACCGCCCAGAGCGTGTCGTGGTGGGAAGCACGTTAAAACGCGAGCGGAGATAAAGTGGGACATTTTGATAACTAAGGATTTTAAAAAGGAATGTGAAATGTGCATATCTCGTCCAAGGCGGATAGAAACGAGGTCAAACTTTCGCAGACCAAAGATAAAGCATATGGCGAGATGTTGAAGACGCTCTAGTTGTTTACTATAGCTCTGTCAATTATCTATATATTATAATATGTCAAATATAAAAATGGCTGTAGTGGCTCCGTAGGAGATACATACATCTAGCATAACGAGCGTTTTTTCAGATATTTTTGTACTATACATGAATCAGTTGCGCAGCTTAAGAATCTAAGCGTACATCGGCGAGAAGCGATTTTGTTTTATACTATACTATACTATATATTCTAAGGATACGAGTAGTAATTAATATTTTTTATAGTTTATAGAATTATTATTATCTTTTAACAACACTCCATTGTTAGCTTTGAAGTAGCAACCTCGGATGCACCTTCGAGGCACGGCCGTAACGCGTCAGCTACGTTAAAGGCCACAATTTCATTGTTCCTTAAAACTTAGTTAGTTTATTTTTAGGCATTGTTTATTATTTTGAGTGTAAAATATCTATTAGTTAAAAATAACATGCCCTAATTCATTGAGTGGCTGACTGATTGACTGGCTCATCTTCATCGAGCATTAACTCTTGATGTTAGTTAGTACTGATAACAACAAAAACATTTCCGCAGTTAGACATTTATTCATAATTCAAATAAGATGAAAACAAATAGACGGACACAAATATTTTTTAACACATATTAAAAGCTAAATGTACAAATATAAAATATAAAGATAATAACACGTGCATGATAGTATGAAAATAGATCTACAAAGAGAATTCCTTGATAAGCAGCCAAATTTAATCTGACGTTCTCCTAAAACACTTCTTGTATATGCTGTAAATAAATATCAATTTTATTCGATAACAATGTATTCTAGGTATAAGCTTTATAGTTTATTTTTATTATAATACTTATTAAAATTACATTTATATTATAATAAATTTAGAAAAAATAATGCATTTAAGGCCTTTGCGTGGAAATCTTGCAAAATCATACACGTCCCAGTACCCATTCATAGTTTAATCTAGTTTTTTGCATTATTATAAGTATGAAAATATATTTTAATTACAATTTTAAAGAACTTGAACTTAATATGTTGAATTTAATTTATATATTATATATCAAAAATATTTAAATTATATTATTTACAATTTAAAAAAATAATTTAAATTTTTTATATCTTACAATGACTTGAATGATAGTAAAAAGTTTAAAATGTGTTTATAAAAGTATAGTAAATATACGTTAATAAATATTTATGAAAAAAACATAATAATAATGTAAGTCGCGCGTGGTGGCGCAGAGGCACAGCATAGGTCTGTCTGAAAACGCGATGCTTTGTGGGTTCGATTCCCACTCAGGGAGAATTAAATATATCATTTTCTGGCAACAAGGCAAAAGCGCAGCGTTTAGTTCGACGACTCAACACGCAATGCCTCGAAAGGCGAAAACTGGGGAACGTCTTAACACTAGGTTTCTTGAGCCTACGGTACCCACTGAATACTCTGCTATATGTGGGCTACAGCGTGAAGCTTATAATATAAAACAAAACAAAAATATAACACGATAAATTGACTTATTTATAACAATAACAGTCTGAACAAGAGAAAAATATTTCTTCAAATAACCAAAATTTATTTTAGCTTCACCCTTCACACGGATAGCCGGGGTTAGATAGATAGAACCAGGTGTCCAATACACCCGAAAGTCAGACATTTGGTTATTTGAGGCTAGGCTAGGCTAAATGAGTACTCAAACGGTGAGTAATCTTAGCGAGGAAATGATCAAATTATTGTTTAAGTAATAGATATACAATTATATAATGAATTTCGCTTGGGAATAGTTAGTAGTATACAAATTTTTTAAGACAAAAGCAATACAAAGAAGCTTTTGTGATAGTATGTATAGGAAATAAATAGTTTCTATTATAAGAATGCAGATTAGCGTGACCCAGGCCGCATTGCCGTTGTTGGGTAACGGCGCCGCGACGCTTGCGTCACAGCGCCCCATGCCATCGTTTAAGATAAACATTACAGAAGATTATATGCGCTTGGTATTTTGTGGCGTCGCTTCACTTGACGCCAGGAAATTATTCTTATATGATAGATGTGATATACATGAGCTAACAAATTTATTTATGAACAAAATAACTATTTATTTTGCAACGTTAAAATAATATTCAGATTTACGATCGTTTATAATAATCTGCACAATAACAAAAGGATTATGATTCCAGATTTATTGGGTTTTAACCAAACTTTTGTGGTTGATTTACTATTGTGTATCTATATATCTAAACAAAAGGCGGGAACAGCAAGCGAAAAGGAAGCAGAACCGAGTGGCCTGCCACCAGGTACTCTTTTTGTTCCCTGATATATGAAACCAAACAAAACTTGAAGCTGAAGAAAATCTCCTACAAGTAAAAAATGTGAAAATGCATTTTGTAATAAATATCTAGACATCCTTGATTGTTATTCAAGGAAGAAATATCTTAAGAGTTCTATATTCGTCAAATCGACGCGTAATAAAAATGTTCTACAGTAAAACATAAAAAAGTGGGGAGGTCTAATAAAATAGAAGAACTTGTCAATTTAACTAAAAAATAGAAAAATAAAGTCTATGCGACTTCATATCAAGATTCTATGACATCCAATAGAGTAAATTATTTTTAACAGAGTTCTTAGCCAAAACACAAATGTCTCGTTTCTTTTCTATAGGTACGATAACAAGCGCTTAAGCATAAGCGATAGAAAACGCTAACTTGGTAGCCAACACCACACGTTAGCGTTCGACGATTGATATGATATACATTGTCAAGAGAACCGATGTAAGTCTTTAAATCTTCAAGCGATGGACGACGACTGTCTTTAGTCGTAAGGACTTTTTTCAATGTTACAAGTGTTACAACTGAATCTTAAATATTTTTATTAATTAATTAAATTATAAACTTTTATAAAGATTAATATAAACTTTCTTTTTCGAAGTAGGTATGCTCCAGAAAAAATCTAAATGGCAAAGACGCTTAGAGGTTTAGCGTTGTTTGGTTTACGGTGCTATAGACCAAAAAAACAGATGTAGGTAATTTAATTTTTTTGTAATAAGTAATATAACATTGTTTAACAAAGTTTAATACCAAACTATTTTTTATAAACAAAATATACCTAAAGATCTTTTATAATTAAATTTATAGAATAAAATAAAACTAAAATAATGACAAATACTAAAAAAAATATTTAGTAAAAATATTCTAATTTACATATAAATTCTAATTTATATATGTCTATATAATAAGTAATAAAACATTTATTTTATATTTCAAAAATAAATATAAAATAATGCTATAGTAATAGAGCGTTTTCTACAGCATTCCATTGTTCGATAAGTGGACATTAACCATTAACGCTTAATATCGTGTTTGTCAAAATTGATAACATGGTTGTCATTTATCAATTAATACTGTATAATCGTTTCTAAGTTTTTAAACTAAAGAGAAGAATAATAAGAACGAAAAGTTTTCTCGACCGGCTGGAGCACTTTGGCATCCTTGTGTATTTGGCTTCTGACTTTTCTATTCGTTAGTTCTGGTTAGGCTATGGTTTAGATCACCTGACTTGTCGTTAACTCTAAACATTTTGTGGGAGTAAGCGTTCATGGCATTGCGTCTTGAGTTTTGACTAAAGCTTCAGGATACAAATATAAGCGTCGAAAAAATAAACACTAAATATCAGAATAGAAATTCAGAATAACATATAGAAGTAAAAAATCTCTTGAGAAAATGATATGTATCGAATCCATATCGATTTGGAATCTTAAATTGAAAGGCTAAATTGAAAGCTTTACGTTCGGGTTCATTGAGAAACTTTGAGAAAACGGATCTTTTTTACATAGTAGTTTAATTTGTGTTTTATTGGTTACTGACAATACATTAAAAACACAAAATAAAACATTATAAAAGAATAAGAGCTTTTCTCATTTCCTTGAATTGTATATAGGAAAAATAATATATTTCGATTATAAAGCATATCATATACACTACCACTTTCACAAGAAAACCCGACGGTTTTAATAACACATTAAACATAAACAAATCATACGAGAATGTGAATTCCCATACATGTTTTCGTATGTCGATGTTCAGTGTGACTTCATCGGGATTACCAATTCAACCATTCACATATGTTTAAGATCTCATGCTTTATCGAAAACGGGGTATCCGAACGATAACGAATCTATAAGTGCTCAAACTATAGTTACAAGACAAGACCCTCCGTTCTCCCATTTTAAATTAAGAAACTTAATTTAAAAGGGGAGAACAGAGGGTCTTGTCTTGTAACACTACTTTCTCTTCTCGGCATACCCTGTTATATGCGGAACAAAACATGAAACAAAAAATACTTTGTCGCTGTAGGTACTTGGGTCAATGATTTAGCAACCAAATGTATTTTTGGTATAGCATGCCACACAATTTATAATAACAAAGCATTTACAATGATATTTCAACAACTAAAAATTACGAGTATTTTATCAAGTTAGAGATGTAACTTGAAAAGATTCTAGATAACCTCATGAGTATAGATTTTCTAGTGATCTTTTCAATGTTAATTAGAATTAGTATTGTATAATAGACGTTTGATTAATGATGAAATTTCAGCCTCAGTAAGGCTAAGGCCATTTTATCTTGTGGCGCAACTGCAGAACAACATCTTTAATTACTTTGTAGATTACATAATATGTTTTATAATTTATATATTTGTTTTTGGACAAAATAAATAATTTGAGTTTAATTGAATAATAAATTAATTGCTTTTTAATTAGATTTTTATTAATGATCCATACGAAATAGCGATTGGTTATTAAGAAAATTTTAGTAAAGTTCATGTTGCTTATATAAAACTTCGAATAACAATTTGACGTCAATAAACTCATTAGAATGTACAATTTGAACATAACATTTTGATTTGAATCTTGGCATCAGAGGCCCGGTGAATTGTCTAATCAGATCTGTAGGCGTAGAGTAGGCGATGTGATAGTTTAAATCAGAGATACTCCAAATTACGCATTGTCGAAGAATAATTGTATTTACAATGTAAATAAGACAAAGATTTAAAATGATTAAAATTTTTAAAAATGGAGTCACTTGAAATACTTTTTCTTTGTTATATAAATTAAAATAAAATTTTTATGATTTGTCTTTAAATATATATGGAATTAATAAACATTCATTTTTAAACTACTTCAAAATTTTATATTCTTTTCGCACAAGTCAAATACTATGTAATAAATACATCCAAACCGACAAGGTATCCAAGGTATCATAATATAAAATGAGATTGCGATTCCAAGCGCGTGAACTGACAACATAGTGACGATCCGCTTCCGGACCCAACGCAATTCTATTTCCAATAAAAACTCTCTAGGAAATTGAAGAGGCCAACAAAAACATCGTGAAACCTGCTTCAACAAGTAATAAAATCGGACCTATTTACGGAATTATTTTCGTATAGAACTTAATAATAAAGCTAATTAAAATGTAAACATCTCATCCATGAAGACCACACAAGTGGTAAAATAAATATTTAACATTCAAAGTTTTCGTATTAAGGCACATGTAAAATTAATGACTACATTAAAATGAAGCATAATCCAAAAAATTAAGAATTAATTTTCGTTGTCAGTTGCTAAACGTACCACGTGTGGTGATATGTACCTTGTTGTTCATCCCACACAATTGCAAAATTGAACATCCTTTGCACCCACATCCATAGTGAATTATTTCGTAAGCCTGGCTGAAGTAGATAGTACTAGTTCAAGATTGCGATATAAGTTTAATTATAAAATAATAACTATAGTCAAATATTATTTTGGCTTAAAATGTTCAAGCTATTTGTACTGTTCAAGTGTATAACTATAATTTATAACAAAATCGGGTTATATATAGGTAACCAAACCAAAAAACAAGAGATATGGCGCGAGAGAAAAAATAAAAAAAAGGTATAAATGAATCGGATATAAAATGAGATGGGCGGCAGTAGAAAGGTTGTTTCTACTGCCGCCCATCAGTTGCCGTTTACAGCAGCAGCAAGCAGCAAGTAAGTGTGTACGACGGATATAGTTATATACTTAGTTTAAGCCCAAAATTATCTTTTACTATACAAATTACAACGTTAAAAAATAAGTTTTTAAAGTGTTTTTGAAGTTTTATTTGAAAATTACACTATTTTGATTTTATCTACAAAAAAAAGTATTTACCATCAATAGAGATTCTGCGATGAATAGCCGATTGTTTATCACAGAATGCACATGTATTCGTGCATTGCCTTGGAGGACTATCCTAATTCTCGTGGCCATTGTCCATATAACAAAAGGCCAAGATGGCGGCAGATAGAAGATACGCCGCGCTACAAAACTTTCCCTATTTTGAACGTAATTGAAATGGTCTTGGTGTGCCGTCCATTAATTCCATTTCAGTATAGAATCCGAGTTTACAAGTAAATAAATAAATACGTTCACAAGCGGTATTCAATCGTAAAAAGCAATTATATATATTTCCAGATATTTTTGAATTGACGGTGACAGGTGGAGTGAGGATGACCTTTTTTGTTTGCCCAAAAGTCGTCAAATTCCTTCGTCAAAGTTTATAAATTCAACAGGCTGTTTCAAATTCTGATCTGTAGACAGCTTTAGCCCTTGGGATATGATAAAATACTTATCTAAACATATACCTCAATTTCTTTTCGTATAAAATGCAATAAATAAAGAAGTTGTAATAATGTGCCCCTTTTAAAAATCATTTTTTTAAATCAGCTGTATAATAAATTGTAATAAAATTGGTCAATGTCTGCTAAATAAAAGCAAGTATTACGCACAAATATGCTGAGTATTTAGATATTTTATTTTTAATTTTTTTCAGGGCTCAATACCAAATTTAATTTTTATAATTGCTGTTTAAGTTACTAACAACTGCTATAAAATATTAAACAAATAATTAATAAAAAATATTTATTCCTACGCTTACATCGTATGTAAGTAAAATATTTTACTATAATTATATGTTACATATAATTGTAATACATGCCCATTTTATAGTGAATTTACACTAATCATAACTCATTGACGACAAAGAGAAGCATTCAGTACTAAATTGAATTAAGTCACAAAGGGGTCAAACGCATCGGGTAACGGTCAAGATATAATAGCTTTTGTACTAAAAATATATGGCAAAGCTATGCACTTGGAAGTATACTAATATTTATACTTTATATTATAAATTATGGTCATAGTAACTTTATTATTATTGTGACTTATACATACAATAATATAAATTATGAATTGTTTTATAACTATCGTGTTTTGTATACGTTATTTTTCAACGAGTCCGTTTCACTTAGTATTATTAGATGCAGATCGATCGATAATTTTCTTTAACAGGAATAGAAAATTTTTGAAATAGGTATATTAAAATTTTAATCATGGTAATATTTTTTAAGTTGCCATTGATATGTTTAACTATGGTATGAAAATTGAGTTTATCGTTGTTCATTTAAATTTTAATGTAACTAGATTATAACAAAATTGGATTAATACATATGTATTAGTATTTCAAACTACCACAATTATTTGAAACATTCTATAAATGAGATAATTTGTCTAGACATGACATAACAGTGCCATAAAATATCACCCTTGCAGCCCTTGGGTCCGATGAACCGTCTCGCCACTGCCCCTCCCCTTTATCTCGTACAGAAATTACTGCACGCAATCCCAATACCATTTCTGAACTCAAATCATTAAATATCATGATGTGTAAAAATATTCGCTACGGTCACACACGTACGCTTTAGTTCTAATATAAGCCCTTTTTTTATTTGAGACAAATTTTAAATAATTAAAATAATTTTGGTTTAGCCTAAATTGTTTTTTAAAGGACATAGCATATTATGTTTGCTTGTACTTATAGGCTCCTCATAAGACACGGCATGCGTTGGTTTCCTTCAATTAACTTCACATTTTTAACCTCAATCATAATATACATATTGGTACGCTTTTGGTGTTCTGTAATAAAGGAATTACATTCACGATTTTTCACGATCTAAAAGTAAACAAGATAGAACGCTAGATGTTGTTAAATAGGATATACATTTGATAATTTCATAATTACTTTAAAAACCATATATGTACTACATAAGGTATTTTACTTTACATTATATATTGATGTAGCGATACTTGAAAAAAATATTTGCAATTTTCTTCTTTTCACTGTGCTTATGCAATAAACTCATCACTCTTAGACTAATTAGGTCAGCATATACTGCTTGATAAAACTTTAATAAAGGAAACATTAATTAAGAGCGTCTATAATAAACAGTAGAAAGATCCTTTGTTCTTTTAAGCAGCAAGTCTGAGTGCCACTTTATATACGCATAATATATTGTTTACGTATACCTAGGATAAAATATACGATTTATAATAATTTTATATAATGGAATTTATCCAATTAGTATGTTATAACGAAAGGTGCTAAAGAAATATTAATCGATTTATAAATTATAAGATACTTTAAAATGTATATTTGACTAACATTGCAAAACGTTTTAGAAATTATTATGTTCGTATGTATACACTTACAGTGTATAAACTACTTATGATTGACAGCTAGCAATCTTAATAAACCGAGCGTCGACCTCGATACCGCTGCGACTAATCGCAGAGCAGTTTAACCTAACCGCATCGTAACCGTAACTTATATTCCCGACATTGACACAATATTGGCTTTCACATTTTAGTTAGGAAAAATCGTAAACTACTTTCACCAGTAAATTTTGCTAGCTGGACGCCTGCCAGTACCGCACTCGGAGCTTTATTAAATCAAGATCTTCAAGCACGTTGACTTCTCTTATGTTATCGAAATTGAAAGCTCTTAAATGGTAGAAAAATAACGTTTTAAGTTACTGTAACTAACGCGGAGGAATTTTTATAAACCCATTATCAAATAAACAATCCTGTCTGAACACACAAGAATTGGATCTAAATCTCATTCGAAAAGTAAAACCGAAAGACTTTCTTCTAACTCTAACCTAACCTAACCTAACGCGGAAAATACGCGAATAAAACAGAAAATACTTTAAATGACATTTATATAACACACGTTAATTCATATGAAGCACAAATCAAACCTATTGTATAACTTTATCGATAATAAGAAATTCGCCTGTCATAAAAATATGATGTGGAAATTGTGATTGGTGTTTGTGCGTTTTTTATTGGTCGTTAACTTTTTTAATGCCTTTTACTTGGTTAGTATGCACGTTTTTAGGTATAATTGTAACACTTTGATGTATGCCCAAAAAATTGTATTTTTTGAATGAATGGCCATGAATATTAACAAGATAGTTTTTACTTTTCTGATAACACATTAATCATTGGCTAGTTAAAGTTACAAAAAAAAAACAAGCATTTTAGTAGGATCGAATTGATTATATACTTGAATAAAAATCATAGTCCAACAATTCTCCATTATAGTGAAGTTGGTGTATCGATTGTGGAGTTGTCGCGCGACGGTCGGCACGGCGACGTCCTTGGACAGGCCGTCTCGTCTCTCTCCCTTTGACGTCACGTTGCCACCCCAGCTGACACGCTGAACGGCGTGGTGACGACACGACTTACCTCCACGACCACTGTTATGCATTAGCGTGTTTGCAAAGAGATTGGACATTGAATTAATATTTTATATAATATACTCGTATACTGTTAGTTTAGTTATTGTTACTTAGTCATTTGTAATGCTATAATGAAATAATAACGGTTATAATTTAAACCTACGATGTTATCGATTTTTTTTAAATATTCATTACTACTCATAACTAATATGTGTAACGGGTTTATTTCTCAGTAATTATGAAAAAGTAAAAAAATTATATTAGAATGAAACGTATTGCGCATAAAGAAAAATATATATTAGTGATAAGAACTGTTCACGACGTAGCAGTAACATTTGTTTTATATGAATTACTTATCCAAGTATTCGGGGTCACTAGGTTGTGATTAAAATATTGTATCATTTAAAAAACACGGAGGCGGGGCCGAATCATTCATACTACTAACCAAACATCATAAAACACGAATCGTGCTCTCAATATGGAACATTTTGCATATTTATAAAACAAACGAAATTATCTACACAAGGAAAAGACAGTACCAATAACATTTGCTACACAAAAGTCTATTTATTATTGTCTTAATTTTTTATCGGTCAAATTTTATCTTAGGACAATGACAGATAGTTTCTGATGCTGATAAATAGGAAGATAATGGTTTCTCTACAAACAATGCGCGCGTCTATTATGAATATATTTAAGCTCGCACCGATTGTACTTGTATGTAATGATATTATATACACAAAACTCTGAAAAAATGAGTGTCAACTTCCATTGCGGTTACTGGACGTGTTTACGACAACAATGAAATGGCGTCAAATGCACAGGATGTGGAGCGGTGCGACGACCGCAACGCGACGAACTTTACTATCCTATAGGAACTGTCGGCATTTTAAAGTATTTGCTACTTTACCAATGTGCATGACGCTCATCCAAAAAAAGAAAACACGGGTAGAGTAAAGTCATGGATGAAGATACAATCTGATATACAGAATGAACATATATATCTGTTTACTCATTGAGATGTTCCGATAGGGTCGTTGTCACCCGACGCGTCGGCTCAAGGGACCAACGCATTGTTCTCGCTCCAGGGGGCACTAACCCATATGTACCGATTAGATATGAAGGCCGGAATACGACAAATAAACACCACGCGTTAAATGTAAACAAAAAGTTTACGAAACTGAGATTAAAAATCGCTAGACGTGTCAGATAACTTGTCGTTATTAACTTATGAAGCCAACGTGGCGCAGTTTGGAGCTGTACCCGCAATCGGTGTAAGTTCTATTCCAACTCGGGGTATTATCTGTTTTATTATATTGTACTACTAAGTTCTCTCTGCCTGTAACTGACTGCGTGTCCCGGGGGATATATCAGAAAAAATCTACACCTATGTCACAGCATTCATATTTACACACGTACATAATATAGGCGCTCAGCCTATTGAATGATGAATACGTAAATCTGAATTGCAGTGTGCGGCATCCCTCCAGACTTTGGCGCGGAGCATTGTTTGTGATCTCTCACGGCACATTGTTTAAACGTGGCGTAGACAAACATGAGGCGTATGTTTAAAGATAAGCTAGAAATGAAGGGACATATGCTTTCAAGAAACACTGTTTCGAAATATGTTTAATGTCACAGCTTATCATGACAGTTTGCTTAAATTATGTTTCACAAGTTACAACTTAACAACGTTTCGTCAACGTAACATTGTTTCATCAACAATTTTAGCTTCCACCTATATATAAACTTTTGTTAGTAACTTATATTCGCCTTAGTAAATGAATATTTTTCGTTATTAAATATATAATAACCAACCATGTATAATGTACATATAACTACATGCAACTGATTAAGAAAATATTAAAAATCCGATGCATACAAATCTATATTTAATACTATAAAGCAGAAGAATTTGTTTTGGTCGTTCACGCCCTAATCTCAGTCAGAATGTGTCACGTATCATATACCACTCAGAACTCTCGAGTTGTCATATTATTATTTATATTTAACCATGCAGACGAAGCAGGAAGTTAAAGATCGTATACATACAGAGCAGGATAATGTTAAACAGAATCAACTGACTTAAAATTATTATTGCGATTATTCACCCCGAGTTGAAATAAAAATTCTGCATATAACAAATTATATTTAAGCGCTCACCTGAAACATGTCTGTGTCTGGATCCTCTGTGTACTCGACGATAACCGCTTGACTGCGGCTAAGTGTGTACGAGATTGAGTGTTGGCTGGCATCGAGGATAGCTTTACTGCTATGAGGAGTCTTCACCACGTAGTGTTTTGATCGACGTACGCCGTTTGCTTGTGGACGTCGATAAAGTACAAATTTACTACGACGACGTCCACGTTCTCCAGCTGGGAGAAATCCATTGTAACTGCAATTAAATAGACTAGGAATAAAATTTCATTTTAAGTGATTAACACAAATTGGTTAGACCATTAAACTGTAACTATTACTCTGTAATTGTAGCGTGTATTCAATATTATACACTTATGTGTACCAGAACCTATGTATGTAAAAAAAATTGAAATTTGTACTACATAAATTTGTTCATATTTAAAAAAAATATCAAAATATTTCACAAGCACTTAGTGCAGTGTTATGTTCCACTTTTATTCAAAATGGATAAAATTGTCGAAAGGAGTTCTTACATTGAATATTGAATAAGTATCAAAGAAAACCATAAAGCCTATAATTATTAAAAATATTGTTTACACACAAACACACGCGTATGTGTGACTATTTCAATGCAATGAACCTAATGCAACATTATCATTGCATTTATTGGGATAATTTATAGCCTCCACAAAATAGGGTTTGCTTGGTTTGATCCTATCGAATTTAACGCAGCGGGAAGCTTTTGTAGTCGAAATCGTATTTAATTTAATTAATTATCTAAATCATCATAACTAACTAATGCATTAGACAGTTCCGTGAGTTAACGATGCACTCCTACTTACTTTATGTAATTAGTTTTTAAATAATATATGGAGAAGTGTAATTAAAATATATCTTTCAAAAAACATTTTAAGGGTGCACGACGTGGTAGCTAAACACACCTAAGGACCGCCCGCCATTTTTGATAATATATATTAACAAAATAAACTCGCTTAGGTAATTTTAATACTTAAATATATTTAGTTTTTAATATTTATGATATCGAGCCATGCCACTACCGGATGTCCATAGCGAACACAAATACGTGCACCGAGTGATGTCATGCATCGCCGTTTGTATTTAACTGTCATAACAAGTAGCAACGTGAGATCCTAACGGTATTTACACTATTTTATATTTTACGTTGAAGTAAAACATGACTGTAGCGGCAAGAAATAGTACAATGTCGATTTATTCGCGTCGCATGGGAAGCCGAGCAAGTGCAGCCTTTGTGTTATTGTATAACTCGCCGTAACTCGGTTGACATAACATGCATATAGAGTTGTCTTTGGTATTCCGCTAATAAAACGAAAAAATAAAAGTTCATGTGAATTTTATAATGTATATAATGTCTGGCTCTGTGTATTTTTTATTTACTGTAGTTTTCTTGCGATGCTAATTTTAATTTATTGAATATATACGACACATTTTTTTTATTAATATTTTATGCAACGTCTGCAGTATTAAATAAAGTTTATACGTGTTTTAAATTAAATTAAATCAATCAAAAGGTTTCCGTAAGTTGATTTTATATCCATTATATATTTGTATGTAATATTGTAATATTTCCTTTTAAGTGCTTCACCAACTTACCAAATTACTGCCAGCTAGAAAGTTAATAAGAATAAGAATGGCAAGGAAAAATAATTATGTGAGTAGCTCCTTAAAATTTATTCACATTGAAGTAATAGAGATTCATTTTATCATTATCTCTTTTACATTGCCGTGGACGAAATGTCAATTTCATTTTCCTAATTGATTACTAATTTTAAATTGATTATTTAATATAATAATACATTTCAATCATCAAGGTTTATATCTGTGTTATAAAAGCATCAATTGAGTTATTATATTTTGCAGTATTAAGATGTCATTTAATATTGGTTAGTTGATATACCTATTGTATTAAGATTGACAAACAGAGCTGTCAAATTGAATGAATAATAAATATTATTGTTATTAAATTTCAAGTATCAGCTATAGCTTCACGCTACGGTCCCGACATAAATCTTTCACATCGTCCATTGTCATTAACCTGTTCGTACATGCCTTCCTGGGTGTCCTCAAGCTTTTTACGACTTTCCTTCAGTATTTTCAACATTATGTTATCGAAGTTTAACCGTGATATCCCCCTACCATTCTTACTTCTTTTGCTTTACATATCCTGTTTACCATTCTTTCAATACTCATTCTCTCAAAATGTTCAAATGCCTGTGCACGTTCTTCTTTATTTTCACTGTTTCACCAGCCATTCGGTGTATTTCTTCATGTGGATTCAGTAAGTAAATAATCCTCCGAAGAGATCGCATCTCCACAGCGTTCATGCTTATTAGTTTTTCTTCTGTAAT
Organism: Dione juno; assembly: GCA_037127375.1. Lineage (NCBI taxonomy): Eukaryota > Metazoa > Arthropoda > Insecta > Lepidoptera > Nymphalidae > Dione > Dione juno. The sequence goes on from JAXRJS010000067.1 coordinate 4,049,697, forward strand.
AACCACGTTTCGCTGCCGGATAATAGCGTCGGTACAGCATTGTATACGGCCTAATGTGCAGCTACGCCGACGTTTCGCCGTCTCCACAATGCAGCTAACGCACTGTTAATTTTGGTACCGGCAGCAATATGCATTTCACCACATCCACTTCGTATCTTCGTATCTCTACTTAGCATACATCTCAGGTATACCGCTTCATTTACTTGTTCTAAGATCTTTACATTTACAAAACTCTTGCATACCGCCTTTTCTACATTTCATTAAAATATCTGAACCTCTGCTTTTCTAGCTTACGAAAAATTTCAATATTAATTTATTTACTACTTTTTCATAATAGACATAGAAACGGCATAGTTTAATAATAACAACCATAGGCCGGTCAGTATCGTCCATTACGGAAAATCAATTTCACGCTTTTACCACAATGTTTCCGTCACGGAGGTATTGCTTTTCAGATATTTAGTAAGGATGGCTTGTGGTTTATTGGAAAATTGTACAATAAGCCAGATTAAACAGTATTCTTATGGCTTCAGAAGAACTGTTGTTATTTGAAATAGAGAAAAGTAAATATATGTAAAAGTTAAAACTTAGATAAAAAAACTGATTTTCATATCCTATAAAATATCAATATTTTTCAACTATAGTAAAAGTAATATACATATATGAATAAATTTGGGGTTTGCATCATGTGTTCGTAATAATATAAACTAAACTAACACTTTAAAATATAGTAATCAGTAAATGTAACTTATAACAAAGGAAGCCCGCAAAATACTAATTAATAGACAGATAGCAAAGCAACGCTTACGATCTCCAACAAAGAGCACGTTGAATGACCCTCCATTTGAAGGATAAGGCAAGTAATATATGTAACAACGGTTAGAAAACTGTTGCAAAGCGACAAGATCGGTTTTCAACTTGAGTACTACTATCTGTTTCAAGCAAGCAGTAAATTTAGTTCTCAATTATCTATATAATACAAACAATAAAATATATAATACAAACTGTAAAAGTGGTAAATTGTGTACATTGAATACAAATAAAAAAAATATTCAATAGAAATATTTTATATCTTTAGCCTTTAAACACAGAAGCTTAGAAGTAAAATATGAAGAAATCTTGAAGAAAAATATGAATTTTATAGTTTTTAGCTGTCTACTATCAGTCATTCACGCAAAAATTTCTGGATGAAAAATGGACGAAACTTTTTTGTATGTAGCTATTCTCTTCGAAAACATATAGGCTATAATTATTTTGAAGATCTGCTTACCTTATGTCAAGCCCTATTACTAACTCATCCCGTCAAATCTACAAAAGATAGTAGATAAAAGCGTCTTAGGAAAGGTTGGTCATCATGATGAGCATTTTCAATTGACAAAAAAAAAATGAATGTCTGATGTGAAATTCTAGCACCCTTAGAGCTTAATCTTAAGAAATGAATATCACACAAAGAAAACGTGTTCAACGTGATGAGCACTTTCTGATAGTGTGATGATAAGAGAATTGGGAGGTCCAGAAAACTTTATTTGAGACCCTTGGAACTTAGAAACACAGCAGATCGAAATAGAGAGTAGTATGGCATGAATCAAGCGAAGTTGCGCAATAGTTCCCATGAATTTTTTTTTTTGATTAGCTCGGTAAATATTAACTCAATAACTGGGTGCTCATATTGTATTTTATTCAATACAACATTTTCTTAATATAAAATGTAATTAATACCGAGTAAAAAACTAAATATTTACTTTAATCTACAATATACGTTTTGACTTTCATTTATATAATCTTAGTGATTTAAGTGTATATATCATATAAACAAATTATATATAAATATTTCATATATTATTATCAAACATTCACTTTGTATCTATTTAATGGCGTTTGGGATATTTTTAGGACATGGTTTAAGCCAAAACGGTACAGTAACAGTTATTCAATCAGCTGATGCAAAGATTTTAACTGTTAAGCCAAAGGTTACTCGATTAAACAATTTTATTGCTAACGACATATATAATATATCTTGTATTTGTTATTTCTATGTATTAAAATAACCAAATAAAAAACCAAATAAAATTAAAATAATAAAATAGGAACATTTAAATGGTAAGTTCAATTACGTTATTATTAATACGACGCTATATAATAAAAAAAATATTTATTAAAAAATTCAAATATAACCTTTGTCTAAATCTATTCAAAAATTTTATTTTTATCTATACAGCTATATCTATCGACCTTAACAATGTGTGAATATGATTGAATTAATAATTTTGCCAACAAACTACGCATAAGCAATTATGACATTGACACTGATTTGAACAATAGTATGATTATCTAAAGGAAATAAATGTATTTTCAAGGAAAGAATTGGGTATATTTTTTTCATGCGGTCAATATAACCGAGATCGTTGTACATGTAATTTTAAAATAAAACGAAGCTATGATGGACGGACGTACGCTGAACCGTAAACAATTCTCCGATCTCGTCCTTCCTAACTGCTTTCTCACCCACCATATTCGTATTACACGTGACGTTTAATACAAACAAAAGTCGGAACTTGGATGAATACTAAGAGGTTACTGCGCAAGCGCTTGCAACCTTGATGTCGAACGCTGACATTAGTTTTTAGACACATTAATGTTTAATGGAAAATAATAAGTACTCCCCGAATTGCTGAGGTTACTAATTTTTTTTATAAATGCAATACATACTTTAGCCTCCCAAGTAATTAGATCATCATCATCACATTAGATAGTCAGTTAGATAGGATAATAAATTTTTTTTGAAAGATTATGTATAAATTTTATTAATATGATGTGTATTTAAAGTGTAAGTGCAAGAAATTATGCTTACCCGAGAATTACGAGTTCACCATATTTTACAAGAGGTTTTGGCTTTTGTTCAGAGCCGCTCTCACCGGCCTCCTCTAGTATTGGTGAATCCGCACTGTCCGCAGCACTGAAACAAAAATACATAGATACTTAGAAATTAAACATTATTATAAGAAATTAAATTGTGTGTTTTTAATGAAAATAAATTCATCATTTTATATTGGAATGTTTTATCTATTTTCCAAACTATAACCTAAAAATATAATTATAAAATAGCTTGTGTATAATAAAAGTTTAATATATATATATATATATATATATATATATATATATATATATATATATATATATATATATATGTGTATATATATATATATATATATATATATATATATATATATATATATAAACTATTGTTTTGTTAACGTAATACAACGTGTAACATGGTAAACAAAATAAATTGAACAAAGCCATTCAAATTGAATGGAATGATATAATCCAATATGATAAGACTGTAGAATAGCATCGTATTAGCTCCGGAATAATTGTTACCACCCACCATTTCGATCAAGTACCTATACGACTCTGACTTCCGTTACAACGAAGTTTTGATCGCAGGTCAAGACTAAGATCTTTATAGGAACTGGTTTTAAACAACTGTGGGTCAAGAATCAAGATTAGAGACAAACTATAATCACCGCTCGAAACCGGTCTGAGCCAATGCATTGTAATTTACATAATAGCTTTCTTACAATATATCAAAAGTAAAAATTTGTTTACTTTTGTTTCAAAAATATTATAGTTTTAGCCATTTACTTTTCATTTTTTACACAAGGCATTAGTATCTTGGTCGTTTGTTAAGTGGTTTATCGATCTCACAAATGATACGCTATCGGTCTATCTATGAGTGTACTCTGTCCACAATATAGAACCAGGTCAAACAGCTCTGAGCACATACATGTCCGTTTATGTATAAATTTTGAGATATTTGCTCTAAGATATGACTTTTAAAAAGAAAAAACAACACAAACTTAACTGGTTACTGGTGAGTAATTTAGGGAACTCCTGATATTTGCCTTTTTAAAGTTGAAATTCACATTCATACTCGTTGATATAAACAAAATAAAAATGCTGAGTTATATGTTTTTCAGCTTCACGGTTTTTCCCGTAAATCAGAACCAATTGATAGTAGGATTCCAATGTTAAGGAATTATTGCACCCAACTCTCGAGACATAACGTGTTGAGTTGTGAAACTAAACGCCGCGCTTTGTATCATAATTTATATATTTTTATCCGGGTGGGGAACGGGCCCATAACCATAACATCTTACAGTACTTCAAAACCTATATATAATAGTTTAAAGATTACAATCAATTTTATCAATATTGATACAAAATCAAAAAGTTATGGCAACCTCTTGCAAAATAAATACAGCTCGCATAAATCAGAATTACTATTATAGATTATTCACGTATGAATTTTGTGAAGATTTATTACACACTAATATTTTTAAAAATCAGGTTTACGCATTTCCCGCTTATCAGTGACAGCAGAGATAGCCTAGTCTTAACTTCGTTCCCCATTTTCCGACCAATTTTCAAAACATTACGTTTTGAATGGCGGAACTCAATGCCGTATTTTGTCTAACAGACCTCGCCCCCGAGAACAGATCGCACCCACAAGAGTCAGACACTGTCTCACTACGTTGGCCGGCCTCTATACATATGTATACAACATAAAATTAATGTGAAGTAATTACGCAAGCTGTGATCACGGCATTCCGTGACCACAGTAATTTGTTACATTTACATGTCTAGTCTTAATTGTAGTTTCTTCCTCCAGTCTCGCCTTTGTCTACTGTTGCAATTGATTTAGATTGCCAAGATTATTTAACACGACCGCTGTAGTAACTACTCAAGATCTAGATGAAAACCCGGTAGTCCGGGTGTTCGTAATTAACGTTGTGTGCGCTAAATTAAATTGTAAAATATAAGACGGAGATTCCAATCGCTTTGTGGAATTTACAAGTTATATTCACGTCATTTGTAATCACTACGAGTCATTGTTAATAATAAATATAGAAACTATCGATGAATGAACTCTGCTTTGCAATACTGAGAAGTACAGCAACGATACTGAGAAAATATATTTATTGTTAGCTTGTTTGTATGTTTTAATATTTGTTGATTATCAAAAACGAAAATATTAATTTTTTTCTTACTTTATGTATAATTCATCTACTTCTATATCAGTCAGTGAATCGTCATAAGCTATCGAAATTATCGAGTATCATGAATCTTGTTAAGTCAACTCCAAGCATAAAAGTGGTCTTCATAGTAATCGAGTCGAATGTTATAATCATGATACCTACACTTATCGTTACCGGATATATAACGGAATATATCACATTACTTTCGGCTTTCATTTAAATTTTAAAGTCAAAAATTCCATTTTTTTAAATTTAATCATTGATTTCCTGTTAAATATAAAAATGATCATTTGAAAATTATTCATCATCATCATTATATGTGACCATGTGGTAGTTTTTCTTTGAATTACAATGAATCAGCTGACGGGCCGATGTATCGTAGTATCAAATATTTGACATCGTCGTCGTAAAGCGATAAACGGCTACCTCATCCGGTTTGTTGTAAAGCCTACTGCGATTCGCAAGAACAACGGAAATATACGTAACGTCACACCTACGATTCATTCATTCGGTGTTCATCGATTGTTAAAGTAAAATAAGTTTTATTTTTTTATGACATTGAGTTTGGTTCTAAAACTTTGTTCAAATTTAGCATATGATATAGGTATGAAATTTTAACTTGAATATCGACACGTATCACTTTCAATTTAATTGTAAATAAATTCGGTACGTTTCCAAACGTTCTTGAAGAATGGTGAATGTACAATAAAAAAAGTATAACAAGTAACTGTGGCATTGGCGCAAGTAGGTAGTCCGTTTTTGCTGCCACAATAAATCTAGCCGTGATATAATGAGAATAAAAATAGCTTTAAATCGTAAGACCGGAACAATAAAGATTGCATAATTGAAAACTCCTTGGGTTTAGTACTTTCCCCGCTCTCACGGTCACGATCTTCAGTGATTTGCCCAGGCTTCTACTTTCTATCTGTATCACGAATAGTTACTAATAGTCCTATAATATGGTTAACAATTGTTAACTTTCCCTGATTAAGAAACCAAAAAAGAAGGTAGGCCTTGTCTAATTTATAGGTAAAATTGATATAATCATTTAATTTTAAAAGGCGTTTATTGTACATTTAATATAAATATTGAATATAAAATTTAATAATTTATAATTATTAAATCTAGCAAAGTTTAGGTTTTCAACTACTTCAGTTTAACAATGATTGCACAAAGATACTTATCGTATAAGTACGTATTGTAGATTAACTAAATATAATTTACCAACTTCATCCATTTCGTATTTATAGATAATTTGAAATAGATGAAGACCTCGTTATTCTTGCTGACAGGGACATTAAATAGTACATAGAACGTATCTAAATGATAATTGACCTGGGATAAGCTCATATATATATATATATTTTTTTCTTATTTTAGAAAAAACATAATTGTGAAGAATTAACTATAATTATCATTACTATAATGGATTTAACAAAGGAATCCTAATTCTACAGTTAAATACAGCTAACTTTCATTTCTGCTCCATTTAAAAGCGGTTCAATTGATCAAATTTGAAACACCACGTCAGATTTATGACTTCCCAGCTTAATTGTGGGCCAGAAAACAAATGTAATTTATAAAGAAATTTTACATTGGCTATACGCGTACTTTAATATATTTGAATTGTATTAACTGAAGCCTAAAAAATAATCCTCATTTATTTCATTGTTATCAATAGAATAATCTTTTCAAAAATCGTTTATAAATATCCAATTAAGGATATGTTGTATCTTCAACTCAATTTACATTGTCAAAGAGCTATCAGTTAATGTGGAAGTTCACACCAAGTTGTTGGTTCCGCATTTTAGATATTCAACCATTCTGATAATAGAAATGTGGCACAGTACTAAATGAGCTGATAATAACTTGTAAAATACTTTATATGAGCAATGTGTAATATACAAGAATTAAAATTTCGTATATACATATAGTACGGTATTCGTAGATAACAAAACGCATCCTTTACACGCGAACGTTATTGCATATAAACCTTGTCCTTAATATATGGCATACTAGTGTTGCGCTTGCTATATTGTATTAAAAGTCATAAAATTTAATTTTAAATGAACGGTATACAATACTGTTATGCTAGCTATTTATGAGAAACCATTTCTGCTTTTACACTTCCCGCAACATTATAACATATTGTCGGGGTGTCGGAAACAAGCACTGCTTTAAGTCCAATAGATTGTGAATATTATGTGAGTGAATGTTTACTGAAGTATATTAAAAAACTGCGTTAACTTTTGACAATGTAAAAATAACTCCATGAACAACTCCATTTAGTGCGCATTTTTTATGTAAAGTAACAGTAGTGGTTTGGATATGGACAGAACTTTTATTCTTCATTTTTTCATCTGGTATAACAATACAATAAACTAACTACAATTATTAAAGTTTTACAGAAAGAAGGATATTTCTACACAGTGTTATTAGTGCTATTTAACAGTATACTCTATGATATGTTGTTGATTCATAACTGGAGCTATAAACGCTAGACATATAGAATATACGACCCTTCTGATTTACTAAAGAGGTCAATCAATTAAGGCGATAAGCTTAAATCTTGTAATGCCTGTATCTGAGAGTGGATCTCCTGATTACTCGACCAGTAAAGTAGTATAATCAGTTTTTTATGTATGGTAGAATTAAGTTAGCGTCTCCACCGGCGCCGTTTAATGCATAAAAGACGTGCCATCGTTAGGGGGTCCACCTTATTGAATAATTTATTTTGTTTCATATAAGTAATATGTAAGACGATTATTCTTCGTGAAATAATACTTCGGTATAATTATTATTTAAAATATTTTGAAGTAATCCTATCAATAAATAGTTTTAAGCTTTGATAGATATAAAAATGTAGATAAGTCTAATATAATTGTGTTTTTACTTATAATTATTAAAAAAATATATATTAACATTTACTAGGGTTCCGTATCTTAAAAAAACGGAAACCTTATAGAATCACAGTCTGTCTATATGTCCGTTTGTCAAGACCCTTTTTCTCAAAACGTGGAGGAATCAAGATAAAATGAATATCAAATATCCAAGTAAATAATCTCTTGAAGCACGGAAAACCTTTTTGTTTAATCTTAAGATATGAGCGTTTATGCTTAATTGTTTGAATTTTGTATAAAAATCACGGCGTTATCAAAACCTACGAGGTACTTCCTGTTGACCTAGAGTCATGAAATTAGGCAATAAGAATTTATAGTACGAAGGAAAAAATCCGAAAGTTAGAGATTTATAGGTATCTCCTAGAAAACATCATCACAAACTTATAGTTTAGTTTATTTCATACTAAATGAATGTTGAAATTACACGTTGGTTTACTCTTATTAGTTGAACGTCATTGACTTAGACTTAAAAAATTGACGAGAAATGAGATCTTACAGTATATATAAAGGAGAAAAACCTCGAAATTAATAATTTAAAAGTTTAATACTGAAAGAAACCATTACAAACATATACTTTTAGTTACAGATTAATTTATACAAAATGAGTGGATACGACCCCAAATTTAAGTTTGTACGCTTCTATATGTTATACTTGCCGTGGACCTAACATCTTGAAATGGTACGGAACTCTCGGTGTACTAACCGCTCTTGACCGATATTTATTTATGCTTTTATGAATAAACAACTACTTTAGAAATATATATTTATTAGATATATAGCAAATCGTCTATTTTAGTAGTTACTTACGTATGACAGAACACCGCTCCTGCTTCACTAAAAGGTATAATAGTCGTACGGTGGACAGAGCATCTGCTGCGCAGGTGTTTCTAAGGGAAAGGCAGGTGCAGAATACCAACAAACGGATGTAGTGTCGGCCAACAACAAAACAATACCCTCATTTCCCTGTTTAAGTATCCGGGATCATTATGCATGTACATTTTAGACACTATATTAAACCATTAATTAATCATATAACTAACGAAAAAATGGTTAATAAAGAATGTAAAATATCAATTTAAGTAAAAATAATGCAAGTTATTTTATATTTTGCCAAAATTATGGATTTTATTCTTAAAAATATTAATTAATATCTATTATTCAATTAATATCTTGGCGTTGAACATCCATAGGTTTTATGATTGCTCATAAATCCACCGGTCTATAAAAACTCCATCTCGTTACATCCAAATTATTGAAATCACAATGTTACTAGACTACTAAGCGAATTATATAAACACTAATATACGACATAATGTATATGTACAGAGACTAATAAATCGCCTTCAGGACATAGTGACGTATTTTAATAATTTTTAAAATGTTAATCCACACTAAAGATAGAAAAAATACTTAAAGAAAACATAAAAATTTGAAAGCAGCGGGATTTGAACCCGCGCCTTTTGAAATTCAAATCCCGCTGCGTTGAAATTTTTATACGTTTTAAGTATTTTTTCATAGTGATGTATTTATGTTTACCTATTATTTCACACTGTGATTGCAAGTTCGTTTTCCTTGTCAAGTGTTCGATGTTTAGTATAAAGAAATAGTAGTAAAAACTTAGGCTTTTAAACTAAATTCAATAAAAAAAATCTACCTACGTTACTACTTACATACATCTAGTATGTCACGAGGAGTGGTGGAAATATATCTACGTAAGCAGATTACCCATTCATTTTGATTTCGAAGCCATATATTATTTCTTTAAGCTACACTCGTATTACCTTGCTTACAGCTTAGAATAGCTAATATGTTACAAATGCAATAAGTGTTTGTCATTCAATACTTCACTATAGGGCTCCTAATCATGCATGAGTAATGGAATATCCTGTTCAAGGAAAATGTTATCATCAATTCGGAGAAAGGAAAGAACATGTTACAAGAAGCATCTGAATATTGACTTTTTGCAACATTATAAAATTCAATTGTGCCGTCTCACTATAAACGCGCTGATTGTGGGTTCGGTCCCCAATCGGAAGGGAGTTCATTGTTGTCACATTCCTACTCTGGTAAAACAAAGTGCGGCGTTCGGCGCAATTTCTGCCCTTCAAGACGCAATGTCTCGATAACGGGTAAAGAAAAAAGTTTCTTGACACTATGTTCTCTCTGACTACCTTACTGTATGTAAGTATAAAGGGTGAAATTTAAAAAAAATACAAATAATAAGATGATTACCTCTAAAGTAAATAAACAAACCAATCAATGAGATAACAGTAAATGTATTTAATATTTATGCTCTGGTTATCTCAAGCAATAATCGATTATGAACGACATTTAATTTTCTTTGCATTATTTATTTATTTACATGCGTTTATCTAATAATGTGTAAATGTGAAAATAATTTATTTCGATATGAGAAGAAGAGTGTCAAATGAAGTAAAAATATGTAGAAGTTATTATATTTTTATGCATCTCTTACAGATTTACACTTTTTGTTTACGAAACTCCATAAACCGGCCATCCCTAGACGCTCGACGCTACCCGGGCGTTATGAAAGTTTAATGAAAGAGGGCTAGAGGGTTTCTCAGACGTCAATGCCCTTTGTTTGTGGTAAAGGTTAAATTAAACATAAAACTTTACTAACCCAGAAATGGAATGCTACTTATGTTTATGTATAAGTAAACAATGTTGTTTATTACAAATCATTATATAAACAACACATTAAGCTTAATTGTTAGAGTTGTTTGTATTGAAGAAATAAATGAAACAAAAGATAATTGTGTATTCAACCTTCTCTTCTGCTTGCTATGAATTAAGTAATTAGTCATAATTATGCACATCTTAACTATAATAACTAAACTTCTCAATTATAGGGGGATATAATATAAAAACAGATTACTAATACAATCATGATATAAAATGTAAAATTTGAAAAAAGGACATTTAAAGGATAGTGGAATACTAGAATTTTTGTACAAATTTATGTTATAAGATACGCATTATTTACAGAATGAATTGGAAAAAGTAAAAAAGTCATGCTTTATCTCACAAATAGCAGGGAACCTACCTAATATAATACTTCAAGACTGAGTTTAGGACTTTGCATGTTTTGCATTTGTACCCAACAACTGCTTTGTCTTGTTCTATTGCAGAAATTAGAACAACTTGCTTATCCGTGTGGAGATTGAGCTCGCAAACATCATGTTTACAGTTGGTTAATGTCTCACTGTGCCACAATGACTGCTTTATTAAATATAATCATGCATAAATTTATGAAAGTTCTATTAGAATCAAGTTTTGTCCACTACAGTTTTAAAAAAATGTATTTAAACTTGTGTGAATGAATAATGGTAATAATAGGTATTGAAAATTAATGTTTCTCATAAACACTCTCATTTTACTAACATACTTTGTACTCTTCAATTGTAAGATTTAAAATTTTAAAACATGCAATAATAGAGTAAATGAAAATTAATTATTACATTTGAGATTAGGATATTATTTTTTATCAAATGATTATTATATAAAAAGATAGGCACAATAGAAAGCACCTAGAAATATAGATAGACTTTCTACAGCAAAATCATCATATTAGAAAGATTAATTTAAGATGTTTAAATATGTTTTATTCTTTAATTCATATTGAAATGTAAAATTAACATCATAAGAATGCTTTAAATTTGATTAAATAAATCCGTTACAAATTATCAAACAGGTGACATAGAAAAGATTTACTATTTCGAATACAGGCAGAATATGTGGGTACAATATAATTACTTTAAATCTAATAAGGTTATCTTGAAATCGATAACGATGACAAAGCTAATGTAAACAAAAGTCATCTAACTATAAGTATTTGACATTTAACCATAAAAAAACTATATGTTATATTAATTTAATAAAGTTATTTAAAATGTTATATAGTAAACATAAATTTGGCATATATTATAATGCCAGTAATATAAAGCAAATTTGGCGAAATCAGCATTTATATATGTAAATATATAAAATAAATTAAAATAATATGTATTGAATTTATAATTTTCAATAAATTTAAAATGTGTAGAGGTATGAACATATTGTTTTTTGTACTAAGACCACGTTGTAGCAACTTACCGTTTTACGACCATGATAGAATCCGTCTGCTCGTTTGTGGACCCTATGATTCGAATTATGATTTACAAAAGACACCAATATTATTGGAAACACCATGAATTATATAAAAACACCATCAATTCAACGTATTCAATTCACACATCGCTAAAAAGCGATAAATACACAAATCTTCATTATTTCACCTGCTCCGTAAAACAATTCGCACTTCACTTTATGGAACATGAATTATATGTAATAGATTCGTGTTCGTTATAAAAACTTTTCGTTTAAACAAATCTGTAAATAATTAACAATGAGGCTCAGCACTGTTTTATGATGTTAGAAATATGTACCCGTAAACACAAACTAAAATGCAATTGTGTTGTAGATTGGAACGTTGCTAACTTCAGACAATACAGTGGGTATACTTGCAAACTTTAGAGTGCATGTACCAACATACAAATATCACAACGTTTGGATATAAATACTGTACAATTTATCAAAATTTATTTTGAAAATTGTCTATTAAAATAAAAATTAAAAGATCTTTGTATAATTTCAATAATATTGAATTTAATAATAAACTGAGCAATCAGAGAAAACTGAATTTAGATATTTTGCTATACAAATAAATTTTCCAATGCTTTATAGTCTCTTTGTATTATTATAGAAGAAATAATTTATTTAAAATATTATATTTATTTTTATTTTTAAAATATTTTAAATCAAAAGCAATTAAAGACCAATCAGTTTTATTTATGATGGAGTATTCGATTGCTCGGTACATAATGTTTTGGCGCGACATGATTTTAAAATTTTATTTCAATTATTAGCTGCAAAATACAAAAATATTTAGTAAGAAAAAATCACTTACGCAGTTAAAGCCGTCCTGTTATGTAAACTCAAAACAGACATGTATTGTAATGTAATACATAAGCATAACAATCCTCGTCTTATTTGTGATAAAAGTATTTGTATTAATTTCTGTTGTGTAAGTTTTCTTCTTTTTCTATATTGTAGATTGCATAGGTATCCCATAATATTATGAAGTACATATACTTCATTTAAAAACACTCGTTATTAAAATAATACCAGAGGATCAATGCCACCAAATGACTTATTGCATATTTGATATATTATGCATTCACCATTGCGATATCGTGTCGAATCGTGAGCGTGTTTCGACAAGTCCGCGCGCTTTTGTAGAGCTAGTGCTGCGCGTTCCAACCATTCGTTTTAGCTTTAAGCTTTGGTAGTGTTTATTTAAAGTTAAAAGTTAAGTAGTTTTGAAGTACATGGTAGATTTTAAATAGAGCATTGTAGAGGCTGCTATAGGTAGAGTAATTTACCAAAACAAACGTTTACGTTAAAAAGAAACAAGAGAAATAAGCTATTTCCTTAACCTTATGCTGCCTTTAGGAAAAATATTAGATTGCAAGCTAAAAGTCCACTTTAAAACTCTACCTTGCCTCAATTGGACCCAAGCATGTCTTATCAAAGTCCAAATAACGACTAGCATCTATAGTATATCTATATCACGAAAAGCTTGCTTGTATTATTTTTTTTATTTATAATCATTTAAAAACTGTTCTGTTATTAAATTTTATTTCAAAAATTGTTTTCACAGTACTTTTCTTGATTAGATAGAGAAAACGATAAAATATTCGGAAAATGACAATGACATGTGTTCTATACCTACATATTTGCTTTTGTTACAAATATAGGTAGGTACATTTATCGATGGAAATTGTAAAAATCTTCATAAAATTTCTCTCGATAATGTTTAAATTCACAACACTACAAAGTATACTCACTTTTTGCAGTTGCTGTTATCTATTTTCTGCTATAATATAACTGACTACAGTAGGTACCTACTCGGTAAATATTCAGACATGTATATTTAAGTAAGTGGAAATAGGCAGTGTAATATTCGGACACCATGTTATTTATATTTATATTTTATTATAGCAACGGAAACAAAAAGGTATTTAAGTATCGTAATAATAATAATGGGTCATGCCTAACTCATAATAGTCTGGTCTGGCACCAGAATGTTTAGTAGCAAAAGGAAGCTAAAAAACAGACAACAAAATGAAAATAATTCAAAAATGTAAAAGAGATTCGACATGATAGTTGGGACACTAATTTCCTTGTTTTAGAAGATAATATTGGTTGAGAATTTTGATAACTGTGCAACAAACCATCCCGTTTATTTTCAATAGGGTTCAGATCAGGTGGCTGCAAACTTTTGGACAATTGTACAACAAATATTTCTGTATAATGCGAGTGTTATGTTATAGATCGCTGTCTTGGTAAAACTTAAACGTATTTTAAATGTCATTTTTATCGCACAGTTGCGAAAATTTTGTTTCAAAATTGTTAATTAAATATCAGTGAAAAGTATGTCGCACCGAGAGTACCTAACTATAAGACTATTCTATATTTTTATAATTATATTTCTTTACTGAAGTTTTACTAACTTTCTTGGCTGACCTGTTTGCCGTATAGTCTATACAATCGTCACATTTAAACCGTGTAATGATATTTCTTATTGATATACTAATATGAAGCAGAGCAGCAATTAGTCCATAGGATTTGCCTTAAGCGTAATGATAAATAACAAGTTTTCTGATTTCAAGACTGATATGAGCGGTATTGCGTAGCATTGTTATTTGTGTGCAATGCCTAATTTACTCTTTGAAATAAAAAAAATATATATAAACCTAAAGATTGTATATATTGTAAGTAGAAAGTTCCCACGTATATACTACTTTATGCAATGTCCAATAATGTACGCTTTAATAATTTAATAATGTAATTGAGTCTTTGATTTTTTGAATAATTCGTTGATTAATTGTAATTAGGTTATTAATATAACAATAAACCAATGTTATTCATTATTTTTGTAATTTGTTAAACTAAAGAAATACTAAAATACTAGTAGGCACCATAACAATTATTTATTAAGACTGGTATCTTAATTAATATAATATTAATGTAGATACCTACAAACTTATGTAAGGATATATGTACTTTCATATACAAAAAAAGTAAAATGTTGTAGATACCTAATTATTTCTTTTCTTCTGAAAATAATAAAATAGCGACAATTAGGTATGGATTAAATACATAAGAACATTTCAATACTTTCTCTTTCTTTAAGTCTTATCCTATGTTTATATTGTATATTAAAAAGCTAAAATATTCACAGTTTAGAATTAAAAGAAAATATATTGTAAGGCCAATTTTTTATTCATAACTGGTTCTTATGTACGTGTTAATTAATAGAAATGTATGAATCGCTTTTGTCTTAGAATAAACAGACTTAAACGAAGTCATTGACTTTTAACGAGTAAAATTAACAGTATTTAGTACGGTTATTGACAGATGTTACAAAAATATATATAGAACTATTCATTATAATAATACAATCGCAATTTGATTAATTTTGTGAATTTGTCTATTTATTATGGAAATCGCCAAAAGCGATATGAGTGACATAAGTGAATGAGTGACATAATTTGTCGAAAAAGGTTAAATATCGATTGTTTTTTTAAAGTATAAATAATTATTTTTAATTTATAAGTTAGAAGCGCTAATAGTATTTAATTATTCTCTGATACTTTAAGTTTATTATAAACTGCAATAGTGAATCTTTAAATATGGCAATTTTTCCATTAGTAGATCAGTGATCAATGATCACGTTACTCTAAATCAAAGCCCGTACACTTATAATGATGTGAATGATCAAACAAAAAGTCAATTTTAATAATAGTTTTGTACAAAATTTACTACCGTATTAACGTTGGTCTATATTTTCATTGCACTCTAGACCCTATATATAGTCAACCTTAGTTTTTAAAATATTATTAACTATCAATATATATAATGAAAACCTTTATTTTATTGAAATTCCAGAAATATGTTTTTAACATTTATTTAGTTCATTCGACACTCCATGTACCTAATAATACAACAGTACAAAATCTAGCTATTGTAAAACTGCTCATCTATACTAACAAGTAACAACTACTGTGCTCCCTACATTATACCTATCTATAAATGTAGATTACATAATATTATTATAAACTTAAAGCGTAAAATAAAAAAATGGCCGTGAGATCATAAATTAATATGTTAGACTATACTTAACGTCGCATCTAAACTAAGCTGGTTTAGATGCAACGACGACTTACATATACATAACATACGTAACACCTTTTTATAATATTAAAACTATGTATCAATGCAAAATGAAAAGCAAATAGTAAGGTCTCTCATATACATATGAAATGTCATGTAATTTAAAAATATCTATTTTAAATTATATGATATTTCACATTTTGAAGGACAAAAATTAATTTTAAAACGATCTTGATTTCATTTATATTATAAAAATGCGTGATTTTTATAATATAAGTTAACACACATTTTTTTATATATTAGAAAAATAAGAGAAAATAGTGGTTTAATTTATCCTACAAGCAACTTTAAGAGAAGCATAACAATATATACTATTTTGCACTTACAGTATGAATTGAACTTAAGCAACAATAAGGACATAAGTAACAAAATAGGTAGCAATTACCATACTAATTAGAAATACACATGATATTTAAAAAAAAAAAACGATTTCGTAATACACTTGTCGCACTTAACAAAGTTGTAGGTATATTTTTGGTAGAAGTAAGACTTTCTTATTGTATTAATTTTACATAATAGCTATAAAGGTAGTGACAGACTTAGCAAATAAATAGTATAAATTATAAAAAATTAAGGTACTTAAGTTAATAAACATAAAGGGTCATCCTTTTATATTTATATATATATTTTCTCCATACGGTGGGGTTTGGGTTAAAAAAATTACACCATCACAGCGCCGTGGTTTATTGGAAGCGATTGGTGTAGATCATAATTATACTTAAAGAATTTTACTATTAAATAAATATTTAGTTCTTCTAGTCTGTTTCCTAGTAGGAAACGCACACGTGAATTTAGTAATGCAAATGATTACAGGTTTGAGTTGTTTACAGGTGACATACAGTCAAGGGCCCGATCCAAGTAAGCCCGAAAATTTCCTTGGTATAGAATAAGGAAAAGAGCGGAGTTAGGTTCCACTATACACCACGCAAAATCGTGAAAAGCTGAAACTGGAGAGTGAAGTGACATATACTCATTGCTTTATACATAATTAATGGCAGTGGAAAAGATGGCTTAAAAAAAATCAAAGGTATTAACTTATTGTTTCATAATTACTACTACATATTTTATTCAATTATTATAATGTGATTTATAGTCTATGTGAATCTGTTAATCAAACATATTAGCAATATAGTGGTTAAACTGCCTTATATATAGATAATATACATCTACAAAAGTTTAATATTGAAAAAGTATTGTCTCACTTAGCTACAAAAATAACAAAATTGACAAGGTATGTACATTAATAAAGTTTAAAAATAAAATTCAGAGTTATACAATTTTTGAACTTAAGAAAATCATTTATTACAACAAGAACAAAAGTTTTATTTTATATCTTACCATAAATTTATCACAATGACACAAATTTTATTTTCTTATTACTTTGACAGTATAATTCTAGATTTTTTAAACTACTTTACTTTGACCATCTTACCAGAACATAAAAACAATCTAATTATTGTTAGATGATGAGTGCTGAAATTAAAAAAAATTGTATCATAAAACAAATCAGATAGTTCTTGTTTTCAGCATTACGAATTCCACACATTATTAATATTATTTATTAAATGTGCATTAATTTAAATCCTGTGCTTGAAAATCGATTTAAATTTTTGACTAGTTGACATACAAAAATGTGAACAAACAAGTGCACATAAAAATGTATATAATTAATAATTATGTTTGCCTTATGTTTAACTACATTTAAATTGAAAATATTGTTGTGTCTCACTCATAAATTCACAAACGAATGCATCCCAATTCATTGTCCGTAAAAACTAATTCAATCAACATTAAGTAGATACTTTTTTGAACAATATACTATATAATACTCAAACTCAATTCTATATTGAAATATATTTTCTAATATAGTGCTATTACTTGTACTGATGCTTGATTTTAGTTGGCAACCTATATTACTATTCCTATTATAAAATAAGTTTATAAGATCAACATAATTCAATAATGCTAGTATTCTTCGTAGCCGTAGTAATCGTCGTCGTCTCCATTCTTCAACATGGCGGCCAATGACATTTGTTCATTAGCATCTGGTATGTCGGCGTCCAAATCTTCGTCGTAATCATCTAAAGTTTCTGAAAACATAGAGATCAATATCAATTAATTATTACTAGACACAAATATGTTATATAGATGTTTTTTCATTACATATTTTACTTATAATTTTATTAATGCAAATAGTGATTATGTTGTCCCTGTTTGGATTTAGAAAGATGATAAAAGTACATTATGCTATATGCATATATACAATGTATATATATATATATATATATATATATATATATATATATATATATATATATATATATATATATATATATATATATATATATATATATATATATATGTATACATATATATTTTATAGGTTCACGCTGTATACTGCAAATAGTAGGATAGGCAGAGGTAACTTTCTATATACTTTATATTAGTAAGTCCTCAAAGTTTTTTCTTTATTAAAAATTATACTTATATAAATTATAGTAACATGCAAACAAATTAAGCAAATGTACAAAATAATTAACAAAATATAAAGATATAGTTTTATATAGGTATAATAAATTATAAAGCGGTTAGTATTAAAAACTGTACACTGTGATATAAAGGTATTATTAAACTTATTGTTGAATTAGTCGTTATTTTTACTAAATTAATCCATCCATGTATCTATACACACTGTTAAATTGAATCTATATAAATTCGAACACTGGATATCAATCTGGTTAACGACAAACTTTAAATGTAATATAGTATATGGTATAATTGACAAGCAGTGTATTACCCACAATTGCTTCATATTACATAGATTACTTTTTGGATTATTTTAAAGCATATTCCGATGGCATAAGTGAATGCCACGTTATGCTTGAATTTACCATGCAATGGGGTGGGCGGTGCAGGCGTGGCGGGCGCGGGCGTGGCGGGCGCAGGCGTGGCGGGCGCGGGCGTGGCGGGCGCGGGCGTGGCGGGCGCGGGCGTGGCGGGCGCGGGCGTGGCGGGCGCGGGGCTCGCTGGCACCGTTGGCACCTTCCTCTTACGTTTACGCGTCGCTGGAGACGCGGGTACCAACGGCGTGGGTGCTTTTGGCCTGTTATGTGGAGATTTGTTAAAAATTATAATTTATTTTATTTAATTACGCAATAATAGGTTTACATTTAGAAATAATATTTTGTAAAAGATCCGAGAAATTGTTGTGAATGGCCCTTGGCGGTTTATGACCTACAAGAGGGTGGTCATGGATCAGATCCTTTCTGTACGTATATTCTCGGAAACCTTTTTGGCTGTAAACCAAAACTTTAAGGTCAACCGAGGAAGAACCTTACCTGCATTAACACAGTATCTCAGTAATTTCACAAAATTCTAAATTTAATAAATATCACATACTCATCAATAGACGGAGCAGCAGCTGGAGTAGAGGGCGCCACTACACATCCAGGTTGATCTAAGCTTTTCAATATATCATAGTTTATCTTAGAACTGATTTTCTTTTCGGCAAGCATCTTGCCAATAGCCTCCCCCGCGGTGGCCGCGTTACAAGCGACCTTCTTTTTATATGAACCGCGCACTTTGCGTTTTTTGTCTTTGCCTTCTTCTCGTTCTTTTGCACGTAATTCTTCTTTGACTGAGGATTTAAATTTAATATTCTTTGTGATTAATTTGTTTTACAAGTTTTTAGCTTTAAATATTATATTATTATTTTTATGTCATGATTTTATCTAAATTATGTCTCGTTTTCTTTTACGCACATATCTATATTTTTCAAAAATAAACCTCGCCTCTATTCACCATTTCGTTTTCTGTACTTATTTTATAACTGTATCACGTTTCTAAAGAGTATCTAGTTTTAAACTGTGCTTTCATTTAAAGAACAACGACACCTGCAAGATGTAGATAACAAGAACAGTCGACTAAAAATTCCGATCAATATGAAAATGGTCATATTTAATACAAATAAAATAACAGTCAACCTTTTTTGGGAAAATAAAATTTAAACTTAATATTTCGAATTATTAAAGAATTTCTTGAAATCAATTATTAAATACAATATATATTAAATAAATTTAATATTTATTTTATATATTAGAACATTTTTTTTTACTTTAATACTCACTTTTTTGTTCTTTTAAGTAGTCAGCATTAATGTTATGCCAAAGTAAGGTTTTATGACGAGCCTCCTCCTCGGTCATAATAAGTGAACTAATATATTCTTCTTCTTGATTACTAAGATGCAAATCTTCTTCATTGTGCAAATCCTTATTGAAAGTCCTAGATTCAGGCTTAGCGAATTTCTCACTTTTGTCATCAGTCGGCCCTAATCCTATAACTACTAATTCGGGACCTGCAGAAGTAAATTATAATTACATACATGGTATATCAAAACATACTACAAACAAGTAATGTACAAAAACAGTAAATTAATAATATTTAATTTTATTTAAGAATATCAAATAAATGCAGAACTTGTTATTTTTTAAGTTTTTTAAAGGTAAATTGAGATATTATTTTAGTTTTTTTTTCTTTTAAATCTTATTCTTCTTCTTTGCTGATCTTACAAAAGAGAAAGCACTATCTTAAATAACAAAAAAAAATATATGTAACTGAAATTATACCCAATCCTTTTTCTAATTTTAGATTTTCTTCAGCATTTTTAGCGTTTGGTTGTGCGTCATTGGCAATTTGACCGATAAGTGATAGAGTGTCCTCTGTAGCGAACCGAGATGCTTCTGCATCTTCCATTACCACGTCTTCTAAAAGTATGTAGATATTAAAACTTATAATATTTATAACATGTATACCTAAATCTAACTTTACTTATAAAAAGAAAACCTTATTAGTTTTTGTTTTTTATAATATGTCTTTTAAAAGCATAAAATTTACAGAAAGAAATAATCCCAATAGTTGTGAAGATAAATACTGAATAAGGGAAACCATTGAAATAATTATATACTAGATACATACGTGTGTATAAACAAATTGTTCTCTTTGCAAATAGCCATTACAATTTTACATGGTTCCTTGGGAGGATTTAATTGGTTGAGGAACGGTTAGTGGTAGGTACTTTGATAACAGAACCAAAGTCATTCATATTAGTTGATTAGTTCTCGGAAACTGTTAAATACGGTGATTTTTTAGGATTTCCGTACTACTAGTTTAATATCATAAGGACTTTTGGGAAATATTCTCTTAGTGCTCCCCTACACTCTTCAAAGACCCTTCGTGCTAACTTTTAGGTTTCTACTTTCTGTGTTATTTCGATTGTGAGTAGTCTGTCAGTCACTCAGATCGGAAGACTTTTATAAAGTTTTGTAGCACAATAACAGGGTCTTCCACTATAAATAATGTTGGTATTATTATTGGTGAGTTAACTGGAGAATACAATTTTAGCTTGAAGTACCATATTCTGACTATAATATACGAAAACTCGTACATATTTAAACAGCCAAGATGTGGTGACAACACAAATTTTAAAGATGGGAAATGTACGCTCTAGTACAATCGATAGTTAACTATTGTATACCAGCATACCAGCACTAGAAATAATTCAACGGTGTATGCCAAAGGTATACAAATATCAGATGAGTAATGTGCCTACAGTTCGTAATAGCTTGTTTTTAATCTGCATTACAAAAACAAAAGACTAATTTATTTTGGTTGTCAGATTATATTCAATAAAGATAAAATTTGACAACACAAATAAACTTGTACAGACTCTTCAAATCGACCATATTACTAATTGAGTCTCATAATGTCTAATTATAAAGACAACATGTCTAAAAAATTACACATATATCTAACTCCCATAACCTCCTTGCCATCTAACCATCAGTTCTATGACTCAATTTACGGAAGCAAACCGAATGTCGCGAAATACACACACTCACATACTTATACTCACACACATATGTGCAATAAAAACATTTCAAGTGTAATATGACGATGTTTGTATGCTCACACTCGTACAAATATCGTCATGTCACTCTCGAAATGTTCTTGTGTGTTGTTTAGTTCTGAATTACTTGTTTATTCTTCTTCTTGGCATTAGTCCCGGCTTTTGCCAGGGTCTGCCTTCCGACTAAGCCTACTCCACATTGCACGGTCTTTAACATCCTCGGTGGACAATCTATTGGCTCTCATGTATTGTTTCACGACATCCAGCCATCGCTTCCTTGGGCGTCCGGGTGGTCTAACTCGGCGCATAACATGGCCATACCATCTCAGGCGACGCTCTTGGAGCTTATCCGCTACGTCACGGACCCCAAGACTACCTCGAATGAATGTGCTGCGTATGCGGTCGGACCGCGTAACGCCACACATCCATCTCAGCATCTTCATCTCCGTGACGTGAAGTTCCTGAGTGTGCCGAGATAATGCTGGCCAACATTCGCTGCCGTATAAAAGAACCGGTCGGATAATGCTCTTGTATATCAGTCCCTTGAGCTTGGGCGGTATTCTGCTATCGCAGACTACACCAGTGACCTCCCGCCATTTGGCCCAGACAGTGTTTATACGGGCGGGATGAATTACTTGTTTATTATATCTGTTAATTTGATTATTTATACAAACCTGTGCTGGGCAAGTCAGATCTAATACTCGTGCGCTTTCTTTTTGTAGTGTCCTTGTCTAATTGAGCTTCTATCTCTCGTTGAAGATCTGTCAACTCTTTTTCCCCATCCTCATCTTCCATTAACTGAAAATCACATTATTATTTTATTATATAAATAAATTTAAAAAGTTTACAATATACAAAAAATATTTTATAAATTAGCACATTTCTGCATCTAAAGATATATAAATAGATAAAATTAAAATTTCTCACTATTTTTGTAACTTTGATTTTCAACTAAATCAAATTTTAAAAGTAATTTTGAATAGAAGTTGTTGATAAATTTTTCAATATTGAAATAACTACATATGTGCTAAAATGTATGGTGGCTTAAATTTAAAATAGTTTTTAAAATATAGATTTTAACCTTTATTCAGTATATAGCAGAAAACGCAGAGATAATTACCCCGAATGGGATTGAACCCACAACCATCGCGTTTACTGGTAGACTCTGTCCCACTGCGCATGTGCATTTAAAAATGTACATTTAAATATTTTGTTTCTCCAGCTATTATTCCAAGATGATTTAGTAGTATTTAGTTAATAGTGCAGGTATTTAGAGGCCTTAAATTAAAATTGCAAAACATTAAGAGACATTTATTATACCTTTTGCAATCGATCCTTATCCCTCTTCCTGGCTGCTTTAAAAGCAGGAGGATCCTGTTCCTCTTCTAAGTCTACAGTCATGAACTCATCTAGGGTTAAGGCACTCGAGGGAGTTTCTCCAAACTCTAGTAAACGCTTACGAAGCGTTGTTTCATGTATTTTAACAATACGTACAACATCCAATGGCGTACGGGAAAAGTCGTGTAAGCGCGCTGCTATGAGAAGTGCTGTAAGTTTAAAGCTTCACATTCAGATTTCATGTTCACATCAGTAGTAAGTTTTACTTATAAACGTATTCAACAATATCACACAAATGTGGCGTTTGGAAGTGTCTCATGGCAAATAATAAAAATATATGGCATGCAAGTATTTATAATAGTGGAAGCCTCACTTCCATTTAAAGGAATATATATGTACTTAAAATGTTTTCGTTTCCTTAATGAGAGACAGACATCCGTGCATAAAAAATATTATACAGAGAGATTTTGTAACTCAATAAAAAGTATAAATTCACTTCTCATTTGACCTTTGAAATGGCTGGCTTTGAAATATCATGGCTAATAAATAGTGATGATGAATGATATTTAGGAAACTGGTTTACATACCAGCACCACAAACACCAGATGGCCGACGACCAGAATGTATAGAATCCTTCTTCATCCTTTGTACCAAACGTAGCGCTGTCATACCAACGTCGTGTTGTTTATCATCAAATTTGAGCTGCGACGCAAATCGCAAAATGTATAGACATGGGTCTGCAACAAATTGGACACGGAAATTAATTTTTTAGACATATGATGCAATGTAAACGACCTTACCCAGTACCAAGAATACTTCCGCATATCCGAAAAAGGAAAATATAAAATATTTTTTAACATAGTTTGTCAAATCAAAAATAGAGAGGATGATGACTAAAATGATATGTAAGTAGAATAACATACTGATATTAGCTTCACCCGTATTCATTCTTACAGCCCAAATTCAGAAAAATACTAAAGAAATACTCTGAATTCAAAATTAATTTGATGTCCTTGAAGACTTTTACGAAGTAAAAAAACTAAGCTTATTTTGTACTATTATTTGGTTGACGATAACAAAGGCATAAGTTATCATAATATACCTGCTGCGACTATTGTATGCACCTAGATATATTATTCTCTACCTAGTAACTGTACTTGAACTATTTACGTAATTTTTTTAATAATTTATAGTTATCTTAATTTGCTATATAAAACCATGAAATGAAGTTAACCCTGATCAACATTGAGACCAGTTTAGAGGCTGTGCAATGTTCTCAAACAAAACAAACGTGACTCGTGAACTCGCAGAACGCCATGTGTTTTACTTTCGACACCGGATCTTGACCCGCGGTATTTGAGTAACGGTAAACAAACGTTAAATTTTGTTAAGGCTGTTTATATGATTTTAAATAGGTTATGTTTTCAAATTAAAAAAAATTTACACTCTGTTAGTTTTAAGATTTAAAGCTTCGTTAAGATATTAAATGGAGTAGATATTATGTTAATAAAAGGTGAAATAAATCCTATTACTAGAATTTAACTGAAACAATATAAACTCCATATAACGGAACAGTCCTGTTGAAATCAACAAACAAGAAGTCTAAGCCAACGAAAATAGCCATATATTTTTGTTAGTTTAAACTTAGCTTATTTTAGATATAACATCGCAATCTATACCTACACCTACATATACATCGCAGCCACCAATACTTTCTTAGTTTCAAAATTTAATAAAATCGGCTATTCGTTCGTTCTTAGGGTTTCGTACAACGAAACGTTTCAAAAAAGAACGAAATCCTTATAGGATCACTTTGTTGTCCGCCTGTCTGCCTGTCTATCTGTCTGTCCGTCTGACATGATCATATTCTCGAAATCACGTGTACAGGAAGAAGGTAAGGAACGCTTTGTATGGAAATCCCCGTGTAATCAACTATATGAAATTTGGCTATATGTTAGAATTTATAATAGTACAAACAAAGGAAAACATTAGAAATTTAAAAATCTAATAGAAAAATTTTTGAATTATATTTTTTATTTATTATGTTATTATTATTATTATGTTATTATTAAACTAAATTAAATTAAATTTAATCTAATAATTTTTTTTATTACGTTATTATTAAACTAAACTATCTTATGAAGAAGTAGTAGTCTTATGAAGAAGTAGGTCATTTCATACAAAATGACCGTGATGAATGATGAAATGAATTTTATTAGCTGTACTTTATTTACCTAGATTTATGAAATTTGACAATAAGTGAAAACTATAGTTATATAATGGGGAAAATATTCGATTCCCATTCGGGAGGATAAATTATTTAATTTCTCACTTCTTCACTCTGATAAGAATACCAAGCGCGTTGTTGAGTTCAACACGCAATATTTCGATAAATGGTCAGAAAGTGGGCAAAGGAATGTCTTGAAACGCTAGTTTCTACTATATGTAAGAAAAAGTGAAAGCTATTTTTAAAGTTAAATAATAGATAGCTAAATCGGATGCTACTGGCTATGACATCGTAGGTCCCCGTATGATTATGTTATCTTTTAATTTGATTATTCCTGTATTATGTCAATATTTTTGACTTCTCTTTTCCGTCTAGTGAATTTCCTGATGCCTGGCGACATGCGCTAGTGATTCCTGTTCCGAAAATATCCAATCCAACTTCATTTTCCAACTATCGACCAATTTCTATACTTCATTTTCAATTTAACGTCCTCGAACGCATATATCATGATACAATATGATATTCTTAACAGTGAAGTTAGTAAGGTATGCTATGTATCGTGCTTTAAATTAGTAAAAATCTTTCTTTAAACAATAAAGAAAATAGAGTTAGATTATTGTTTTTACTATAACGAAGAAGGCCGCCATCTTGGTATAGTCGGACATTGTTTTTATTGATTGATTTTACTTTTCCGCTCTGGTCGGAGGCAAGGCGACGTCGAGTTCCGCCACTTAAAATGCAATGCCTCAAATTCGAGCGGAAAGCGGAGAACGGAATCTCTTATATGTTAGGTTAGTTGCCTAAAAGGTTAGGTGTAGCGTAAAACTCTATAGCTCGATAAGAAAATATTTCATTGTATCAAGTGTTTGAACGATCTAACAGACGCGACTTCAGATCCAGTCACATTCATATATTTTTATCCAATCACAATGTTTTAAAAGTAAATATTTGTTTAAATGTATGTATAAGACTACAATAAAGTGCCTATGACATACCAACAATTCGTTAGAATCTATAAAGAGTTACATTTTCAGCCATTTCGCTGTAGAACTATATTTTGTTGTTGTTTCAGATTGCGCCTTGAGTCATTGGTACCTTAGAATATGACAATAAAGATCTGTTGTTAGTGATGTTAGACGTTCTTATACACTTTGTTTAAGCAAAAAAAGGTCGCTATTGCACAAAGCTTACAGACTATTTTTCTGAGACTGATTAATTTGACAACTTATGTAAAATCTATGGTGAATTATTAAAATATATAAGTAAAACCATTGAATTTAGACATAGCTCGTTAAAAACGTACATCCACGTTTTTATAGAATATATATTAAATCATTAGACCGGTGAAAGTGGGTGACCCGAAACCTGATCGTTTGCCTACCTCGTAAAAAAAATAATAAAAACGTTACAGTATCTAGGTATATTTTCTATGGGGATGGCTAGCCTCCAGTGTTCTACAAATCATATCCATAGCTAGCGGAGCAACGATTTATTTTTACCTACCATTCTCTAAAAATCGCTACGTATTTCTAAAAGAAAATTTCTTCACTTAAGAAGAAAAATATTTTTGTGTAAAAGTTTTTTTTTAACTTTTCACATTCTTTCATTTCTTTACAAAGGGTACCAGACTATTTTGGAGTAGATACATACAGCCCACCCGGCCCCTCAAGACCTAAGGGCGACACTAATAAGCTGAGGCATATATAATTTCGACATTATCTACAGAACTTGCCACCGCTGGTATCTATAATATCACCTGTGTCATGGAGGGAAAGACTAAATACGCAAAGTAATATGCAGACAGTTGATTAACGATCAATAGCTTATATTTCTATAATGACTAATAGATATCATAGGAAAGATAACAACAAAAACAACAACAACTAAATTCACTAAAATAGGTTATTACACCCCTAGATATTTGTATAAAACAGTATGAATGTTTGTGTGGGAGTGTAAGGTTGTATTCAATTATAATTTCTCAACATTATCCTTCTTCTCATTCGATCGTAAATAACAATCACTTGCGCATGATCCAAACGCACGAACCAATATTACATTTATTATGTCATAGTCGAGTTCTAATAAAAAAAATAAAAGTCATTTTTTATGATTTTTGAAGTATATTTTTAAAAATACTTAAAGCAAACATATAAAAATTTCAAATCCCGTTGTGTTCAATATTTTCTATTAGTGTGGATTAACACTTTAAAAATCATAAAAATATTTAATAAAAATAGCATTCTCTTGTGCCAAATGATTGTTCTTTGCAATAATCTTTGGGTAGCGGAAATTTGTTAAAATGGGAGATTTTAACAACAGACAGAGATGCTAACAACGTTTTAAGTTGTAAAAAGCATATAGGCATTTCGAAGCAGCCTGATCAAGAACGCGTAGCTTAGTGGTCAAAGCCGAGGTCGATTGGACGGTTTCCATAAGACGCGCGTCCAAATGCCGTTGCGTTTAAATATTTATGTTTTCTTTAAGTATAAAAGCCATTGTCAATAAGCTTTACTCAAAAATAGAATCATGATACCTACTGAAAGACTTGAGTATTCAGGAATTCAACCTTTTGTGTTTAAAATAAACAACAAATTAAACAATCGTTGACATTGAATTTTAATTACAAAAAGTTTCTTATAAAAAAACTAAATGTGAATTGTGCTACAATTTCAATAACAAAAGTTATGGTAATTGTCATGTCACTTTTTTGAATATATTGAACCTTCAAGTTCAACGTTAAATTACTGATAAGCGATAACATCACATTAATTATATATTTTTACTAGATCACATGTTTTCTAAATATTTTTAAGCTTGTATCTTATTTTTTACTTTATGGTGGGCATTCACACTAAACGATATACAACAAATTTAAATAAATAGTACCTACGTAAATTATAATAAAGACAAAAAGCTAAAATTCCCAAGAGTTATTGACACGCATTTCATGTCAAGGTCTCGTTCGATTAAGAGAGGATATAGTAATTATTACTTAGATTTCTCACGACGGTAGTTTGCTTTTAGACATAAAGACATGAAGGTGAACGTTATGAAATTTATGTTAATGTGTTTTGTTCTCAATATACAGTAGACAGACACAGACTTCTGTTGATGTGTGAATATAAATATATATATATATATATATATATATATATATATATATATATATATATATATATATATATATATATATATATATATATATATATATATATATATATATATATATATATATATATATATATATATATATATATATATATATATATATATATATATATATATATTTCTTGTACAAAAGTTTTCAAGTGTGGTAGCTAGCAGGACGTATAGCAAGGATAAAATATGTTAATAAGACGAATCTCAATAACAAATAGTCTTGAGAAAAAAGGTTCGGACTATGTTCGTATACATTTTTTATGCATTGACCCGACAGAAATTAAATATAGGTAAGTTTACATATATGTGAGACACGCGTTTTGCCATCCTAAGGTCAATCAATATGCTACACGAAATATTACAAATCAATTATTAATATTCATGATGTATGCAATAGTCAAATTATTGTTATTGAGCGGATCGTGCGCAGCGCTCTACTGGAAGCTTGTATTCTTTATTCAAAGTTAGAATTATCGTCGTCGAACTTATCTAAATGCTGTAATAGAAAATTTACTCGTATTTAAGGTATACTTATTTTAGTAGTATTTAGTTATTATTTAGTAAGGTATCATTATTTAATTTTAATTATGAAAATATATTTAATAGAAAACAATTAATAATGTGAAATTTTCCAGCGTATTAAAAAATCAAGCATATAAGTACACTTGGTGCGTTATACTTCGCCAAGACGAAACTGCTATTATCTGACACAATTTTTAGTATGCTCTCAAATGTGTTAATCGTCATGAAACTAAAAAAGCTGTACTTGAAAGGTGGCTTTTCATGATTTCAAGGAAATAGAACGTTAACGATATATTAGGATATCAATAAAATTGGTTAGTAAAACGTAACGTTGCATAAGTTTCATTAAATTTGCAAGGCTTAGGATAATAAATTCTACCAAGTGGTGGAACCCACAACCATCGCGTTAACAATCAGACTCAGTCCTGCTGCACCACGTAACGTGACCACATAATATGTACCTAAAAACGCACATTTCTATAGATAATTTATCTGCTACATCTGTGTCATATGTGTGATACTAAATGATCTAAAGAATAACGGGAGAAATTAAAAATATCATAGTGCAGCGGAACAGCGACGGTTCGGGGTTCAAATCCCACTCGAGAAGAATGAATTATTTTCATTTACTCCGCCCTGGTAACAAAAAAAACCGCTACGTTGAGTTTCGCCACTCAACAACTGTAACTGTTAACATGAGGCAAACCTGCCCTGTTATGTGCGGGATACAGCGTGAAGCTTTAAAAAATATATTACTATTCCTATACATATATAATAATAATTATACCTATATTGATGAAAACGGTAACTAGTAATGGAATTATTTAAAAATACACGTAGGTATGTGACGCCCTTCGAATTTAATAACAAAGGAAATGATACTTAAACAATATAAAATTAATTTAAATAACAAAAATCATTACTGGTATTGTCATTTGTCACATATTGTATGTACTTCTTGCCGATTGCAGTACATTATACGAATATTAAACAGACAGAGTGCGTCTGTACGGCCGTCACCCGTTTTGTAAATATTAATGATTCAAGCAATGTGTATGGCAATGTCAATAATTTTTTTTTAATAACTTCACGGTATGTCCCTCATAGAGCTACGTAGGCAGACGGGACCTGGTGCTAAGACACTCCGTTCTACACTTTCTGCATTTCGAGACATTGCGTGTTGAGTGACAGAACTCAACGTAACATTTTGTTATTACCAAAGTGAGGAGAATGAAAATAGCTCTTTCTCCCCGAGTGGGAATCGAACTCACACCCATCATGTTTAGTTATGAATGAATAATATAAATAATAAAAAATCTCATCTAATTTCATGTTATGTATTTAAATAATTGTGTGCTGAATGTGAATGAAACGCCGTGCGGCTTTATACTTTAATTAACAACATATAATTTATCATTTAGAAAACCACTTTATTTCTTATTATTTTATCAAATTTGCATTGAACTATAATGATCACTTGAAACGAGCATTCATAAACTTGCAACTGGTTAACTTCTTTTTTTATATATAATAAGATGGAAACATGTATGTATGTACTATATATATATTTAATTTTGAGTTATAAAAACATAATTATTTTTTATGTTCTCAATAAAAACTAGACAGTGCAGTTGGTTTAGTTTAAATAATTCTATTACCTACAATCCATATTGTAGTAGTTTTAAATACGATACGGTATACGGGGTACCGTGTACCTAATAATTAATTATCTATGTATTGACGCCATGCTACAATTAACGCAACTTTTTTTAAAAATTAAATTGTGTATGTTATTTTATAAATATTTTATAAACATATATTAAGTAAGTAATAGTTGTATAAGTTGCATACAACTATTACTTAGTTAATATATTTTTGAAATCTATATTACAAAAGTTATAAAATATTATGGAATAGCGATAAGATTTACAGTACACACGCTGTGTCGATCCACTTAGTTTACACGGAGACAAGCCCTAACCGACCTTGCGTAAGAGCGGTTCTTAGTCAGCAGGCGCGGACGCCTATAGAGTGTCGTCAGTTGAGTCGTGTACGCGCGAGCGTTGTACGGTAATATCGTCATCATCGCTTACTAGTCAGTATTTTGTATCTAGTCTTGTGATTTTAATTTTAGTGATTAATAATGTATGTTCAAAGTGTTCAAATAATGAAATGAAGAGTAGGGTCTCGAGAAAATCCAGAATATTACCATTGATAGTGGGGAAAATATTGTTGCGCTGGATTTTTAATAGAGCAGATTTATTCTTCTTTATTTACCGGTTTGTTTACAAATTTGTTATTTTTTTATTGTTGAAATATATGAAGTGTTTCAAGCGACCGACTATATAAATAGAGCACTGGCATGTCTAGAATTTATAAATAATTACCTCCATACATATTAAATGTTTTATCGCGTGTGCACTTTATTTTTTTTCTCGTAGGTCTGTGTATTATTATAGAGCTGAGGAAATTTGAAATATATAATAATATAGGTACATATGAATAAAATAACAAGATAGTTTGCAGCGTACAGTCACTGGTTTTGAGATTTTAAGTTTAACTTTCTAAAATAAATACGAGTTCATTACGCAACGGTAACGACAGAAATATTTGGCCACATTTTAAAAAGTTGTGTTTATTTAATTAAAATTGCAAATAATTTTTTAAACAGGCAATTTTTTTTAGGCTGTCATGGCGCAGCTGCACAGTGGGTGACTTTAACTGTGACGGTTATTTCATATCCTCGGTTTGGTAACAATATAAAATGCTGCTGTTGTTCAGTTTCGCCATCAACACGCAATGTTTCGAAAATTGGGCGGAAAGTAGCGATCGGAGTGTGTAAAACTAGGACCATTTTTATTATTATATTCCTCTTGGTAATTCTCGGGTTCAAACGAACCCGGTCATTTAGAAGGCTTACTTGGGGACACATTTTTTTTTTTTGATGACGCAGGGGAAATCTTTAAAAGATACCCAGTCCTAGGGAAGACCAGGTTATGTGGGATTTCCACCCACTAAAACCCCTGCAGTTGCCGTCCTCGACACGACGGAAGGACCCGGGAAAATCGGTTGATCCACATCCGTCGCCCTCCCCAGATGACCTGCTCCTTCAAGAAGCTCTCTTCGGGAAATTGTCCCTTCTTATTCTCACAAACGATGACCCCTTCATGCCAGCAGATTCCCTAGTCTCCTCGTCAATGGTCCGCGAAGCTAAGCTAAGCTGTGAGGAGAAGGATTGGTCCTCTCCCGATCTCGCTCAGCAGCCTCTTTCTGAGACATGACATTTTCACAGAAGGAGACTACGGTTGTCCACGCTGATTCCCTGACCAATATTGTCCTTATTACTGCGGGAAGGGAAAGATTACGTCCAATTTCTTGCACGAGAGCTTGCGTTTCTCCGTCCCAGGCAGAGCAACTTTGTAGAGTGCGCTGAGCCGTATCAGTGTCCTTTCCACAGTGTAGACAAATCGGATTTGTCCAATTGTCTCTCTGGTCCGACAATATATTCTCGCATTCATACATGCCAGAATATCTAAAGGTGGGAAGCACGCAAGTAAGGTCGCTGCTTCAAAAGAAATTGTACGATATCCTCGAACCATTCTGATTGCGACTCTGCGTTGAAGGCTATAAATCTTAGTTCTACAGCATCGTATTGACAGTCTTTGAGACCAGACAGGCGCACCGTATAAAACCATTGAACGGATTACCCCCGCATAAAGTGAACGAACTTCTTCACTCGGTCCACCAAGATTAGGCAGTAGTCTGTGCAGAGCGCCCACAACCTTGTCTATGCGAGGGACTAAACGCTCAAAATGTTCTTCAAAGTACTTGGGGACACAGGTCCAACACGTAGAGGCCCCTTAGAGAATATAAAACATTTTAATGTGACGCATCACCCGTGATCCATCTCTGCGTAACCATAGGTAATTGCCCAGAGACAAAATATGAAAATCTAAACTGGGACTATGGAATGGAGTTTGGATAGTCTGAGTACTGGGCTAGGTTGGCTAAGGGTGTCGAGAGGTGTGCACCAGTTTCACCATCACGAGGAGCTGGTTTTCCCGTTATTACGCAGATTGAGCACTTCCACCCTTTCGAGCATATAGCTTTTGCGCTCCACTTTGCCGGCCAACGAAGGCAAGCCAGAGGCGGGGGATAAATTACAATTTCCTTCGGGAGGTCTCAGGTCCGTGGGGTCGCCAATCCCCAACAGCTCGCCACAAGCTGCCCTGCGGGCTTACTATTATTATTATTATTGTTTTATAGAATATATGTTCCACTTTAAACTATATACCTTGATTATTTCATTGCATACTAATTGAGCTTTCCTTATAACTGTTATAAAACGAGGGCTACGAAGTTATTTAACATTTTTCATGTTGATCACAAACGTCACATCGTGTTTACGAGGCGGTTCTTTCTGCACAGTATATGCACTCGATGCCGTTGAGTTCTGAAATTTCATTATACTTACTGTTTAAACTAATTATATTTAGTTAAACATTTCAAACGTATATCATGAAGTGTTTTAAATTTATAATAACATGGACTAATATATATATATATATATATATATATATATATATATATATATATATATATATATATATATATATATATATATATATATATCTAGCTCTAGATGTCTTTCTAGATGAATTTTTGTCTGTCTGTTTATACATGCACATCTTCGGATCTACTGGACGGTTTGAATAAAACTTTGGTTGTTGTATATCTATTAGGTCAGGGCAGGATCTAGGCAATAATAGATTTTAAAGACGTGCATACCTGATGCAGAAACATAGTAAGCAAGCTGAATTATAAGAAATAATGAAAGCTGCCAATACAAAAATGATTGAACGTGATAAGCAATTTTAATTGAAATATAAAAATTAAGGATCTGAAACACTTAATGTAGAACCACAATAGGACATATAAACTATAAGAAACTAGAAAATGGTTCTTAAGTAAAAATTGTTGACCGTGATGAGCGTTTTTGTTAAAATATGAATATCCAAGATCTGGAACATCTTATGTAGACCCATTATGTCCCGCTAAACTACATGAAATACTGAAATGGCCATTGACATTTTGATATATAATATCAAGGATCTGGAACACTTGACGTAAAACCAAAATTGATAGGCTAATCTAAAAAATAACTAAAATATCATAAGTGATAATTATTGAAATACAGTCTCTTGAATCTCAATTAAAAAGGATAGCAGTCCGTAGGGTGACGGATCATAAAGTCCCAACCAACGAAGTTGCGGTCGTCCACTAGTATTACAACAAAACTTTCACCAAAAAATACTTTCGCATTGATTATCATATTCTACTATTATTGTATGGCAACTAATGACTAAATTATGCAATAGTGTCCTGTTTCGTTTTTATATTCAAACCGTGTTTAAATATTGAATTTTATATTTTAATAATATAACAACGTTCGACGGCGAGTTTTGACGAAATGATTTTTTCTATAATACTAGATTAGTAAATTTAATACCTAATATTCCACGAATTTTAATTACAATATTAATAATATATTTGCATAAAACTTGTACTAATATGCGCAAGTACCTATATACCTACTAGGTAAAGTATATAATAAAGCATATACATAGTACAAAGTAGTATAATAAAGCTTATGAGATTGTATGTGTGACCGCGCTGATATCTGGAATTACAAGCTAGATTTTCCAAAATGTTTATTTATAAAAGAGTTCTTTGGGAAGAGCTATCTACGTCTATTATATTTTTGATGAAAATAGGCGTTAAAGTGAAATAATATAGCACGAAAATCTAACAAAGTTGCGAGCGATAGCTAGTATGATATAAAATTATAATATTATTAATTAATAATTATTATGTATACATAAAATTTATTGGTCATTTATTTTTTAATTTTATGTAAATAGAGCTTTTTAAGTAGGTGAGGTACTTCCATTTATAGTATATTTATATTTATACTACTAGGCTAAGATTTTTATTTTAGTTTTACATGTTAAATGAAGTGGCCTTAACACTGTAGTTAACTAAACGTTTTCGTTATCACACTGTAAGCCGTTCGAAATATAAAAGATTTATGAAAAGTTGGATTACAGGTACATCTTAGTGAATATTTTGATTTCTAGCATGTGTTTTATGTTTTAGCATATTTTGGTATGCATTTCACATTCGGTCATCAATGAGTAGCAGCGTTGATTTTTTCGAAAGCCTCATCGATGAGGATGGGAGATTTGCCGAACTGAATTGCCAGGAACCAGCACAGCGGGTACAAGCGCGACGCATCAATACGGTACAACGATCGAGACCCTCAAATCAAGGTAAACTTGTAAAAATTACATGTATTTATTTATAATTGGCTGTCACACAATAGTCAAAGTTTTCGTATTCATTTAAAAAATAATACAATTAACGTAGATAAATCTGTTAGAATTATCGATAAAGATTTAGCACCGACAGAAAGACGATTAGGAAACTTTAACGAAGAAGATTACGTACCTACATAAGAATAAGCTATTTAACAAGTGTTTAATAACTCTTTCAGATCATTATTTATCAGTGACTATAGAACCTATATATGTTATTATTTTTTATTCTGTTAAGTAATTCCTCAATAATTTAAATTATTCACAATATATTAATATTCAGAATTTTGATATTGCAACAAGCTCTTGTGACGTAGAATAATATCGTCGGTAACACGCGAACAAACGTCAAGTTTCAGTCATTCTTCGATTTGTGTAAAGTTTTAACAGTGCAAATACGTCAATAAGACATCCGGTAAAACATATACACAAGTATATGTGAACCTATACCAAAGAATGTCAAAATGCATGTAAGTAGTGGTTGCATTTTTCCTATATATCGAGTTGATATATTTTGTCCGTGAAGTTTCATTTAAGTAATTTTTTTTTATTACTTAATTAATTGTAATAATTTATAAAATTAAGAAAATGAGGATGTAAAGTCCCACACATATCGTTTTTAATATGAACAATATTTCTTGGTCGTTCAGTTTGAATAAATTAAGCGACATTAACTAAGATATGTTGGTTTTTTAATGATAAAATAGTCATAAATTTACGTTTTCGACAAGTCGCAAATTAGATGGTAGTATCCAAATAATTTGTAGAATAAGAAATGGCAAATTACTATCAGTATAAAACGAATTTAAGCCAGAGAACATTGAAAGTGTACAGAGATTTTACCTTAATTAAATTACTATCCGTACTACAAATCCGATAAAAGAGTGTGTGATGTCATTTAAGCAGAATAAATCCGAAATTATTTTTGAATTAATTTCGTTGCATTGCGTCAATTTTAGAAAAGTTTATGCTTCATTTATCCACTTTTACAAAACTAGTACCATCTATTATCATGTATCTCTATCGAATACGCATAGATATGATGACAAGCATGTTACGTCATTACGAAGGTTGTAATTATGTGACGTAATCGAAGTATTAAAATTTATTTTATTATTGAAAGATTTTATAATAAATAAATGATTTTGAGTGATTATAAGTTATTTTACTCCATAAAACTTTTAGAAGTTATAATGCACACAGATGACAACCATTATCCATTTATTGTTCACACTGCCAAATAGCATATTGTACACGTTCTAACTCTATTTTTAAGTATTTTTTAAATAAAAGTAGTTTTTTCTACTATCACTCAATTTTTTATATTAATAAAGTTATCAAAATCGGGCTATTTACTTTTATGCTTATTTATACTGTGATGAAAGATCTCATTTACATGTAAATATTAATTTTGTATTAATATTTAGTAATGTTTTTAACTATATAATTTACTATGTAATTAACTATATAATTAACATGTTTTAAAACTATATAATTTACATGTTTTAAAAAAATATCGCAAAAATGGGCAACCCTGAAAGCGTGTAGTTTTAGAATGGCAACCGAATGACATTTGCAAAGACCGTTTCATGGTTCACCGCTGCCCGCGCCCGGCCCCCACCGATAGCGTCTCGTAGACAGATAAAAGATGGCCGCGCAGTACGCAGAAAATAAGTGATGTTTTTGTTTTAAATTCAGATTATTTATATTGACAGTACAAAATGTCTAATCTATGTTCAAGAATCGTATCTAAACCAACTAAAAGACTAACTGAGAATAGAGATAGTATGTCGGTCGCTCAAACAAACACCTGGATGAATGGTGAGCTTTTGACAATTGTAAATATTGATTTATTTCGCGGACAAACTAACATAAAAATCTATGTTCCTTAATTATATATGAAAAAGACTGTTTGGAACAGTTTAATACTAAGTGCATTTTTATATTATTTAGAGTGTTCATTGTATAATTTCAGCGGAAAATATAAACAATGGCGGTGGTTTGTCGCTTTCGCCTCCACACACTATATCCCAGCGTGAGACTGGAACACAAGTTTCTCAGTGTTACAGCGGGCCTCCTTCACCATGTGGCTCGACCAGTTCCACAACTTCGCCTATGGTGTCCCCTGCGCCACTTCCGGGAACTTTGACATTGGATCCTAATTGGCAAGCCACTAAGCCTACCGTGAGAGAACGCAATGCAGCAATGTTCAATAATCAATTAATGGCCGACATTACGTTTATAGTTGGTGGACCTGGTGAGTTGTGTTACTTCTTATTTGCATTTTATTTTCATAAACTTCCCACAAATGTAAGTATTTTATTTCTAGGACACACACAAGTTATTCCCGCACACAAATATGTCTTGGCGACTGGTAGTTCAGTATTTTATGCAATGTTTTATGGTGGCTTAGCTGAATGTAAACAAGAAATTGAAGTCCCTGATGTGGAACCATCGGCTTTCCTAACTTTACTTAAGTAAGTTGACTTTACTATTCTTAAAATATTTTGGCAGTAACGCCATAAGAATGTAATTTCTTTTATTATTATAGGTATTTATATTGTGATGAAATCCAATTAGAAGCTGATACAGTACTTTCAACATTATATGTTGCAAAAAAATATATAGTTCCCCACCTCGCCAGAGCGTGTGTTAACTACTTGGAAACAAGTCTTACTGCAAAAAATGCTTGTTTGCTGTTAAGTCAATCTCGTTTATTTGAAGAACCAGAACTTATGCAGAGATGCTGGGAGGTAATAGATGCACAGGTATGTGAATCAACAGAGAATTTGGCAACTATCTGCCTAGAGCAATCTTCATCTTATAGCAGCTTAGGGATAGATATATCAGAATCTTCTAGTAGGAATTTTTCTAGCCCGGATATAAAAGAAAGATCAAATGAAAATTTGAATAACTTTTGTAATTAATTTGTTTTAACAAATTCTTGTAATACTCAATTTTAGGTTGTGATTTCGAGTTAAGAGTAAAATGTTTATAAAAATTCAAATTGATTGTTTATGAATTCACAAACATACTATACTATATATATTATACTTCTAGTCATAATGTTTAAAGATGAGGGAAAAGTAAAATTAAATGTATTGAATGTCCATTAATCTATTTGTAGTTTAATGTTAAATATTAATTTATATTAAAAATGTTATATATAAATAATAAGCATTTTTATATTTATTAACAAAAAATAAATTTATAGTCATAAGCTATATTATACACTATAATGCTGATGTGTGTAGATTGACTGCAATACATTTTGTGTAGTGTTATTTGCATGTATTAGTACAAAGCATGTAATTGTTGAATTGGTACAATTCCAATTTTAAAAGTGTAAATAAAACTATTCAACAATTTGTATTGCAGTTTCATTTGAAACCTTTATACTAAATATTTTCTACTTATTGTAGGCTGAGATGGCCCTCACTTCAGAAGGTTTTGTTGACATTGATGTATCTACGTTAGAATCAGTATTGGCAAGAGAGACATTAAATTGCAAAGAAATAAATTTATTTGAATCAGCCCTTGCATGGGCTCATGCCGAGTGTACCCGTAGAGATATAGATGCTACACCAAACAATAAAAGAGCAATGCTAGGCAGTGCAATATATTTAATTAGATTTCCTACTATGACATTAGAAGAATTTGCAAACAGTGCAGCACAGCTTGGCATTTTAACACCTCAAGAAACTATAGATATATTTTTACATTTTACTGCTTCAAGCAAGCCACAATTATCATATCCTGTTAAAGCAAGGGCTGGTCTGAAAGCTCAGGTAATATATTATTTATCTATCATAACTTTAAGCTTAAAGCATTTTTGACTTGATACAGTGTAACTATGAACATTTCTAATTTCAGATTTGCCATAGATTTCAATCATGTGCGTACAGAAGTAATCAATGGAGGTATAGAGGTAGATGTGACTCGATACAATTTTGTGTAGACAAAAGAATATTTGTTGTTGGTTTTGGGCTGTATGGGTCATCAAATGGTGCTGCTGATTATAATGTTAAGATTGAATTAAAACGACTGGGAAGAGTTTTAGCTGAAAATAATACAAAGTTCTTCTCAGATGGATCAAGTAATACTTTTCATGTTTACTTTGAGAATCCAATTCAAATAGAACCTGAGTGCTTTTATACTGCTTCTGCCATACTGGATGGAAGTGAGCTAAGTTACTTTGGACAAGAAGGTTTAAGTGAAGTTTACATGGGAACTGTGACATTCCAATTTCACTGCTCTTCTGAAAGTACAAATGGAACAGGAGTGCAAGGGGGTCAGATCCCTGAGCTTATCTACTACGGCCCTACTATGAATGCTGTAATAGTCAATGCAAATACAAATGAAGAATGACAATTAAGTATACTGCGCCACACTTATTATTAATCTGGTTATAAATTAGATATACTAATTATATTATTAATCTGGTTTTAAATTATTTAGGTCCTTGAATTGTGCAAGTCAAAATATTTATAAATTTTAATAAAACATTCCCATGTTAAATTATTTTGTTGAATGTATAGAACTTGTGTATATTGTTGAAGTTAATTAAGTAAAATGAGAATGTGATATGGGTGTTGTATAAAGCTCTCTATAAATTTGTAGTTGTAGAAAATTAGTGATAATTCAAATACAAATTCAATGCAATAAATTTAAAAAGCTTCAATATGTGTTTTTATTTTTATACACAAACTTCCATATGGAAGATTTTTTTAAATGTATGTATTATTTTAAGTATGCATCTTACGAACTGTGCTGAAAAGTATAAAAGGATAGGCAGATGGACACTAGTTTGTGTATGTGTCCAAAACCCAAAATTAAACATATTACGTGTTGAATGGTGGAACTCAATGTCTCGCTTTGTCTTAGAATTCTAAGCAACAAAATGAAATAATTCTTTCTCCTGGGAATTGTACCCACAACCCTGTGCCACAATGAATTCAAACAATGCATATTTTGAATATATCATAATAATAAAAAATTTGTAAGAAAATAAGATCACTTACCATTTGGTGGAATGTTAATACACAGAGCTCTAGATAGTTTGAAGTAGGTGCGGCCAAGTTGATAACAGCACAGTTGTAGAGCATCACTAACATCTATTAATAAATCTGTATTTAAATGCTTAGAATATTATTATTAATAAGGTAGTAAATTAATAAGCACAAAAAAAATAGTTTTCCTTTTTATATAAAGGAAACATTCTATGATGTATTTTTAATGTAGTAAATTATAACAGAACCAAAAGTATTAACTCCTTTGAGAAGCCATCAGAATATAAATTATAATAACTTGGCAATGGTAGATGTTATTTTATAATATTTACAATTATAATGGAACAAATAAAAAGGATACGAGGAGTGCCTTCTGTTCTGCAGGTCATGTATACACAAGCAGCTTGTGTTAGAGCAGACTGTCTCCCAATTGTAAGGTGACGCATAAGAGCCATTTTAAAAAAGTTACATGCTATATCAATACATTGTTGATTGAGACGAAGTTGCTGACATAAGGCAGTTATGCCATCCCTAGCTTTCCTTAAGGTTATTTCTCTAGATTCCTGTCCAATGCCAGCATTAAATGCTGTAAAAATAGATTAAATTGCAAAATGTTATACACCAGAAAAAAAAAAATTTATTAAATATTTATTGAAGTAATATTACACATAATGTAAATAATGTCATTAAAACAAAATTTTTTTTAATATTTATTTATATAGAAATAAAATTTGAAAATATAATAAAATAAAAAATATACCTCTGCCAAATCCTGATGCGCCTCCTTTAGATTCAGCTGACACAAATTGTCCGATAGCCGAGGCACTTCCATGCGCATTTTCTTGAAATTCAATTTCAGCAACTATAATATTATCTTCTAAAACGGAACCACAATTGGTACATACAGCATCGCCTCTTGCAGGATCTACTTCTATGTCAGAAGAGCCGCAATGTTTGCATTTTTTACCCGACATATTTTCAGTAAATTAGTATCGAATACAAGATAAGATTTTAAAATACGTAATTGTGTACGTAAGACTGCTAGATAAATTTGAGAAAAATTTGATATAAGTAATTG
This sequence comes from Dione juno, assembly GCA_037127375.1. Classification (NCBI taxonomy): domain Eukaryota; kingdom Metazoa; phylum Arthropoda; class Insecta; order Lepidoptera; family Nymphalidae; genus Dione; species Dione juno. The sequence goes on from JAXRJS010000067.1 coordinate 4,091,546, forward strand.
GTTAAATCATTTTCAAAGCTAAAACATGTGTGTAAACTGCAATATAAATAATGTACAATTTGTACTTTACAAACTTCAAAAGTCAATTTGACATTGACATAACTTGTCATCCCGCTCTGATTGATGTAGTTAGTTAGGTTAGGTAAAATAGCGTAGAACAATAATTTTATCAGCGTAAAAAATATAACCGTAAACATAAAATATATGTTTATAGTAAAAAAACTATGACTAAACATTAATACTTGAAATGTTTTTGTCTTCAATATCCACTGCATGCTATCCTAATTATTTATTTAATTCTTACTACATTGAAATAAGTCCTAATCATAGAAATATTTGAAAATTATTTCACTTCTAGAAAATTTCTTACAATAGTTGTGCTTTACAAAAAATCTGACGTAACTGAAAAGCGGGCTCGCTATTGGTTGAAAATCACGTCATGACACCAATTATAGGCGATGAGATCACCCTTCAAATTGTTAAGTTGGTTGGCATAACAGAAAAGTATATTTGTTGAAGATAAAAGTAGGCGTTTAAGACATTTCGTAATTATAAGAATAGAAATTCTCAGGAGAAGGGCATCCCCAAAGAGACAGCGACGTCACCTCGCAAACTGCAATGATGAGTCATCATTGTTGTGTTCTCGTTCGTGTATAATTTCTTTAACGCGCTGCTTTATTATTTTGATATTTATGACATCAATGAACTGTCAAATAGAACACTGATTGTGATAGGTAACTGCGTTGTGATATTATCTTGTGCGTTCTTTGAACACTTACGTAAACTGTGCTTATGTTTTTTGATAGAACTCTTGCATAGAACTTTTAACGATGAAGCTGGAAGTGAGCGATAGCCATTCCAACCACTCCGACTTTTCTTGCGATAGTCAGTCATCGCAGGGGTCCTCAACTAATGATTTCGTATCTTCGGCACCTACACCTCGATCGCTTCTAACAGTAAGTATTTTTAAGTAATGAAAATAGTAACATCTAAATCAATCTGCTTGAAAATGTTTAAAACCTGTTGCTTGTTTACATAATAAATATAATATTTGCTGAAGAAGTAATATATTTTATGTACACACAGTATATGTTTTTATTATTATATTATTTAGCATTGGCTAAAATTAGCCAAGCATCCTATGCTTGGCTAACAAAATATTAACAAAAACAAAAGCTTAGTTACTAAGATGTTGACTATTTTTTCATTATTAAATATGTATAATAAGAGTTAAATAAAAATTTGAAATACACTTACATATTCATACATAATTTAACCAATGTAATCTCTTTGGATATGATATATCTTATCAAATAACACCTGATATGAGCACTACCACTTAGATCATTTCTTGAAAATAGTGATTTTGTCATTGTTTGTTTGATATAAATTTCTATTCAAAAGTGTTTAACTTATCATTCTAATCTTCTGATGTAATAAAATTGTCATAAAATTATTTCTCTTTAATATTTCTTATGAGATAATCCAATCATTTGTAATGAGATATCCCACAATATGATTCTTATTCAGCGATTCTTATTCTACTTGATATTTTTGAGAATTTCAAATGTTTGATTTGCAATAATGAAATCTTATTTCTTCTTTTTATTTGAAACAATCAACATTATTTTAAAATTGATATGAGCTATCCGATTATGACAAAATGCTACAATGTTAGTCAAAATATAATTAAATAATAAAATAGAAATAAAAATATTTTGATATTCAATATTCTACTAATTAAGTTTTTATAGAAGAGGCTTATAATTTTTTTACACCATTTTTTAATTCACATTGTAATTTGTTTTTATTAAAACTTTGTACATCAATGAAATTTAAAATCAAGCAAACTTTAGTACGTCATATAAAAATATGCTCTGTAAATTAGAAGCCACAACTCAGGTAATATTTTAATGTTATCATATTTAACAAGCAACTGGGTGATGTTTATATTCAAGGAAACACGTGTATATTATTGTATTATATACACAAACTCTGATATGGATATCAGTATATTGTTATAATAAGCTCTGTTATTTGAATTGTATTGTTTCCCTTTTAATAATATTATTTGAAATCGAAATATGTTATAAGTAGAGCAATAAGTACATACTATGTACATATTTGAAACTTAAAATACTTTATAATAGGATTTTCAAATTTATCTATTGCGCAATAACTAAAATTTTAAAAATATTTTGTTTTGTGTGTATGGAAAATGAAGTGCCAAATGAAGTGTCTGCCTACCCAGGATACAGTGTGAAGCTCAAAAAAAGTAATATTTTCAATTTGTTAAATATACATAATTTTTTTTAAATTAAAGGTAGATATTTGTAAGAAAGTTTTAATCTTATGCATAAGGGTACTGCTATAAATGTAATATGGCAAAAAACATATATAAATTTATTTACTTTGACGATTGTTATTTATTACAAAAACCCCATAAAAATCATAGTAACTTATTTAAAAAAATCTATGATTAAAAATGAAAAATCTGTCTATTCTTTAGAGCTGGACCAAAAGTGACAATTACGAAGAAAATTTAAATTGTTTTACTTTATAATACATCAAGTCTTAACATCACAATATTCTCTTGCTATTGGTAGCAGGAAAACGCTAACTGAGAAAGGCGATGACCGACCACAACTGACGTCAGGGTTTCGTGGAAAATTGAACTTGCCCACGCGATTAAACACTTGCGCCTAGTATATCATTAGGTACAATATTCAACGCATTAAACTAATGGCTCGTTCAAAACAAGTAATTTTGTGCATACAGATGCTCTTTGTTAAGGGAACTAAAGCCGTGATATATTACGTTAATAGGCGCAATGGCTGCATTACTTCACAGTATTGTTTCATAATACTTTATTAGCCACAGTAAGGACAATCTAGTGTCAATACACTCTGCCCTCCGCTCCCCACTCTTCTCTAAACTCAACTTAAATTTAAAAATGTTACATTCACTTTACGGTGGACTTAAAAATAAATAGTTAGTTAGTTTAAAGTAAAAGTAATTAAACAAATAATTTGTGTATATCGCTATAAGTATGTATACTATATACTACTATACATTGATATAAGTTACGATTTATGTAGAGAACCATTTTTCAGTGACCTTGCTTTTAGCCGACGCGACTTTCAAGGCTAGAAAAGTGAAAGAATTTAAAGGTACTAAAAAATCTATTTCGGATTTTTTACATTTTTTAATATAAGTCGTTTTTAATAATATAGGTATTTTATATTTAGTATCATGTATAATTAATTTTTACCGGCATTTGATTAACATGATCTGACCTTTTTGTTTAAATAATATATAGGTACGCTTGAATTCAATTTAAGCTGTGACATAACCACCTCTGTGGAATTGTGACGATAGGTTTAATGTTGTAATATGTTGACCCAAATATTGAAAATGAGGACAATATAAATAAAATAGTATAATATAGTTTAAATATTGCAAGTTGCTAACATTATTGGACATTTATTGCAAAAATGTTCCCGCCTTTTTTTGACTTTTTTAGCTTTCTGTATTGTTTTTTCTGATGTTTAAAATTCAAGTTTTGTTCGACTTGAATGAGGCAAAGTAGAACGCAGTCTTACTTTAGAATCTATTATTAACAAGCATTGTCTCGAAAGCGGACTTTGCTTAAAAAGTGGAGTGTCTTGACACTAAGTTTACTATACCTACCGTGCTATATACAGTATAATACAATAAAATCTTTTAAAAATAAATCATATGTGAGTCATATATTTTTGGTTAGTTAAATATAGCTGATAAAATTAGTTATATATTTCAATAAAATAACCTTTAACTATATTTTCCAACTCTTTCAATAGTGTACATATTCGTTATATTTGATATGCATATAATCGAGTCTGAAGCACAATTTATTTTAGAACGTGAAATTATTTGCATCTATTATTTATATATCTACTATACTAAAAAAAAAACAAGAACAACGAATATAAATACACCTTTGTTAATTTAATATTATTAATTATCATTATAATATTATGGCGCTAAAATTTTTAAATTTTTATATCTTGTAAATTGGAATATAATCGCACACGATTACGCTGTGTTTACCAACTAAATTATAAACTGATCTGATCACTGATTTACATCTAGCAAATAGTAATATATTTTTCATATTTATTATGTACTTTATATGGAGCTATTACTGGATTAAAATCATACGTATGTACGTAGTTCACTTTATATATAGATATGTATGTGTATTCATACAAAGATATGGTAAACACTGCTACCATAGTTACCATTGGTGAGACCACGTTTATTATTGCCAATGAGTTCATGGGAAATTCGAAGAAATAGGGTGAACTTGGTCGCGTGATTGCTAGTTAATCTAACCTTGAACTCTTGATTGTTGATAGCATACCGCGTATTTTTTTGTATTGTAAGAACAATTCTGTGTAGCTGGTTGTACATGCTAAATAATATGCTTGGATTCTATAATATTGTATATAAGGTTTACGATAATTTAGTATTAGTGTTAATTCTCAGAATGTTTGGATTATTCTGTTTATTTACCTGTTCCAATTTAATTTTCCGAATTGAAAAACTGATAATGGCAAGTGAGTACTATAATATTGTTATCATTATGCTATTGATATAATTTACTTTCTTAGTAATATGTGTATTCCGTGCATGACATCACGTAGGTATTCTATATATCCACAGGAACTTGATATCTATCAGTTGATCTAGACTGTATGGTGCTGAATTTTGCTATGAAATTAGTACGATATTGCAATAGCTAGTTTTATACTGCATTTATATGAATGATGAAATAAATATGTCAATAATTATAAAATATTGAAATTGCGTCGAGGAAATCAATTAGGGAACACACATGTAGGATGCTTAACCGGTGCTCGTTGGTCTGAATATGTGTAGTTTTTGTTTGTAATTTATGAAAAATACTTCTTAAGATTTAAAGGAATTCTTAAACTACTTGGTATTTCCGCTGGACCATATAATATTTTGTTAATCTTTCTTGGCACACTACATCGTATTTTTCTTAATCTTTAAATGCAAACTTTGAAAAATATTAACACTCGCACTATGTGCGTGTCATGAAGAAAGTATTTATTGAATCATTGAGTGTAACTACGACTTAAGTGTCAAAAACTTTTTGGCTCTGCAAGCAAATCGTTGGAATACTTGTCGTATAAGACATTTTGACACCAAAAAAGTAGATTTGCGCGTGCGCGGTGCGGTCGTAGCTGATCATACAAAACCAGCTGCGACCGCGCGGACTGACTCAGTGTGATATTAAACATTCTAGCAACGCGAACGTATTCGATAGAAGCATACGTATGACTCATACTGTTATCAAGTATTGAATTGAATCGCCGCGCCTGAAATTACAGACATTCGTGTTATTACCTAACCCTTCGAGGGTAGTTATTCTGAACGCTCATAGTGAAAGCTGTCTTAATGTCTCAGCTGGTGCCGTACCAACTCCTCAACAGCGAACAAGACGACAGTCTCATGTTTGCTACCATGTTTGACTACCAAATAGAGGATTATAACAAGCCAAAGGTGAGTGAATTGTTACTATACGTCATCATTGTTTTCGTACTTTGAAGTGCTCCGGCGACATGTAGTAAACAACTTTCCAAATACAATTCTATGAGAGATTGGCTAGGTTCTAGAGACTATAGATTTGTCTTGGCATGACCTTCAGTTGGTTTTGACAACTTTGATTTAAAATATTAAGACCAAAAAGATCATTGCGTTGAATAGCATATTTCTTTTTTTAAATGTATCTTACCAGATGTTTGAAATTGTTGTTAAAAAATTATAGATAATCTTAATACATAAAGATTTTACGTCATGTCATGTATTGTAATATTAAGCACGTGGACACCTATTAATATTGCGATACTTAGTGGATGTTTTTATACTCCATAGAAAATTATCCATACAAATATTGTAATCATATTCGATAATAAATAATAATCTAATAACATTTTGATTCATTGGCTATCCGATAGATGGCGTCTTAAGTATTCATGCGAAAATCGTGTTATACTTATGTATAAACGTAAAACTTTAAATTATTTAATAATTTAATTTAATAATTAGGTAATAATTTGTTCATGGTATTTTTTTTTTCAAATTTTGCGTGATTATAAATTTTTTCATTTTAGAGGTGATCATGAAAGAAAGTTAAAAAAGGTTCCAAATTATGTTCAGCTTTTGAAATTATAATTAATTATTAATGTAACTGTATTACAATAAACATGACGAAATTTATATTTTATTTATGCTAGTAAATGACGTCATGATATGACGTCATCTCCCCACCTATCGTCGTCGATTGAGTTTCTTGGAAGTCTGGCGACCGCGCTACTTAAATTAATTTATAGCAATCTTTTGACAGGGTTTTTTTTCTTAAATATGTTTTTTGCGTTATAATATAATTTTTCCTTTAACATTTTGAGAACTGTTGGTTAATGTGAGTTGTATCACGTAGTCAGAGGTTATTGTTTTCCTTGTTCATAACACGAACGCTTTAAATTTTCTGTTTATTAATTATTAATATTATATTATATTGTTATAATTTCAGGATTATTGATTGTATATACTTATTAATATCAATAACAACTTTCCTGACTTACTTACTGGCTGGCATACATAAATAGATAAATTTTTAACGTTAATGTTAAAATTGAATACAGTCTTTGTTTGTAATTAATCTGCCTAAAAAGTAATACCAATAAGAAAAAATATATGAATATATATTTTTTTGTCAAACAGTTGTCATAATTCATATAGAGATCACATTCTTCCTTTTAATAATTTTCACCGTGTTTGTTGCATAAAAAATGATAATATATGTAGCTTAAAATGTTTGGATGAGTCTGCTTAAAATGCAGCTGTGTGCTAGGAATCGTCTCTAACCACAGACTAATTTACTTGCCAAACACGTTCTATTAGTACGTACATTGGACATGAATGAAATCCTTGAGTTTACCCAATGTGATAAAGCGTAGAAATTAACGTGCAATAACATTAGGAAAAATTATATTTATTTTAACGAGCGTATTTTAATGCATTTGTTGTTCTAGAAACAACTGATCTTTTAAGATCTGATAAACGAGTCTATCAATTGCGCAAGCGCAACCGGACTTGTCGGTCGGCAAGCGCGCCGGTAGCGATGGTAACCTTTGCGAGGCGAAAACTTCAAGTCCGGCTGACTTGACCTACATCGCTCTTGTGAAATTTCTCCTGCACTGTATTGCTTCCAAGAACGCACGATCGCCTGGAAATCCCACAGTTATATATGCGCGCAGTTTAAGCATTTTACCGGAAAAAAATTATAAATAATTAATTCAATTACGTAATAATATGCCACATGTAAAATTTTGTGATACTACGTCTAGCTAAGTACGTTTAAGCCATTAACTACGAAGTTGATTTTAGACCTCAATTAATTATTAACCTGATTACAATATCATTGGGCTAACTATTTAAATCGAGCAGATGGGTTCGTTTGACCGACACCTATTAAACGACTGCAGCCAATAAACGCCGGATGTGGACAATTTATTTTAATTGTAGACAACTAAGAATTAGCCTAAAGGAAACATTATACATAAAATATATATACTCTGTGTGTCGCCACACAGAGTGAAGAGAATAAGATTCACAATATACTATATAATAAATACTTGTACGTACCATAACATAATTATAATAGTATTATAATGAATCATTTTCTTTATGGCACTTAAATCCATAGAATTGCTGGTGACCGGTGAATCATTGTTGTTAGCTGTTTCAAACACGTATCAAGGTTTTGATAGAACACGCGAGAGCGAGAAATTTTTATGTCTGTTACTTTTTAAATAAATAGAACATTTAAAAAACAAACCGAGTTGTTCAATATTATCTAACGTGACTATTTAGTGTACCTATAGATAATATAAACTGCTTAAAAGTGGTAGTAGTTTTATGATCATAAACTTAGCTGTAGTTTACGTTGTTGTCCAAATGGTAACAATAATGGGTAGGTAGAATTGACTTCTTTATGACTGCCGCCGCAGATAAGTTGACTAATGTTATCCATTTTGGTCCATTACACAAAGTGTCTGTCCATTGTCTACAACACAAATTTCCATACTTTCTTTAAAAGTTACAACCCGAATAGCCCTAACAAATCTTAAGTGATTTTGTAAACCACTAAAAGCTCTTTGTTACTTGGGAAACCACTTTCATAGAATTTCAAAAACGTTATTTGGAAAGATAATGCTTAACATTTTCTATGTTACTAACAAGATTTGGCTAGGATAATACACTTTCATTGAAATTGATATATTTCTATTATTTATTGTAAAATAAGTACGCTGATTTTATAAACATATTTCTATAAGAGTGTAAAAATTAGATTATTGGTCTCACAAAAAAAAGTTACATTTGACAACATATCTCACGTGTCAAGTTTGTTACCTGCGTTCGGAAGCTTGACACAGTGTCACCGATTTACCGTATCTCGCTCGCACTGTTACGACTACACCACCCACGTAGACTTCGACAGACACATCTATACAAATGTCTAACTTATCTTTTTTATCTATATGCATCGTCGACATATTACGGAATAAGTCAGGACATCTAGAGACATCTCGTTCAGCTACAGTCTGGGTCTGAAATATAGACAATTTGCGTTTCCATGGCCAGTCAAAAATATTTTTTTTTAATAAAAGTAGGTATAGTTAAATATAAAAAAATATAAATATATATATATATATATATATATATATATATATATATATATATATATATATATATATATATATATATATATATATATATATATATATATATATATATATGTATATATATATATATATATATATATATATATATATATATATATATATATATATATATATATATATATATGTATATATATATATATATATATATATATATATATATATATATATATATATTAGACTATAGCAGTATAATAATTATATTTGGAAAGGCCAATATGTCTTTGATTGATGCTCTTGGTTCGTGCATTTTAGTCACGGTTGCTCCTCAGCGGTCACACAAACGCAATTAGAATTTTAAAATTGTCTTACAATACAACCCTCTTAAACAACTAAGGCTCGTCGAAGATGTGAATTCTTTTAAGTAGCTTTGTATTTATCTAAAACTATTGTTAACTCCAAATTTTAGTTCACCGAGCTAAGCTTATTATATTGTACCTTTATGTTGAGACAAATGAAAATATGTACTGTGAAATACCGCACACTTGTAATGTGGCCAAGACAACGGCGTTCTTTAGAAACTACAATAGTTAAATTTATAATAAAGATGTTTAAAGGGCCCGTTACACCGAAGGTTGTAAGTTGCAGCTCCGGTGGACGAATTGGGTGTAGAGTGAGTCATAAAGCTGGCATGCACGGCATTTGCCGGACATACAAAACACGCTGCCGACGTCTATTCGATAATACAATTTGTACAGGTACACAATATAGATAAAAAGGTTCCTTCTGTCGTGTACATAACTGTCATGGATTTTTTTTAAGAACAAAGGATCACAATAACGGTACGCGACTCAATTTTCTTTGTTGCACAAAGCAATAGCAATTACGTCACAATAATAAGCATGGAGTTGATATTTACAACAGCTGCTAAGTCCTTGTTCCGATTATGGGCATGATTCGTGCTTACGCTCTGCAGATTACTGACATTTTCCACGTTTCCGTCTCGACTGCCTTATTAAAGGATGTCATAGTTGCTGCGAGCGCACGTGTGTTTTTATATTATTGTAAAGTCCTATGTGCTTTATTAGTATTTGGTGTCGTAGAATTATGTGTGTGCCTTTTTAAGGTATACAATAGAATGTTACATTATTGAGAAATACTCAAATGTGCTGTTAGCATTCCTCGAATACTGAGATTCTTTTTGTCGTTTTTATTTCTTAGCAAATATTTTCACTCTTGCTCGGTTATATTTATTTCATATTTTTATTTAATCCTTTTTTTTTAACTTTCTGAAGGTTAATTTATTAAAATAATTGCTTTATGCTATAGTTGAAAAGATGTACACTACCTTCCTATGGCACTAGTAGATAGATATTATATTTTTGACTGTTATTATTTTTATTACATCACCCTCGATATACCGCCTATTTAGATACCGCTTATTAGGAGGAAATACGCAACCCAGACCTAGTCCAAACACCTTTGTATATTATAACATAATTTTTCGTTTAATTATAACCAAGAGTCCTTTAATCTTTAAAGTGTGTTCTCTCAATATAAGCTGATATTCAATTCGGAAACATAATGCATAGAATAACAAGACTTTAATCGCTCTAATATTAAACATATATCTTTTGGTCAAACCTATAAGCTACCTACATTGTATATGTGTAAAAACTTAATTCATATGAAAAAAGTTCAATCACTATGTCAAATATTTCACGGCAACTTAACAAATATGATTAAAATTCTGTGCAAAAAAAAACAATTCTTATGATCTTATTGTTATCTATCACAAATCAGATTCCACTGGGATTTGTATTGAATCAGATTTACTCCCGCCCACAACAAAAATTGTGATAGACGGCACAATAAGCGCACTTCCAATACCGACGCCATTATTTAATGAACCCTCGTCAGATGAAAAGGTCAAATTATTTGAAAAGATTAATCTCGTAATTTATGTGGGCCTAATGCGTCTCGCCAGATTTCTCGGCTGACGGACCTTGCTATATGACATTGGTCGCTTATATTATAAAAAAACCTTATTATGTGTTTTTTGTTCAACGTCAACAATCTACCTTGTATTACCATTTCAATGTTGTGAAGATAATCATGATTGGGTCATTGTGGGTGGACTGGATACTTTCCTCATAATCAATCTTTCCATTAAACATTTCCAAAGGCATGTACTACAAATTGTCTGGTCGGTTATTTTTGCGCTCATATGCCAGTTCGAGAGTAATGTTCTCGTAAAGGTTTACGACTGCATTTTCGATGTTATTTTTTATAATGAAATTATTTTTTACTTTTTTTCCTGAATTCCTTACATTTGTATGAGAAAAACTAACATTACATTAAGTAAACATGTGCTAGTGGTATTTGGTGATTTTTGTTTTTTTAACGATTCTGCGCTAACTAATTCATTGTAATTTTGATATAATGTACCTAAATATATAAAACAAATATATTTAATGTTTGGGTAATATGTTATAGTTTCATTTAAAATAAATAGTATCTAATAATTAATACTTCTCTATGAAACTAAGTACAGTACAATTAAGGCCTCGGTAGTAAATAGAGATGGTTACAAAACGAAATTTCTTCTATGAGTATAACATATCCTTATTTGCATTTGTGCATGATGTATTAAATATAATAATATGAAATTAAGTGAAGAATAATTTACCTATTTCTACCCTGTGGGTATGCATGAGCGGGAAAAAGTGCTCCGTTAAGCTCCGCTACTCAACACGAATCGCTTTGTCTCTGGCTTCTCAGCTATGTGCATGAAGCTGAAAAGAAAACGAACTCTATGGTTTGTTGTACTTTTAGTTTGTTTTGTTTTGTTCACGTGCTATTTGTATAAGACTGGAGGGTTGATTTATAACCTATTAAAGATTATTAAGTAAAGATTTTGTTTTTCATATTAATAATATATTAAACTCTATATCTGCAAGATTATGAGCATACAGGAACAAGTTATAATTAAAAAAATCCGTTTCGCGCTTTCTACGAATGAATATATTTTTTACATTACTTATATTACCTTAATACTTATATGTACGTGTGAAAAAATAAACGTGTTTTGTTGACGAAAAACAATCTCAAATGCAAAGTTCATGTCCAGTCTTAACAAATATCGTATACGTTTATAAAGTAAATAAATGTTAAACCCAAAAATGGTATTAAAGGCTATATGCTTTATATTTTACACGCTTACTCTAGCATTACCTCAGCTGTAGTATGTAAACATTGATTTGCAACATCGACATCATAGGTGGCCAACATTACCGCCGCTTGTGCTCGACATGTCTGCACTAATTTAATTATTCCGTTTATGTAGTGAACGGATCGCGTTGCATATTCAATTTCTGTTCGCTCGACGCACTTTAGCCCAATTAGGAAGATACTAAAAAGGTTTTCTGTTTGTTTGCACCTCATTGTTCCTTTCGGTATCTGGGCCGCCGTCGAAGTTTCGCAAGCGTCGCGTGTTTCCTCGTCTTTTTAAGGAGTCGAAAGTTGTCGATTTTGTTGCAAGGCGCCGCGATGTGATGCAGTTGTGAAATTGCGTAGGTGCGGTGCATATTGCACGGAGGTCTGTCTGGCCGGCGTGGCGGTGTTGTCGGGAGCCGAGGGGCGGCCGGTGGTGTGCGCGATGCACCGGCGGCGGCGCCGAGTGGGGCGTAGGCGTCGCCGGGGGGCGTCGCGCCAGGCTTATCAGACGGCGGCGGGGCCGGCGCGCGAGCCTCACTCCACGCTCCACCGCTGACCGCGCGGCTCGTGTCGAGCACGTTCACTGCCACTGGTTTTAGATAACAAAAACCTTTGTCCAGCCGAAGCATAATATTTACACTCTCTGTAAAGGATACACTGCGCGACTTCTGAGGGGTTTTCCGACGCGAACCGACATCTGTCAGTCGATTGTTTTCGTTGCGCGCACGCGTATCGCGCCTGTTGTATCAAGTTACGACAAGTTTCTTAAAAGTCATATAAAAGGATAGTTTTTGTGTTGTGTTTTTTGGATTGCACTAGGAGTTTTGATTTGGTAAGTACATTTTTTATTCGTATATCTACACGGGAATAAAATCGTATATCTAATTTACGTACGATATAGTGTCATTAAACTTAACGCTTATTTTCTGCTTGTTATTATTTTCAACCACATTTTCCTCATTACAGCACATTGCATCATATATGGTCTGTCTTTACTTTGCAGTACAATTGTTAGTTAGAACTATGGACAATGTAAAAATTTACAACCGAATACTACAGATTTATTTTGGTTTGTTAGATTACAAATAAGAGGATACAATAATGTGTATTAATATAGTTATATTTTGAGATATTTTGATTGGGGGCTGAGAGTGCGCATGTGTCGCCGCGACGCTGCGCGCGCGCCCCGTGTCATCGTTCGCGGTCAGTTGAACGAACCCTCAGCCGACGTCAACCTTGCCATAATCGCGATTATTTGCATCAAAATTGTACCCATGGAGGCCTGCAAACTTCTAATTATCTTTTTTATAGATGGGCAACTTACTTAAGTGCCATTATATTTGTATTAATTATTATACTAAAGGTAACATTGGCTAGAATTTATACAGTAATGTTATTGCGTCTGTTAATTACTATGATATAATTCATTATAAATAATTATGAAAGCATTATAATATTAATAAATTATATATATATATATATATATATATATATATATATATATATATATATATATATATATATATATATATATATATATATATATATATATATATATATATATATATATATATATATATATATATATATATATATATATATATATATATATATATATATATATATATATATATATTATGTTGTAGATATTCTTAAAATTAACCGTTTACTATAAATGTTTAAGTTTGTAACTTAGACATTTTATTTTAGGCTTTAAATATCTAATAATAAGAATCTTTGAACTTTATTCAATTAAATATATTTTTTTGTCTAAAATTGTAAGCATCAACACTAACATTATAACATTGTAAATTCTCGCTCGCTGTATAGATTGATAATCAGCGTGATAAGATTAAATATAGGTTGGCCCTGTTTTATAAACAATGGACTACGAGTGTTCTCGCTATGTACAGAATGATAACGACAAGGACTTTAAAATTCCGGGTTGTAACTCCGCAATGGTAACAAGGAACAACTTCAACACATTATTGGCTGCTATCGGCTGCTCTATCATTCCCTGTAGATTTAAATCAATACGTCTGACAACGTTTCGATTAGACTGTGTCTTGTATACATACAATTTATGATAGTTAGATTCAATTTACGTTAAAATTGCGCCCTAATTAATATTTTATTGACGTACTGCTGTAAGTGTATAAGTGTCGTTTTTTTATATGAAATATTAACTATATACGGGCCCATTCTTATTTGACTCTACATGGTTTATATTTTGTTCACATTTTGTCATGGAGCTGCTTAAAAACTTTCACATCTTTTATACACTAACTTGTATAAGACACATTTACAATATTCCCAAATATTCGTTACCTGATATGTTATAAACATTATTAAATATCAGCTACTTAATCATTGATTTATATTTAAATACATCTACAGTTGTGAAACTTTTATTGTTTTAGATAGTTGTTTTGTTATTGTACAGAAAGAACATTCTATAAGTACGTACCCCTAGGTTTGATATCCTTGGTATTTTGGGCTTCATGCCAAATTGACGTTTATTATACGCATCGCCTTCCACACAGGTAGGTATATCATTCACCATAAAAATATAATGTACAAAGAAATAACAGATTATAATACTTCATATTTAATTTAAATAAAAACAAAGCAATATTAACAATAATACTAAAGAAGTGGCGACAAATGAAAATGGTGTGCTTTAATAAAAATTGTATTTTTTTTAAATATCTGTGATTTTTGTACCATGTAATACACTACATATTTGTGGTAATTCCCTATACTAAGCGATTGTGAAATATTCAGTGATAAGTGCAAGTGTTTGTGGATGAATTCGTGGAACGGCGATAAGCCAATGTTGGCAGACGTTTCGGACGTATCTATCTGTGATAAGAAATCCATGTCCCGGCCTGCTTTACGTTAACATTACTCTCCGGTTTTTTTCTATTTACGTTCTAATTTATGCTGAGGAATCTTTTTTATATTTGTCATACAAAATAATATATTAAATTCATTTTATTTTAATATTAATTTCATTTACGGATACATACACATTTAGTTGCAATGAATTATGAAATGTATTTGATTACAGTAGTACTACACACAATCAACGCTAAGAAAATTGCTGTCCGTGTTATCCTTGATGGCAACCTAATTTTGGAAAATTATTTCACCTATACGCCACCTATATTAGTCAAAAATAATTTGACCACATTCAGTCTGTTGAGATGGTACTTGTAATCACCTCTGCGCACTCCCAACTTAACATATAGGTACCTACTATCTATATGTTAAGTAGAACAAAGTAATTTGATATATTTTTATGATTTACTATTTTTTTTTCTCCCCATATTTTACAATTTATAATAATATATTAAGTAATAAAATATTAAGTTATGGTCGAGGTTGGAATAGCCTCAATTTATAATAAAGCAGGTGATATAGTGCTCATTACCCCGCAAATGGTAGGTTGTAGCGTTGTTCAAAAGAAATTAGCATAAGTGCCGCCAAACGCAGCGGCGGCTGAGACAATGGCTTTGTCTGTCTAAACGACT
This sequence comes from Dione juno, assembly GCA_037127375.1. Taxonomy (NCBI): domain Eukaryota; kingdom Metazoa; phylum Arthropoda; class Insecta; order Lepidoptera; family Nymphalidae; genus Dione; species Dione juno. The sequence goes on from JAXRJS010000067.1 coordinate 4,107,045, forward strand.
GCTCGTCACTTATAGGTAACTGTTTCATATTCCATTTGTATATTGTTACATTTAAGTTACTGCGTAATTTCATATTACTATTATGATTCTAAAAACTCCCATAATGTCGTTAAACTCTCTGTCTGCAAAGTTCATTCTCGAAGTTACGTTGGACGCGTATAGTAGTAATATTTACGTAGCGTACTGCAAAATAATTTTCTCTTCTTTTGTTATATTTTCGTTACAATCACTAATTGTATTTAGTGCATCATGATTATACGTTATTTTTTTTATAATGAATGCTTAAAGTCGCCTCCAATTGCATCTTACTCGTACGTACATATGTGGGCGACGCAATTAAAAAAATAAATAAAACAAGCATCACGTGCGTGGGCATAAGTCGTTGTACTCAGGCTATATGTTTAATCTGTGTAATATATTCATTAATTTCTTGCTTTACTATGTTATAAGTACCTAATGTTTGCCCTAAGTGCGAACCTAGTGTTCAATTTTCGACACATTACATGTTGAGTAGCAGAACTAAACGCCACGCTTTATATTGTTTTCACAGCGACAAAAATGAAATGAATACATTTCCCCAACTGGGAATCGAACCTAGAACTGTCTCGAACAGGCAGATCATAGTGTTTTTATGTTTACACGCTTTGTTACAAACATTAGCATTGCTAATCATAATATTTTATTAAATGTATATAGGTACCTGCACCATAACATTTTAGACCGCAAAACGCAAACTAATTGGTACTTATCGTCCATAAATAAATGAACTACGTGCTTAACCTAACTTTAGGTCAATAGATACATTAAAATTGCGACACAAGTTTAACTTGAATCGGTACAAGATAATGCACATAATGTTAGCCGCGTGTAATATGCCTATGTGGGGACGCATAAATATTGTAAGTGCTATAATGTAATTTGCGTAGCTATTTAACGCGTTAGGATTATACTCTTTGTTCTTTCGCGCGCTTGCAGCTGTTCCTTTGCCTCTTATCGCATTTAAACAATAAACGAGGAGTAAAAATAATTCTAGATAACTCACGACGCACTTACAGTGTACGCGTAATATATCTTAATTGACAGCTGTTTATTTATTCAAATCATTATTTATGTCACAATTAAAATCGTGATTAAATCATTTAAATTTAATAGCACTATCCAACTGGCAATAGGCTCGCTAAAATAAAATTATGAATCAAGCTAACAAATAAACCGCAAAATACCAAGCTAACAGACGTGATACCTATTTAAGTTTGTGCTGAATATGTAATGATGACTTTAATCGCAAAAAAACATGTTTTGTTACTCGGTGCGAACACAAAAAGTAGAGGATTACTGTTTTTTTTCGGTGAAGTCTGCGGCTTGGCAAGCGGCGTCGCGCGGAATGCTCGCCATTTCCGCACGATATCCGGTCCACCGACTGGCGCCGCGCAATGCTGATTATGATAAGTTTATCTCAGCGATACGTACGCGATGCATAATTATCTCTTTTATGATATATAAAGAACAGTATTTTTGTTACAACGACGCTAAAAGTCGACGGCTTCTTTGTTTCTGCTATTTTCCGGTTTAACCCACTGTTTGCATTGCACTTCCTTGTTTTCGACCTTTACTTTAACTAACGTAATATTTTACACTTCTTCAAAACCGCAACGTTCGATACTAGAAATAAATTAACTGTAAATGAAGGTCATCTGATGCTTAAAATTTTCAGTTTTTCTAAGTGAAATTTTCTTTCTCGTGCTGATTCATACTTCATATGAATCATTCAACGTAATCGAGTTTTTGAATCGAGCCGACAAATGAAATACACAAGTCGTAGTGAACTGTGATAGAGAGCGAGTGTTGGTGACTCATGCGGGTTTTCCGAGAAACAGAATGGAGCAGTTTTCATGAAAACTAAGGTCGAATTGGCTGCACAATAACGCTGTCTGATGTCGTTTATTTTTTGTTATATATTAAATGTAAATTATGTCGTATGAAATAGTATTTTTTATTCTTTGTAACATAAGTTTGAATTGACTCGTATACAAAATTAAACTTACACAGAGGTGTAAGCTTTACGGTGCATGGTTCATGCGAATATTTTTAAAATATACAATCCATTGCGTATACGTGCTCATTAACTTGCAATGAATTCATTGCGGGGGGGCAATAGTTGCAGTATGCGTTTTCCTCGTGTTATAAGGTGAAGGGAAGGGCTGCTGGCGCGGTGCCAGGCGTCGATTTATTTTATTATTCGTTCAGTGGCGGTCAATGTCGCGACAGTCAGTCGATGGCGCCGCACAATGCTTGCATATGTTGTTTGCTTAGTACTTACTCTGTAAATTTTAATGTTAGATTAGTTTACAGTTGCATTGAATATTAACATCTTTTAGATCTTCTCTCGGATTAGGTTTTATTAATTTAATTTGATTCGAGATATTTTAAAGCTTATTTACACCAACTATACCTACTTGGCTGGCTAAATACCGGACAGGATAGGTAAATGTAAAATTTAACCTGTTAGATATTTGGTTTAGGCATTTTAATTCTCGTTACATAAATTCAAGTACTCAAAAATATTTTAAATTATATTATGAATCAAATTGAACATTTTTATTACAATTTATACTATATTGTACTACTATAGTAATGTATTTAAATATTATTATAAATGCTCGTAGTTTTCAATACTTTGTTCTATGTTATATATAAGGAGAACTTCCATAAAAATTCTGCACATAGCAAAATATCGAATCATATAAGCATAGATGAGGAAATTGTTCTAAATCTTCCTTAGTCGACTATTATAAATACTATTCGTTATACTATCAAACAGACATTACGTCCAACCAACTTGACCTACCTCGAAAGTCGTAAAATGTTAGATAAAATATGATAATAAGAGATCTTTGTTCTAAATCAGTTCAAGGAATTTCCTAAGTCGACAACTTAAGCAACGCTAATGTAGGACAATTAGCGTTTCGTTAATGACTTTCCAGACAACCGTCTTGATTAGAAATTGAAGCGTGGGTTCTGGTGGGTACCAATAACATTAAAAATAAGCTTTAAAATTTTTCAACACAAATATTTTTTACTTTGTAGAAAAAAAGTGCTCCCAATAATTGTATTAGAATTGTATTTTTTTATATTATATACAACCAACAAGTGCTTAAAAATTGTTTTTTATTATTATTGTTGCCAATATCTGAAATCATCGTTTTTGTTCACTTCAACTTTTTATATGTAAAGGATAATTAAATGAGCTAAGTTTTTAAAATACTCTTATATTTAACTAATTTAGCTGACACTATCCGTGGGCGTGATGATCATGCGGTCTACACGTGCCTTCATAAATTTGTAGTACTAGCAAGTGAGAAAGAAATAAAGGCACATCAACTACAAACCATGCGTAAATATTTGTTGCTTCAGCTCCTGTCGAGCTTTCTTAAATATATAACTTTCGTTTCTAAGCTTCTAATGCTGTGCACGAGTATTTTTACTTGATTTTTTTTTTGAAAATGCATATTTGCCAAAATGCTTCCCGTCACTAAAAGCGGAATAAAGAGAGAGTAAACTCTAGGTAGTATAGAGGGGCTACATACCCTGTTTTATGAGAGATGAAGCGTGAAGCTTTAACTCATTTTTTGTGTAAGAATAAAATGTTTTACAAATAAATATGTATTCATTAGTATTTACAAATATTATGTAGGTTTTTTATAAAGATATAATTTATATCATAAATATTTTCTCAGACGTGGAAAATATTGTTTAAACTCACATTGAAACATGAAATCAGAGTATTTCTCACAAATAAGGAAATCACTCGTCCTTTTTATCAAAGAGGATGTTACGAGTGGTATAAATATAGAATATATTAATTTATTGGATTATTTCAAATTATAAACCCAGCAACCTCTGACGGTATTGCAACTCGCACTTGTACTCGAATATCTGTAGAAGAATATCATATGCGTGTTAAAACTAGTTCAATCAATCAACACACTCTACTTTTTTACCTATATCTCTATTTTATATTACTTATGTTAAATACATACCTCAAAATGATGATTATATGTATTTGTGATAGTTTTCATATGTATTCATCCAAAAGAAAGATATTATTATTGCGTAAACAATCTTTTCAACGATTTATTGTGTTCAAGCTTCGATATTGAATTAATAGATAACTTGCACGGATATGGAGTGGGCGAGCACACGTGCGGATAACGGGCTGGTATTATCTACGACTGTTACGTACTTGGTGTTATATACTAGATATGTTTATATTTTAAATAACCACCTTTGTATGGTTATCATTCAGATTATGAGGTCTTAGGTATCTGTCCATTAAAAGATATTTAATCATTCCATTTTTTAAATTTCTATTTTTATATTTTGTTGGCCTTCCTTTAAAATCCGATTATAATTTATCATTGTTTCATAATAATAACATTAAAATAACAAATTTATTGAGTTGTATTGCATCTAGCGTTAAAGATTCGCCCTTCCTACCTCACTACTCTACGTCACACCTAGATATAGTGGTGATCTCATGACCGCGATAACAACATCGCTTCTTCATGAACCCAACCACTTATCTGCTCTATAAAATTCTTGGACTCGTAGTGCTAAGCTCCTGGCATACAATTGCAATTTCAATTGTTCAAGCAGTACACCATGATACCTACTTATCTTTTAGTGGATACTATATATGTTTTAATTGACTTCGTAAGAGTTTTAACATTTATATCTATAAAATAAAGGAATATTTTTCTAAGAAATAAATAAATTAAGTGTTAAATTTTTCACCGTTTTAATATTAACAACATGCCGCTCTTACTTGGAACGTTTCCAAATAGTGTTAATAATCATTTAACATAATGCACAAGAATGCAAGATTTTTTATTATAGGTAACCACCGTGACCAATTAGCGTTCAGTGTGTGCTGGAGCATTTGAGACGAATTTCATTTAGGCAATTGCGGTAATTGAGCAGAGTGTGCGCCTTCCGGAGAACTCGCCCGTCGACCCGCGCGGTCTCTGTCGGCGCTTGATTCACAAGATTGTCACAATTACCAATTACAAGTTCACATTTTGTTAATCCTTCTGTGGCTGTGCTAAGGCTGGTTTGATACTGTACCTATAGCTTATATTTTTTTGTTTTTGGGTATCTCCCGCTATAAAAGTTCGTGTAAAGACGATCTAGTGTGTTAATTATACGTTACTTTTATCTGATATGTTGCGACTTGCGTGTTATGGCTGTCATTGGAGGAATTAAAATATTAAAATATTTTATAACCTATAAAACTCAAATTACACGTTGATTATTTTGCTTTTTGTTGTTTACGTAAACTTGTTTTAAAATCAAAAATAGACTTGTTTTCGGACTACCTTGTATCGTGCAGATATAATAATTATTTTTAACAACATTTTAAACAGGTTTCTCTAAAGTATATTTTAATCTCACTTAGTGCCATATAAGGCTCTATTCGCCGAAACGCTTCGCCTACAGGCGCGTAACGTCCTTGCTGCAAGGTCCTACAGCTCGCCAAGCACTCCGCCCACTTAACCCCGATAATAATTATTGTTTGACATGTGAAAAGATGTTAAAATACAAATATTGGGTGTTTATACTGACGTTTTATAAAGTGTAACTTTCATATTAATCTTGAATTTCAATTATAAATGACATTTCTACCACCGTTAAATTGTTTACCTATTGCGGCAACCGGCGAATTGGATTCAAATGATCAGGTTGTATCGTGTATTGCTTCAGATAACTAGCCGCCGCCACATGTGATGCGAAATGATGCGAAATATTTCCGGAGTTAGAGGAGTGTTCTATAAATACGTAATTTAAACGTTGGTCGTGGGCGAGCATTTCGGGCGAGCGAGGGCGGGCGCGGCAGTAGCGCGCGATCCGCCGCGGCCGGCCGCCGCACGCCGTACGCGCGCGCAACGAACGAACGACCCGCACTCCCGCGCACACCGAGCGAAGCATTAGCAAAGTGAATTGTCGCGATCAACGATACCGAGCCGTCCCTTGTACTAACCCTAAACCTACAATACTACATCTCTGCCGTCCGATTACTTCAAAATAGTCTTAATTAAATTCATCTCAATTTATATTTCTTTGCGAGGGCGGATTATAACGAACAAATCGACTAACAAACTCGAACCGCACGAAGGTGTCACGTCGCAAAAAGCGCAACACAATAGAGTAAGCGTCTAATTATAAACGTGGTTGTTAGCGCCGACTGCCGAGATGCAGAACATTGATCCACTGGAGTTCGCCAACATGCTGGCCACCGAGCTGTGGTGCCAACAGGTAGATGCACAACTAATGAACCTCTTGTCGGTGAAGTCCGCTAACTAATCACCTGGTGATAGAATGGCACATTCTAGACGTTCAACCGAAACAACGTTGTGCCAAAAACCATGCTGTCTGGCGCGTGCGATGGTCGCCTATTCTCACAAATTAAAGTGCGATACAGTGAATCAGACAAGTCTTGCCTATCATATTATTGCATCAATATATTCCTCTAGAATCTAATTGTTACCTGTTGTTACTATTACCATACAAATATATTTTTTCCTATTACCATACTATATTTTAAATTTATGATATTGAAACTTTAGTATTGGCATCTTTAAAAACAAATACCAATATTACTTAGTAAATAATAAATATTACGAAATTCCGCAACCAGCAGATCTGATGATAGCAAATCTTAAAGAAAACTGTTCGTATAAAATACAACTGGCTTATATATTTATATTGTATTGTTTATTAATTTATCTAAAAAATTAATTAATTTACAATTAATGTTCATATTCATACAATTAATGTAATATCAATACGTTTAGGTTCATGAAAGATTATTTATGATGATATATGAATTATGAACCAATCTGATTTATGTTTTGCTATTCTATCAAAAATGCTGAGGTCGGAGTGTCTTGACATAAGATTTTCTCTCTGCCATATATTATGATAAAACAGCTGCCACTTTATGAAATTTCATTTTGGAATCTAGCGAATTGCACGAATGTACCTAAATATTACTAAGTATACGTTTATTTACTGTCTATAGCATTGTTTTATCATTTATTGTTATTGTTTCGATTGTGTAGCATAAATGTTTTGCTGATAAAAAGTAAATTGGAATGTGGAAGCAACATCCATTTTATAATATAAATAAATAAATATTGCATAATTACTTGCATTTATAATGGCAATTATACCAAGTATAGATAGGTTTCTGTGTTTAATAAAATAAACTATAATTGTATTATATATGTAGTAGGTAAAGTTTATGATATATAGACGCTTTAACTGACAGACTGTTTTCTTTTAAATTTTCAGTTAGCAAATCTAGAGGGCCTCCAGTCGGGGGTCCCAACCCGCACCACGGCGACCATAACGCCCACGCAGTTGCGCAATTTCGAGCAGACCTACATCGAGTTGAGCAACTGCCGCAGCGAGCAGAGCAACCACGCGGGATTCGTACCTCCTTCCGTTACGCAGGCCAACTCTTACGGTTAGTTCTTCAAACTATACAAAAGTCTTTCGCAGATACTTTTCGTATTGTTTTACTAATACTAGTTAATTGATACTATTGCAATAATATCATACATTAAAACAAATATAGATTCAATTGCTGTTAAATGAACAAATTAAATCTATATTTATTTGCTCGATTATGCAACATTTATTTTGAATATTCATTTACAGGCATCCTGAATCCTGTCGGTTACTGTGATTCGGGCCCGACGACTCTACATGTGTCGCCGGGCCCACTCTCCGCCAGCGGCGACAGCAGCAGCAGCCCCGGACTCCCGGCACCTAAACGAAGGAACATGGGAGGAAGAAGACCGACCAAAGCACCACAAGACATCTCACCAGAGGAAGAAGAGAGGAGAAAGATCCGTCGGGAACGAAACAAAATGGCTGCCGCTCGCTGCCGCAAAAGGAGACTGGACCACACTAACGAACTCCAGGAAGAAACTGACAAACTAGAAGAGAAAAAGCAGTCGCTCCAAGATGAAATACGCAAGCTCAACGCTGATAGGGAACAGTTGCAGGCAATCTTACATAATCATATGCCGTTGTGCAGACTCAACAAGCGGTCGACGAGCCCCCCCGACGTGAAACCTTTTCAAGATCCTTATGAATATCCAGAGTTGCCAGAAGACGGTGTGAGGGTTAAAGTGGAAGTTATGGACCCCACAGTCGACCCCGTCCTAGGGATGGATAACGATATATACGCCTCGCCGACGCCGGATAAAAGGTAAATAATCATGACTAAGCGCTTTCTCATTTACTCCAATAATGTCACGTATACAATTAAATTGTATTTTCTGAATCATTGGGGAATTTTATAAATTATACTGGATGACGTATTTGCCTGATATAATTACAACGTCGGTATCTACTTGTCTTTAGAAGTAGTCATTTAATGTTTCATACAAAAATAATTCATATATTAGAACCTGATTAAGATATAAACGAAATTGTAAAATAAAATAATACACTTTCAAAATTGTAAAATAAAAAAAAAGGTTAGTGTCTCACAAGCTGCAATCTCCCTTAACAGTATTTTATTAACTTGATTACTGTCAAATATAAGTTAATTAACTAGACTTAGACTTGGTTTTACCTTTGCTGTATCACGCATATAGAAAGAAACCTAAATATTCGAGACATTGAGTGCTGAGTATTGAAACTCAAGGTCATTCTTTGTCTTTCTTACTCTAGTAAGTTTCGCTCCAGGGAGGAAAATAAAACAATTTATTCTCCCGAGTGGGGACCGAAACCCACAACTGTCGCGTTCACAGTCAGCCGCTGAGCCGCTGTATCATTTAATTAACATAAAATTGATTTTAAAATAAATGTTGTTCCAGAATAATGCTGTCGGCGGCCAACCCGGCGGTGGTGACGAGCGCGTCGTCGCTGGACACGCCGCCCGTGCGCCCCTCGCGCCCCACCTTCCTGCAAGTGCCGCAGACGCTCACGCCTGCGCAGGTTACTATTACCCACAGCCGTTTATACTCTCTGCCTACGATTTAACTTGCTTATTAAAATATTAAACAAAATATTTTATTTTAAACTTCAACTCATATTTTTTTCCGTATTAGGGTAACTAGAAAGAACCTGATATCGAGCTTATCACTATTCGCCGTAATTCGAAACATTGTTTGCGTGTTCCTTAATCCTGCCACAGCGGGAAATTGAAAATAATTTCCTCATCGAATCCGAATTAAATTAAATAAATTTATTCAAAATAAGAATACATGTTTCCCACCGGTTCACCAAAGTTAGCTTCAAACCCGAGAATAACCAGCGCAAAAAACTCAGCGGGATTTTTTTTCCTTTCTTTTCAATGTGGTCATTTACAAATTTACTATTGTTAAGTGACAGTGATACCATGGAAATAGACTATCTCAATAGGAGCGATTATCTCAATCTCAGAATAGAAATCAAACTCTTGTTTACAATGGCATCATGGATTTTTATGTTTAAAGGAAAAATAGTAAATATTAATTTATTTATACTAACGTAATGTATTTAATTTCAGATACACAACAACAAAGCATTAGGCAACAACAACAAAATCGCCGGCATCGAGATCAGCACACCTAGCAACGGCATCCCGTTCAATTTCGACAGTCTCATGGAGGGCGGAACAGGCCTCACACCCGTGCACCCGCACCCGCACGCGCTCTCACACGCGCACGCGCACGCGCTCGCCCACTGCGCGCAGCAGCAGCGCGCCGCGCCCGACCTCGCTTCGCCCGACCACGGCAGCCTCGTCAGCCTCTGAGACCTCCGCGCCGCCTGCCGCCTCTTCGAGTTCGACCTCGATCTCGACCTCGACCTCGATGTCGACCTCGGCCTCGGCCTCGACGAGCAGTAGCGCGGCCGCTGGCCGGCAGCGTCACACGTGAGACGTGGCGGCGCAACGAACATAGTTCGCATATTGTATAGACCACTGCGCCATTTATTCTTCTACTTCTACTTCTGTCCCGGCGCCTCTCGCGCCACCTGTTGGTATGCCCTCTGTTTCTTATCCTGTCCACTCTCCCCTGTCCCCTGTCCCTTGTCCCCGTCTGGGCCCCGCCGGCTATTTCTTCTATTTATAGGGGCCCGCAACGTACTTGCTCACTGCGTGCTTGTATTTATATCTCGTTTCGTACCGTAGTGTAGTTTAGCGCCGGCGCGACGTCGTCGGTTCGAAAGTCAATTGATGAGCTGTTCTAGTGTTCTAAATGATAATATTTTTATACCTAGATTGTATTACGTCGTAATTAATAATCATAATGTAAAAATAAAACAGAGTTTTATTTGAAGCATTTCAGGAATGTATTCCTTGTTGTGCTCGATCTAGCGAGGCTAGACTAGTTGTACGTACGCCTCGTCATAATAAACTTTGTGCCATTCGCCGTCTACTAACGAATTAAAAGCGTACGAAGTATAGTTAACCATACTCTAACTGCAATATTACTTAATGATTAATATATTGAATTTAAGTTAGCTCAATATCGATGTAATCATACCGTTCCATTGGCTTAGGTACTGGTAGTGTAAAATTATTGTTAAGAAATTGTGATACGTCCAGTGATGTGCGCTCCTCTGCGAGGGGAGACGATCGTTTTGTATTGTGTATTTATATAATCGCGTCAGAGCGGTGGCGGGTTGACATCCAGACGGGCTCCGAGTGAAGTCAATTAAAATACAAATTGTATTTTTTAATATTTTACACATTTATCTTTTACATTAATTAGCTAAAGTTGTTTCGCCCGAACATTTCAACTTGCCATCCGCTAATTTTGTCACGTTGGTGCATCAATGTTGGTTCTAAATGCATTTTTTAAATATTTTAGTTCTAAATATTAAATAAAATTTATTAGATACAATTTTGTTTGTACATTGAAATTCTCAAAGAATATATATTTTGGCAACAGGATTCTCAGTCTCGTAGACGTTTGTACCGATGGTGACCGCTGGAATAAAACAATGTTAACTAGGCAATAATTAGCATAAGGGCACTTAATATATTTGTAATATGCATAACTTAGACCAAATTATTACTTTACGTGCTTTATAGTAGTTTTAATTAAAATCTAAGCCAAATATTGATTATATGTTGATAATTTTAGATTAAGTTAAACCGCCCTTTCCGAAAAAGTATTATTGGTTAGACGCCGAGGGATGCGGATTATTTATTTATTTCAGTTTTTTTAAACAAAAATAATACATTGTATTGTATGGATCTTTACTATTTATTTATATATCAACATGGAACAGTCTTAAGCATAATATGAACATTTAGGTCTAATTATAGGAGAGAAGTATTTTTTTCTAGAACATTTTTTCTTATCGCAATTATAGAATACTTTTGTATTTTTTCATAAAAAAATAGGAAAGCAATATATTTGATATTATTATAACCGCAAGATGTAGTAAATTATATACATACATATATATAAATCAGAATATATAAATATGTTTACGTACACCACTTATATCTAGTTTTATTTTTTATTCCCTTGTACATTCATAAGTTCCTGAATTAATTTAAATTTCTAAAATATGAATGAATCTCCAATGAATTTGTGATAATAAAAATTGTGGCTAGTATTTCTTACTTAGTGATAATCACAAATTTACTTTTTATTGTCTATGGCATAAAAATGTAAATAGAGCTAATAATATAATAAAATATACAAATATGTATTATCAATTAAATTTATTTAAACAATTAAAATAAAAAAAATGCAATCACACGAATCGAAGTGAATAAAAATATTAAATGTTTTATATACGAGTTCAACGATCAACGAGCTCAACGCAAGTAATCAATTTTATTTACGAAAAATTTTATATTTTATTGCTAAGTAAATATAGAAAAATATCTCTAGTATGCTGATCAAGCTGCAGCCCAGGCAAAGGCCGAAGACACCGCCCAAGTTTGCTGGAATAGATACATCATATTGTAATTATTCTTAAGGTCAACGCTGCACCATTTTTTTTAGGACAGATAGGACGTAATGTAAACGCGATTGTGGATATCATCTTCACTCTGGGTATACTTATATTATCTCAATTGGTATACTTATATTATTTTTATCTCTCTACACAAATTATCAAGCAGCATTGTGACAAAGCATGGCGTAGAATTTTCCCATTCAACAGGCAAGAGCTCAAGATAGTCAGAGAAAAAGAAATATTTAAAAAATTCAATTAAATTAGATTGTACGCCCCGAGAAATTCTTCCTTATAATGCAGACATGATTGGATTTTCTTTAATTGTTGACGTCAACCAAGTATATTTCATAATTATGCATTGCATCATGTTAATCGTTTGATGTTGATCATTGTAAACTAAAATAAATCTATATTTAGCTCATCATGTCTATATCTATGCTTCGGTAATTTTTAATTTAAAAAAATTATAATTAAAGTTGTTACTTGAATGCATTAAATATTATACTGTAATACTTTATGTATTCAAGAACATAGTGACTCTAGTTTTGACACAAGGCCCTCGCTCCTTTCCTCTATGTTTGCAGATGCAGTGTGATGCCTAAACAAAAATAAAGGCAACTTGAAAAAGTAACTTGAAGTTCTTTAAGTTCTCTCCTGAACTTACACGATAAGCTTATAATAGACATAACAGTTTCTTGTTTTTGCTTCACGTACACTGGATTCTGCATAAAGAAATGCATCACAGAGGTGGCTTTGTTAAATTCAATCCCTTCACTGCAAATAAGACAAAATATAAGCAAAAAAACGCAAATTTTAAAAATTTACTTACACAAAAACGAATCTACTTAAATTAATATAATTTATTAATATGAAACTATGCTTAAATAAGCTTCATTTTATTTTACATTTAATTTAAAATATGTACATTTTACGTAATTTTCTTATTATAGGTAAGTATTAAGAGAATACAACATGTTGCTTACTCGATTTCTTTAAAACAATATTAATTCAATAATTCAATTAAGTAAATTCTAATTTGATTAGAACATCTTTAGTTGAAATTGTTTTATATTGCTTTGTTTATATATATATATATATATATATATATATATATATATATATATATATATATATATATATATCGAGTATCTTAATATATATTCTTACTAAGGATTGTGTATCAAATGAGGGAGGGCATCGAGGTTGCCGAGGCTCGTCTCCACTTGATACTGGAACGAGATGCAGTCCCGTAGACATTCACATCGCTCCATATCGTACCATTTGTTCAGTCGCACTGTACATGAAAATATACTATAGAGCGGTACAGTCGTTTCAATAGAAAATACATAACAAATAAAGTAAATAATAATAAGAATTTTAAGCCTTCAATTGTTTCCGTTCTTAGTGACGTGGTATAAACAGACGTACAACTATAATTTCAATAAACCTACACGCTTTCAAAGTCCTGTCTCGTCTTAAGTGGGCTTTTATCATTACTCTTACGAATTTTCGAGGTTCTTTAGCTCTATTGACTCAGTCTATGAATTATTTTAAATATTGCAATGGCCATGTCAGTTTCCGCTCATCAAGAATATACTTTGTGTGAAAATATTAAATTGATTATATCTACTATTGTCTACTAAAAAAATGTTGGGTTTGAAAAATTTGTCACATTTTCTATATATTCCAATGTTCGCACGTGTCCCTTAAAAGATGAAGGTCTACCAATTTAAGGTTAATAATGTAAGTACCTACTTACTACTTATGTAGCTAATGTAATCAATACTTAGTAATTTAGTCGGCATAATCTGTCATCAAATAAAGGCTGCTTTTTAAATCATGATCAATAACATGTAATTACGCTTTTTCTTTTCGCCTTCGTCATCAGAATAACAAGGCCGATACAACAGTTCATTAACTTTTTAATATATAGAAATATCGCAATACTTACTTTTAGCTTCAACGATGCAATAAATGCTAGAGATATTGCACGCCTGACTCGATCTTACATTCGGTATGTAGATCATAGTACAATGGCAGAGACGCTCCAACTCGCGTACTTCGCAAAGCAAATCGCAGTCAGAATTGTGAAACTCCGTGAAGTGCTCCTGCGAGTACTCGTGTTCAAAATAACACTTACGACTGAATTTAAAAAAAAATACTATTATTAGAAGATTTCTTATTTTTTTCCTGCTTCACGCTTTTCGATCATAACAAGCAGAGATAGGCTTTCCACCTGATCTTCAAATTCAAGATAAAGATATTAAATGGCGGTGCTTTTCACAAGTTCTAATAGAATTTGGTAAGGTATATAAAGGAGCTCGGACAGTGGAGGCGAGTGTTAATGCATTGTAAAGGGGGCATTTCTATAAAGGCTATACTTGGGTTGAGACAAGACCCAGAAAGTGCTACTGCTGCAAAAAATTGTCAACATCCTTCACCGGTTATAGCAGGATTACTAGCGGAATCGCAATAACAAACAAACAAAAAAAGTATATATTTCATTCAAATTGTTTAACTACCTCAATTTTCAGGAGTAAGGGATAACTAATAAATAATAATTATCTTAACTTAATGCAATGCATTTTAATTTATTTTGTGAGAAATGTTTGCCATTATTGATTTGGGCGCCAAGGCATGTATTATACTGTATCAAGAAATATATTCATAATTTTTTTTAATCAAATACCCACCTCCAAGAAGGTAAAGAAGTAACATCCTCAGAGCAGTATGTGTAAGTCGAACGAATAAGGTGAAAAGATTCCGAAAAAGGATACACAAAAATTGTTTGGTCGTCTGCAGGGAATTCGGTCCAATCTGTGAACATTAACTAAAAAAAAAAAAAACGTTATCAGTGTATGGTGTCGTATTGATAAGCAAGTAATCTTAAAAATTATTTTGACTTTTCCATATAAATAGAAGCCTTTTTAAAAACTTAACCTCAAAAAAGTTATATTTTATATATTGTATAGCCTAATTTGCCTATTTTCATTTTTACGGTTCTTTAAAATGCTTACTTAAAGCAAACATATAAAATTTTGAACGCAGGCGTAGGTTCAAATGCTGCTACGTTTACGTTTTAAAATTATATTTGTTACTTTCTATCCTCAGTGTGGATTTTTTGACACACTTATTAATAAGTATTTGACACATTTTTATTATTCTGTTCTGCTCTGTAGTAAAGGCGTTTAGAGAGCATATTTTAATTAAAAATCTCAAATACTTACTTCAAAAATGTTGAATAACATACATGACAATATCAAATTGAGTGCAAAATGACAAAATAATGGAATTAATAAGAATACGATGTCTTTATTTTTTCTCTCCTGCAATAATACCTATAGGTACTGTGGGTATGATTTTGGAAGAAACAAATAGATCAATAAGGCTTGATATTTGATGGATAACTGGGCCAAAAGTAATGTTCCTGATATGTGTTTTTCCTTTGACTTCGATTAGCCACATATAGCCATTAAGCTAAATTAATATTTTTATATAAAAGTCCAAAAGTTCGTATTGGGCTCGTAGCAGATCAAAGGGAGAAAGGCTTATAGGTACAGTACAGTACAATTGATTTATATTTTTTTTACCAAAAAAGTTATACTAAGTACCCGAATCGATCCTGCGTTAAGGATGGTCCCGTGGAGAGCGTCTTCGGGATTGTAATCTGTGACTACAGTTAACGCCTCATAGACACCAGTTTTATATGTTCTAAATGGTTGAAAATTGTGGTGTTTTTCGTTTCTGTAAATCGACAATAACCTAGATCTATATGTGATCAATTCTGTATATGAAAACTATTGACAAAAAATATTTGGGTCGATTAGTATACCGATGGCAGAAGCTTATAAACCACTCCGCATAATTCTCGACGGTCTGTCAGTTTATATACAGATTTGAATGTGTTTTGGTATGGCTTAAGTTATAATTATAAAGTCTAGTCCAGGTCCAGCAACCAAATTGGAACAATTTATGAATACAAAAATACAGTTCCGGTAAAAAATTAAAACCGATAAAGTCAAATTATTCTGATATCAGATAATATATTGATAAAAACTAAATAGAAGTGAGTGAATTTTAGCATATTATAAGCTTATAGCATGAAATTGGTACGGAACCCTCGGTGCACGAGTGCAACTCACACTTGACCGGTATTTGTCATATAAATATTACTTTGTGTTTATGTTGATTTTTTGATTTTTAATAAAAATTACAACACAACATTACAAAGTGCTTTAAAAACAAAGCTTTGTACCTTTGTATAATATATGCATATTATATTGGAGTATTCCCGGGAACGTCAAAAAAAATTCGCTAGTACTTATTGTAATTATTATACAAATTTAATTGGTTTAGTTTTTCTGAGGATTTTGGATATGTGTTCAGATATAACTTTTCATGTCACATTTAAGTGAAATAAAACCAGTAGGACCATGTACAATGTACATACATTTACATATCAGTGACCTAGACAAAGTGAGGAACAAAGTTGGAAGAATAGCTCAAGTAGGTAAAGGACATGCCCACGTATGTAACATGTCCACGCAAATTTTCTTTATTTATTTAAAAATATGTAAATAATAAACTAAAAGAGTAGCTTTATATGCTTATGGAGATCGATACAACATCGTCAATTTTCGTATAGTAATATTTACTACACATTACAATGACTTTATTGTTTGGCCATACATAAAAGACTAACGATACAAAAATAACGTTGTCAATTAGATCAATAGTGTTGTCGGATGTTGTTTATGTTATTATTGAATATAAAAAATAAAAAGTAGCTGTTAAAGAATCACATTAATATACTCGCTTTTTATTTTTGTAGTAGTATACACTGTTGAAAATACAGCACATGCCATGTTTAGTCAATACACTTTGGAACAGATCTGTGCATGGAATTTTCTTTTTCTGTAAGAAACATAGCTTGAGGAACTCGTCACAAGTTTGCGGCATTTTACCCATTATTTCTAAAGTCTGTAAATTATACATAGTTTATTTTACATTAATATAAATAGTGTTGTTCATAGTTAATTTATATATAGTTTGACATTTTGATTAGTAAGTATTTTTAATTATGTGTTGTTTAAAGAGTTCCGAACCTCAAAAGGTAAAAACGGAACGCTTATGGGATGAATTTGTCGTCCACCTGTTTGTCTGTCTGTCCACCTGTCAAGACCATTTCCTCAAAATTTCTTGGAGATATCAAGTTGAAATTAATATCAAATATCCCGGTCTATGATTTCTCGGTGTACTAAAAAAATCATACTTCTAAGTCACCGCAATCAAAAGAAAGAGCTATAAGCTCTTAAATTTTATTATATAAAATTGGTCGCGTAATCAATATTTTTGGGGTACTTTTCGTTGACCTAGACTTATGAAAGTTATTAAGGAATTAGAACATACAGGTCAAACGCAGATCCTAAAATTGGAAATTTACATGTATATCACAGAAAAAGCTATTACAAACTTACTTGTTTAGTTCATTTCATACAAAATTAATTTAAAATTCTCAATGCTTATAAGTTTTCGTTGACCTAAAGTCACGGGATAGGTAAAGAACCCTGCGCCTTTTTACCTATACTTGTATAAAAGTTGTAAAAGCTACAACTATTAGGTACCTGCATAGACAGCTGCAGCCCAACTGTACCACAATTTTAAATATTAAATAATTACTTACATTATACCGATTAACAGTTATCAAATTTTGCAAGCTCACTAGACCCTCCTTATTTATGTCGCCTAAGAGCTCGTAAAATCCAAGCAATTGCGGTAGAGTGGCCTCTAAATTGAAAGTACGATTTCCATCACTGAAAAAATAAATACTGTGTTATATAATAAAGAAATAATCTTTGAGTAAGTAATTAACAACAACAATAAATTGTAACTGTAAATATTTTCGACGTAGCTTAATAAGAAGTTAAATATACGGTTATCAAGAGAAGCGAGTTCGCGTTCCCCGGTAGTTTTCATACGTTTCTAAATATTTTTGAGTTCACGACTGCCATAGATTAGTTGCCATACATTACAAAAAAAAGGGGACAAAGTTCAGCGAAAAAAGAAGGAAAATAAAGATAAAAAAATATATATATATACTTACACGAGAGTTTCATTAAAATGTCTCATAGCACTAATAGTTATCTGATTTGGTGAACATATAGTGATTGCGGGGAAAGATATATTCTGTATGAGCTCGTACTGATTCTCTATAGTGATGTGCGTGGGCATCTCTAAGAAACGACTGTGCAACATCACAGTCATCATGCAAGCACCATACAGGACCAACACCAACGAAACCGCCCAAAAACATCTAATACAATAAATTTTTTTTTAATATTACATCAAAATAAGCCATCATGGCGCAGTGGAACAGTGTCACTCACTACGCGATATTTGTTGATTCAATCACTACTGTAGGCTATAAACTATTTTTATTTCTGGAAAAGATAAAGTTTGTTTATAACTCGAATTCGGTTTGAAAGTGGGTGAGTTTCTAAGATAGTGCTATTTCCACCTACCTACATTATAAAGCCAACTTTTATCTGATAATACATGATGGTTATGTGTTTGAATTTTATTCAGAAGAATATATACTCGTATATTTTTTTAATTCCTGGTCTGGCATACGTTCAAATATGTCACTTATATAATAACACATTTTAAAATTTGTAATTATTATTTAGTATTGTTGTTTATAATTCTTTTTATTTTCTTCTTCAATATTTCTTGATACAAACCGTGATATCTTGTCCGGATATAAATAAAAATATTTAAGTCCAACAATACTGCTTTGGAGGCAAAAATTCCTCAAAAGAGATTCGTTATTCCCATTCATTTTCTATTGTCTATTTAAAATAAAAATTGTACTCCAATGGCATGAATATGTTACCATTTGAATTGCTGTAATTTTAAAATTAATCACAACGATACCAATTATGTACTTAATATAAATAATAAATAACGAATTCTGTTGTGCAGTAGGAAGTTGGAGCGCCGATACGCTTACATTGTATATCTGTATATCTTTCTGTCAGTAATACAAAATTACTAGGTATATAGTAATATACTGAGAAACGAGAATAAGCATATTTAGAAAACTCATGAAAATCGAAACTTAGTTGGAATCGAACTCGCGCCTCTTGGAAACGTTTCCAGCGTTCTAACAAATTAAGCCATACTCGTTGTTCTTATCGAACGACATCGAAATTCTTACACGTGTTAGGTGTTTTGCTTAGAATCTCTGTTGGGAGATTTTCACTCATCATTTAGTAAGGGAAATACCACAAATTACTTTTTAATGCAATAAATTACTTATATTCACAAAAGTAATAGATATTAATGTTTCCTTATTTATCCAATACGTAATATGAATATATTTTAACGCTTTTTTATGGTAAACATTGTTTTCCCTTGAGAACACCTGCCGAGCGCAAGTCTAATTATCTATAATAATCATTAAATACAATGTACGTTTATTTATCACGCGAACATAAAATATTATAGTTTAGTACCTACAATAATAAAATTGATTTAAAAATAATATACTTAGGTACCAAAATATCAAATGTATGATAATTGTTAAGAGAATTTGAAGATTTGTCCTCATTAAAATATATTGATTATAAAAAGGTATGCTTCCTTTGTTTCCTTTAATATTTTAAAAGATAAATTTTATATTTTTATATGTAGATATAATTACATAAAGATATTAGCGGCGTATATTATATTATACCTAAGACGATGAATGATTCAATGATTCAATCAGAACGGGAAATTAGAGACAAAGAAATAACACACACGATTTAGGAAACTGTATAAAGTGATTTATTAAGATTTATTTAAAATTAATATTACTAACATTGTATGTGATGAGATATAGAGGTGCTGTTTGAGTTTTCTAATAATATAATAAAACTAAATTACATAAAATAAATTTAATTATCAGAAAATTAGTATATAGCAAAGATGCACTTAAATAAGTAAGCAAGTAAGAAAAAAATTCAAATATTTCAATATAATTAAATACCAGTACACTTAGAATTTGTGCATACCATACCAAAAGGCTATATATAGTTTAGGGAAAACATTATTATTTTAATATAAGTACCTTATTCATTTGGCATTATTGAGTCTGTTAGTGATAGATGATTAATCAGAATACATGTACATTTCTTAGAATCCAAATATATAGAACATAATATAAAATAAAATCTTTATCGTTTAACAATTGCGTACTTTGCGAAAGAAGAGATTTAACATAGGTACATTTTATGTGTAATATACATATTAAATACACTACTCTGCGGGAGCAGATGGTGTTACTCCGGAGATGATCAAATATGTTGGGTCTTGTTTGGGTGTCAATCATAATTGCGTTATGTCAGCTTGGCTGTTCAATTTGTAGTTGGATAATTCCAAGAATTGAAGCGAAGTGACAAAGGTAGTGAAAGTGCGTGTCTTGATGGTAAATTGCTTGCCGTACGTATATTATACAGTGCTCACGGCATCATCAAAATGCGAGTTGCAGGTATTGGTCACCATTCAGGAAGACGGTTGCAAAATTAGCGATGCCTTAGCTGCTTTGTTGAGACATCAAGAGTCAGTATAGCTGCACGTTTGGCCGTACACAACGCAGTTCTGGTGCCGATTCTATTGTACGGCAGCGAAACATGGATATTACAGAAGAATGCAGAGGCGACGCGATCTCTTCGGAGGATATGTGGAGTCAGTTAAACTGGCCGAATACACAACAAAGAGATACCCATAATGGTAGGTACCAGTGAGGATGTCACAGTGAAAATGAAGAAGAACGTGCTCAAGTGGTTTGGGCACATCGAGATAACAAATGATGAAAGAATCGTAAAAGAGATATATGAAGCAAAAGTGAGTATTAAACGAAGTATGTGTGGAGAGACAGTGTTAAACATACTGGAGGAAGCAGGAGGTAAAAAGCAGGAGGTCCATACATGGTATGAGGTGGATAATGACAATGAGCGAGGCGAAAGAGGTATGTAAGTACAGACCGTTTGGTGCTCCGTTATCTCTGGCTACCCCGCTACGGACAAAGCGTGAAGCTACAAAAGCTTATATACAAAAAGATTAAGTAATACCGAATACTTTTAGTCTATTGGCCTTATGTAATTATATTGGAGAAAACAAGACAACCGATTTCAGCTATTACAATCTTATGCTGTAATAAATTACAATAAATATATTAGATCACCACCCAAATCAGATTTATCTTTATTTTATACTATATTAAAAATATATATTTTACGTTAATTGTTGTTATTAATAAAGCAATAATTTCTATAATCATTATATATCTAATAATATTTCTTATTCAACGATATGAGTGTGTAAAATTTTGACTTTGGTATCTTAGTGTCAAGACTCGTGACGATCTCCTCTTGCCGACTGAAACCTACTCATTGAATGGAATAGCTCAACGTCGCATTTTATGATAAAACATATAAAATATTTAATCATGATTAGAATCTTCTTATTTTTGGTTCTTAACAAATGATACATATAATTTTAATTATTTAATATAATATTTTTTGTAAATAGTAAAATTATTAAAATAAATATGACTAAGTGTATATCTTTATGTGTTGTATTTATATAATATCTGATTATGAGAAGAATCTTAATAGTAAAATGTAGAACGAGTTATAATAAAAGAAATATAATAATTTCACTAGAATCGAATATATCGAATATATATTTACTCGTTTGGTTTTAAATATTAATTTTGTGTCTTCACTTTATAAGAAAAAGAAGACAAAATAATAAGATCCTTTAGCAAGGTCCGTCCTTATAACATATTTTAATAACAAGATTCTTAATCTTTGACAACATTATAAATGCTTTTAACAACATATAATAAATGTATTTGATATAATAAATGTATTAGATATTTTGATATTTTTTTAAGCATAATTCAAACATTAAGGCAAGAAAAACAGTTAGAAACGTATAACGCCGAATCGACGCCTCTTCTAAGGACAGTCTCAAACAAGTGCAGGTTCGAGTCTCGCCTTGTTAATACTTTTATACACGTCTAAACATCACAGAGTATAAATTATAAAACGTGATATTTCATGCCTTGTGACATATCTGTGTTTATTTTTAATAAAAACATGCAAAGTGGTAATTTGAGAAATAACCATGAGTCACATGTATTTAAAATAAAGCGAAGAGTAAGTAACATGCCTTATTCTACTATTTATAGTACAAAACATTGGTCGGTTGTAAGCAAGCTACATTTACAAAACGGATTAATTTGTTTAAACACCTATCATAATCACTATCTATCGTTTCTGTAAATACACACAATAGGTACATAATAAGTGACAAATTTAGAAGCTGAATAATTCATAATTTAAAAATGTCAGAAGAATTACAGATGCTATATCATTATATATGCTATAAAGACAAAGTTAATTTGTTTTCTTAGACAATACGATTTATCAATTCTATTAGGATATAAAAATTTAAAACAATGATCATCCAAAATCAGATTCACAAATAAAGCTATAATTATAGTTGCAATTATGTATTACACAATCAACACTAAAATATGCAAATTGATCAATGTGAGCTAAAAATGTTTACCTACAAAATATATCTACTATCGAATTAATTTTAATATCGTAAAATATCCATTAATACCAATAAAAGTAGTATAATATAAAAATAATTAAATTAGATTGAATAATTAAGTAAAACATTTAGAATTATTTGCATCGTAAACATCAACGTCTACATATAAAACTGTTCTCACATGTCTCTAAAATATAATCTTAATTTATATATTATTATAAATATTTTTAAACTCCTTAATATCATCTAAAGTAAGTATGAAGTATCTGCACAGTATTAAACACTTTACTTACGGTACTACAGCTGTAATGTTTGAGAAATAGGACAAAGCTTTAAAGCTAAATTTGTGTGTGTATTGTTTTCAATAATATAAATTTAATGTGATTTTGAAAAAATGCAATGCGTTTGTGCACGTTTCGTTAATAATATATATATATATATATATATATATATATATATATATATATATATATATATATATATATATATATATATATATATATATATATATATATATATATATATATTTATATATATATATATATGTACTATACTTTTCAATTCTTATTAAAATTAGGGGAGTGTTTATTAAAATGTATTATTAATAGTACGTTAAAAAAGTCGTAAAACTCTAATAAATGTAGACAGTAATATCAGTATATGTATAATATATCAATATATATATATATATATATATATATATATATATATATATATATATATATATATATATATATATATATATATATATATATATATATATATATATATTTTTTTTCACTACGTTAGCCTATCTCACATGTTTTGTGCGCTCCAAGTCTTCTTCATCATATATATACTAAAAAATTCAATCTCATCATGAAATTGAAATAAATATGTAAATTTCAAACATTTAATAAGCTTTTACATCTTTTAAAGATAATACTGGTTTTAAGTTTAATCTCAAACTCCTTTAAATCTTGCGCGTATCTCATACGTTATACGAAAAATGGTTTTTAATTATACTTATATTTATTAATATATTTTCATTGTGATACATAGAAACACCAAAATCCGAACAATCAAAAACGTGCTCGCTTAAACACATGAACATAATTAATTACAAAGCACACAAAAAGTCACCACCCTCTCAGATAGTCGACGCAACAGTCGACAAACAAAGCGGTATATAGTAAACCATGACAGATCATAGACGTAGCTATACTTGCAGAGTTAAATATATTAAACATCATATATTTTATAAGTTTTCAGAATATAAAAGTGATAATAAAACTTTTTTATTTCTTGAAGTAAATAAATTTGTTTAAACTGAGACAATTGCATAACGAAGCAATTGTAGCTACATCTATAACAACAAGTGTAACAACAGACATAACTTCAAAGGACCAGGACGAGCCGGGGGCTCTACGTCACACTGGTGGTACACACTGTACTGCCGGGGAAGTCCCGGTAGAGCCGGGAAGCACCGTCAAGGTGCGGCGAGTAAACAATGCCACGGGGCAAAACGAGTACGTTCAGGCGATAGTCTCCGTCTCCGTCTCGCGTTATGTCGGCGTCCGTCAGGAGTCCAAAAGCACATGCCACCGTTGCACCTGATGTTATAAAGTATTATTAATAGTTAACAATAATTTATTTGTATCTGAGATCTAAATAATATTTAGTAGAGTACACAGAGACGTTGCAAATTGAATGGAAATTGTAAATAATAATACATTAATCAAATATGTAATAAATATTTTGCAAATACCTGCTGCCCTTGGTTTTCGCAAAGTTCTCGCCAGTGACGCTCCTCCTCGCGACCGGACGAGCTGTGCCCGAGGGAGAACCAGCCCACCATCTCATTGCGCTTAACACTGCGCCGCCACCATACTGACACCATCAACGTCACGTCGCTCAATTGGAACAGGGCCACCTGTAGAACCATGTTTTTAATTAATATCTATATTTGTTATTTCGTTATATTGTAAATAGGCACTATATCTGTAACTATTCCTTACTAAGTTAAACAAATTTTGATTTGATCTATTATTGGCTCTATTCTATTATTATATCTATTATTGGCTCTGATCTATTATTGGCTCTATTCCGTAATTGGTATTCTATATCTCATAAATTATGTGTGTGGTACTTTTCTTTATCCAAGCTAAAGACCCATCAGTGTTATAATAAAATTCATCTTGTCATAAGATATTTACATTATGATAATATTTATATATACATATATTATAATGTTGAAAAACAATAATATAACTACACATAGTGTACAACGTATATTACTTGAAATATAAACAGTTCCTTATACAGCGGGTTGGACTGAGCTCGTCGTGTAGTAGACTTGCAGCGACCCATTTCCATTCCAAGCGAACTGATCAGACAGAGTTTCACGTATGTGTCCGGCGCTTTGTTGGGCGACAGCTTTCGAAAATGAGTGCCTTTTATAATCTGTAACAAATTTCAGTATATGATAGGTACCTTGTAGTTATTTTCGTAAATAAAGTAGCTTCGCGCTGTCTCCCGCACGTGGCAAGGTAGGCAGAGGGAACTGTACGGCTCGAGGCACCTAGTGTTACGACACTCCGTTTCCCACTTTCTGCCTTTCGAGGCGTTGCGTGTTGGGTGGCGGAGCTCATCGCTGGGCTTTTGGCTTGTTGCCAGAGCGAAAAAATGGAAATAATTCATTATCTTCGAGTGGGAGTCGAACCCACAAACCGTCACGTTTACAGGCAGACGCCGTGCCTCTGCGCCACGACGGTCTTCAGTATTTTCGCAAATACATTTTCTAAATATACTTTATGTGCAAACGCATCAAAATATCAATCAAATATCAATGTACCTCAACAGATAAATGTCCAGTAGTAGGGTTGTACTGCAATCCGAGCAGCAGTTCTGGTGCAGAGCGCGTGCTGCAGCAGGACGAGGCGGAGTCGGAGCGCGCGAGGCTGCACGCTTCGCCGCCAGCCGCGCCCGGCGTCGTCACCGTCGTTATAGATGATGGAGACGCTAGCACTCCCGTTATAGAGTGGTTTAAGTCCATTTTGGGAAGCTAAGGGTTTAAATATTATAATATAAAAAATAAAATATATATATAAATATATTTAAGGTTCCATACCTAAAAGGTAAAAACAGGACCCTATTACTAAGTCTCTACTGTCTCTCCGTCACCAGATATTAATGTGATTGCTAGAAAGCTGAAATTTTGACTAATTATTTATTTCAGTGCCGATATAATAACAAATAAAAAAATATATTTATTAAAAATTAGTTTTAAAAATAATCTTTTAGCTACGTTTTTAAGTAATTTTTTATTTGTACTACATTTTCTAGCCATGAAGAATTTTATCGAACATTTTAGTTATATATATATATATATATATATATATATATATATATATATATATATATATATATATATATATATATATATATATATATATATATATATATATGTATATATATATATATATATATATATATATATATATATATATATATATATATATATATATATATATATATATATATATATATATATATATGTATATATATATATATATGTATATATATATATATATGTATATATATATATATATATATATATATATATATATATATATATATATATATATATATATATATATATATATATATATATATATATATATATATATATATATATATATATATATATTATATTATACAACTTCGCGTAATAAGTAGGAAAAGTATATGGTAAACTTAATGAATTTATTTAAAGCACCGAGTTCGGTCAGTTACCCAACTGATGTAGGGATCTACAATGCCATATAGGTAAAAATATACACATATACATAGGAGTAAATTGACATATAACACTGTATTGTTTATAACACTTTAAAAATGAAATAACAAATTATGATTATGACAAATTTCAAACCTGCAGACTTGGCTGGTGATGTTGGCGTGGATATAGATGAAGCCATAAATTATTTTCCAGCTCCAAATTAAGTGATGCAAAAGTAACATTGGCTTCGCCGAGTAAACGTTGTCGGCGCATTCGTTCGCAACCGTATATACGGATGCGGAGTCCTAGTCCGTATACATCCTCTGAAAATCAAACATTTCCATCAATTCACAAGGATTTTCAATATCACACGGCTAAAAGTCCATTGTGTGTCCAGTAGGAATGTCTAAGTAGTTGTTTTAAAGGTGGGTTGGGGCCTGTAACCGATTGTCTTTAAAGGCTAAAAGTCATACGTGAAGCAGTTAAGATTAACTGCTTGGTAGCAGGGGCATAGAGAAATATAACAGCCTGGTCTATAGAGCTGGTTCAAGAAAGCTCGTTTAAATATCTATACGAAAACCTTACTCAATTTCAGAATCATCTCGTGATTAGACATATATATATACAGGAAGAAGTACAAAACTCCCAAGGATATTTTCTTTTCTTTCTTCACTTCTAAAACCTAAAACGCGCAAAATTTACAGCTCCATAGGAAACAAAAAGCCCTAAAAATCATAATTTTAAATTCAACTCTTAATCATTATCAAGTTATTCATTAAAATATTATGGCTTTTGTCTTCAGTTGTTCTGACTATTCATTATAATATGATTACCTGGATTTATTTTATGTAGGACGAAGCTCTCCATGTATTGTGGGTTCTCTCCATTCCGAATCTTTGACTTGTATTTTTGTTTCTTGAGCGGCAGCAAAACAATGCGCACCTAAAGGAACATTATTATAATATACTGGGCAGACTTCCCTGAGGAAATATATCAATATTTATCTAATAAATAATATAATTTTTTCAAAAATCATTCAGTATAAAGATTTTTTATATTTTGTCATTGAGGTCTATGTATGTATCTTCTTCTTCTTCTTGGCATTAGTCCCGGCTTTTGCCAGGGTCTGCCTTCCGACTAAGCCTACTCCACTTTGCACGGTCTTTAACATCCTCAGTGGACAATCTATTGGCTCTCATGTCTTGTGTCACGACATCCAGCCATCGCTTCCTTGGGCGTCCGGGTGGTCTAACTCCAGGGACAGACATGTCAAGGCACTTCCTTCCGACATTGTTCTCAGATCGGCGCATAACATGGCCATACCATCTCAGGCGACGCTCTTGGAGCTTATCCGCTACGTCACGGACCCCAAGACTACCTCGAATGAATGTGTTGCGTATGCGGTCGGACCGCGTAACGCCACATATCCATCTCAGCATCTTCATCTCCGTGACGTGAAGTTCCTGAGTGTGCCGAGATAATGTTGACCAACATTCGCTGCCGTATATAAGAACCGGTCGGATAATGCTCTTGTATATCAGTCCCTTGAGCTTGGGCGATATTCTGCTATCGCAGACCACACCAGTGACCTCCCGCCATTTGGCCCAGGCAGCGTTTATACGGGCATGGATGTCGTGGTCGATGCCTCCAGACTCATGCATAACGGCTCCAAGGTACCTGAACTTCTCCGACTTAACGGCTGGCTCAGGCCCGATATGGATGGTGCTCGAGTCCGGGTTCCCGCAACTCATGTACTCGGTCTTCGACACATTCAGTTTGAGACCACCGTTCTCAAGCGCACCCTTCCAGGCGTTCACTTTACGCTCCAGCATCAGTCGGTTCTCGTCGATGAGTACTATGTCATCGGCATACATCATCAGCCACAGAGGCTGGCATTGGATGTGAGCCGAGACAGTATCCAGCACTACATTGAATAAGAACAGACTAAGAGCTGAGCCCTGGTGAACCCCTACTGTAATCGGGAAGGGCTTGGTGTCGCCAACAGCGGTCCTAACCACTGAAGTGGAGTCGTTTTACATATCTCTGATAATCTCAATATAGGCTTCAGGGATCCCCTTGGATCGCAATGCCCACCAGATATACTGACGTGGCACACAGTCAAAGGCCTTCTGCAGGTCCAAAAAGGCCACATGCAGAGCTCTCCTTTTTTCCCTGTAAGCCTCCATCAAAGTTCTGAGGGCAAAAATGGCGTCCATAGTGCCTGATCCTGGTTGAAACCCATACTGAGACTCAGAGACAGTAGATTCTTGGCGGAGCCTGAGGCCGATCATGCGCTCGAAGAGCTTCATGGTGTGGCTCATAATCTTAATGCCCCTATAACTACCGCAATCTTGAACACTGCCTCTTCCTTTGTAAATAGGGATAATAAAGCTTTGCCGCCACTGATGTGGCATCTTTCCAGTATTCAAGATACGGTTAAACAGGTCAGTAAGTATAAGCACACCAAGAGAGCTCAAAGATTTCCACGCCTCGATTGGGATGTCGTCAGGTCCTACCGCTTTTCCGTTCTTCATGCGTCGAAGACAATTACGAGTTTCGTCACGGGTTATTGGAGCAACAAGTCCGAGGTTAGGAGATAATTCAGGAGGAAGACTACAAGACTGCTGAGTGTTCAGCAGCTTCTTAAAGTAGCTTTTCCATCTCTCCTTCACAGAGGCATGACTACAAAGCAACGTGCCCCGAGAATCTCTGACGCAAAGACATTTTGTAATATCCTGCGTCGCTTTATCTCGAGCACGAGCCAGTTTGTATATGACCTTCTGCCCCTCCACAGTTTCAAGTTTATCGTACAATGGCGACAAACTTTCTCTGCGGGCTCTGGCTACAGCTCTTTTGCTGGCCCGTTTTGCTGCTATGTACTCCAGTCTGTCTTCAGGAGAGTAGGAATGCTGCCACTCTTTAAACGCAGCCTTCTTTTCCTGAATCACCCCTGCACCTGGTCATTCCACCACCATGTCTCCCTGTCGATGACACGCCCACCCTTAGTAACACCAAGAACTCGCTTGCCCGCCGCAATGATTGCTGAATGAGCTCGATCCCATGCAGTCTGAGCGGTCTCGGTGTTAGTCAGTAGATTTTGACTCTCCACCTCCGCCAAGAAGTCTGTCTGCATCGGCCCATTCAACAACCACCACTTAATCCTAGGCTTGCGTTGCTCAGCTATTTTCTTTTTCGGAGTAACTTTATAGTCCATGACAAGGAGACGATGTTGAGCCGTCAGGCTTTAGTCGGGTATGACCTTACAGTTGGTCACCTGCCAATATGACACCATCTAGTCAGCAAATAACCAATTTGAGTTGAGTGAGACCCGCTCTTTTACGTTATAAGGTGCTGAGGTTTCTTCTAAAAGAAAGTGTTCACCATGGCCAGATCAGACGCAATGCAGGTTCTTAGAATATTTTCTCCCTCAGCATTGCGAAGACCATATCCAAAACCCCCGTGAACACGTTAATACACCTCAGCGACCCTACCCACGGTATAGCGAGTAGGACCTCTTCATACTGCTCCCAGAAAGTCTCCTTTCCAGCCGCACTACAACCCGTCTGGGGAGCATAAGCACTGATTAGGTTTGTGATAACGCCCTCAACCTACCCTACCCTTATCCGCATCAAGCGGTCGCAGCGACGGTCAACTTCAAGAAACCCATTATGAAGTTCTTCAGAAAGCACTACCGCCACACCGTTTTTGCCTGTACGTGACCCAGTGTATATAAGGCGGTAACCCTGCCCGATGATACGAGACTTATTGTCCTTTCAGCAAGTTTCCTGAAGTAAAACAAACTGGACCCGACGTCTCATGAGTACATCTGCGAGTTCTCTGCATCGTCCGGTTAGAGAGCCAATATTCCATGTTGCAAAGCGGAGTTTCCGTCTGGGTACTGACGTCGTTAGCCGTGCCCGTACATGACACGGTAGCCCTTGCCCACTTATCGCAAGTGTAGGGCGATATGCCTGCGCGTCGTTTAACGGCGACGCCCTAGCCATACCGAGCTTTTTTCCAAAACGGTCCATACGAGTGGCGAAGTGGTTTTTAGTGGAGCCATTGCCATTTGACCTCCAAACCCATTACTGGGAGAAACCAAGAAAGGAAAAGGAATAAGAGGCAGAAAGACTTGGAATATAGGGGAGGGACACCACTTACATGGATTGGATCAGGTTATGAAAGTGGTGGCTCGAGGTCCCGGGGTCGCGTATGCCGAAAACCAAATATCGGACAGATAATTGGCTAGACACCGTCTGGCTCAGTCTATGTATGCATATGAAATAAAAAATATTAAAAAATTTCAAAGCACTGTTTTAAAATATATTTTCTGATAAAAAATATGGAAAGTGTTCTCACGGGACATTTATCAAAAAAAAATATTTTTCATATTGAATATGTACAAAAAAAATATTTATACGCTTAACCCTAGCTAGAGCGTACCACTGTTTACTATATAGTGTATACTCGTATATACCTCTTCATATATGCTATTTGGAGGGTACTTGTATTTTTGTGACCTTAATACATCTAGATCTATTATTACCGATACTGTGTTCATGTGAACAACACATGACGAAGGTCATCTAAGGTCTCTAACTACTTGTCTTGGCACTGAGTCTTGCATCATAAATCTTTTTTACCGTTCATTCATCACTTCATATATCATCCTCTCAACCTCTCAAACCTCAAATCGTTGAGTGTATCACTTTGTTACAGGTTTGGTCAGGTAAACTGACTCCGCATATCCTACGAAGAGATCGTATTTCTATAGAATTAATCTTTCATTGTTTTTCTACCCATTGTTTAATACCCACGTTTTGCTGCCGTATCAAATAATCAAGTACCAAGTAAATCCGTATCAAGTGCCGTATCAAGATAAGTATGTTTACCTTTCACTGATTCCTTAATGCAGACAAAGCCCTGTTAATACTGTTACCGCCAGCAATACGTCTTTTCACATCCGTTTCTACTAAACATACTTCCTAAGTATGGGTCAATCTCTACAAAATGATGCACTCATTCGTAGTAATGCGTTATAGACGTCGTATTTTCCGCCTGTGGGATAACGGCAGCAGTTGTCTAACATCTGATGTAGTAGTATTTTGCATAAAATTCAAACGACATCCATTCCACACATTTTTATTATTTAAGTATTCTTGGACAGTGTAATAGGCGTTATTCAAGAGCACTGATTTGACCATTTTCTTAAAATTTTTGGAGTGGCAAATTCAGAGTAGATTGCAGAATCTTATTATAGACACGTATACTCAGACTCATAAGTGATTTATTACCTTTTTGGATAAGCGATAACTAGGCATTACAAGCTTATCTTTATTTCTTGTTTCTACCGTTTGTCTGTCACTGTTTTTATTGTAAAATTGGATATGTTGTCTGGCGAACAAATTATTATAATATACATATTGCTTAAGGATGATCCAGTCGATTTTATATTTTTTATGTTTATCTTCTGGATTTTCCGACAGATATGCCATACTCTACACAGTCAAAGGCTTTGGATTAATCGGAAAACACAACAATTGTCTAAATTTGTCCAACAATTGTCAAAATTTTTCCTATATTTTTACAAGACGCATTCGCGAGCTGATTTTACACATTTAGTTATGCACGTAAAAAGGCAATTTCTATTTATATTCCGTCTAGTCCTCCTCCAGTATCAATTAGGACAGAAAAATATTTTACAATTCTTAAAAATGTCCGTCTTGAAGTCGAGGCAAACAACTCGAATCTAACCATGAACATATATATATATATACAAATATATATGAAATAACAAAAACCAAGAATTTAGAAGAGTAACAAGCATAATTTAAACGGCAGACTTAACCAAAACAAGAAAACATCGAATAGTCGCAAATTCCATTATAGGAAAGGTGTCGAAATTTTATCAGAACCAGAAAATAAGGAGGATCAGATAGTAAATCAATAATATGAGGAGGATGATAAAATTAAAGATAGCAAAAAAAGTGATAAATGGAAAATTCTATTTTGAAAGTAGAAAAATACAGTATTATTTGCTGTGAGCTTAATAGCCCTATTGGCCATGACAGAGACAGAAGTAGCAAGCACTATCGTGTCTGCTTGAGAGGAAACGTCAGAGGAAATGTCGGCGGCAAGGGCGTCCCCTGCGGAACTCGTGCCTCAGCTTGCGGCCCACGAGAGGACTGGGGGATGTTCCCTATTCTGAAAAAAGCAGCCGCGACCTGAAGACGCGACTGGAGACACTTAGACTAATCTAAAGGAACTTAGCAGCCCGTCCACGCCAACGCGCGGTCTAGCAACAGTTTTAGATAACAACTTAACATGGGAGGAGAAAATGAGAATTTGTATAGACATATTATACATATTTTAATGATTTTTAAAGTGTTAACCACACTAAGGATTGAAAAAATATTTAAAGAAAACATAAAATTTGAAAGCAGCAGGGGATTTGAACTCGCACCTCATGGAAACCTTTCAAGCGCTCTGATCACTAATCTATGCATTCTTCCTCACGCTGCGTCTCTGTAGAGAGATTTTTATAAATTTCCTTAGAACAATCAATTGACAAGATTGAAGAATGTTATTTTTATTAAATATTTTAATGATTCTTAAAGTGTTAATCCATAATAAGGATGATATAGATTTGAGATGCTAAAAACGTAATAAGTTGTATAAAGCATATAAGAATTTCGATGCATAAAATAAATATTTTACAATGGAATGCTCGAAATTAGGCTTTGACCTAAATTATCTCTAATATATAGAGTAAAAATACACAAAAAATACGCTATAATAAGACATGGTTTGACCCAAATAATAACCTTTATATAAGTGTTTATCAATGTTCCAGATTGGACCGTAGAGACGAGTATGGAGGGGTGGCAATAATTGTACATTGATGCAACATATGAAATTTCTGAATAAAATATTTACAGGTCAGAATTCATAATTGTACTCTACTAGCGGGAGATTTTAATGGTCATCTTATATTATAATGTACTTGGTCTTCTATAAATGAAACTCGAGGTATACAATTTTTGTCGCATTGTTAGAATCTAATTATGTATCTCTTAATGATTGTGCTGATGCTAAGCTTAAAACAGTTAATAAATTAGTTTAAAAATCTTCTCCAGATATATTTTTGGCAACAGATAATATTGCAAATAAAATTATTTGGAATACGATAAATGAAAATTTAGGCATTGATCATTTGATGATTAAATTGAAGGTGGAATATGATTTAAGACTATGCCCTAATATTAAGAAACTATATTTTAAAAAGTTGAATTCAGCTTTTTATCAAACTTGAAAATACTACTGTCTCATTAGACATCCAAGATGCATATAATTGTTTAATGGCTATTCCTCATATTAATGTTTGTTACACACTTAATTTTTTTTCTCTAAGCCTTATTGTTTACCGTACATTTCACATTCAGTAGTTAAAAAGCGGTTGACTGACAATTCAGGAAACCAGGAAAAATCCAACAATCTTTAAATGTAATTTCTTATTGATAATGCTTATAATGCTGTCTGTCACAATTTCTCATGTATAGGAAATTGTATATTCAAATTAATGATTACGACGACATATCTCGTGTTACAAGAATGGGATAAGCAAAAGGATCTTCTTTGTCCCCTCTGTATTATTTTATATCGCAACGAGCCAAATTTGTAAATATAAATTTAGATAATATATTTGTATCTCAGTATGCAAATGATTTCGTCTATACAGTACCAAGATCCAGCGTATAAAAATATTTTACAGGCCTTAAGTGTATTTGATAAATTAATAGAAGAATTATAGTTAAGTATATATTATAGTAAATGTAAAATATCTTTATTTAATAGACGAAATGCCAGATATAATAATTTGGTTATTAACATCAATAGCCACATTTACATTTACAAATCAGTTAAATATCTCGGTATATGGTTAGGTAGTAATTTAAAATGGGATAAGCATATTAATAATAAGCAAATCTGGACCTAGACATTTGAAACGTTTGTATATAGCATTAGTTCGAAGTAGATCAGACTATGGAAGTTTTTTAATAATAACGCTAGGTATTTATGCCATTATTGTTAAAAATTTAGATATTACTAAGAAATTTAGATAAATTAGAAAGAATTCAAAATTAATCTATGCGAGTCTTCGGTGTATCCATCGGTCATTAGGACTACACCATTCAATGTTATGAGTTTGCCTTCCTCCTCTACAAATACATAGAAAATATTAAGCGGGAATTTTTTTATTGAAGTCTGTCATTCGGTTAGGTAGATCCAAATAATATTTGCAACGCTCAGTATTGGATACGTAAAAAGTTTATCACAATTTAAAAATGTTGGTTAATATCGCATTACTGCCGAGGAGACATTAGCTAGGTGTATAATCTTTGACTATATGGATTGATGCTTTAGACGTTTCGAAAAATTATCCTCCGCATGTTGAGGGTGTAACTAGGCCGAAGACACTAGGTGAAAATTGTGACATTTTAAACAATATACGGATGGTTCTAAAAATCGATATGGATCAGGAGCGGCGGTTTTTTATCCAATCAGCTAAGCTAACTGTAAGGTTTAGAATGGATGTAAATATTTTGATCAAGGTGCATCCTTCAGCTCATTTCTAGACTTGAGGCTTTATCATTGATTTTATCTTATTCTAATAGGAGTTTTGTTAGTATGTCGGATTCAAAAAACGTCTTATTAATTTGGCTAGGTTAATCTCGACTATTCAAGGATATCCGATAGCTTATAACACATTAAAGTAGATTTATGAAAGAAATATATAAAAAATGATATTTTTACGAACGGTCGTGGTGTACAAAACATTGATAAACGAACTTCCTCGTTGGCCGTGGTTCTATCATTATAGAAAGAAAAGTATACACATAGTGTCGTTGTGAAGAAGCTTGTTTTTGTTTTAACAATTTTTACTTCAGACAACTATAATCTTCAATCCCCATATTGCATAAGAGCATAATTAATCTCATGTAGATACACCTAATCGATTTGAATTAATTTTTGT
Organism: Dione juno; assembly: GCA_037127375.1. Taxonomy (NCBI): domain Eukaryota; kingdom Metazoa; phylum Arthropoda; class Insecta; order Lepidoptera; family Nymphalidae; genus Dione; species Dione juno. The sequence goes on from JAXRJS010000067.1 coordinate 4,142,420, forward strand.
TTTGAATTAAAATCACGCCTCGAAATAAGCTATCTACTGAGTAAAACGCTTAAGGAAGAAATTGGCTGAGCATCGTAGACAGGAAAAGATCCAGGTCAGGATCTATACCTACAATGGTTTGTATAGTTTGGAGATTAACCGGTATATCAATTCATTTATTTGTTCTCATACGTTTCCAATTTCACTATTCCTGCATTCTGTCAAATTTCTATGTCTTTATTTTTATATTTCTACGTATTCACTTTGGCTTAGATCATTATTTATAATTGTATGTTATTATTTATATTATGTTTTATTAGTGGTTAGTAACCAGTACATCGACTGTCTTTTCTTTATTTTATTGCATACGTGCCTGGCTTTGTAAAACTTGTCCCTGGGTCTTCTGAGGTAGTGAACGCGCCTGAAGCACGTGGACGGTCATACTACGTACGGGTGCATCGTACAGCAACGTCAGTTCTACGGAACCACGCTCCTGGGAACCACCACTATCAGCACAGAGTAGGGATGTGTCCTGTAAATTTATTGAAAAAAAAAACGATACAAAAATATTATCACGTGATAATATTTTATGTATATGTTGCAATATGCATATGCATATGTTGCAATACTTAAATTTGTAAAAAAATATGAAATGCTTTCATTATTAAAATTTACACATATTTTAGTTTCTGAACGTTATATTTCTTATAGTAATTGTATTTAAAATTTAATAAATTATCAGTCTAATTCACTCGTTATTTCATATAGATATACACGTTTTTATTGAGGTAAAGCTAAGTGATTACATTATGCGCGATGACATCACTTTCGACACTGCTTTGGGCCTCTAATGTGTGCATGTACTCTGCACGTTGCGGGACCACCTCATCAATTTTGGTTTCCCGAAGGCTAGTCTCACGTAAAGCCTTTTCTATTAGTTCTACTTCCACTTTTGCTTGGTTTTGAATCTGATTTTCATTTTTCTCCTCGTATCTACATTCGACCTCTTCTTTATCCTGGAATATAAAATATTATATTTATTTTGTAAGTGAAAAACGGTGTTCTATAATGTTTTTTTAAAGATATTCATTATATACGAGTATACTAAGTAACTACTTTGAATGCTTGAAAGTACCTGAACTCATGTCATTTTACACATATATGAAATTAAATAAATAACTCAAATAAAACTTTATTCGTTATGAGAACAATATTTATTCATTGCAAACATTAAGATAAAAATATAACTCCTAATCAGTAACGAGTATTTGTTAGAGGCACTATTAGTTCTAAACAAGCTGTCAGTGTAACTAAGCAAATGATTACTAACAACTAGAAGATAATATCAATCGCCTAACGGACGAAGTGCGAGAAACAGGTGTAAATAAATACATCACGATCTGTCATAAAAAGTATAGGACAGGATATGGATTTATGAAATGTAATATCTAATTTTACTTTACAAACCAAAATAGTATGAAGTGATATTATTAGCCATCAAATTAAAATAAAATGTTTAAAAATATATATTTAATTATAATTTGGATTTAGTCTTCATATTCATAGTTAAAAGGTAAAAATGCTTTGGTATATTGTTTTTGTTTCAGTAAAGTTTACCTGTTGTATGCGCAAACGCAGCTCCTCATCAGAATCGGAGGCCTCGAACGTGAAAATACGTTCAGGGTAATGGTTCGGTTTCGACAAAGCATCTATAACAACACAGATGTACGCACAACGTCAATCAATATATTAACACTCTAAAGCTAACCTGTGGCTATGTCTAAGTACTTCTATTAGCGACAAAATTTAAATAATAAACACCTTGGTGACGCACTCTGCGTCCTTGGAATAGTACTACAACAACAATAGCCTTTGGTTCTATTCCCCCTAGCAAAGATGTCAATAACTTCAAGGATGCAGTAAATATAAAATTATGATTTAAAAATACATAAATGAACTCTAATGGCCTATCTAGTACCTATTAAATAAAACTATATATATATATTTTCTGTTATAATGTTAAGTGCTATATTGCTATATATAGGTACTAACTAACATAGTACGTGCGCTTTAAAATAAAAAGTAAATCCAGGACTTACCAAATTGAGCATTGTCACCAGGATGTCCGGGTGTAGTGCTGGCAGCATTCACAGTGAGTATATCATCACAGCACTTGCGGCCAAACACCGCAGTGTAGCACCAGCGCCTGCCGAGGAATAGCAGCACCACCAGCAGGATGAGAGCGAACGCCGCTACAGCACTTATATATGCCGTCGCCTCCACTGAACCAAATAAAACACTGAATTCTTTCAACGACTGCGATCACACAATGCATTGTGTTTAGTGAACATTGTTTACCATTAGTCGGGGTGATGACACCGATGTTGGCCACCATCTTGCCTCACTGGTCATCGCTGGGCGGCATTCGCGCTCTTATATAATAAACCTACGATTGTTAACTAAATTCCTAGTGAAAATCTAAATTTTTAGTAGAATTTAATAGGAGAAAAATATGGACCGCGTTGACACGGCCGCTGTCAGTTGTGCACATGCGCCGTGGGCGAGGGGCACGGCGAGGCGTGTGGAATACTGCGCTGTGATAGGACGAGGGACCTACAGGTATCTGGTGTATGTAGCTATAGAGATGGGACTGTCTCCAAGGCCGACGAGTGACCTCGAAAGGACATTAGAACGTCCTCTGTACCTATATTTTATCCATTCTTTTGATGTTGCTAATATCGCTAGAACAAAGGAAGCATTTGAAAGTGTAATTATAGATTGCCTTAAGGGCAATGATGAAGAAAGGGTTCCCTTGTAAGTGCTCAGTATTGATTAATGGAGAAATAGCGATATATTTTTTACTTAGATTAATAATTATTATACCAACTTAAGCAAAGTAAATTCCAATTAAGACTGATAAGATTTAATTAGGTATACTTGGTACAAGTGATCTGAGAAAATATATAATGTCAATGTAAATATTTATTTATTCTTGGGTGTAACCGTTACTAATGTAATGCGAAGAGTGCGATCGTAATAGGTTAATACGGTGGCTAATAAATGTGTAACGGAGATAAACAAAACCGTGAATTGTTACGCAATTCACGGTTTTGTTTATCTCCGTTCTTACTTCAGAAGTAGCGACCAGGACGCACTGGAACGTTGCCAAGCTTTTTTTAATAAATTGAATATGATATCCTTTATTTTAATAATCTGTTGACTGGTTTTTAAAACCAAGAGTTATCAAAATATTCAATAAAGTTTAAGACCTACTTCATTTCGTTTATTTGTGGCTTATGAAATTCTTAGAAACATATAAAATTACTATTTTTTCAGTTCCGTACCGCATATAGTTAAGTACACAAAGAGAATCTGGTATCAAGACACAACGTTCTCCGTTTCCCTCTTAAACTCCAAACATTGCATGTTGAGTGCCGGTATTCAACGCCACACTTTGTTTTTCTAAATCAGCAAAATGAAAATGAGTTATTCGCCCAGTGAAGATTAGACGACAATGTTCACATTCAGACGCTGTCTGATGTGTCACTGCACAACGGTGGCCTTAATTGAATCAATATTAACTGCAAATGGATGTCCAAGTCTTTTTTTATTAATTCTATTTATAATATGACCTTTCTTCTTATATAAGCAGTTAAAATAAATTATTTAATATCATTCTGGCGTTGTTAAAAAAAGTCGGTAATGTACGAGTTACATTCGCGCACGGAGGGTTCCGTCTGACTTCTCAATTAAGTAATTTAACTTTTGTTCACAAAGTTTATATGAAATGAGCAGCAGGTATAAATTTGTTACAGTTTTTTTGTGTGATAAACATAAAAATTAACTACTGTCGGAGTTTTTTCTTTGTTAGCAGTGTACTTACTTAGTACTGAGTAGTGTAAAGGACTAAGAAATCTGGTTTCTTGCAATTGAAATTTCTTAATTCTAGGTCATCTGGAAGTATTGATTTTCATAAAGCGGTGTGCATATTTTATATAAAATGCGGCACAAAAGGAGCTCGTAATTTAATATAACTTAGAAATTTGATTTCTTTTTGATTTCGATCTTGTGATGTCGAGTCTTGACAGACAGACGGTCAATAAGAGTGGTTATTTAAGAGTTCCGTTTCTTTCATTCGAGGTACAGGACCTGTAATATTATAATACAGTTTGTAAGATTTTAAATAATACCTTCTTACCTAGGTAGGTATATTTATGACTAGAGAAAATTAAAGTGAAACTGATATTTTTTTCATTAATTTGACCAATTAAATATTCAAGAAAAATTATATAAACATCGCAACCTAAAATAAGTCGGCATATTAACATACCTATTTAAGCCAGACATTATAAGACCAGTATGCTTACTCAACCTCATTTGGTTGCGCTAACTTGAGCATCTTTAATGGATAGAAATGTTAAACACTATTCACACTTTACTTGACAATACGGCCTCGTCTAACGCTCTCATTATTGATTTTGTAGGAAATAGGGTGTATATCGGGTGGAGGACTACGCATGTACTGCTTTAATCAAGGTGTTCGTATTTCATACGAGTTACGACGCACATTCACTTGTAGGTATTGTTATATTTTATCAGTCACGCATATATCGGGAATCTTTTGGTATTTTCCGGAAAGTTAGCTATCTATTACGAAATAATAGAATCTGGTATAATTTATTTTACTATCCAACTGAGCTACAAGTTCAGATTTGAGCTCATGTGTGCTAGTGCTCCTAATTAGAATCAGGTGACTTTCGTTTTAAGCGTGCGATATATTATTAGAGTTCCGTATCTCAAAAAAATACGGAATTCTTACAGGATCACGTTGTAGTCCAAGTCCTCCTCCGCTTGGAGCACAAAAACAATTAATCTTCTAAGTCAACGCAATCAAGAGATATGGAACGCTTATTATATGCAATTCGCCGCCTAAATAAAATCTATAACGACCCTGGAATTACGAAATTCGGCAAGAATTGTGAACTTATAGGACATATAAAGGAAATAAATTGAAAACTTTAAATTTAGGATATAAAGTAGTACTATATTATTATAGCTTTTATATCTTATAATTCCAGGTCATTATTATTATTTGAAATGTAAAATGAGTGCATACGCACAAACAATTAAATAAGTTGGTAAATAATCATGAAATTGGTACAGAACTCTCGATACGCGGGTGTGACTAGACGATATGTTACTGTTTGCGCGGTGTATATACCTTTTCATTATCATTTATAGGTAAACGGGGTTAGGGGTTGCCCCTCAGGTTTGTATATATTGATTATCTATATGTTATCGTTTAGTTAGAGTGTGTATTGTTTGTCAAACAATTTACACCTCTTCAGTAAAATATACTTAAGCAAATATTTTTCCTTTAATAGAATGAGTTACTTCAACTTCATATTATATCCAAGGTAAAAGTAATAGCGTGTAATTGGTTTTGAATTTAATATAAATTTCATCCATTTATTTATTATTTTACTAGTCACCATTAGCAACATGAGTTGATTTAGAAGGGACATGCTTGTCATGATTCTCCCATATACCTACCACTCATCAAGTGGCAGAATTTAACTCCGGAGTTTGTTATCAGACATTCCAGATGTAATTTTCTTTAATTGATAGAAATTATTTATCAATTGGACAGCTGGACAACTTTTGTTAAGGCAGCATTTAAATATTTCTTATATTATTATATAGCCAGTATTTAAAATGGGAATAGTCTATTTGTACTATTTTTTGCAGACATTGTTGAGCCAACGCAGCAGTAGTGCGTGTGTAACCAGCTGGTGTAACCAGATTATGTAATTAAAAATAATTAAGGAGTTTAAGCCTGTTAAAGGATTGTTAAGACATTAATGAAAGACGGACTCATTGAAATTAAACAAATTTCATTTCATTTTATTTTATATTTAATTGTCCGCTTTGAAATGTTCGCTCCATTGGCACATGTTAATATCATACAAAACAGTTAAGTAATAATGTAGCATATATGGTTTAATTTAGTTGACATACAGTAACAATGTTTTCTTGTTTAATTTGTCATTACTTTATTAAAATAATAGCAAATATATTAATTTAAAACAGATATATATATATATATATATATATATATATATATATATATATATATATATATATATATATATATATATATATATATATATATATATATAAAACATACGACAATTAAATATGACCCGTTTTGAGTGTTAGGTTTTACGTAAGTTCTTCATAAGAAAATTGCAATATATTTGTTTTCATAATCATGTGTGTAAAAGGTAAAGGTAGTTCTTGCACGTGCAAATCAGACCAAGGTTCAGCATAAATATAATTTAATAAATATTAGCTATAATCAATGAAACATCGCAATAATATTTTGAAAATGTTTTTTTTATTAACACTTACATTTTTACAGCATTCCTAGCCAACAGAGTAATACTATAAAATGAAACGGTGTAAAGAACTGTCGAACGCAAAACAATGTTAGTCCTACAGTGTACTTAAACGAATAGCTCACAAGGCCCGCATGCGGCCGTCACCGTGCGCGAGGCGCGAGGCGCGACGGCGCACGGACTCACACTAAACAAACAAACATTATTTTAAATCTATAAACATTTCATATAATTTAGATTTATATTCGCTATAATGTAATATAATTATTACTTTTGTAACCATTATTATATTATGTTATATGTATTCGTTACGAAAGTGGAGGTCGCGCGGCGCCGCCGGCGCAGGGCGGGCGGCGGCGCGCGTCCTCCGACGAGGTGACTCTATAATAACTGTATAATTTTAAAAATTTCTAATTACGCATTTCTACGTTTCGTTTATTATCTTTTAATTAAGAAATAAAATCTTACGCGATAACCGTGAGCGGTCTATTTTAATAAATTTCCACAAAAATCACTAACGACCAGTTAAGTTTAGAAAAGAAAAGCACAGTGTCGGGCCGGCGCCCGCCCGCGGCCCCGAAGCGATCGCGACAGTGTATGCTTCGTTTCTACTTTACGATCGAAAATACAGCTCAAAATTTCGACTACCTACCTAACAGTAAGCGGTAGAACTAATACTCAGGCACACATCGACCACGCACCACGCACCACACACCACGCACTCGACTCGTCGACCGAACGTCGCACACTCGAAAGATTCAACTTAATCTAAATCACTTAAACAATATAATGTGGCTCCTTAAATGTAATTTTACAACAAATGCTTCTCGCCGGCCGCGGGCGCGGGCGAGGGCGGGCGGGGCGAGGGCGGGGCGGGCGGCGGCAAGCGGTGAGAAGCGACACGACAGCGAGACACATACACCGGAGGGCGCCGCGACCTGTCAGTCTGTAAGAACACAAATAACCGGATGTGCGCGCTCGCGGGACGCGGGTGGGGGCGGTGGCGGCGGAGGCCTAGTAGTAGGTCTCCTGCTCCAGCCAGCCGCCAGGATTGCGGCGCAAGTAGAAGCGCCGGATCTCGTCATAGATGAAGATCGACAGCATGAAGGGGATGGCGGGCAGCCACCAGACAAACCTGCGTGAAAACAAAAAACTCGTATAACAATCATTTGATGTAAACATTTATGACTTAAAAGACCAAATTCCAAAAGAAACATTTTCTATACATACAAACACAAGTCTCAAGTCAAGTCAAATATAATTGACTAAAGGCCAATACTCACTTGAGAGGATACATCCGCAATCCCTTGTCCATACCGGGCGTGTACGACAGGAAGGCGGCGAGCGCGGTTTCGAAGATGAGACCGAAGTTGAGAGCCCAGTTCCTCATGCCCTGGTGCACGATGGAGTTGCGGCGGGTCTTGCAGATAATCAGATCAGCCCATTGGACTACCACGATAGACACGAAGAAAGCGGTGTGGCAGGTAAACTCGAGAGCCTTGCGGTCGCGGTATGTCTAACGGGAAATCATAAGTATTTTATTCTAAGTTTTCAAAAGATAAAGTCATGACACAATTTTCTTATTATTGAGAAAAAAAATTTAATCTCATAAATTGAAATCATTTTCCACTGCAAATTTCATGAGTTACATAAATAAGGATTGTTAAAGTCGGGAAGGCGGGTTATTTTTAAATGTACGCACCCATTCTTGTCCATAGGAGTCAGTCAAGTCGTTGATAGCCTTTGAATCCCATTGTTTTCTGATTCCGAAAAGTGTCAAGGGCAAGAACCCATTTTCAGCCATGATCACGAAGTACACGAAGAATCCAGCTGCGGCTTGAATCATTCCGATTTGGCCATAAGCCATCGAAATCAACCTGTTTGTAGAGTTGAAGTTATAAATAGTGTATGGGGTGTATCGCGATTATATACACAACTGGCTTTATGCTGATCTTTTCATGGCTAATAAATGAAATTTTAATTTCTTCTTGAATCTAAATGAAAGTATTTAAATTGATACATAAACTTAATTAATTATTTATTCTTTGTTAATATTATATATCGAGAATATCTTACATAGAACCAGTTATCTTCTAATGCGCTTGCATGGTATAAAGCATTATGTAGCAATCTATTGGCAAAACCAAAATATTTTACTTTTAAATTTCTGAAACTTAACTCACACAATATTTTTAAGGAATACCAATATTTAATTTAAGACATGCACTTTATTTTTTTCAGTTGATGACATATACAAATTCAGAATATAGCATTTTAAGCTTGTTGTGTAGGTAAAATATAATATAATATAGTGAATCAAAATACGACAAATATAGCTAAGCAATTAAGTAAAGACGTTTAGTTTTAAGTAAATACAAAATACAACATGTAACGATTAATTGTTTATATAAAATTTGACGTATTTACTTATTACAAATAATGATTCAGTAAAAAATTCATGAGCTTATGTGGAGTACTATATACTGGAAATATTTATGTACAATTTATTCATATTCATTATTTGGAAATCATGTTATACTCAAATTTTTTACATCATCATTGCCATGCGCTGTTAGTTACCACAAAGACGCACAGTAACGCCATTCATGCAACATACAGAAGAACCACCGATAAGCGAAAGCATACAAGAAATAAGAATAGCGTGTGATTCAAGAAATAAAGGATAGCTTAAACAAGTATTAAGAAATGTGTGTCGTGTGATGACGGAAGCCCTTAAGCAACGTGACCGATATAGCGGTCGTGCGTCTAGGAAACTATACCATATATACTTTATATATCCACTGGAACATAATAAATATACATAATATTTGAAAATAATAATAAAATATTTATTAAAAAAATACTATTACAGTACGCCCCATCTCGCCTAAAACATTCCTTGAAAACAAAAAGTTCTATTAACAATCTATTTCTTCTACGGACTAAACACATCACACACAGTTAATCAACTATCACTATGGTTCTGTATGATCACTAATTTTGTCTAAGTTGTTCGCTAACGTGCAATTATCGACATTTCACTGCTAAATGCCGTTGGTCTATCTTTAAAATATGGAAGAGTGAAGATTTTAAGGATATAAACACTATTAACTAAATATTCTATTGTTAAAGGATTCTAAAGAAAAACTATTGCTCAATTCATTCTCAAGGAGCTAAAGGAAACAGAAGTAGATAGTGTATTTTACAGAATTTGTTTTGGGTTCAATATTGTATGTTATCTGGGACTCGGTACGAATCTACACAGGTGATTGCGTAGTGCTGGACTGAGGGCGGGGTTTGTCTTCATTATCACTCTTCCACATCCATGTCAAATTGAATTTCGACCACAAGTAGCCGCACCATGAAAATATATCACATTAATATAAACCAATTCTCAATTTAAGTACAGGGTACAATTTGTTTTGATGAATGAAATGAATTTTTCAAATAGCACTTAAAAATTACCAAAAATAATTCAACGAATAATTTTTTTCATATCTAATACTGACATTGTTTACTTTTCTACGCATGGCCTTGGCTGTGGGTAAGAAGAGTAAACAATTTCATTCCAATAAATAATATTGCATGATTAACCAACTATGTGAGTGGTGACCATTCCTTGATAAATCGCACCCTGTATAAAATTTTGATAGTGGGGCTATATGGTGTTACACCCAAATGAGTACTAGTAAGCGTTGCCACATCACGGTGGCAGGTCCGACCTTCTGTTGACGAGGTTGTCGCGATAAGGGTCTCGGGGCTGCCGCTTCATGATATCGGACTCGGGCGCCTCATACGCCAATGATATAGCAGGTACCTTCGTAAACACCAAGCAATCAGCACAGAACAAAACGACCGCGTACCACTTAGAACACTCTAGCCACCTACATACGCCTCCACCTCTACGTCTAGCTCCGGTATACATATACATAAATACCTAGCTATATACTTAATATTACAAGTAATATTACTAAAAAATATCATAATGTAGAAAGATAGCGGTGTAGGATATAAAAAGTAACTCGTCGATGTTTATAATAGAACAGTAGGATATCTGAAAAACTACACTAGTGATGATGTACGAGACCTTCAAATATTCATATAGCGAATACGTGTATAATGTACTAATATAAATATTTATATAATGTAGCCTATGAGATATAAATACGATAAATGCAGTGAGATGATCCGTACGCCTAAGTCTGAATGGTAATAAAACTGATGTGAGTACTGTGTGTCATGGTGTGCATGAAAGGTATGAAGATAAAATAAAATACGAGTAGATAAAAATAAGAAGAGTAATAATCGATCAGTACTAAGAAGACGTTTAGGTGTGTAATAAATGCATGCAGAAGACGGATGGCAGACACTGAGATCGACCTCTTACCTCAAGGGCGATCACGACAAATATAAATAAATACAATTAAAAAAAAACACAATATAAGAATGGAATAATGTGTTTCAGATCGTTCACAGATGGACAGAAAAACATTATTCCATAACATTATCGAGCTACGTTAGAGGAAATAGGAGATCTGTTAATATAGAAAGAGTATTAAAGACAACGCAAGGCAGAAACAGTGCGATTGTCGCCTTCAATATCCACACATGTGTGCCTACGACACCGTCACACTGCAGGCAACAACCAATCCGAAATACGGACACTAATTACACGTGGTAGCAAGCAAAATAGCGGATAGATTAATATCGTCCATTGTTGCACGATGTTTACCTCTCGTTAACGAGCTTATCAGTGAAAGGATTACGCGGCTGTCGCTTCATAATGTCAGACTCAGCCTCCTCGTAAGCCAGGGAAATGGCGGGCACCTACACAAACACTAGCTATGAGAGCGATCGGCAAGCGTGCGTCGCCACTCACGTGTCCACAACATCCAACACTTAACAAGACTGTAAGCACGCGCCCGGAATAACTACTACTCCCGAACTACCTGAAACCTTGTCTTTTGTTCTCATATTAACCAAATTGTTCCCATACAGACGAATGGGATCCCATTTTGAATTTTGTCCAATTTTTGGATTATCGATTGCCACTACAAATTTCAGTAATAATATTTATATTGACCAAGAACCGTCCGGACGTTTGCTTACATTATCTTGCAATGCTTATCAGTATCATAGAAAACAAAATGTTAAACACATAAAAATAGACTATGAGATGTTTGCTTCTGATTACCACCGGGATGTGAAACAAAATTTAATTGAATGATCCGTGAATGATAACGACTTGACGCACTTCACGTCCACGTGACAAATTGACGAACTGGCCGATGACGATGATGATGGCGGTGAAGTGATTGTTGTAATCAATGTATCGTGTCATAAGGGTATTTAAATGTACTCCCTAATTGTGTCTGGTCCTTTAATATATTAGCCGAATCATAATATGGACTATAAGTTATGGACAAATACATATTAGTTTCTAACTCTAAAATTATTGCAAACATAGGGTACGACATCTATTAGTGATCAAATAAGAATGTAGCTTAAAAAAGTCAGCATCATTCAGATCAATATATTTGTAGTGATCACTAAATAATGTCACCCGTTATATCAACAACCAATTAAAGCGACACTCCATAGTTAGTAGAACTCGATGTTCGCTTTAAGTCCATTCACTTGAAAACCTTATTAACATTCCTGAAAACGATTGTATGTAATCATAATAATAATCGATTCCTTTATTATTTAAATATTTTTTTATATTATTATAATTTTTCTTCTTAATAGGATCATCGATTATCGTCGTATTAAGATTACATACAATGTAAATGTAATTAAATACACTCTTCACGATACCGATACAACAGCGACGTTAGCTGAAACCGGTTATTGGTTAAAGGGCAACATAATTATAGCTAAATATAACAAACACCTCTCGTTGACAAGTTTGTCGCAAAAGGGGTTGCGAGGCGGGCGTTTCATAATGTCCGCCTCCGCAGCCTCGTACGCCAGCGCTATGGCGGGCACCTAGTACCAACAGCTCGATAAAATACCTACATGTTTATACTCGAGTTTTTTTCTCTAATTTATTACATAATTTAGATTGATATTTTTCCTTTTGGTTTGCAAGTGAATATAAATGTATGCTTATAAACGTTTATCTTCTCCAATAAATAAAATGAAAATCAAGTTATTTCATTCATTATTATAGTCACTTGCAAAATATAGAAATTATTAAACTTTTAATTAGCACAATTTTCTATGAGACTTACCATGTCAGTTCCAAGATCGATACAAAGGATAGTAACAGTGCCGAGGGGCAGAGGGATGTCGCATAGGATAAAGGCAAGGAAGGGCGAGATTTCTGGAATGTTCGACGTGAGAGTGTAAGCGATGGATTTCTTCAGGTTGTCGAAGATCAAGCGGCCCTCTTCTACGCCAGTTACAATTGAAGCGAAGTTATCGTCGAGCAGGATCATGTCAGCAGCCTTAGAATAATGTTTAAGTTTAACATCATCTTGTAAAAGTGAAGTCATTGCTAAATTTAAAAAATATTGCACGCGTACAAAGTACACATGTCAGAAGGGAAACTTCTATGGAAACAAATTTTAAATCTAGTTGATATTTATACTAATCTAAAGGTTTAGACTTTCCCCATTTTTTTAAATGTGTTTATTTTTCTGTATCTCATAGTTTTACAATCGAATTTCTATGAACTCTTACTTGTTTAGAAACATCGGAGCCAGCAATGCCCATAGCAACACCAATGTCCGCTTTCTTCAAAGCGGGGGAGTCGTTGACGCCGTCCCCGGTCACGGCGACGATGGCGCCGAGACGCTGGCAGCCTTCCACTATGATTAGCTTCTGCTGGGGCGACGTGCGGGCGAATACGATCTCCGTGTGGAATCTAATTTGGACAATATAGCTTTACAGCTGACTACCAACTTCCTTAAATGTCTAATCCATTTTCATAAGATAAGGGAAAACTTTCTTGATTTTTGAATTAAAAGATTTGAATTTTAAATTAATTGAAAACCATTCGCATATAGTTAACCAAGTGACAACGTGACATTAAATATTAATATTAACTATTTTTTACATTCAATAAAATCTAAATATAAAAAACAACTCACTTAAGAATCTCATCGAGTTGATCAGAATTGAGTTCCCTGAGTTCAGTTCCGTGGACTACAGCGGCCTTGGCCTCTCGGGGGTTTACTTCGGATACAGGAATGTTAAGGCGAGCTGCGATATCTTCTACCGTTTCATTGCCTTCCGAGATAATACCTACTGACTTGGCAATAGCCTTGGCCGTGATCGGGTGGTCGCCGGTTACCATGATTACCTGGGTTGATAATTTTTAGTTCAAACAAAAATGTAAAAACTGAAATGTTGAAGTATAAAAATATACGATATGGTATGTAGTGTGATATGATTATAAAATTTTTATACCTTAATCCCAGCAGATCGGCACTTAGCAACGGCGTCGGGTACAGCAGCGCGTGGAGGATCAATCATACTCATGAGACCAACGAAGCGAAGGTTCTCCAAGGGGAAGTTAGGGTCATCTGTGTTGAACTTATAACCAATGGGGTATTTATCGGAGGGCAATTGGAGGTCACAGAAACCAAGCACACGTTCGCCGAGACCGCCGAGTTCCAGGTATGCATTATTAAAAGCTTCTTTCATTTCCTCATCCAATACCTAGTTAATGAATAAATTAATGTACGCTCATATAATAATCCTGACTTTAATTGTAAATTAAATTAGTTTCTAATTAAGCTTCTAAGAGATTGTTTTTCTTTAAAGAGTTATTTTAAATTTCATAATTCGAGAGAAATTATTAGCCTGACTAAACTATCCATAACGCTCGTCAAGAAATATATTTTTTTAGTGTGTCAAACATTTTTACCTTCTCCTTGCCACCAATGAAAATAGTGCTGCAGCGTTCCAGAATCCTTTCAGGCGCACCCTTCATTACAAGCAAATGCCGAGGATCACTGGGGTCATCACTTTCATGGATAGACACCTGATATTTATTGGTTGAGTTGAAGGGAATTTCGCAAACTTTCTTGTTCCTTTTCCTAATAGACAAGACGTCACCGAGAGCAAGTTCCATACATTTGAGTAAAGCAGCTTCAGACGCGTCACCAGCTACTTCTTTTTTAAGAATTGGTACACCTTCTTGACCTCCTTTGAATTCAGCGCGGTTGCAAAGAGTAGCAATTTTGGCGAGGGCCTTAAATCCAGGGCTAGTGCGATCTATAAAAGTGTACATATTTTAGAAATACTTATAATGATATATTTTACACAATACTAAAATAAATGTGTTAGTTCCGTTTTTTTACCATATTGTACTCCAGATTGATCTTCAGTAGTGTCAGCTTCAATGATTTGGTTGTCAAACCACATGTGGGCAACAGTCATCCTGTTTTGGGTGAGGGTGCCGGTTTTATCGGAGCAGATGGTAGATGTAGATCCAAGGGTTTCGACAGCTTCCAAGTTCTTGACCAGGCAGTTCTTGGAGGCCATGCGTTTGGCAGTGAGAGTCAGACATACAGTTACAGTCGCGAGTAAGCCTTCAGGTACGTTGGCTACAATGATACCTGAAAATATGTTTAGTTATATTAACTTAGTCCTAATTCATACTACGACAAATGTTTAACGAAAGTAGAGTGTTCTTTACCAATGAGAAAAATGACTGCGTCAAGCCAGTGGTAACCGAGTATAAAGGCAATGACGAAGAAAGTAACTCCGAGGAACACAGCCACTCCTGTGATCAGGTGAATAAAATGATGGATTTCCTTTGCAATGGGAGTTTCACCAGTGTCTAAACCTGAAGCTAAGCCGGCAATACGACCCATTACCTGAAATAATATGGCGCTTTTCATATTATATATTATATTTATATTCATTAATCAATAAATAATTTATAATAATATTCATTAATTAATATACATAATATAAAAAATATTTAGGCAAGTTTTAAGATAATTAATGGACATTACCGTGTTATCACCGCAGCATATAACGACTCCCTTAGCGGTACCTTCAACAGCGTTGGTAGAGAAGAAAGCTAAGTTCTTGGTTTCCAGAGGGTTCTCGTTGGTGAATTCAGGGCCACGGGACTGTGGTTCAGATTCGCCAGTCAAACTCGAGTTATCTACTTTAAAGCCACGCGATTCAATAATACGGATGTCAGCTGGGATCCTGTCACCGAATTTAACCTGTTGCAGAAAAATATTGCAATTAATGACATGTTGCTTATTTATGGTAAAAAAGTCAAGATTTATTTTTTAAGAACTACTTACTTCAACAATGTCTCCAAGCACCAGGTCTTCAGCACGTAGTGTTAACTTTTCTCCTTCACGAATAACGGTGGCAAACTGCGGTACCATGTTCTTGAATGATTCCATGATCTTAGACGACTTGCTTTCCTGATAGTACGAGAAGATACCGGTAACGATTACCACAGCCGCTAATACAATTCCAAGGTATAAGTTGTCATCTGCTGGTTCTTCGACGGTACTCGCCTGCAAGGTATATTTCTTATTAGTAATAGCTAAAATTGAAAATCGTCAACGTAACACGGACAGTTGCTGTACTAACCTGAATTCCGTAGGCAATAAAGCAAAGAATAGCACCAATCCACAGTAATAAAGCAAAGCCGCCGAAAAGATTTTTACAAAATTTCACCCATTCGGGTGTCTGTTTTGGAGGTGTGAGTGCATTTGGACCATCTCTTTCAAGATTTTCTTTCGCCTTTGCATGACTAAGTCCCTGTAAATTAATATTTATTTAGTTAACTAATATAAAGTTACTATTTTATACATACATTTAACTAATATTTACATTTTCGGGATGTGTCTGAAATCTTTGGTAAAGTTCTTCGGGCGTTACTTTGTGGTAGTCGATATCTAATTCCTGTTTTAGATCATCTAAATCTCCTGGTTTTCGCTTCTTTGCAGGTGGTTTCCGGCGAGTCTACAAAATATGAATAAAAAATTATAACTTACATGTAAGAATGTTAATTAAACAAAAGAAATTACAGCACAGAGACAGACTTATTAAAAGATTCTTAAGAAATAATATATTTGTTTAATAAATATCAATAATTACCATATTTGGAAAATAAAGGCTTAAAAAATATATGAATTATAACGATGATTGAATACATGCTCAGAAGTGGCAACTGACATGCTCTGAACTGAATTTAGTAATCATAAGAGTCCAGGTGTCAGTTGTCACTCGCAAGGCCATTATGAGGTGATAATGCAAATTAAAAACCTTATACTGTCCATCAGCGGTTCTATTATCATCCTTTAGGGGGCCGATGGTGGCGACACGGTACGAGTCGGTGCGGCCATGCTGCAAACATAACTAGGGGCTAGACACATTCTACAAGGCGGCCTTAGGGCCATGCACTGAAACTAAGTGAAGTGTGGATGAGTAGCAATACCAAATCATTTTGGATTAAACATTAATTAAACTTCATGATTCGGTAATTTGTTTAATTCAAAGTCACTTGGTCACATAAAAAACATGAAAAACACAAACTATAAATGCTGCCATAAATTTTGTATGGCGTATATGTATATATACGATGAAATATTATAAAATTATAAAAAAACAGCGGGCTATCTTATATGATAAGTAACTGAGAGAACACATAAATTAAACGTGCTGTGCTTTTCCAATTACCATTGTAAAGTACGGATGATACGTGTACGCTGTAGTTATTGTCAAGAGACGAGCACACAGCAACAGCGACCGTGTCCGAGAGGTGTAACCTTGACGACCTGCTATATAGTCCTGTTAGGGATCACCGGCTCAATGACGCTCAATTGAACTGAACTAGTTGCGTGTGCGAACCTGACAGCGACAATACAAACCAAAGGCACCGCGCACCTCTGTGCAATATTGTTCCAGTACACATGCGCACTCATTCAAACTAAATTCATCGTTCTAAAGCGACACTCGTCGGCACTCGTTTCAAACACACAGAATAAATTATGACCTACTTTGAATACCGTCAGAAAAAGTGTATGGGCTTATGGTAATAATAACGATAATGCAGTGGGAAAATAGCCGTAATGTCACTGAGGCTAAATGCGTCAGTGGTGCCATAAACAACCCGGCCGCCGCCGTCGATAATTGATGAACGTTTTCATAACGGTCCTCATTAAACCGCGCCCTGAATCCCAATGAAGGTTAAAGTTGGAGCACGAATAGGACTCGGACGTTACGCTTTATTTAATATATTAAGAAATCTGTACTTTAAATCCAATAATACATATTGCACTTGTACTGTATTGACATTAAGAAGTTTTTTCTTCATAGGTTCTGTAATTGATAAATCTTCCACCTCTGATTTTGCTCTATAATACTTTTCTTTATTTAATAAAAATACTAGGTTACATAATCAAATTAATAAATAAATTTCTTTGTTTAATATAAATAGACAGTTAATAAATCAAAAAGCCAAAAGTTAGAACCCTGCCTGTAATAAATGAACAAAACATTTAAGTGAAATAATATTGAAAAAATATTTAGCGACTAAAACGGACATACAATTGCACATTAAAATAAGGCGTGCTCCACTCGTTACATAAGCCGCACGCAGGACGCTTGCGCAGTGCGACCTAACCCCCGCTACCCTCGACATAAATAGCTAAAGACAAGGTTGCCACCCCCAGGCCCCGGCGACCGCATTCTATAATCTCTGTAAAGGTTAAACCGGAATATCTGATGAAAAATAGAATCCGGTTCCGTATTGAATAAGACACCCCTTTTATTTAACTTTTATACAAATAACGTGATTGCCAGATTGCAGTCATCTCAAAAAAAAATTCCAATTTTATTTATTAGATCTATGATTTTTATATTTGACTAATGATGCAAAAGTAAAACAACGTATCAAATTAATTTTGAGCGTACTTAAAAAGCTCAATGAACAAAATTAAGAACTGTGAAAAGAATTTGAGTGATTAGAATTTCATTGCCACGGTCGCGAACTGGTTAGTACCGAAAATTTGTGGTTACTATCGTAGTAGTACCACGCATGTGAATGAGACAATTATTTTTAACTAAGTCGGCGTCGCGCCGCTCAACGCGTGATTCCCGACATGCAATTATAATATGCGACCGCTGCCAAAACACTTACAGTAGCCAAATTCACGTGTGTTTGTTGATATGCCGTAATATGTGCGTCATCATTCCTAAGTTCAGCATTTACCTATATGAAGATGTAAAAGATATTTACGTATTGTTATAAGTTCAATACTTACTCATTTTACATATACAGAATTGCTATCAATACCCAACTGTATTTTTATAACTTTTAGTTTATTAATATGCAATAACATAATATAATAAAAAGTTAATGCACTTAATTAAGATAGTAATTTCGAGTTTGTTTTTAAAATTTTAGTATATTTTATTACGACTAAATCACATTGATAATATGGGAGAAAAAACAATAATATTTGTGAATTTAATTATTTAAAAAGATAGTAAGGTTAAAGTTCTTCAAGTATTTCAGGGCATTATGGACAAATCTAAACGTTTTAGATATTAAATTCAAACTCATCTCAATTGGTCTCATCTAAGATGTTCTCATGTTACTGAATATTTAGTTCGAGTGTATTCTGCTAAGCGTCATAAGTACTTTATTCTTTATATTTATTACTAGCTACAAGGAGTTACAACATAGTGGCAATCCGAAAATTGCTCAAATGATGTTATTAATTTGTCAGTTTAACAGCAGGTTAATTTAACTTTTATTAGGAGTAATCTCCGAATTTTGAAGAATGAATTTTGAAAGAACTTGAGGAATTTGATCTAGGCACCTAATTGCTAGGTGCGTGTTATCGTCATAAAGGATAAAGGAAATACTCCAATAGAACGACGGCACTCTATGCGATTTAAATGACATAATGACAAGGCAATTTTCTAATAAACCTTCGGTGCTCTTATATGTTGTTCTCGTGTCCGAACAGCAGCCGCCTCTAGCGACAACCTGGTTAGTTACTTCCTTCAGGACACCTTGTCAAATATACTGCATGGCGAAATTTAGAATTTATCACCATTTCCCATATGCCATTAAGAGAAGCTTTATAATGTAGAAAAAGTAATCGTTGACTCAAATTTATGACCAATTTGGAAATAATAGTACTAGAAATTTATATAAATATAATATACTATTTTCGAAATTTAAGTAGCACTGCTTTCATTAAATTGGTTTAAATGCATTGGAGGTTTGGTATATGTTAAATAAGTCGAAATCTAGAATTGAAACTTTTGGATAATAATTCGCACAAATAATTTGTGGCATATGAGGAGACCACAAAGAGAAGTGTCTCGTTCGCCGCACAGATCGATACGAGTTGTTACGCAACTCGACCGCCGCTGTCTTCAATACATTGCTCCTTTTACATTTTTCAAATGCTTAACACTTTACGTTATGCTACTAACTAAAGAGTTAGAATGACAAAATAATTAAAAATATTTAAATATATAATGCAATGTAAAAGTTAAGTCATAATGAACGCAAGCTTAACAAATAACGATTGTGTCTTAAATAAAAACCTAAACTATTTGTGCGAACGCTAAGTAATACTTTGAACGATTAAGGAACAAAGAAAAAATGAGACGTGCAAATGAATTCCCTTTTAACGGCTGCTAGAGGATGGTTGGAAGCAAGCGTATTACACAGGCAACGAGCTAATGAGGACGACATCTTTTGTAGTTGGGACTTGTTCTGCACTCACTGTTAGCTACATGCACTCACGTCTACACGAGAATACCACGCTATTAGAAGACTATTTAAAAAAAGTCAGACAAACACTACTGCAAGCGCACTGCACTCACCTCGCCCATTTTAGCTAGTCTTTATGTAAAGGCGGAATTAAAAGAGCAGACCGCCTTCTGGTCTCTGCTGCGTTCCTCGAAAGAATGAGAGTAGATCGTCGCTAGTTCTGCAACAACGGAGACCGTTACAGCTTCCTCGTCCCAACGTAAAACTAAAATGTGTGCGCTTTCACGTCGACTCGTCGCACGACACTGGGGCTATGTCATTATGGTATAAAACTAAAACCCGGTATGAAAGAAGTGCACGGGTGGAGGAGGCGCGTAGGGCGCGACTTTCGGCGGCCTGTTTCGGGCGGCGACTGAGGACAGAGCTGGCTCCTATTGAGCCGACGGCGCACTGACGTCACACTGCGTCACGACGCCAGCGCCGCCGCCACCGTCGCGCGCATCCCACAGGGCTGCGCGTGGCGCCCTCTGCCGCCGTCGCACCGCGCCGCCCGCCCGAAACGTAACCTTCCACAACTGATACGATGACAACCACCATATATATTATAGATATACCTCTATATGGTCAAAGTTACGTATCTTTGTAGGTTCAAAAGTTTATTATTACATTATCACATAAAATTCGTATTCGTCCTTTTTCCAATAGATGCCCACGAAATTATACCGACTAATTATTTTAAAGGTGGATAGTGTTTAGAAATATGATTATTTTCGCTATTGTGGCACAGTTCGCAAGTCATAGTTACATTACCTACGTAATAGTCGTGGGTTCGGTCCCACCTTGACAAAGTGTAAAAAATCGTATGTCCTAGGTTTTCATAACCTTTAGTTTAGTTTTCTAGATGCTGGAGATGCCCAAATATATATATATATATATATATATATATATATATATATATATATATATATATATATATATATATATATATATATATATATATTTATATATATATATATATATATATATATATATATATATATATATATATATATATATATATATATATATATATATATATAAATTAAAAGGTAGAATATTTTCTATATGAAACGTCCTCCTCTAAATCAAATGTAGTAGTAAAAACCAAAGTCATAAATTCAGTTTATTTATGATCAAGGTATACTTTAACGCGAAATACATTTGCTTAAATTTTATTACACTGTATTATAATAAAATAAAACAGTAAGAGCACGTTAAATATAGTTATTAGACTTCAAAGTGAGATTCATGGAAAAAAAATATTAATAAACCGGTATCCTACTTTTATTGGTGGACACTTCTGTTATCTTTATAGTTAAGCGACTTCGGCAATGTAGGCAAATGGAAATAAATACGAGTTGTATATGAGCCGCTACTCATCAGTAAGTGCCTGGTAACTCTGACCGCAAGTACAG
The DNA here is from genome assembly GCA_037127375.1 of Dione juno. Taxonomy (NCBI): domain Eukaryota; kingdom Metazoa; phylum Arthropoda; class Insecta; order Lepidoptera; family Nymphalidae; genus Dione; species Dione juno. The sequence continues at coordinate 4,163,968 of JAXRJS010000067.1, forward strand.
TGAGCGACGCGGAAACGATTTCCGTGATGTACCTAAAATGGACAATAGTCTGTCTTCCTTGGTAAATGTGGACTACGCAACATAAAAATATTTTGTCAACAAAACAAAATGTTCAGATTTATAATAATAATATTGATATGAAAGTACAGAAGTGACGATGGAGAGTCTTGAGCCTGGGCAATTTCTGTAACAGTTAACTAACAAAAACCTTAAATATGTAGTTAGGCACGTATGTAAATTATATAACAAGGGCAAAAGCGTACTAAGTTCGTTCCTTAATATTGTTCTTTAAAACGATCCCAGACTATTCATATTTTATATTAAGACACATATACGATTGTCACATAACATTAGCTATAAATAAAAAAAATCAATGAAGAAAACTTCCAATAGCTTAGGCACCATTTTTGTTCATTTTTGTTTGTTGCGTAACAGATGCTTATTTCTTCGTATTTTCCTGTATGATATGATATTTGTCTAGAATCTCATTGTTAATAGAAATTACATACATAAGGATAAGGTGATGTATATAATAGGAGTGATGTATTCATAATTATATTAAATTTTAACATTACCTAATCAATTGCACATGAAGTTGTTGTAAGTTCGAAGTTGTTTAACAAAAAAATAAAAAAACAAAATCTTTGAAGTAATTATTAATTTAATAATTCTAAAAAAAATATTATTATATTTAACATTCGAGTAGAAAGTGTAGCCTTCTCGACATCGTAGCATTTACTAATTGTTTATATAGCAGACACAAAATAACTGACTACGTTTACTTTTAATTAGTATCTTATCACTTATAACAATGTGGTAGTAAGTTATTATTAAAGTAAATTACCTAACATATTTCATCTAAATAATATATGCTGCATAGTGCAACGATGTCAACGTTTTCAGCGGATTATTACTATGTATTTTGTATTACTATGTATTTTGTATATTTTACACAGTGCAAAATTTTAGGTAGTGCAAAAAAATTCTACATCCAGTTCATCGTGTTGCGCAATAATCCCATGTATAGATCTACTTCGAACGTGAGGGGGCGCCACCTGTCAGATATTAATTTCCGGCACTTGACGTCGCTCCTCGCGTAATTACACGTCAGCAAATACAGACGTGCCAGGTCGTACAGTTGTTAGCCAACGGTCAGCGCGCCCCACACCCCACTTATGCACGTATTGAGTCCAATGATTAAAAAATAAGTAATTTCGATTTGAACAAAATATTAATCTTATACGTTTTTATATAAATGAAAACAATGTTATATGTATGCATTATATTTTAATAATACATTGTGTGCCTTTAATAGTTTTTATTAAATTAGTTTTTATTTGTGTGCTACTTTTTTTTTAATGTTGTTACTCATATGTTTTTTTTTAGTACAATAAAGAATATTTATTGCTCGAGAAATGTTGTGTAAAATTCTCATAGAAGAAATCTCTCTGTTAAAAGAAATTATCGTAAGAAATCAAATTGACTGATACTTATATTAGTAATATAATATATCTCTTTTTCAATGACTATAAAAATGTAACAAAATGAGTAAATATTTAAATTTTAACTTATAATATATAAGATCATCATGAAAATCAAAGTAAGATAAAGATTAGACATGATGTCGTCTTGACCTTCATTTTGGCGCCCCTTACGAATAAGTGGAGCATTGCCTACAGGCACGTACATATACTGAGGGGTTTCCAATCTGTCAATATTGATTGTCTTAACTTATATATATATATATATATATATATATATATATATATATATATATATATATATATATATATATATATATATATATATATATATATATATATATATATATATATATATATATATATATATATATATATATATATATATATATATATATATATATATATATATATATATACATATATATATATATATATATATATATATATATATATATATATATATATATATATATATATATATATATATAGCGTAGTAAATAATGGTACAATAAGACACTTAATGGTTTGATTAATTATAACAAATATTATTTCAAGTTCTAAAATTCTTCTGAAAGGGCCATCGTGGCGCAATGGCGCAATGTAGCAAATAAGCAAAGGGAAGGTAGTTTTGTAGTGAGGATTCTTTGACTGTTCCTAACCGTTGGAGTTACCTACCATCTTCGAAGATTAGGTCAACAATGTTGAAGTCTTATAAAAAAAATGAAACAAAATAATGGTTCCTCATTTTTAGCATCCAACGCCCGAGATATCCTAACATCCTGGGTATTTTCATTTGAACAAGTTTGCCCTAGAATGTTAAACAAAAGGATTTTTTCATGAATAATGGCTTTATATATACATAAGTTACCTCCATTGTCTGTAATAAATTCGCATCGTATTCATTTATGCGAAGTTAAATGCTATTGGATTTTCGACTTAATACTATTGGTAGTTTGTTATTGATGAATGTAGCTAAGGATTTTAAGGAAAATGTAACGTATTCAAAAGTACCTGTGTATATAAAAAGTTATTTTTTTTTACTACAAACTAATACATTTATTTTATGGTCCATTATCACGGACTAAGCAAAGATTTCTACCGACATACACACTTTTACTATTAACTATTTAAAATCAACATTATGTAACTATAGGCTTTATTGAGTTTATTACATGTTAGAAACTTTATCTTAGCAATGCATTGGTTAAGAAAGACCAAGGTGGTTTAAAAACCCTATTCCATATATTAAAAATGTCAAAAGTTTAGAAGACAAAGAGATTCCAAGTGACGATAGTTGAACAAGGCGACCGTAATGTATTATGTAAGGCATTAGTATGAGCGGCAGAGCAAGAGGCCATTCCTTCAGCATAGAAAACCGGCTGATATGAAAATTCATCGTGGAGCTGTGTTGGGCGGAGGATTGAGGGTGCTAGCATGTGGTAAGAGGATGGGGGCGCACGGAGGCTCTATTTGGGTCACCCCGGGCGTCATCCTCCACGATCAATAAGCGGAGTCGGCGCGCGCCGTTTGCCCTCTTATTGCGCCGCCGTGCCACATACCCAACTCATCGCGAATACTGCCTTATCGACATCAATTATTATATTCATAGTTCTTGTAAATAATAATAGCACAACGTATTAAGCAATGCACTGTTTATAGACTTGAATTTTCAAATGTAGTTATGAGTTTAAATTACAAAAATACGCTATCATGCTTTGCAAGGAGCCTAAAGCTATTGGCCTACTGAACCAGATTTTATAAAATAAAAAGAATAACGCAACCACTATGTATTCTTATGTTTGTATTTTATTTAGACGTAGTGTTTTTATAATGTACTGGATAAATAGTAGAATATGTGTGCTAGTACTTGTACTAGAATACTTAAGATATTTTGGTCATTACTTTCGTAAGCTAATAAAAATACGGCATTAAAATCGAGAACAGATTTTGTCAAATTAAAAAGAGAAAAAACATTTAAAGACTTTTTATATTGAATAAATTAATAAAAATGAAATTTATATCAAATTTAACAATTTATATACGAATTTAATACGTTCATATGTTAGCATAATCATTGTTTTTATAAAGCCGGCGAAATAAATTCAAACATTAATAATTAAAAAATACGTCTTAGTTTATCAACTCGTAATATATTTTTACGTATCATTTGTTTTTTTAATTATATTTACCACACCCGAAACAAAAGAAAATTAATCCAAAACGCAACTCAATCAAGTTAAATAACATCTAAAACATCATAAAATTTCAAATGTCATGAAATCTTATGAAAATACAATAACAATCGTTCGATAACAGTATTATGCGAATAATTGCACAGGTCAGCTGGTGTCATATTCAAAGAAGAGATAAAAAGATTAAGCTTTTAATAAATTAATTTAGTTTTGAACAGTGGACTACTGCTACTTGTAAGAACAGATTTCTTATTCTTATTAACGTATTAGAAAGTATTTCTACAATTACAGACACGTCTATATAATATTATTACTACTTAATTTTGATGCCCTCGTGATCGAATGAAAATACTAATAAACTATTTAGTTAGTTAGTTAGTATGTCACACTCACACACACACACACTAACACACACACACACACACACACACACACACACACACACATATATATGACACGTAACTCTGACCACAAGTACAGTGAATTACATCGGAGCAACTGATGTAATGTTATATACGTTAGCCTTCCTCGATAAATGAACTATTCAACACAAAAAATGTTTTTTTATTCCAACCAGTAGATCTTGAAGTTAGAGCCTACAAGCAAATAGATTCTTCACCTTTATAGTATTAGTATATATTTACTGTATATAGAAGTAAGTAGGGTAATGAACCTAAACTTAAAACAATAATAAATTTGAATGAGAAACACAATATGTATTCCTATCATTTTGCATTTTAACTAGATCAAGTTTACAATTTTTTTTTCTATTTGGGCAGCGTCCAATGGACTTCTGATCTATAATACTTCAAAGGCTTATTCAATTCTAGACCCATGCTATTTTAGGAATTATTTGCTAAAATTTCACTTCTTGTTTTTTTTAAAAGCACATTTAAAAAAAATCACACGACCGTGATTTCTAGTAAGACCATTAAAATTATAGATGTTGCGAATCAATAACCACTTTTGGTATCACAGTAGAGGTGGACAGAAGTCGTTAAAACCGCTTCTAGTAAGAATATATGAGCTAAGTGTATTAACCCATTGTGTAAGCATAGCGCTATTCGTATCACTGATGTTCATTTATCAAATCTAGTCGACAGGAAATAAATATATGCTGTAAATTTTGTCATAGAAATTTGTTATACTTAAAAAATTACCTCTCAGATAATTTTTTAAGTATAACAAATTTCTATGACAAAATTAGAGAAGAACTTAAGAAGAAATTAGAGAAGAATTCCCGTAGAACGAGAAAGGTATTTTAAATTATACGTTGTTTTTATAACTTTTTTTAGTAATATTTACAACAGCTTTATTTTAACGATCAATTAAATACTCCATATAACATATGTTATATCACTTTTTATAATACAACACTTTTAAGTATTTCCCCATATTTAGCCAATGTAAATATGAGAATCCAATTGATTCCAGTAATAAATGTGACAGTAATTTTTTCCTAACTGTTCTCAATTCATCAATCTCAATTTTAAATTTCTGTATCTCAAGACTAAGGTATAGTGTCAAGAAATCATTTACTACACAAAATTGCAGAAATATATAAAAAAATTCTAACATTCTATAATAGACTTTACTCGATGAAATTATTATAGAGCAAACGAATATGATTGAATATAAACATATTTCATCATGGCCGTTGCTAAGCCAATGGTGTTGATTCATTCGCTTTTATATACATACTGAAGGTGAAGTCAAAGGAAGTTTATTGGTATGCATATATACAGACAAATAAGATTTATAGTTCACTGAAATATTTTAAAAATTGCGCACGTTACTACATCCACGCATATATCTTCTTACACAATTATCTCATGTTAATATTTTTGAATTATTTAAATCGTTTCTAATAGGATAAATATGACACTTTGATTAAGAAACTTAAGAAGCTGGCTGGCTTGCGATATTTCCAATTCTTAAATGATACCTAATGTTATTTACTACGGAGACAAAACCTACCACGCTATTATGTACATACGAGTATTACCGCATGTAAATAAAACTAGATGACAATATTGCGGTAAAATTATAAAGCAATGTTTAGTGCATCTGCAATCTTTTAAATGTTATTGCAATATTATATAAATTATAAGTCACTAAAATAAAACCCCAGCCTTTTTAGGAAAGTATGAGCGAACATTATTCGTTGAAACAGAGCGCAGTCGCAATGTGCGAAATTAACTAGGTTAAAGTTGAACGTTCTTCTTGCAATTGATTAAAGCACCTCGCGAGGGAGATAGCGTGATAGCCTAGGAAAGTAGTCAATTATGAAAAACATTTTAGATATCAGAACGGTTGATATAGCTAATTTTTTTTATTATCTGGAAGTATCGTAGGGGTTCCTACGAATATCCTGCATTTTGCGGTAACGAGCAAGGCAAGCACAAAAAATAACGAGATTTCTAGCGATACTCAACAATGAAATACAGATTAAATTTTTAGGTCATTTACTTAAGCAGGAACTTAATTTTTTTTCAGTGTTTCTACTTGAAATGAAAAGCAGACATATTTTTTGTAATACAGTACCTACATCCATACATAGTAATGTTACAAAGAAAATTAAATGTAAAAAAGGTTGAGCTCTACTTATTAAAGTAGGTTAAGTGCTAATAACCGTAGGTCTATCAATTAAAATGTTATAACAGCTACTGTAAATAATAATATCTCTTCTTAACTTTGAGCTTTTCAAAAGTAATAATCCACATTTTATTGCGTAAGCAGTAGACTTCTTAAGTGAAGCCATTGTCGAAGTCTGTCTGCACGTTAGAGGATGGATTAATTTTATGAAATATTTTGCTAACCTCTAACAAATTGATCTACTACAGTCTACTATTATTGATTTCTAAGAGTAAGAACGAACTATTATACATAATAAAAATACCTATTGTTATATTATTACCAAATACATATGTATGTTTATTCAATATGTCGATAATGAGAGAGCTGATTTGTTTCTAATAAGCATGTTTTACTTATAATGTGGCCTTGTCAGCAAATACAAGGGAAAAATTATTAAAGTACATAATAATTGAAAAGTTTGCAATAATATATTTTTAAAGGTTTTATTTGTTAATTTCGACTTATTTCGATATAATTTTCTAATACTGTACGAGTAAATATATCATTTTCTGAGTCACTTATATATATGTGTATATATATGTGTAAACTCATCACCGCAACACATTAAAATCCGTTGTGAAGTTTGCATTGAAGCATAAAAGGAAAGCGACTTTATGCTATGTATAATAAATTTAACGAAACATTTATAGACGAAGTTTAAAATCCAAACTTGCTGTAAAATTATTTATTATCATAAATCTTTAACGATTACATTTTACATATACCTACCCAAAGTATTATTATATAACAAAATATTATGGCTGTAAAAATAATTTAGTCACTAACTCTTTTATATAATAAAGTTGTAAAATATTACTAAGGTCTATTTATGTTGAGATTGTCACAGAAAAAGTAGATTTCTGTCATCAAAAAAGATTAATAATTTGGGTTAAATAAGTATTGCAAAGTATATATAGATGAAGTTTTTAAGTAAACATATATAATGATTTAGACACTATATTAAAATACTTCCGAGTAAATTTCTTTCATTTTAACCGGTCCAAATACTCCATACTACAGCAGAAGTGAGAGATGTAAAATTTTATTTCAACGTAGCGATCAAATAATTATATAAGCCTAATAATAAAATAAGTAATTATTTTATCATTGATTCATTGATTATATATAAACTTTTATTACATGTAAAATCGTATATGCATCATTTTTTAATATATGGGGCGGGGTCGGTAATCTGCTAAATAGAGTCCAGGGAATTTTATGTTATGTAAATCTAGCCGTGAATCAGCTAGTGTTAAGTGCATGCGAGAATTACTGTGGTCGACATAATTCAATTATGAGACTGACGGGCCGTCGCAAAGGTACTGTATGAAGGATAAAGTCCCTCAGACAAAATATAAGACTCGTGGGAACGAAAAAATTATACATTTTCATTGATGAAATTACTCTGAATACATATAATTCTAACATTACGTTTGTATTTCATAAGAGGAATAAGAAAAGAATGTTAAGCTCTACCATAATTTAATGAATCCACTTTAAACGTAATCCTTTAGAATCCAGGTTGAGCCAGATTTACCTACAATAAGTGGCATGAACTGGAGCAGACTCCTTCAACATCCGTTCGCAATCAGCGAGTTCAATAGCCACAAAGGCTATAGAAATATTTTTTACCTTTATTCTATATATAAGCCAAATAATCACATTAAATAAATATATTTTAAATAGTACTAAAATTTCTTGTTGGTTTCGTTTACTTAGATGATACAAAAGACTGTGGAATTGTTTATTTTCTTAATAATAAACACACATTTGATTTATGACAAATAATATGTATTTGTATGCATTCACTGAAATGGCAACAGTTATATGACGATAAAATATTCCTACAAGCCATTTGGCAGGAGCTTCTGGCAACTTGGCAACTTAAAAGTGTTTTCACAAACTTACTACAACTTTACAACATATCCACTCCATTAGTATTTCTAAAGATTGCAGCACTAGAGACTAAGTTTCATATTATTATAAAATAATTGGAAAATACATTGTGTAGGTATGAGTATATGTTATTCCTTATATAAACACATGTAGATTTATAATTAAGTCAATTTATCAAAAAAGGTATAGATTTAGATTCAATTTTCTTTTTTAAATGATGCCGTGAGATATTGTAGGTACATGTAATGTAATGAATGTAAAGTACAATGAAGATGGACAATGTACGAGTATATAAAACGTTATTGCTGTGGATCTTTACTCTCCTGATTTGGTAAGAGAAAATTCTGCCTTAGACGTAAAATAAACGGTCGGATAGTCGTACTGGTCTTTTTGCCTAGTCTGTTGGAGATAACTAAAAATTGAAATAAAATTGACATAATGCAGTTTTACAGACTAAAGTAACTAACTCTCTAAAAAGTAAGGCAAGTAAACGAAACTGCACACATCTATTATATTAGAAATCGCTTCAATTAAATATACTTGCGGATAATAGTATTATATATCATCACAAATGCATTGCTGGGGCTTCTAATCTGCTATAATATAATAGTCAAAAACATAATTGACATTGACACGCATTGTGTCTACGTGTACTGCAGATGTTTTTATATGATAATGATAAGATTCCTCTATTGCTTTTATTATTAAAATTAATTCGTTATAAGCCGCTATTTCTATTATATAATAATATAAAAAAGGGTATATGCTGTTCTTAAATTTGATTTATATAATAGATTAGCCATGAGATGCTGCCATTGCGTACGAGAAATATGAGTCAGAGGAAAGGAACAGTTAAGCTTCATCATCTGTCACCAAATTACCTAACGCTAACCGTAGACTGCCAAAATGAAATAACCTTCAATTTGATTAATTCAAATAAGTAACTGTATATGTGCAATAGACATTTTTCATTATACTAATGATTTTAATTATATATTATGTTGGAAGAAACATAATTTGTTGAGGAAAATAAAAACATTGTCATCGTTGTAACCAGCTACGTATATATTTTTAATTCGGCTTACGTTTATTTTTTATATATAAAAGAAGATGTCTTGAATCACAGACTACAGGTGTTAGAAACGCAGAAAAAACATAAGAGAATGTAGGGAAATGGAAACTAAGGACCATATTATGTAACCTTATTTATTTTTTATAGATCAATTGTTAAATAAGATATAACATCTTCTATTTAGGTAGTACGTATTTTAAGTATTCTTGACAAAGAACAAGATTCTATACGGGTTTGTAATAAAATAAATTAAAAGCTGCATTTTATGTACAGTTAAAAATATTTCATTAATATGCATGTAATACTCCACTGAAGATAAGATTCGACATAGAATTTTATTAAACGTTTAGCAATCACACATACCTAGTATATTCAGTCGATAAAGTAAAACACTTGCATTGGCAGAGAATGACGCTTGCATTACATGCATCAGTATATCAAAGGAGATTCAGATTGAATACATTACACTTGCGCAATGCAGTAGAATCTAGACAAAACTAATTTCACAAATTCAAAGACCAGTAAGTTCAAAGGAAATGGTGTTAATAACAGCATCCTTATAAGGATTCAGTGGTTACAAGGCAATACAAAGGTCGACAAATTTAATTTTTTTTTTTAAATAATCCCTATCCGCTTTGTCAAAAAAGGAAATAACATTTTATATTGTTCTCTTTGAATAGTGATAGTAATTCAATTTTGAATAATAAAGCTATAATTATTTAAAACACTACATGACATGTTTCATAGTATCGTTTTTAGTTTAACAATAACACCGTAAAATAAAATGAAAATTGTATGTGTAAATCAAAAGCTTCTTCAGTTGTCGCTCTATGTTTAAGCAATGCTTAATTTAATTGATACATAAAACCCTGGTTATAATAGGTAGGTATACGTTTTAAATAAGAAGGGTATTGAATTTATACTAAAAAAAGTAAGAGGAAAGATTGGAAATAATACTTTGTAAGCTTGAAAGTTTTTTGTTATGAAGAAGTAGAAGAAACAGATGATACAACATATGAGGGGATAAGAATTATCCCGTTCACGTTGAAATTTAGTTTACATAGTTCACGCAAGCTATAGGTAACTAGTCACCCGTTCGGGGCTTCGCTCGCTCGGTCGATGTTCTCGAATTTACTCTAATATAATATGCATGTATTGTACAGATTTTCTGGGCGGTAAGTACTCGCGCGCAAAAATTTGTGTGCCCAATCTAGAATATTTTGTAACAAAACAAAAACTAACAAGGGGACGCAATCTATTTAAAAACTTAAAGTAGATAACAGGTTTTTTTTAGAAGAACATTTTTTTCAATATTAGTCACAATGTAGGTAACATTTCTGTTTTTTTTAATACAAAACCAACGTTTTTGTTAATTTTCCTATTAAGACGTCATACATATGTCATATAGATGTCGACTTCGTGGACTCACTGAGTACCGGGCCCACCCTGGAAAGTGTCTCTAGTTACACCAATATTACCTACCTGCCGATAGTTACAAAAAAAATCGTAGCAATGTTCAAAGAATTATTTTAATGTTTTTATTTCAACACTAAATGATTAATCTGTTGTGTAGTGTGTAGAGCATGTTTGTAGATTTCAAACTAAAAGTTAAAACATACTATAATGTTCATTCTTTAAATAGTGTCGTCAACTATGTGCCAAAAAATTATAATAAAACTCTAGCTGTAATACAATAAAACAAAGGAAGAGTAGATATTATACTCTACCCTAATGCATAATCTATTTATTGCGAGTTGAAAGGGGCCGGGTGCCTTCAATATTCAATTAAGATAATGTGAAATAGCACTCAATATACTTTTATATTTAATTTTGGCTACAGAAAAGTATTACTGGAAATATAAGTTACAAATTGCATTTATGACAAAAATGGTAGTCTTTCTTGCTACAATATATCAATATAAATTCTGGTCTTATAACATATTTCAGTTAAAAGAGATTGTTCTAAAACTAGGTTACAAGCAAGTAATAGCTATAGTCTGCCGGCGTACGGAGCGCGTCGCGCCGCGTTATGTAACTCTAGCAGTCCTGTCTAATCGATACGGCACCAGCCTCAAGTCGAGCTAAATGGAAAAAGCTCGCGTTGGATATCCTAGCCTATCTGTGCCGATTTATATAACAATACAAGCTTACGGAATATATATTATATGGAAGTTATACAGCTTTAGAGTATCTCATTATGCTAGCTAGCTTGTGTGAGATAAGTTTTATACTCAAAAAAATCATTCTATTCTATTAGATCGATTAATTTATCAATGTCTTTATAATTGAAATTATTTAACCGAATTAATCACGTATACGGTATATCTATAGTTAGTATTCGAAAATACACTTTTAGATATCCGATGCTTCGAACACACAGTCCATGGTCACATGTAGATTCAATCATATTATCAATATCTCACAAGACCTACCAGTAGAAAAATGGTAGTAAAAGTAGAGACATTAGGATAATATAACTACCACTAACGGTTATACTGATAAAATATATGATTGATCATTCCTATAGTAAAATCTATGCTTTTAAATTAATGAAATATTTTAAGATTACCGACATTTCAAAAAGTATCTTTATTAACGTAGTCATAAAAATTAAAAATAAATATTAAGTGTTTGTAGCATTACGCTTTATAGCGTACAGCAGGCAGACATGGAGAGCCCAATGCCAAGACACGCTTTTCTCTACTTTCTGCCGGAATTAGAAACATTGCGTGTTGAAACACAAGTGGCATAGCTCACGCCTGGTATGCCAGCGCAGGAAAATGTAAATAATTCGTTTGCCCAATTGGGGATTGAACATACAACTATCGCATTTACAGTAAGTTAAAAAAGCCTACAAAAATAAAAATAGTAAAAATATTTTAATTGTGGTATATTTCGACGACATAGACTGGAGGTAGAAGTAATAAAGTTAGGTACCAACTTAACGATTATGTAGGCCATTCACGGAAACTATTTTTCTGTATATTATATGTCGATATGTCAAGATTTCCTTTTAATTTATCTAAAAGTTTTTTTTTGATTGACGTTTTACCTTGTACATGTATGTGATAGGCATTTCGATGTTTTGGACTCACTTGGGAACAGTCCCCCTGGAAAATGTTTCTAGTTACGCCAATGTTCCTTGGGGAGGGTAAGAGGAGCACTAAGAGAGGATTTCCCGAAATTCCAATATAAAAACATATGCCCCCGTGGCGCAGTATGACAGTTTTTGACTATACACGCGACGGTTGTGGGTTCAAACCTAATTTATCAGCTCTGGTAGACATAGTACAGTAATAAGTTCCGCCATTCAACACGCAATGTCTAAAATTTGGACGAAAAGCGTGAAGCAAAAAGATTACTATAATTAAAATTATTGAATGATTTCCTTAAATAAGAATATACTATAATAATACATTATATAATAGTACTACACCAGTTTCCTAGGATTTGAATTCAAAGCATTGATCATAAGTACTAATCAATCACATTAATATTTTAGGATATGTGTAAATACTTATCTTCGTATTATAAATTTTCTATATAAAATTTTTTTATTTATTTTTATAACAATAATAAGAAATACAATTCAAAACACTAACAAATGATTCTATAAATGTATTTTATACGATAGCACCGCGCCCACCTCCCACTAAATTAATCAGGATAGTGAGTTGACCTTCTACGTTTAATTGGTTCCGCTTCTCTAATACATAGGGCTAAAGCTAAGCGAAATAACAAACCTAATGTACTATAAATTATAAGTAAGAAGTAATTTGGCTAATTAGTTTACATTAAATAAAATTATAGAAGTACTGGCTATAGATTTTTTTTAAAAATTAAATTTTTAGTCTCAATGAACTTGTCTCATAAATATATTATTCAGTAATGCCAGTATAGATATTTATGAATTGCTTTTGCTTATTTTATTATAAATAAAAGAATAATATTATTCGGTAAGTGAAAAAAAATAACTAAAATACATCCAAAATAAAGAATTAAGATATTATCAAATAAGGTAGCTTCAAAATGAATACTACATTAATTTGGCTGTCTAACATATGACGAAACTGACAAACCGTCCGGCATTCGTCGGAGTGCACGATATCATAAAATATAACTGCCCCCTAGCTGGCGCCAGTGCATCTACCCGATGAACATGCGACGGGTTGCCCCGATCGATGGCGACCCCTTTACCGACCAATGCACCGAGCTAACTGCCCGGGAAAACCAACTGTGTACTCATTATGTAACAACTCGTACATTAAAATATATACATTTTTGATGCACTAGAAAATGTGCTGTTCGTTGGCAACAGCCGTAAGGCTTTTATTGCTTTGTCAAAGCGCAAAATCAATAAATCAATATATGTAGCACACGTAATGAATATGTTAGACTGAAGAGTCATTTTTAAATAAAAGTTTCTACATAATGAAAAAAATTGTTAAAATATAAACCACGATATAGAAGTCACTGTTTCCTTCATTTATAACACTAATCAACACGTTAGGTACTTATTATAATAGTTTGCTTATAAATGCAATTATACTGAATAATTAAATTATTTAATAGCAATTTATATTCATATTTTGTTGTTATAACGAAGAACTATGATGATTCGTTAACACTTGACACGCAGTATCTCTTAAATAATAAAGGAGTAAAGTAAAGAAAAAATAATCTTATTTAATTATCTATGTCCACCTCACTAAATGTAAGAAATATAAGTAAAAAATTAAGATATAAAGACCACCCAATTAGAATAAGTAAGACATAAGTTCTATACTTATAAACGACGTTACAATACGTTGTTATGACCTTCAATAACATTTATGATTCCTCAAGTTTATCTCCCAGATACATCCCTTGTCATCTGAAAGCATATCTCAGCAAGAACAGCGTACGCAATATTATGTAACCATACAGCTTCAGGGTCCCTGTGGTACTCAAACCGCATTACATAATAATACCTGCGTCTGGCAAGTATAAACCTTTATCTATCTATTGATATCAGCCTTGGTATCGTCTGCTTTAACTTTAATATTATACGAAATTACGAACATTTGGCATGAGACATAATCGATTTTGTCATCAGCGACCCCATTTTTATTGGTTTGGGATTGATTTTATTCAAAATGAGTATATTATGGTAACTATATTTATATTTGGCAGTGGCAGTGGCAGGGTATATACTTCATCTATAGAGATACTTACCAGCAAACATCCTTTTTATGATAATTATATTGAATTATTGGTGAAAATTGCAGCAGGACAACTATTTTTTTATAAACGGCCTAAATTCTAATGAAGACATCTGTATTTTATAAAAAGAAAACCTAAATTGTATATTAAAATTTATTATTACAGTCGACCGGATTCAGTCGCCAGCGGCTACCCACGACAGTTTTATAAGGACACGCTCTCATTCCCGACATCCTACGGGAAGTACCATCACTTGCGTCAGCAAAGAGGGCCTTAGCCTAAGCGAGACGATATGCCTAACTGTCATTATGTATTGTTATTATTGTTATTGTAGGATAACTTTTTTTACTTTTCTTTTATTGTAGAAGCAGTTTTAAGTCTTTAATTTTGTTACTACTTTTGTCCTCCGATTGAACCTTTACTCGTCAAGTGCGGTACACAATATCGATTAGGTAAATCCACACTGTCGTAGAGTACCTCGATGTAGACTATTATAGATTACAACTTATTTTAGCGATGTTAATTTAATAATTATTATTTATATTGCTTACTATTTATCTTATTAGTATACAAAATGTTCGTAGCGTACGTTCCTATAGTATTAAAAAAAGTGTTATTCTTTACTCGCCACAGGCCTCAGGGTTTTTTATAATACAATACGCAAATGGCTGAAATTTTATTCATGTTATCCTATTCATTTTATGTACGTATGTATAGTGGACTATACAATATTGAAATGGGTTGGTAAGGTCACTTTATTCACGTGATACTGATGTGTATGTAGAATCAAGTAATCGTATCTAGTAGAAACTCAATAAATATATATCATCAACAACATCCATCATATTTCATGTAAAATAGTTAATTTACTCATTTAGTACTAAGTCATGTTTTAGTCAGGCCTATTATAAAGAGTTAAGTTTTGCCCTAATATACTATAAAATCTTTATCTTCAAAATATAGAGCACTATTAAAATTTACATTAAGAACGATATGTCCGCAATAAAATGCAACCTACTCGCTCATGTGAGTATTTTTCCTATGTCGACGAAGTAACCTTGGATGAAGATGAACGCGTCTTCGAGCAAGCTCGTGTCCTCTGACACAAATGCGGATGCGGTCAATTGGCGGTGGTCCGTATCGAACTGCGCTAAACACCGTGCAAGGCTGCATATGCGGTTTGTTAAGTTGGTAAAATTATATAAAAAAATAAAAAATAAAAAAAATTAGCTGCAAAAAACCAATTGTTTTTAATAATCCCAAAACTTATAAAAAGTCTGGTGGGAATATGTTTTTGAATGTATTATATTCTCAGATTGAACATTAATAAATTACAATTTAAAGCAGATACTATCATTGTATTAGCTATTTATAAATTATCTTTTAATGTATTCTGTCTAGCTCTGGTGGCATAAATTATTGAATTATTGATTATCTCAAAACTATAACTTTTTTCCCTTTATTATATTTTAAGCGATGAATTACTTTCAAGCAACTCATTTATCAACTTTTAGAATTAAGAGATGAAAGGCATAAAAAAATCTCGTTTTTTTCTATTTAAGTATATGTTTTTACATTTTTTGTAACAATTTCCTTTTTATGACAATTGAAAATTAGATCATCTTATATGCTAATATCTAATTTGATTATTATAGCATATAAAATGAAAATTTTCAAACAAAACTACAAATAATTTAAAAAAAAACAGTGACTATTTCAATTGTGTAAAAATAAGTACAACAAATTAAAAAAAGATGCGGGTCTCCATGAGGGAGCTTTGAGCTCTTTGTGTCCTTATGGGAAAAGTGAAATGGAACAAATATACTAATAAAATAATAAGTTTTAAAAAATTACTTGTCAAAAAATGTTTATTGTATAAGATAATGAACGGCATCCATTTTATAGGTAGTTTTTCTGAGAAATTCTCATGTTATTTAATATTTTAAAGAAAAATATTGTGTTATATTGTCTCTTTGTTTCTTGTTATTGTTTTCTATTACAATAATAATATCTTACATAACATGCATTTCTTATAAGATACCATTATAATTCTATTACAATACGGTCCAAAATATTAAATGATAATATAGTTTTTACTTTTAGTTTGTATCAAATTTCTATAAGTAATGGCCAGTAATGGAATATTTTATAGTATTTATAATACATAATAGCTTACAAAATAAATAAATTCTCTAAATAAGTTCAAAATTATATACAAATGAAATAAATTTTAAGCATTATTTTCATATTTAAAGTTAAACTTATATGCTATGAACTTCTACCATTAATTTTAAAGTAATTGATTTTCTTAGATGAAAATAATGTAAGAATATCAACAAATACCTTAACACAACATATATTTCTCATAAGAACTCTCAATGTATCATGTTTATTCAGTATATGAATAAAAAGCCGCAAAAATATTGGAAAACAGTAACGTATATGTTGGGCGTGGTCTTAATCGATTTTACCAGGCTGTGTAATTTTTTTACGTATTTATTTAATACAAGTTCCAGCTAAATTCTATTATCAGTCATTTAAACGAGCGAAATAACTAAGGGTCAATGAGAATCTAAATTTATAGTACTTACATCAAGAGATTCCTTGGACGCCATCTTCACGCACAAGCAAATTTGACGTTTAAATTGTTGTTGACGTTTATCAAATATTTTGCAGGATCAATAGGATAAGATGTTCGGATACCGTTCAAATCGTTTGTACTCTATAAATATTTTAAATTTTTGTGAAATACTTATAAATTTATAATAAATATCGATAATACGTCTTGTATTATGTGATATATTTTTTATAAATTTTTTTCTCTACTTCTGATATACATTATTACACATTCAGTAATTGTCAATTATTAATAATCAAAACAAATTTGACATAAGCGTTCAACGAAAGAAAAATATCTGGACGTGAAAGGTTGATAGAAAATATAGTAATGTGTATTAAATTACGATATGGTAGTGATAAAATAAATTAAGTATTATCAAATTTTATCTATAGTATTGTGACGTTTTGTTAACTAAAGATTAATTGTTATAGTAAATGGCTAACTAACAACCTGGACCAGACTAACCGGAACCAAGAAAATTTTAATAAAAAGTTATAAAGAAATATATATTATTTTATAGTAACCATTATTTTTTATCACCATGATGTGGCCGATTAATAACTAATTATATTCAATAGTGGGACTAAAGGGCTCTAAGAAAATGAGATTGAGAAGATTATCGGCCTTTTTTTGGGCAACATGCATAATTGCGTTTATATTTATTTTATATGTGGTTACTGATCTTAGCTTTAAACTGCCTAGTATCAAACCTGCTATGGTGGAGCCTGATGATGTAAGTATTAACATCAAGTATTTTTAACCACTTAACATTAACATTATTTCAGACAAAGAACCATTGTATGTCACTACTAGTATCGCTATTATAGGAAACAAAATGTTAACTAAAGAAAATTAATTGCAAAACTTTCGATGATATTCAGTTTCCATTATTTATTACTAATGTTGACTTAACTTTTAAGAATATAGTTGTCTAGTGCTTGCTTTTATTGTAATAGTTACAGATTATACATTTTTAATGATTTTCAGAATAAATGGTCATCTTTTGAATCAAAACTTCGTAATATTGAGAATGAATTGAATCAACATCATGCTGTTGTCGGAGAAATCAAAAGTGCAATGAACCAAATAGTAGAACATTCTGTTGAATTTCATCCTCCTCAGAAGCGACCCAAGTCTGTCTACAAAGAAAATAAGATCAGAGAATTTAAAGTAGTTGGTGACGAACCTCCAAGGATGTTCAAGAAAATGAACATGTCATATTGCCCTATATGGCACAAATCTTCTAAAACTGATGTGCAGGTAACAATCAATATAAATGAGTTTTAGTTAGTACTAATGATAGTTCATGGATAACTTTCAAATATATTTGATGAAAAGTTTCAGGTCAATAATGGTTTTCTAAATCATATTTTTTGAGTTTACTGATTTCAAAGAGTATTTGACATTGTAAATATAAATTTTATATAGATTTTATTATTAGAATTTGAATTTTCTTTTACAAGTATTTTTATTTGTAATGAATTGAAATGATAATTGCTGAGTGATCTTATTTATTCACTAAATAAGTGGAATTTTGAACATTAATACAATATTTTAGATGCTTTCTATGTATGAGAGGATGATGTTTGAGGATGTTGATGGTGGAGTTTGGAAACAAGGCTGGAACATAGAGTATAAAGAAGACCAATGGAGTAGCAAAAACAAATTGAAGGTGTTTATTGTGCCTCATTCTCATAATGATCCAGGTAAATATGATAAATTTAATGAAATAAAATTGACACCTGTTTGTCTTATGAACATGAAATTTAGCAGGTAGGTTCTTTATGGATAAGATATGTTACATAGATTTAAAAATATCCACTTTTTGGACTTGAAAACAAAAGGAGTTAAATTGTATTTTTATTAAACTAAATGTTTCTAAACTTTATACTAATATCGCCTTCATCTCCACAAATAGGATGGATAAAGACCTTTGAAAATTACTACAAGACACAAACAAAAGCAATATTTACAAATATGGTTGAAAAGCTAAAAGAAGGTGCTGGTAGGAAATTTATTTGGGCTGAAATTAGTTATCTTTCACTCTGGTGGACCATGGATGCTACAGAAAAGGAAAAAGCCGCATTCAAAAGGTACATTAGCAAACATATTTATAAAGTTATTTAAATATTTATCCAACACCAAAAAATATGTTAAACAAATTACTCACTTTTTAAACAGAATATATAAAATTGTAACAATAATGTGAAAAACTAAATACACATATGCTATCGAAGGCTTAAAAAAATATATCTTTAGATTATTATTGAATTGATACTTAAAACATATTGTTAAAATCCTCATGTCTTGTATTTATAATTTTTTAGAGTTTAAAAACACTTCACTTCACTTTGTTGTCTGTCAGTGACATCAAAATGACAAAGAAGTACTCATATTTCATTGGAAGTACTCTTACTTTCCATTAAAGGAAAACTTTGAAAATTGGAAACTTATAGGTAAATCTACCTACATAAAAAATCATTTGATACAAAATGATAAAAAAATCATTTGATACAAAAAACGCCTGCAAATTTAAGTTTGTCAACTTTAACAAATAGTACATTCTGTGGATTTTCCTAAAAATATGGAATTGGTAGAGAACTCTCGGTACGCAAGTTTGTCTCGCACTTGACTAAAGAGTAAAATATTTTTTTACAGTTTGCTAAAATCAGGCCAAATTGAAATAGTAACAGGAGGATGGGTTATGAATGATGAAGCTAATTCTCACTGGTTTTCCATAGTTCAACAGCTGACAACAGGACATCAATGGCTTCTAGATAATTTAGATTACATACCAAAAAATGGGTGGGCCATTGATCCTTTTGGTCATTCTAGTACTCAGCCGTATTTACTGAAGCTATCTGGCATTGAAAATTCAGTTATACAAAGAATCCATTACAGAGTAAAGAAGGAACTTGCTAAAAACAGACAATTGGAGTTTAAGTGGAGACAGTTGTGGGGTGAGATTTGCTTTAATATTTTATGAAGTATATAAAAATATATTAAAATTTTATTGAAGATAAATTCATTTAAGGATTAACTTTGTAGCCAACAAAATTACATACTGTTTGCTGAATACAAATTTTGTGAGAACCATTCTATATATGCTGATAATGTGAAAATAAATTTTCTTAAATATTTATTAAATAATAATGACTCCAGAATGGGTTGAATTGAAATTGGAGTACAGAATGTTTTAGTATTACACTATTTTCTTCTACTTACCTAACAAAGTTAACACTAAAATATAATCCAAAGATATATATCACCTAATACATAATTTACTAGGTCTTTAAAATAAATACTATAAATACAGAGAAATAATTTAATTTAAGATAACAACAATGAGCTTCATAAATTATATTTTATATAACAATAATAATTTACTTAACATAAGAAGACAATGGATAGCTAATTTACATACTTAGTTGCATCGATAATACTTTAAGTGCATCAAATATGTACTTGAACTTAATAGTTTTCGAGTAATATTAATAAATCTGATATTTTATATTTATTTTAATAAAACAATTTATAATTAACGTTTAACGTTATTTGTAATATACGAAACGAGGTAGGTATAAAGTTCGCAATATCATTTGCGTGGACTATAAAATGTAAATTTTTCTCGTATCCTTAGAAATTTCTGGAAATAGTCTCTTAGTGTTCTTGCTCTTGTAATTGAGACTGGGTTCGTCTGTCAGTCACTCAGTAACAGAAGAGTTATATATATATATATATATATATATATATATATATATATATATATATATATATATATATATATATATATATATATATATATATATATATCTATATATATATATATATATATATATATATATATATATATATATTAAGTGGAGACAGTTGTGGGGTGAGATTTGCTTTAATATTTTATGAAGTATATAAAAATATATTAAAATTTTATTGAAGATAAATTCATTTAAGGATTAACTTTGTAGCCAACAAAAGTTACATACTGTTTGCTGAATACAAATTTTGTGAGAACCATTCTATATATGTGAAAATAAATTTTCTTAAATATTTATTAAATAATAATGACTCCAGAATGGGTTGAATTGAAATTGGAGTACAGAATGTTTTAGTATTACACTATTTTCTTCTACTTACCTAACAAAGTTAACACTAAAATATAATCCAAAGATATATATCACCTAATACATAATTTACTAGGTCTTTAAAATAAATACTATAAATACAGAGAAATAATTTAATTTAAGATAACAACAATGAGCTTCATAAATTATATTTTATATAACAATAATAATTTACTTAACATAAGAAGATATATATATATATATATATATATATATATAGATATATATATATATATATATATATATATATATATATATATATATATATATATATATATATATATATATATATATATATATATATATATATATATATATATATATATATATATATATATATATATATATATATATATATATATATATATATATATATATATATATATATATATATATATATATATATATATATATATATATATATATATATATATATATATATATATATATATATATATATATATATATATATATATATATATCGGACGCAATTTTAGTGGCGTTGCATGCTAGCTATCTTGCGATGTGTTTAAGAAAATATTTGGTGAATTTTATAGATGGTGTTGGACACACCGATATGTTCACACATATGATGCCTTTCTATTCGTACGACGTTCCTCATACTTGCGGACCGGATCCAAAGGTATTACATTATTTATTTATTTTTTTAAACTTCACGCTGTATCCCACATACAGGAGGGTAGGCAGAGGGAACCTTGCGTTCAACCTAACCTAGGGAACGTTCCTTTCCCCTTTTCGAGACATTGCGTGTTGGGTGGGGGAACTCAACGCCACGCCTTGACTTGTTACCAGACCGAAGAAAATAATTATAATTCATTCTAGCCAACTCGAATCGCATCCCACAACCGCCACGCTTACAATTATTCATATATTTCAATATTTATAGTAACAAAACGTATTGCACATAAGATTTATTCGTCTTAAGAGTATTTTTATTATTTGGTAATATACACTAAAATTTTCTAACATCTAATCTCTAACATCTAGCTTAGTATTTAAAGAAAAAAGTTTGTCTCTAAAAAGAAAAAAAATGTTTCTCTTAAATTCAAATATGACAATTACGATAAAAGGATATATGTATTTGGTATTTTTTGTAGATCTGTTGCCAATTTGATTTCAAACGACTGCCGGGCAACGGAGTTACGTGCCCGTGGGGTATTCCACCCAGAAAAATATTTCAAAAAAATGTAGATGAAAGGTAAAGTGAATGAATTTATGAAGTATACTATATATGGTCAAAGATAGTCTATAAATGGCCACAACTTCGTTAACGTGGACTTTATGAATATTGACACCCGACTTCTTTTTTTCATATAGTTTAGGTGGATATTATGATTCTTAATGAAATGAAATCCAAGATCTAGGACTTGAATTTTCATAATTCAAAGAAAAATGCTCATTATGCATCGACAACTTTTACTAAAGAGACATTTTCTTATTTCCTATAGTTTAGCTTAACTATTATGGGTCTACATCAAATGTTCTAGATCTTTGATTTTTATATCTTAATCGAAAATGCTTATTATGTTAAATATTTTTTTGCAGTTATCGCTACATTACATTGTCCTATAGTTTAGTTGGACTACTATGGTTCTACATAAAGTGAGCCAATTTTCAAAATTAATTATAGCCCAGGTCTTGCCCAGACCTTACAGCTATACAATAAAAAGCGTTTTATTCAATTCCGTCTAGTAGATCCTAATATATGCGTGTACAAACAGACAAACCGACAAATAGATGGACAAAAATCATAAATCCATAGTCTAATTGTCATTTTACATACCCTACATTACTATTTTTTCGTGATTTAATGTACAAACAATATTTTTACTGTTTTATTATAGTATAGATATGAATGCAGCTAATGGCTATTCATTGTAATTAATGATGTCAAACACATTAATTAATTCCACAACAGATCCTTGATGATACTGGACCAGTGGCGTAAGAAAGCCCAGCTGTACCGCAGCAACGTGGTCCTCGTGCCGCTCGGCGACGACTTCCGGTACGACCGCGCTAATGAGTGGGACAACCAGTATCAGAACTATGAGATGATCATCGATTACATTAATAGCAATGACGGATGGAATGCCGAGGTGAGATTCTTAACAAGTGTACATACTGTATATCCACATAAATCCAATATAGTATGTAGCTGAAAAAGTTATAGTATGGGAATTGGTAATATGTATGGGATTGACATAAGTAAGGTTATCTGAATTTAGTTCTTCTTGATTTTCTATCTTACATTAGTTAGTTAGTTATATCTCGAAGGAATGCACCATTACATTGTATATAAAAGGAATAATCTATTGCTTACATTTTAAGAAACATTTTAAGAACATTTTAAGAAGCTAAATAAAAAATTGCGGATGTGTGAAGTAGTAGTATGCAATAATATTAATATTCTGATTACATTTAGGTTCAATTTGGGACACTGCAAGACTATTTCAAAGCGCTACACGAGGAAACCAAGCTGTCAGACTTTCCGGTACTGTCGGGCGACTTCTTCACATATGCGGATAGGAACCAGCACTACTGGAGCGGGTACTACACCTCGAGGCCGTTCTACAAGAGCATGGACAGAGTACTTTTGGGATATTTGAGGTAAGTGGAAGTATATATATATATATATATATATATATATATATATATATATATATATATATATATATATATATATATATATATATATATATATATATATATATATATATATATATATATATATATATGTATATATATATGTATATATATATATATATATATATATATATATATATATATATATATATATATATATATATATATATATATATATATATATATATATATATATATATATATATGTATATATATATATATATATATATATATATATATATATATATATATATATATATATATATATATATATATATATATATATATATATATATATATACTTTTTTTCTTATTAATTTGATTGCAGTACACTCTCACTAAACATATCATATATGTTATTTGTATTTATATTACAAGCAAAGTATCACACCTTAGCCCATTACTTCTTTTATATTTGTCAATGATTTGTGTAACGATATTAAAACAAATTTAATACTTTTGCATCAAACATCCTTGAATACTGAAGTGCAATATGGAACCCTAGCTATTTTTTGTTGTGAGGTTAATGTTGTTAGCCCTATTGGCCTTGACAGCGAAACCGGTTGGGGAGGGAAGAGGGTACTCTGTCCCTGAGAAGTAGCAAGCACTATCGTTTCTGCTTGAGGGCAAACGTTCCGTCCCCTGCTGGACACGAGCCTCGGCTTGCGGCCGACGAGTGGACTGGAGGAACCTTAGCTAAACCTTAGAAAAAATTTATGACAGTAGAATAGAAAAAAATATTTTATATCACATTTCGTATATAGACAAGAAATGCTTTGAATTAAATTCTTATGTGAAACGTTTAAATATTACAAAGTGTCTTTTTCTAAGTGTAGAATAATATCTGATATAATTTTCCTGTACAAGCTAATTTATAGTCTTGATTCTCTGGATCTCTTGCATCGTCTGATTTTTTTATTACGCGTTATAGCATTTGTTTGCATAACGAGAAATAATTTTGTCTTCCCTGCAATAAAACCAGTTAAAATTAAATTTTATTTTCGTGGAGCTCAAGATCTACTTGAGAGCGACTAAGAGTGAATGTGCGTCCACATTCAGGGCGGCCGAGATCATCACGGGCCAGGCGGTGTCCTCGCAGTCGGTGAGCCACATCGCGGCGCTGCAGCTGCGCGACCGCGTGGAGGCGGCGCGGCGCGCGCTGGCGCTGTTCCAGCACCACGACGGCGTCACCGGCACCGCGCGCGACGACGTGCACGACGACTACGCCGAGAGGTCAATATATACAAATATAGGCGATAACTGTTGATCTTCCTCTGTAAGTAACTAAGCTGATGTTATTCGACACGTTCAATTGCAGAATGCTCAACGCAATCAAAAACAGCCAGTCGACGATTCAACAGGCTGCATATTACCTCCTGAAGCAGCCTACGATCCAGGACCAGACGCAGGAGGACGTGTACTTCGACGTGGACGACATCTGGCGCAAGCACGACGAGATACCCGCCAGGATCACGATCACTTTAGATGTCATGTCGCCGTCGAGGCGGATAGTCTTGTACAATGCCTTGACGTTTAACAGATATGAAATTTTAACTGTTCACGTTTCGACGCCGCATGTTGAGGTAATTTTGTAATAAGAATTATATTCAAAAAGAGAGTTATATTTAAAGGGCATTAGAGAAATAATTTGAACTATCACTCTATATTATTAATATGACAATTTAAATACTATTAAACATTAGTGGGTAAGATTTGTTTTCCTTACACGCATTTTGGTTGATAAGTATGCAGAAACTGCTAACTCGTATGAGTATTCCATATTACAGAAAAGTAGAGATATTACTGATATCACGGAGAATCCATTTCGTAATTTACCCAACCAGCTCAGACATACCAACCATATCATACATATTTAAAACATTTCTTCAAATTATAGCGTTCCGTCAGATCCTTATTGTTAACTGTCAAATGTGTGATATTTTAGTATTAAATAATATGATTTCCAGGTGTTCGACCCAGACGGCAATCCCATAATGGCTCAGATTTCTCCTGTGGTAAGTGGCGAGAAGCGTCTAGGCTTCGCCGCCAACAAGTTCCAGCTGTCGTTCCCCGTCA
The DNA here is from genome assembly GCA_037127375.1 of Dione juno. Taxonomy (NCBI): domain Eukaryota; kingdom Metazoa; phylum Arthropoda; class Insecta; order Lepidoptera; family Nymphalidae; genus Dione; species Dione juno. Next base: position 4,189,932 of record JAXRJS010000067.1, read on the forward strand.
CCGTAGAGACTCTCGCCATCACCATATACACCGTGTCGCTGCGAGACAGCATGTCTATTAATAAGTGAGTTTTTTTCTGTTTTATTTTATTTCCTTTATTCTAATATATTTTAAAATAACCTACAATTTTTGGGTAATACTAAAATCTGATAAATGTAATGTTTGATTTGTTTGTCGAAGTCGTGTCGTACTTCGGAAGTGTACACACTAACTGTACTGTCGATGGTTGACATTTCAATCCCACTCGACTCCTAAAATAAATTATACTGCAATGTGAATCCATTTCACACTTAAATGAATTAAAGATCAGGATGGCTTGTACACCAATTATAAGTAATGTATAGAATATATCCTAAAGTTTCTAATAATCGAAATGTTTTATTACCACGTAGTGTCTGAACCAACAGTATGCTTACTCGCCAGATACACGTCATACTCCCGCATACGCATCTACAACGCGGACTACTGGTCCATCGACTTGCCGAAGGTGTTCGAGCTCCAGCAGATCGCGGCGCGCCTCACCGATGACGTCACGCTGCAAGCGGGCAACGCTACACGCGTGCTGGCCTCCAGCGCTGGATTGCTGAAAGCGTTGGTTGCGCCCGATGGGAAGACTACTCCTGTGCATATGGATTTTGTTCAGTGAGTCCTTTTTCCTGCCTTAGTATTCGAATTTTAACAGAGCGTGGCTCGCCTGACGTCACGCTGAAATTGTATTATATTATGTTGAAACAGATACGATACACAAAAAGCTCAAGACAACAACAGTGGGGCGTACCTGTTCATCCCGGACGGGCCCGCCACGCCCTTCAAGACCGACCCCTTCCCCGAAATGGTCATTCTAGAAGGACCCTTCAAAGCCACTTTGTACTCGGGACTGATCGGGAGTAAGACTGCGGAGATTGTGCTAGCGGTAAATATTTTTTTTCCTTTATATTACATATAGTAAATATATAAGAGTTTGCTTACCACTTTGCCACGTACACGTGGAAGATATATTAAAAACTACTATTATCGGGGGCTTTTATAAATGTAATAGAACCCAAAACAATGATTTTTAAATTTTTTGTCTGTTTTTTACTATTAACGTTCTGTACTTTTGCTGCATATAAACTATGTGTGTCAAATTTCACACTCCTCCGTCCGCGCAATTTTTGTAAAAAGAGTTTTTTGCTTCACGTATTAATATATAGATTTCCCTCCCCAATAAAAGGAAGTACGGAGTTCAGTGCCGCCAGTAAACACGAAATGTATCGTATTATGTATAATTTTAAACATAAACACATAAGAAAAGTTCATAATATTTTTTAAATTTAAATTGACACTTATTTAGTATTGAAATAGATATTATATATTCATATAATTTATTATTATTAATAGAGAATATAAAAAAAAAGTATTATCAACTTGATTAATTTCCAGATGTCAGTATACAACAATCCGACTCTACCGCACACGGAGGTGGAAATAAGCAACACTCTACAAATAGACCCACAAGTCGATGATATAGAATTAGCGATGAGGTTCTCTACTGGAATCAAGAATGGAGATGTCTTTTATACAGATGTTAATGGAATGCAGGTGATTTTTTTATTATGATAAGGAAAATGAGAACCGTTGTGACACAGAGGCTTCGATTCCCATGAAGGGAGATTGAATTATTTTCATTTTCCTCGTTCTGGTAACAAGGCAAAAGTGAGTTCCGCGACGCAACACGCAATGCCTCGAAAGTCGAAAAGTGGGGAACAAGGGTGTGTTGACACTGGGTCCCCTCTGGCTACCCGGCTATGTTTGGGATATAGCGTTATCTTTCGTATAAAAATTGCTTATCGGCGTGAAACTTTGGTAAAGGGAATTTTAACTTAGTGGTATTTTTTTATAATTTTTTGCCCCAATATAAGTTTAAAATAATATATATAATCTTCAAAAGAACAATGAATTCCGTCGCAGATGATCAAACGGCGCCGCTTCGACAAGCTCCCGCTGCAGGCCAACTACTACCCGCTGCCGGCCGCCGCCTACCTGCAGGACGCGGCCGCGCGCCTGTCCGTGCTCACGCGCGCGCCGCTGGGCGTGGCGGCGCTGCGGCCGGGGCAGATAGAGGTAGCTAGGTGTCTTGCACTAGATTCTCTGCGTCAATCTAAAAAGAAAACCACAACTATTTAATTGTCTTTATAGAATCGAGATAAACTGCACTTATAGACTGCAGTCATACTCTGCATATAAATAAACATAATATTAAAATTTAGAAACATTAACAAGAAAATGAATAAGAACTTTAATTTCCAGATAATGCAAGATCGTCGTCTGAGTAGAGACGACAACCGAGGACTCAACCAAGGCATCCTACAGAACCCGCGCGTGAGACATACCTTCAGACTGATCGTGGAGCACGCTAATCATCCTTGTGCGGTAATTACTTACGCGTCCTAAAAGCTTAATATTTAGTTAAAGTTGGTAATAATATGTACATATTGTAAATTTTTTATAAAAAAAGTAATTTTTAATTTAAAAAATTTAATTATTTTAAAAAAGTATTTCGTTTTTAAAATTAATATCGGATAATAAATTTCATTTTATATATAGTTAGCTTTGCGTGCCGCATCAACCCTGTGTCAAATAAAAATAACTAAGTATTATGTCACTGTCATGTCATTCTATGAGTCAGGAAACTAACTTTAACTGCCGCTATCAATAATATTTTTTTGTGAGTGTAAATCTGGATTCCAGATTTCTCAGAACTTTGATGGAGGCATACAGGGAAAAAGAAGAGCTCTAAATGTGGCTGAAGAAGCCTGCAGAAGGCCTTTGACTGTGTGCCTCGGCGGTGTATCTGGTGGGCACTGCGATCCAAAGAGATTATTAAAACCGTGTACATGATACTATATACCGTCACGGCTCACATCCAGGATCAGCCTCCATATCTGATGATGTATGCCAATGACATAGCACTCATTGAGGAGAGCCGACTGACGCTGGAGCTTAAAGTGAACGTCTGAAGGCTGGAGCTTAAAGTGAACGTCACGTGTTGAAGACCGAGTACATGGCTTGCAGGAGCCCAGACTCGAGTATTATGCATATAAGTCTTAAATAAGCCGTTAAGTCGGAAGCGTTTAGGTACTTTGGATCCATTATGCACGTGCTGAAGTGGATGACCGCATACGTAAGACGTTCATTCAAGATAATGTTGAAGTTCGTAACGTAGCGAAAAAACACCAAGAGCGTCGCTTGAGATGGTATGGTCTAGGAACTATATCGAAAAAAGTGCCTTGATATATCTGTCCGTGGAAGCTCAAGGAAACGATGGATGGATGTCGTGATGCAAGAAATGAGAGTCAATGGACTAACTACTGAGGATGCTCAATATCGTGCAAAGTGGAGTAGGTTATTTCGGAAAGCAGACCGTAGCAAGTAAGCATGGATAATGGTAGTAGAAGAAGAAGTGTCTTAACACACCAGCTCCCTCGACCTACCCTCCTGTAGCTGTGCTGTACCCTGTAAAACAACGTGTATTTATTCCACAGACGTACACCGACGACTCGCAAGCAGAAGGCGGCGGACAGCTCTCGTTGGGCGCGCACGTGTCGCAGCAGATGATGCTGCAGCCCCTCGTCGTGATGCACTACACCGCCAACGAGAACTTCCCGCGGCCGTTTTACTCGCGCTCTTTAGTCAGTGCGCCCGACCTGTTGCTGGTCGCCTTCCGATCTCACGTCACTGGCAAGGTGAGTGCACACATACAGTTGATGTAGTTGATATAATTTATTATATAAAGTTAAATTTACTATGGATTTACACATATTGAATATAAATTTTACATATAAAAAGTGTGTGTGTGTGTGTGTGTGTGTGTGTGTGTGTGTGTGTGTGTGTGTGTGTGTGTGTGTGTGTGTGTGTGTGTGTGTGTGTGTGTGTGTGTGTGTGTGTGTGTGTGTGTGTGTGTGTGTGTGTGTGTGTGTGTGTGTGTGTGTGTGTGTGTGCCTGCCCTTCATTCAAAGTTTACAAAAAGGTTTTCAGTTTGATCATAATCCAATGAGAGTAAACAGTCCGTCACAATTAATTTTGCTTCCCTTTTTGTTAGCGAATAAATTTTTAAGTGTTGATTTACGATATTGTACAAGCGTCCACTCTGGTAACTGTAAAGTCTATTTATTGTTCCGGTTTGAGCTCTTTTTGTATGGCAAATAATATGATTTCACCTCCTTAGAGCATTTTTATGCTGGGGATTATAAGGAAGCAAACACACAGACGAGTGATAATTCTATTAGTGGGAGGGAATTTTAAGATTTAGGATATATCTTTTTTACCAGTTAAATTTATATAGTTGTATAGTTTTCGTCGAAAGCTGCGAAGCTTTATTTATTTATATATTTTTTTTAGAAACGTACAAATACTGAGTTAATTAAAAAACTTTCAATTGAAAGAATATAGTAGCTAAATGTAGATAAATGCAACAAACATTTTCAAGAATAATTAGCTCTGTAGTTCTTTTTCATAAAACAAACTTATCAATTTACTCATTTTTTTAATCTATAATATAAATAAAGCAAAACTAAAAAGTTTTCAGCACTTGAATTAGTCTCTACTATTTACGCAATTCATAATATTTCCAGACCAAGGACGGCGCGCTGCTGCACGGCATGGGCGTGTCGCTGGCGCGCGCGCACTTCGACACGTGCTTCGGGGACAAGGCCGTGCCCGTCTGGTACTCGCTGGTGGAGGGGCGGGTGAGGCTCACTTGTTCTTGTATATATGTCCTATATAAATGGTCGTTGAGCTCTGAGTTCGAACTGGGTTCTCTGCTATGTGCAAGATAAAGGGATGTTACACTAACTAAAGCAGTCATAGTACAAAGCTCGTGAAGGGAGACTTGAAAACATTTTTAAAGATAAATCTATACTCATATAATATAGAAAGAAATACAAAGTAATTATAATTAATTTGTATTTTTATATCTATAAATTATTATCGGTTCTAAATCGATGTTATTTTAAAAATGAGGTAGCATATAAATAATGTAACTATTTAAGAGAAAAAAAAATGGGGTTGTTACAATTCTAGAAAATAACATTAAACACAGTAGCCTCGCATAATAATATACATTAAAAGAAACAAACAAGTGTTATAGTATGTACTATATAATATTTATCCGCAGCTCGCCCTCTCCGACATGATCGACGTGAAGGAAGGCCAAACGTTCCAGAGCTCCTTGACATTCTCGCACGTGCACTCGCAGGGCTCCAACCTCGTCGCGCTCTGTCCCCTGGAGATACGCTCCTTATTCATTAATCATACACTGAAACATACATAAACAATAATGTTTTATATTAGTATTCCTGATATTTAAAAATATCCTATATTTTTTATTGTATGGCGTCAAGTTGGAGTGTGTATTGAAAATGTTGCATTATGTATTCGTGGATAATGTAGGTGTTTTCTAATAATAGCCCCCGGTGTATTAATGTGTAGGGTGACATTCGTCTGTTAGTGGTAAATGTAACGCAGGTACTTATTTAATATTGTCTTTACATTTGTAATTGTATATGTATGTATCTTATCTATTTCTTTGCAAGTTGATGACATTTAGCTTATTATAATTACGCTGTGAATTTTTAGATAATTTGTTTAAGATATTTTAAATACGTCCAAGTTTATTTTTGTTTTATTTTGATTATAAATATTTCTTAAATGCTACACTATTATTAAATGAACTAGAACTTTAATCCAAGGCAACTTGTAGGTTATAGAAGTAAGCAGATTAACCATAATATTGTGGATTTACAAATATTTAATCGATTAGATGTCATTGTATCCAGTAAATGTAATTCATAATTAATATTAGCGCACAATTAAGTAATTCATGTGAACACATGCTTGCAGCTGGCACGCGAGCACGATATATACTGTTAATTATCACCCAACTAATAATTTGTTTGTCCGTAGCTCCTGCAAAGTGGCGAGTCCATTGCGTGCTAGCTACAAAACATTCCAACAGTAAACATGTTATTGATTTGTTGTATGTTACAATGTTTAAATGCGTCAATCTTATTGTTTATAACATACTTTAGAATTTAATAGTTCGTATTTAGTTTCTGGCATGCGAGCTGGGAACATATGTAATGCACGACATAAACATGACATTGGTACTTTTGAAGTTAGAATTTCAAAACTAATTGTATCACTTTATTAAAATATTCGGTAATTTAACCTCCTCTCTTAATATGACTAATCGCATTTAGTGGGACTTAGAAGATAATTTCAATTAACATATTTAAAACGACCATACACATTTTTTTTGTTCACCGACACTTTATTACAGTAAATAAATTTAAAACTGATCTCATGATTATTATTTATACGATGCAAAGATAGTTTTTGTGACGCGATTTTGTACATTTAATTATATTATTAAAACGCACGGACGGGAAAAAAGACTTTTGAGTATATAATATTTAGATGTGAATTATTAATTTCAAGGTTTTTTTTTATGTAAAGTTTTAATTTATGTATCGTCATAATAACATGTGAAATTATCATTTTAACTTTATTACATTGTGTACATATTACATACAAAATACTGTGAACTTTCAATTTTTAAATATTTACTTTGTAAATATAAACAGTTTGAACTGTAAAGAGTTAGTTTTATTTTTTACCATTACCAGCTTTTTAAAATAATTTCTCTTTTTGTGGTACCTTTAATAATATAGTGAAACTTTTATTAAAGTTAATTTAAGTGTTCTTTTTAACAAATAATAGAGGCTTTTCATTTGTCCTGTTTCCCAAAGAGATCATTTTCAAATAGTCAGCTTTCTCTTAGGGATCATGTTAATTTATTGAGATAAAACTAAAAATACATAAAATATAAAGAAATAAATATAGGTAGTTGTATTTTTTATTAGCTTGAAATGCTTAGTAGAGATATTTCAGTGGCAGCTTTATTGCAGTTATTAGTGGGAGAAACTTTCTTACTTTATCGAGGGTTAATTAATTGACGTGGTTTCTTATGATATTATAGTTAATTTAGTCGAACACACTAATCATAGGCTTTTCTAATATCAGGATTGTAAAATTATTTTATAATGAATATTCCATTTATTACTTAATTATATTACATCGTGTAAATCCTGGCGAATGTGGGACTCGTCGGTATAGTATAGTCGTGTCCCAACATGGGTAGTGTTACCACTTAAAACCAAGCGGAAGCTCATCATCATCATCATCATTGGCTATACAGCCCTTTATGGGTCCGAGCCTCCAAAACTGCTCTGTTCCAGCCCTCCTTATCTTGAGCCACACTCTTCCAATTGTTTAGACCAAGGGTCTTAAGGTCTTTGGTTACTCCATCTGAGTTTGGGTCTTCCAATTCTACGCTTGCCATCTGGAATGGAGTCGAGCATTCGCTTCGGTACTCTGCTACTTTCCATGCGTTGCATGTGACCAAGTCAGAACAATCTGTTCGTTTTAATGAACTGTATCACGTTAGCGTTAGAAAACAAGTTGTATATTTCGTAGTTATAAAGTTTCCGCCATTCGCCGTCTTCACACACGGGTCCGAATATTCGCCTCAGGATCTTACGTTCAATAATGAGCAGGGCGTTTTCATCTTTTTTACTTAGCACCCATTTTTCCGAACCATACATCAATACCGGGCGTATTAGGGCCTTGTAAAGTGTGAGTTTAGTGCTCTTGCGCAGAAAGCGAGATCTCATGTGCTTGATTAGTCCAAAATAACATCTATTGGCCAGAATAATCCGTCTGCTTATTTCAGTGCTCGGATCATTGTTGCTGGTAATCATTGATCCTAGGTAAATAAACTTTTCAAATTTAGACTGCCCTATGGCGATGGGTTCTGTGGATGTAGGCTTGGGTGTTTCCAGATATTTGGTTTTGCTATCATTAATGACTAGACCCATGCGCTGGGACGCGGTCTTAAGCTTTTCAAAGGACTCAGCTAGTAATTGTTTTGATCGTGAGGCAAGGTCAAGGTCATCAGCATAGCCCAGCAATTGACTCGACTTGTAGAAGATGGTACCACTGGTTTCAAGCTTTGCGACACATTTCTCCAGTGCTACATTGAAGAGCAGACAGGCAAGCGCGTCACCTTGTCGGAGGCCACGTTGAGTGGTAAATGCAGGTGATGTATCGTTGTGCACCTTTACACGATTTTGGGTGTTTCTTAGGGTCATTTCTATAAGTTTCACGAGCTTGCCTGGGATTTTCATCTCTGTCATAGCTTCATATAGCCGTGGGCGCAAAACGCTATCGTAAGCGGCTTTATAGTCAACGAACAGATTGGGACGTTATACTCACTCATCTTCTCCAGAATCTGTCTCAGAGTGAATGTTTGGTCTGTAGTGGACCTATTAGGTCTAAAGCCACTTTGATATTCACCTAGGTGTTCTTCCACGAAAGGTTGGAGTCTTCGAAACAGGATGTTTTCTAGAATCTTGTATGCTGCGTTTAGCAGTGTTATGCCTCTATAGTTGTGACGGTCTAAAGTATCCCTTTTCTAGTGTAACGGGCATATTATTCCAAAATCTCACTCCGCAGGCACGCGCTCTCTCTGCCAGACTCATTCTATTAGGATGTGCGTTACAGTGGCTAGGCTAGGTCCTCAAAACTTAAGCAGTTCCCCCTGGAATACAATCACTGCCCGGTGATTTATTGTTTTTAGAGCTTTTATGGCATTGATAGTTTCTTCCATTGTTGATCAACTACGGCGTCGTCATTAGCGGCGATTTCGTAATTCTCAACGGGCATTGATGGATTTTCACCATCAGCATCAAGTAATTCGCTAAAGTATTCTGACTATCTCTGTAAAATTCTGGGCAGGTCGCTAATGATATCACCTTCTTTACTGCGGCATGCACTTGTTCTGGGTTTAAATTCCTTTCTGCCATCGTTCACTTTCCTATAGAATCTTCTTAGATCTTTAGCCTTTAGCAGTTCCTCCATGTCCGTGAATTTATTGTTTTCGACTATCTTTTTCTTTCTTTTGCGAACTCTATTTTCCTCTCGTCGGGCGTTTCTGTATGCTTCACTGTTGCGGCGGGTGTTTCTCTGCAGTACCTTTTGGTATTCAAGGTTCTTTTCTGTAACTTTCTTACACTTCCCATCAAACCACTTGTTCTTCCTCTCTAGTTTCGCTAGGCCTATCGTGTCCCTCGCAGCAGTTTTGATTGCATTACTGCACTGGTTCCATATACCCGTGGGTGGGGTATTATAGAGGTCCACTTCTCAGATAGCAGCTCTTCTAGCCTATTTGCATATGCTGCTCTACCTTCGGAGTCCCTTAGAGCTTCAGTGTTAAATTTATCGATCTTAGTAAATTTAGGCGACTTTCCTGCGGCTATTCTGGCTCTTAGCTTGGCCATAACAAGATAGTGATCTGAGTCAACCTTAGCTCCTCTGCAGGTCCTTACAGCCAATAGATCAGATATGTGGCGTCCGTCAAGAATAATGTGGTCTATTTGGTTTGTCATAATGCCGTCAGGGGACAGCCACGTGCCTTTATGTATCGCTTTGTGGGGGAAGCGAGTACTCCCTATAACCACATTTAAGGATGCGGCAAAGTCAACTAGCCTCCTGCCGTTGTCGTTGCTCGACTCGTGTAAGCTATGTACGCCAATCGTTGGCGTTAATATGTCTTCGCTTCCCACCTTCGCGTTCATATCGCCAATGATAATTTTTATAACTCTGTTAGGGCACTGACTGTACATTTTCTCAAAGTCTCTAAAATCCTTCTTTTGTAGGCAACCATATTCAGTCCAACGTATTTCTTGCAGTGCAGTTATGTCGGCTTTGTAAGGTTTTAGTTGATCATAGAGCATTTGAAGTGCGCCTGCTCTATATAAAGTTCTCACATTCCAGGTGCACAAACGAATGTCTTTGTCCATTTCAATGCCAGGTCGTTTGTGTGGAATCGATCCGGTATTTAACATCTTTGGCTTCACAATCGATTGAGTTTCGGATGAGCAGGTGATTACCCTGCCGCACCCTTAGTCTCCGGGTGGGGATGCCACCTATGGTCTGAAGACGTGCCCCTTTTGTTTCGGGTACGGTCCCTGTGCTGTCGTAACCGGTTTTAGGGCGCCTTTCGTTCGCCCTTCACCCCGCACCTTCTGCTTCTGAGCCAGCGGTTTTGTTGAGTATGGCTCACGCTATTCACCCAGCATTGCCTAGGGGGTACGACGAGGACGTAGGCAGCTAGGAGTTACTGATGCCACCTTCTTGAAGCCCTGCCACATGGGCGTGGCGGATGGTATAAATCGGCATTTGAACAGAAGTATTCTCCAGCACAAAGAGTGCATCCACCGAAGCCTTACATCAGTATTAACTGCACTATGTGGTACGTGCAGTGTTGTAATCAGCGGAAACTCCAGGGTAGTGAAACTTCCAGACATTGTCAAGAAAATAAATAGCTTAAAGAGAGTGGTACCATCTCTGTGATTGGGTACATGGAGTTTCTTCAAAATGTTCGATACTTGATAGATAGAGCTACTTGTTACTAGGAACAGATAATATTAAACGACATACAGAATATTGGCACTACTCAAATAGATATAATGTTACTAGAACAAAACAAATATTTAAGTAACACTTGAATATTATATTAATAACATAAAATAATATTTATGTCCACCCAAAAAACTTTCCTTGAATTCCCCCTCACTAATGTTCTTACGGTTCAGGCGTCACGCTTTCATCGCTTCGCCACAGCCTGTAGGAAGTACGAGAAAACTTACAAATGCTTGCATTGAAAAATCAATGGGAACTCCGTTAGCAAGACCCATGCTAGTAATATTGTATATGGGAATACAAACATACAGTAAGGGGGAATTCAAGAAAAGCATTTTGGGTGGATGTAAATATTATTTTATGTTATTAATATAATATTCAAGTGTTACTTAAATATCTATAAAATAATGATTACTTTAATATTACAACTACTTAAATAATATCTTTGAACAACAATACATCCAGTCTTCCGTCCTGTTAGAAAACCAAGTCCCGATCGATCGACGAAGATCAACCGATTTTTTCGTCTCTCTCTGTTATTATTATGTTATAGAATTGCTTGTATTTAGCCAGAGAGAGAAATGGATTATTTAAACATTTATTGGCAGCATCAGCAGAAGAAAACTCAACAGATACTTTATTTCTCCCAATATTCTTTGCACCATCGTTAAGGATGTCAATTTCACTTTCACTCTGACCACCATATCACTTTCATATCACTTTCACACTTTCTTGTGTTGTTAATAGCACAAGAAAGAATTTACGATTTAGTGCAACCGCCGGGAACTGGAGGGTCAGGAGGCCGGCCTTTATCCGTTAAACACAAACTACAACCATCGTTTTAAATAAACAACAATAAAAGTTTATAAATTTATCAATGAAATTAACATCAATTAAAAACAAATCTTACTACACATTGCCATCATCCAAAACATACGGTAGCCGAAAAAAAATACTATAATTCACCTGTGCCAACACAGCGTAACGTGATAGACCATTACCGCCGTATTAGCATATTCAAACGTGACTTCTTCAACAGGCGAGGTGGCATGACGCAGGAAAAAATCGGTTGATCTTCGTCGATCGATCGGGACTTGGTTTTCTAACAGGACGGAAGACTGGATGTATTGTTGTTCAAAGATATTATTTAAGTAGTTGTAATATTAAAGTAATCATTGTTTTATAGAATCGCTAGAAATGTTGTTGTTCATAGTTCTTAAGTAATTTGATATAAGGCGATTCTTCTAAATTAAAAAAAGAATAAAGGTCACGTGCGAGTAGTACAAAATTAAGCCGTACATACGGCCTTTGGCATGAACTACCAATATTACTTTATAATGGTTTATTTTTGCGATATACCCATAATTTGTTGTATATTACTCATAAGTTGTTGTAAGGAAAAAGTCTCACTTTTTCCTTTGCTTATAATGTAAGATCTCTTTTCTTGTCAAATTTTGAAACTTAGTCAACATGGTTCAACTTATAAAAATTGAAAGTCTTAAATTTGCGGTCGTATATACTTTTTTTGTATGAAATGAATTCCCATGTTTCGGATGGTTTCCTTTGTTTGTGGGTAATGTAAGTTCTAACAACTTTTTCAATTTTGTAGAATTTTCAACGAGAAATGATTTCATAAAAATCCAGCAAAACGGAACGAACCCTCGTATCTTTTTATTGCGTTTACTTTCAAGGGATTGTAGATATGGATATTAACAAGTGATTTTGAAAAGTTGTTCTTGACATACGGATAACAAACTCTGACACTATATAGGTATATAAACATGGACTGATCCATAATATGGACATTATGGCCATTGATAGTATGTTTAAAAACACCTTGTCTCGCAAAACTAAATATTTGTTGGTAATAACAAAGACAGGGCAGGGCTATAATAATAAAAAATTATTGTTGTATGTAACTGCGTATATTACTTAAAGCTTATATAAAATATCAATTAACGAAATGGCCGGTATACAAAACTGAATTATCACAGCTATTTATTTAATAATAGCAAAATTTGGTTTAAATTTCCATATAATTTAATAGTACAGTAGGTATATTTAAGACGATTACAATTTTTTTACAAACTAAAGCAACGCACAAAAAGCACGTGACTCTTGTGGTGGAATGAATAAATTAATACTTAAACATCTTTGAATACTTGAAATTAATTTAAAAGAAATAGGAACCAATTAAAAATATTTACACATATTATGGTAAATTGTGATATATATAAATTAACTCTATTATTAATTTAGGTACCTAATACTTTTTGTTTTTTTACTTCTACATAATACAGAATAATTAACTTAATAACACATATTACCATTTGTACATTTGTAGGTATTTTAAAGAGTTTTTATACAAAGAAATTTTAATATATATAATTTGTGTTAGAGCTTAGCGTTACTTGCTGATAATTTTTAAACAAAAAAGAAGGCCGAACAAGTGAAACATTAAGTTAGATTTATATACAAAGGCAGGTACAAATATTTTAACCCAGCGGGATTTAAACTCGCTCCTCTTGGATATCGTCCGAGCGCTTGTCATTAATTAAGTCATACGTTTTATTTTATAGCTGCATCATAATTCTTATGCTCTTGTTGAACTAAAGATAGCGTGCCATCACGCCATACATACGTCGCTACCTTGATTTTTTTATATAGTTTCTAAAACACTTTTCTTTCCATATTCTGGAATAATACTTTAAAAAATATGAATGCCAAAAGTCAATATTGGTATAACGTTACATGCTATATTCATTTGAGCATTTTTCTACAATTTCGCTTTAACATCTTGACCTATGATAACAGAGCTGTTGTCGATTGAAAATTGTAAGGTTATCTTTGATAAAACCGAATCCACTAACTGACGACAACTTTCGAGTTTTCCACACACTGCCTCGTATGTAACTTGTTTTCTGTAAAAATATTTAATATTAATTAATATATTATTTTGTAATATCTATTTAATACATTTTATATTTAAACCACTAATGTACATCATTAGAGATCATACAAATGTCCTTCTATATTTATTACTTGTCACGTGTATGTTAAGACACTGTGCCCTATTTATCATTGTGTCTATAAAAGACCTGGGTGAGTGAAGCAGTGAGGCATTGTCTCGCTTTCGACGCCATTTAAGGTGCTCTGCAAGATCATTTTAGATCGCCTGTCGAGGGCCGTTGGTCCTCTCATTCAGAAGGGGCAAGCTCGATTTGGGTGCGGTCGATCATGCACGGACCAGATTAACACTACGTATACTCTTAGAACGGCAGAAAAACAATCAGAATGGTAACGGGAAATATATTTGACCTTTGTGAGCTTCGAAATAGCTTTTAATACATTGAAATGGACATGTATTTGGAAAAACATAGCCATCCAATGAAACTGGTGAGACGGAAGAAAACATCGCTTCGAGAACCACCACAACAAGAGCTACCTACGCACAACTCCACCCCGTATGGTAGTCACGGAAATTGATTCGGAGAGCCAAGTTCAAAATATTCAAATATTAAAACCGGTTTGTTATGATGCGAGTCTTGAAAGGTCAAGTAAAAAAATCTCGTGCCTAGAAAATCATCAACATATCGCAACGCACGCACAATGGGAACGCTGCAGCATTGAATTCACAGTCGACCAGTACATTAAAAGGTGAAAATGAAGCTGGATCGTCTACACTGTCACGTCTACATCGTCCTGGCTGGCGAGGCTCTGAAGACTTAGGATCTTAAGTCAAGTCGACGTGCATCGTATATATATTTATAAGCTATCCCAGGTAGTCACTAGACGTATACAAACCCGCCGCGCCTGCGCAGCGCGCCGCCCCGCACGAGGCCGCGCGCGCAGTCGGCGGCCGCCTGCAGACTGAGACAGTACGGGTGCCGGCGGCGGCTCTCCGCCCGCTCTTGTGTCAGACGCAATAGCTGCTTGTGTTCGCATTTCTTGTGCTGCAATTTAAATTAATTCAATTAAACCAGCAGGCTGATTACGTTTGAAACTAGCGGCAAATTTGTGGATCTTATTTCTTTGTCACTCCATAGACATAAAAATTCTGTCCGACTGTATTCTGATGAACTAACTAACTATAAACTCAGTTTTTATATTATACCTGTTGAATTTATTTTTTTTCTTTTGTTTTTCTCCATGCCGGCTTACGTTTACAAAACGCCACTTAGGTTTTCTCACGCAATGAATTAAAGTCTCCAGAAATTGAAGAATACAGTATCTGGTAACACCAAGTTCTCCTAATAGAAATAATACATCAAAATAGAAAACATATTTTTTAACTATACCTGTTCCATAACTTCAATACAAGTGGCCATCGTAGTAAGCGCGGGCGACAGCGTCCACTGCAACAGACGCTGCAGCTCCTGGTCAGAGCCTTGCCCAAAGGACTCCGTTATCGCATTGTTCTTTATGCAATATTCTAATGCCATATTGAATTTCTATAATAATACATGGACAGCTACAACTACGAGTATAAGTACAAAAAAGTATCATTATAAATAAATACGAGTATCATTCACTCAAGATAGACTTTAGCATCAATTGTCTTAGCTTTTACCCAAAGTATTTTATTTAAATAAGGACAGTAGCGTATTAATAATTTTATTGACCAATTATTTAAAGTAAATCCAATTTATTTTACAATGTTAAAAATGTACGGTATCTTTTATTAGAAAAAAAATAATACGAATTACTTTAGTATAACTTGTTGTTCGTTTTTATGAAACACATTGATATTTATTATTTATTTGATGATCAAAACTAACAAATACTGACATAACTGTACTAGAATAAACATTATTTACCAAAAAGTAACATATATTTTAACACAATAATATTATATGGACTTACCTCATTTTCAGTTTTTTCCAAATAAAAGAACTCATATCGTAATAACTTTCTTAAATTGTGATAGTCAGCAGATATGGTATCTAAAACAAACAGTTTTATTTAAATTATTTAATAATAAATATCTTTGGACAGTTTCGATTCCAATCCAAGTAGACCTTGTGTAAGTGATCAGACAAGTAAGTAAATACAATATAATACTTATGTATACTTAAATCTTTACATAGTAGATGTACAAGAAAATTGCTTCCTTACGATGTACGCGTAACCTTGAAAATTTTACACAACAGATTTAACTGTTAAAATAAAGTGATTTAAAAGGTAGGTTCATGTACATTATGCATATTACATTACGATTAGAACAAAGCCAAAAATAACACTAGTAAGTACATCAAAAAAAATCTCTATCTCTCTACTATACTTTATATAGTAATATTGTCCTGAATGTAAAACGAACTCACGAACATATAAAATATACAATAAAATACAAATCTCCATAGCTATAAGCTGAAAATTTTATATATCTACCATATCACGAACAATTCCTGAACAGTTGAACGCCTATCTCACAATTAGCCACAGTAATAGTTGCTTAACCCATCCAAAGCACAATAATTTGAATACCTACCTATAGTACTACCTTCCTTCCGCGCTGAGAGGTAGATAAGGGCAGGCGGCACTAAGTAGTGCAGTACCGGGTTCACATACAGTTGCAGTTGTATAACTGGTATCGCATTTACTACGGTTTCCGCTTTTAAAATGTGACCTGAAAAGTTATATTTTTCAATAGTTGATCTAAAAATAACATTATAAAACGGGGCAGACAGAGAGACCGTTTTTGTTTCTACATGCAGTTTGTTGGGTAAAGTGGAACTATTCTTATTATCATTATTGTTGTATCAGACTAAAATCCTCTAGTGTCTTGGCACTCCGTTCTCGACTTTCTGCCAAAATTCAAGGTATTGCGTGTTGAATGGCGTTACTCTAAGTTGAGTGTCTTGAAACTAGGTTCTGGTTCTGATTAGATAAACATCCATCATTGTCATCCATTGACTTTTATTCGTTTTGTTCACCTTCGACTTATTTAAGTAAAAACTTGTGCTTGCTACTACACTGTACGCTATTCGCTATGCACACTGCTCTCTTCTCCAGATTCACTATGTTTATTGACTTGTAATTTATCTCTGTAGTTTTAACGACCATTACATCTTCATATATGAATTAGGGTGAAACAAATGAAGCTAATCGAACACATTGAGAGAGAGAGAGAGATAAATATTTTGTTTCACATTATGTCTGTTTATTCTCCTACATAAGATTATATCTTATACTCCATGAAGAATCCATCGAAAACTTATAAAAAAGAACCTTATCATAAAAAAAATTTTAACAGATATGAAAAATTTTATTCTATACCTAAAACAATAAACGGTATCAAACAATAGGTCCCAGATAGAACAATCTGTTTAGACTGAAACACATCAGTAGATAGTGTATGTAATTTATATTAGAATTAGTCATTCTAACATGCTATTGTTGCTTCACTATAATTTAAAGTGATAACAGAGATAACCATTGAACGTCAACCGTCTATTGGAAATAGTTAATACGTTCCATTAAAATAAAATTACTGATATCATATCAGCAAAGCAGAGTATTCAATTCAATGTAAAGGTATATTTGTCCGTGCACGTCCACGCAAAAAAGTTTTATTTTATAAGAGAATGATAAAAATAGAGTTCATGCAATGAGCTAAACATATTATTAAGGTTTAAAATGTTGCATATATGAAGATATGATGTGTAATGTTCCTTAATACTACAGAGATAAATTACAAGTCTGTAATGCATAATTTGCAGTTTGCGTTATCACAATCAACACACATAAAGTGAATCAGGAGGAGAGAGCGGAAGGCATAGAGAATAGCGTACATTGAGATAAGTGACAGGGGTACAAATCGAATAAAAACCAATTTACATATTATAATACACGTACTAACTTAGCGCAACGTAAGCAACTGGATTTACGTTACACAAGTGGTACTCGGGTGTAATCACGGGGCGGGAAACCTACGTCCCAGCGTTCGTATATAAGAAATCATAACGTAATTTAAATGTAGTAATGTATATATCTTTGGGATGTATTATTATAAAGTCAGTCACGCATGATTGGTTTTTTGTCTTCAGTATTTTTGAAATGAAAATGTGATAAAGAAGCATTACTAAGATTGTTTAAAATTTCGTTAGAGAGGGGAGCTCACAGTAGATGCGAGCATTGCTGAGTACACCAGGATCACAGGATGTTAGCACAGCTCAGAACTCAGAACATTTAATTTTAAGAAATTTCCTATAATACTTAGAAAATACGTCTTATTCTCAATATTTTAATTAAGTTCTATGTTAGGACGAAGTTGAAAATATGACTTTAAAGAATTAAGACTTTAAAAAAGTATCGAAAAATGAAAGAACTACAATTTACAAAATTTATGTCTATATATAAATTATTTTAAAAAAGTAATACTTTCATCAATGGCCAGTGAGCGGTATTAGCTACTCAAGGGTAGATTAAGAAAGGTATAAATTAACTACATACAGGCTTAAACTATGCAATTTATAGTATAGAAGATAAAATGAATACACATCAAGGTTTATAGGTAGACGCAAATGAAGAAGATATCACGTATTAAACATAATCATAAATACCTTTCATCTTCTTTTGCACGTCAGGACTGACTTCCACCATTGGAGTGGAGACAAGACGAAGGTTGTTCTCATTATCCAATTTCATTATACTCTTGTGTACCACTAATATTCTATGGACACTGCTTTTCACATCATTTTCGAATACCGACGCCCCAAGAGATCGTAATATTTTTATTAACCACTCAATTTTATCCAGAACTCTTTCTAAATTCATCAATTCATTTGTCACAACACTTTCCATTAATATAATGGAAATTAAATTAGATATCGTCACTGCAGTTATCTGTTGTTGCATCGACACTGTGTAATCTGCGACGTCTTGAACTTGTTTAAATTGTTCTGTTGTTAAATGTTGTAAATCTAAGGGTTTCAGCGTTTCCTCTGAAAGAGGTAATTCCTCGCCCAAGTACTCTCTCAAAGAAATTGGCTCTCCTAAATTTATGTAAATGTTGCCGTAGTGATCGTTTAACCTGTGTATCGCTTTTAATAATCCCTGAAATCAATTAAGAAATCGGTATATGAATGTGCGTATGTAACATGTGAAAATATCCACTGCTTTTTTATACGAAAATTTGTATGATTGATTTCTATTTCTAATTCTAAAAAATCGTCGTTTGTAACATTTACAATTTCGATAATGATTAGCAATTTGATAGGATTAATTGTCGCAGCGGGATGATGTCCGACTGTACAGTCCATACGTGTTGGTTTGAATTTAACAAAAGAAGACGCCGAGAAGATGCTTTTGGGACAACAAAAATCATTTTTAATATCATTCGCGTAAGAAATGCATGTGTATTATCAACGTCTATTTGAATAATAATAATATAGCACAAATTTAATAACAATTTAATAACAAATTTAATAACAAAAATTCAAAATATTTTCGATTACTATACAAAACTACGAAAGTAACAATTCCAAATTCAATATCATTTTTATTAAGCGTATATGAAATACTCACGAGCCTAGTTCTTGTGAATATACGGAACAAAAATAACAGCATCACTGTCTTTATAATATAACAAAGTAGATAATTGAGCAAATATTAAGCTGTACTTAATTATTTTTAAATGTAAGTTTCCCTTGAGTGGGAATCGAACCCACATCTAACGCGTGTTCAGTCGGAACGCATACCTCTCACTTATTTTCATGTCTGTCTCACTCACCCCAGTGGTCTCCTTAGGCTTGGGCACTCCGACGTGCTCGTACGCGAACAGGCTTTGCTCCATGAGACGGTCGTAGCTTATGTTGACGGGCACTATCGTGATGTCTCTTACTTCGCGGGAGAAGTACGGCACCAGAGTCATGGATAACATACCTTTATAAAAAGACAGAATATACAGTAAAGACACTCTGTTTTCACACTTCTGTCGGTTTTTATACTACTATATATATTTTTGGAAACTTTCCTCTGCCACAGCATTTGATGTAGAAATATATAAATAAAAAAATTAAAATATTAAGGAAGAATCTTACCATACTTAGGCGATAAACTCATGTTACTCCTACTTCTAGTGCCCTCTAGAAAGAACTCAACAGGTACACTATGCTTGGCCACTAAGGTCCGTACATAATGGTGCAAGGTCGCCGCATACAATGGCGATCCGACCAACGTACGTCGAATGTAAAACGCTCCTGTGTCCCGCATACTCTGACCCACTACTGCCATTGAATAAAAATCTAGGCAAAATTTTAGAAGTTTACAAAAATATATTTTATATTTTTATAAAAATATATTTAAAAAATATATTTTCAGTGTGCATTGATTGAGTCATTGAAATTGATAAAGTACACACTCTATTCATAATGGAATACTTATATACAGATTGCATAACTAATTAATCTAATACTTTTATAGCTTTACACTGTCCTGTGTACATGGGAGGCAGAGGAACTTGTGGGAATGGTTTATTTCTCCGAGTCACAACTACCATAACAATTGTCATGTGTACCATAATGGCTTTTAAACCTATGATATTACTAAATATGCAACAATGTTATGTAAGTATTTAAATTGCAAATTGTTAAAGCTTTAACCAAGGTCACCAAAAGAATATCGGACAGTGTTATTTAAGAATCAATATTTTTCCATAAGACTATCAAAATGTCACTTTTAAAATTGTAAAATTTTATATTTTACTAAATATTTTAGAAGTGAGCGAGTCACAATTAGAAGTAATTTTATAGCACAACCTTTTTTATTTTTTATTTAACTTTTTTTTTAAATATTATTATTAAATATAAATATACATACCCATTCCTGCAGCAACAGCAGGTAAATGTATATCATAATGATAACATAGATATGTCATTAGACAGAAATCAGCATAGCTTCTGTGAGTGGGTAAAAATAATACAGGATTTTTACCCATAGAAGACTTTAACTGAAAAAAATATTATGCTCACAGAAAGGACTTATTTTATTCGTAAAATTGAATATTTTCAGAATTTGAACTTATTTGTATAAAGACATTATATAAAATATTAAACATTAGAAAATATAAATTTTCATATTTTCACCTGTAGTATTGCTGGCTCGTTAACAAACACCCCTATCTTCATCATAAAACATATCTTTAGGAATATAATACCCATCCAGCGAATTGTTGTTAATTTTTTGTCCATTCCAATTTCTTCTAAGTATTCTAACACCTCTTTTCGCAATTTTTCTTTTCGTATACCACTACGAGCACTTTCCTAGAGGAATAAATAACTAAATTTTTGAACGAATATTAATGTAAGTAAAAATAAAATTGAACTTAAAATTATATTTTTCACTTACAGCCTCTAAAAATGCATCTATGTAAACAGAATCTACGACAATTCGTTTTAAGTCTTGCGGTGAATAATCCTTTTCTAAAGTCGCAGTTTTCTTTGGATCCCATGATCGTGTCATAAATTTAAAAATTCCGCATTGTGTATTTCTAGGCTTTATTATATCAACAAAACTGACAGATCCACTCATTTCGTTAAATTTTATCAAGTATTAATTATTTATTCAATGGGTTTTCTGCGTATTAACATAACCACTAGTTCAACTTATCTTCTATTTAAAAAACGTCGTACGTTATTAATTATGATTTAATTTTTTTATTTATATTTTTGCCCAAGCAGACTAGCATTAACATGGAAAATGTCAATATGACTGATCCTGAAACTGTCACTCCCACATGTCTTTCTTAAAAATTGCCATGCTCAGAATGTCATAATTAAAAAAAACCGAAAAATTGCCATAACATAATAATGATACAGTAAAATATGTTAAATACAATTGTACCCTGACACTACTTTGTTCAGAAGATATTTAGATTATATGAAGATAAAAAAGAGTTTAATTCTTATAATAACGAAATCAGCTGAAATGTATT
Organism: Dione juno; assembly: GCA_037127375.1. Lineage (NCBI taxonomy): Eukaryota > Metazoa > Arthropoda > Insecta > Lepidoptera > Nymphalidae > Dione > Dione juno. Next base: position 4,211,386 of record JAXRJS010000067.1, read on the forward strand.
AAATCTTCACCATATGAAAGACTACATATAAATTAGCATAAAATACATACTATTCTTAATGTTTGCAAAACGCTGCATTAAAATCCGTTGCGTATTCTAAAGTTACAATAAGGAGTACATCGCCGGCAAGCCAATGATATATTCTATGTAGAGAGAAATTAATTAACTAACTGGTTTTACCAAGACTAACCATAAAAGTATATATATATATATATATATATATATATATATATATATATATATATATATATATATACCCACAATCAGATGGCAAATAGGATAGAAATTTTATTTTAATTTAGGCATTCTTTTTATCGCTTATTCAGGAAATTTATTAAAAGAAAGCGATATATTCATTTCATATAATTCTTATTTTATATTATAATATAAAAAAATGTTATGTAATGTTTACTTTATTTTATTATTAACATCATAATAATGACAACATCATAATTGTACAATTTAAAAACAAATGTCACATAATGTAAAACAGTATGTATGAACTTAAGAATTAAGAACAATGTTTTATAATAAAACATGCATAAGACATATAATATAAAAATAAAATAAGTAGTCACATGAAAACCCAGATTCATTTACAATGCACATGCACATGCATCAATAGGCACAACAATAGAAATAAGCAGTGCTTAGCATGTATATTTAAGATATTACAAGTCAACAGTTGTAAAAAGGAGTCTTAATATTTTTATATAGTGTAGTATATATTTCTTTTATAAGTAATGGATTGAACATAAAACAGTTTTTTAAGTATCAGAAGTACTATAATTATAGCGAGTTGAATGAATGGATTATATAAATAGTATGTTTATATACTATCTATTACTTCACATAATCTAAATTCTCTTCTAGCTCTCAATAAGTATCTACTAAATAAATAACTAGCTTGTAACAAAAAATCATTAAAAAACGATGTCCAATCACAGCACTTATAAAATGACCTTTAATGACTCATTATTTTAAACATACAAAGTGCTTACAATATAGTCTAACAGTTAAACTTAAAATATTTACCTAATAGTTTTGCTGTATACAGAATTTTACAATGTATCATTGTGAAGTGATTAGTTACCATTGCCTTAATGCTTTATAAGCACACTACAAATCACAGCTTAGAATAAAAATGGTCTAGAGCAAATATATGACCATTGCAGTGTTTACTATAGTGATTGCTCAAAAATTCTTCAGTTCAGTCAATTTCATTATTTGTATATATTTGTAAAATGTAAGTGTATTTTTTTTGTTAAAACAAATACATTGTCTGTGCATATAAAGCATAAAGACTGGCCCAGTTTGCCTTAAATGATATATTGTACCAATATGTATACAGGGGAAATCGTTATAAAGACTATATTTAACTGTCTACTTCACTTTAAACATATTTTATACTACAAAATTCTCACGCTTTCTTCTATAGTGTAGTATTATCTCATTTATACCGTATACTCTCCTTTGTGTGTTCTCCATTCAACGTGACATTGGCGAAGTGAATTGTGCTTCACTGGCATGCTCGAAACGCCATATATAAAGATAAGAAGAAGAAGAAGTACTACAAAATTATACTTATATTCCTTTGTAAATTTGTATAGAACAAAATTTTACCTCTGTTTAGAAGAAAATATAACAAGATGCTCATTAAAAAATAGAAACATTTAATAAAAAATGTTCCATTAACAGATATTAAAGAAGAATTTTAGCTCTTATTAAACATTCATTGTAAACTATAAAAATAATTGTTTAAAAAAACTTAATCAACCAAATAAAACTTTTCTTTTACATGCTTACCTAGTATTTTAATATTTTTGGCCATTAACTGGGAATAATTTCAAACAAAATTAGATATATAATCTCTCAAATATCACTTAAAATAACATGAATTTATTACATTTAATGTTTATATAGTACTTACTATATAGAAATAGTGGTTTATATAATAATAAGACACTCAGATAATTATTATAAAATATAAAAATATATGTTCATTTTGTAATGTACTTACATGAAAAATTGTGTAGATGACAAATAGCATTTAAAGTAAATGCATTACATCTTTTTACAAAAGTAATATTACTTTTTTTAACTGCAGTGCGCTCTTTTTTAGAATTAGTCTTAAGTCCTAATCTAAGTCTTAAGTCTTAATTAGTAATTAGTCTTAAGTCTTAATTTAATGAATTAAAATAAATTTAATTAATAGTAAAGCTAATATCACTGGAATTTATATATATATATATATATATATATATATATATATATATATATATATATATATATATATATATATATATATATATATATCAATCAAAATGAGCAAATATTCATGATTTGTTTCTTAAATTAGTAGCACCGAGTTAGAGAACATTTATATGAAGTATATTATATAATAATATAATATATAAGACAGTAAATAGATAAAAGTAGAAAAAGATTTTAATCATGATTCCAATACTATGTAAATAAAATAAAATAAGACATAAGGTATAAAAAAGTGAAATTAAGAAATCAATGCAAAAGTGTGAAGAGTAAAGAAAACTTTAAGTAACAGGTAACAGTTAAGAAAATATTTTGTCTTATGTAAGAAAATTCAGCAGTGGATAGAACGACAGTTGAAGAAAGAATAGGTTCAATCAAGTAAATGTTAATATTACTGATCTGAGAAACAAATCATTAATATGTATATAGATGTAAAGGACTATTATATGCTATGTACTACTGTTATTATATTTTTAAACATATAATTTTGGTCATAATATTTATAGTAAGTTTAACTTATCTACTATGCAACAGTGTCTGACTGTATGGACGGTGGTCATGGGTTCCACTGGGAGGATACGTTATTTTCATTTAAGCGCTCTGGTAAAAACACAACACGCGGCGTTGAGTTACGCCACTCAAAACACGATGTCTCGAATTTGGGCGAAAAGCGGGGAACGGAATGTCTTGACATTAGGTTCTTTTATATTCACTTGAAACTGATATGTATGCAACTTCAAACCAAATGGATAGTACATAGCACATATGTAACCTGATTTCATTTAACACTTTATAAACATAAATTTTAAAATACCCTTGATATTATTGGTAAGCAAAATTTAATTACGTGTAATTTTTTTTTTGTTTGTTCCTTTAGTTTTTTCAGTTATTGGTTTTAAAAATTCGGAAAGGCGGCTTCTATCAAAACCGTCTCTAGCCACTTGAATAAGAAGGCCAGAAGTTCTTGGTAACTGTTCCGTTTCCGCACCAAAGTAACAATTTAAGCTCTTGCATAAATCCATATATTTACGCCATTTTCTGTCTCTAGTGAGACACGTGGGGTTACCGATAATGATCAGCTTGGCTTTAGCTCGTGTCAGTGTTACGTTAAATCTCTGGAAACAAAGTATAACTATAATTAATAATAATATTGACATTAATTGTTAATTACACCAATTTTAATTATTTATGTCATCGTGGCGCAAATCGTTAAGAATGAATAGACTAGGTTTATTTTCATCTACCCTCTCTAGTAAGTAAAAATAAACCGTTGAATATCTTAATATATAAAAGAATATACGCGATAGTTCTCCCGTCTACAAAGGAAATTCACTGAGGTTGTTTTTTGCTGCCAGTTGCCAGTAAGTATAATGTTACACCATTTTCCACTTGTTAAGCATTTAGGCACGTCAAGTTTTTTCCAATAGACAGATTCATTCTAGAATTTCCATAGTATATGTATATTAAATAAAATATACATATGCAAAACATTTTACTATTAACTGTATATATATAAAATTAATACTTGTACAATGATCGAAAATAATTCTAGATAATAAAACAAACTTGTTACCTTGTCATCCACTAGGAATCCTAGTCCATATTTGGCATCATAATCCAAAAGTCTGCAATTAGCTCGCACTGTAGACACTATAATGACTCTTTTCTCTCTTCCTTGACAAGATTCCACTGTGCCCACAGTCACGTCGTCGTACTTCTCATTCATAAGCCAACCCTTCACCTTATATACCTAATAATTGTTAAAGGAAAACATATTTAAATATTACCTAATTAATACCATACGACATTATCGTATTGACATGTCGGGACTATATCTCGTAAGAAAGATAATTTAAATATTAAAAACTTTTCCTAGGATTGTACGCAGGTAAGTCAACGTAATCAAAATATTGAAAAAGAAGCGTAAAAAAATTTACTTCAAATTGGGTTATAATTGTGAAAATTAACAAGAAATGAGAAGTTACAGTTTAAGTAAATCTGAAATTTGTTAATTTATATGTACGAGTATATATGTTTTACTCTACCGTATGTGAGAAGCGTGAATTAATATAAAAGTGATTTTACAATAAAAAAATTAAATACTTGTCTGATATAAGGAGCAATGATGCCTATGTCTGATGGTTTCACTTGATGTTTCTCTATCAGGATTTTGGTGTATCTCTTGACCATTTGGAGTTCTCCCTCATTGAAATAACTGAAAATTCATTAAAATCTCATACTCATAGTACATCTCTAATACAAATATTTTATTTAAGAATCAAGCAAACAACTGGTTCTGGGTAAATTCAGAGGAATGAAATATATTAATTTACTCGCTCTGGTAAGAGAAAGTGCGGAGTTCAATTCCAGTACCCACAAAATCCCGAATTCGCGCACAAAATAGTGTCTTGACACTAGGCTCTTCCTGTCTATCCTGCCAAATATAGAAAAAAAGTGAAGCTGAAAGATGTGCCTGTTAATGCAAATATAATAATGAGGTTATGGTGGTGTGGTCGTTATGATAATGTTAATTAATATGTGCGGCTATACCCATAATTCCACATTGCAAACGCACAATTCACATGTATGAACAGCTTATTGACAGGACCATCAGGATGAGAAAAAATCGGCTCATTTTTTTAAACTGTTTGGGCGCATCTCGGATGCTGTAGATAATTAAGTCAAATCTGTTTATCCAGCAACGTCGAATTGCCCTTACACTTGTAATATTTACTTTAAAATATTTTGAGTCGATAGGTATATTCTCACCTAGGTGCATTCCCCATACGCTGCTCCCGCGAGTGCACGGCGTGGAACACGACGGCGCTCTGGCCCGCTCCCCCCTCCCCCTCCCCCACCGCCCCCGCTCCCGCCACGCCCAGAATGTTCACCTTGGACAATGGGTCCGCGGGCGCCTTCGACTACGTGTCGGGAAATATTTATGTTAATGTATGCTGTGTTCATTAAAATATGACAAAATATCGTGATACTTGTTAAATATTATTTGTATGTCTCGTAAACTTAATAATAGACAGACGAGAAGAATCTTCTTTTGGCTTTTTAAGAATATGTCAAAAGTAAATTACATTATAAAACACCAGCTTCGCCTGCCCTCACTTCGCTTACTGTAAAAACCATATATTTTTTGTAGCACATATGACAGTGTTTATAATCAATCACACAAAACTATAATATAAAAGAAAAATTAGCTTGTTACTAATTATGATTATATTCACAAACATTAGTTTTGTTCTTGTTATTTAGCATTTGCAATGTTACAAGCATATTTAGATAAATTTCAGTACACGAATTCAGAGTCAATGTGGCTAAAGAAAATATGGATAATCATAATGATACTGCAAATTAACAAACATTTGTCTTTTTTAAATAATGAAAACATTATTATTATCCGCTGCTCCTTTAAATTCATTATAATATACAAATATATTAATTACTTGAAGGCAATTGTCGTAAAATAATTCATTAGGAAGCGACAATATGTCTGGATCAGAGCGGAAGTTCTTGACCAACATTACGATAAAGTTGGGATCCTTATAAAGATTTTCATAAGTCTGCATCAAGCGCTCCAATAAAGAGTGACCTACAAAAAAAAATATAATATATCAGATATAAAAAATGTATCCTGCCCTGGCCTGCCACAAGTTACATACAACTAAGAAATAACATAATATATTATCAACAGCATATACATTGTTATATATTGGTGCTGTTGTGTAATAATTATGTTACATAATAATTTACCAGCGTTAAGCTCGGTGATTTAATTACCTCCAATTTTCTACTAATATCTTAGCAACGACCAATCTGTTATAAATATTATTGTCTCATATTCAAATGACTTATACCGTTAACAAGCTTAAATGCCCTGCTTTTTTTTATCCGCGACCCAAAGAGGGTAATTTCTTTTCAGTCTTTATATGTATATAGTTATGTATGTATACTTATTTATATGTGGCATTGCAGAGAGCGTACTGGTTGGACGATTCTAATTAATTATTTTTACGTCAATCGATTTATCTTTACCTTGAGTTTCCACAAAGACTACCATAATAAAAACGACACCGATAGCGACAACCAGACACTATATTGTTAAAATTTAAAATAATAATGGACAACTATGCCAAGTTTCATATTTTTTTTTTATTTTAAGTAACATTTTAAGATATATCTTAATTATTGATTTATTTCATTGAATTAGTGCAGCCATGTTTTTTTAATATTTGTTTTGCAAATTAGATGTGACCAAAGACAATATGTATAATATAATAATTTCAGTTAACTATTAACCAATAAAGAAGCTATGATATTTTGAGGGTCCATGTGAACTGGTTGGCTATAGGCTATAGCTATGCATACGTATAGCTCCGTGTTTTGCGAATATATATGTAATGCCTACACCGATATTATAAAATATCCACCTAATATTACTACCACCACCTTAAAATGTTAAAAAAAGTCTAGAACGTCAGGAATATTGTTAATTTAAATTTTGATATTTTTCTTATTGTTAGTCATGAATGTGTGAAGTAATTATTTATTCACCCAGTCCTCTTTCCTTAGCCTCCCGAGATATACAAACAGGCCCCAGCTGTTGCGGGTCCCCTGCTAGTATAAGACGGCCGTCGGGCGCAAGTAACCCCGTTACTGGTACTAAAGTGGCTGGTTCAGAAGCTTGAGCAGCTTCATCTATGAAGAGATGCGTTACATTAAGCTTATGTAACGATTGCTGTTTTGCTCTGGAAAATAAAATATATTTGTATAGAAGCCATCAGAGAGTGCAAAAACGTCTGAATGTAAACGTGATGGGTTATGATCCCCCCGGATCTGATACGCGGAATCAAGTATATTTAATAACAATTAACATATATATTACTAGCGATCCGCTCGCGGTTTCGCCCGGTTAAGTTAGATAGATCACGTTCATTTTAAAATTTTATACCTACATCACAATGCAATTCTTCGATTTTCTTGCGGTCGTTATTAAATTACTCTTGTATATTATTAAAAATCGATAATCGATGTACTTAAATGGTTTTTACTTTTTAATATATAAAAAGTAAACGTATGTAAAGCATATTGTTCTATCTTTTCTATTTATAGCGTAAAAAACACAATATGTACTTCCCCAATTATATATATAATAAAAATAATTAAATTGAATTCGGTTTTAGTCAAAAACGTATTCCATACTCCACTATATTTTTACAAAATTTTAAGCATATGCATTGCAGAAATAAAAAGTTTCATACAAACTTTCATCTCCTAATTTACCCCCTTACAATATTCCCTTATATATGACAACAAGCTTCAAAAGTAAAATAGTTATTATAAACAAATACTATATTAACTACACTCACGATCCATATTTAGCGGAGTGCAAGAGTGTAGTAACAAATATCCTGTAGGCTGATACATGGACGTTGCTCACTGGATAATAGCTGTCGTAGCTGGTACCATTGGACACGGCCGCAAGCTCCGCGGGCATTAACGACCTATATATATGCATTTAAAAAGTTACATAACGATGTCCTACACCATCCACTGTGGCATTATGACCACCAGGTCGCCAGAGTCCGTCAAGTTTAATATAAGTTGTGATAATTATAATATTCAAATATTTTCTATTCCCTGGTCTGGTAGTGCAGTTCCGCCACTCAAACGTCAAACGGCAACCTGGCACGTGTTACGCGAGTTGTGGGTTCGATTCCCACTCTGGAAAATGAATTACTTTCATCGCCCAGCTCTGATGGACAGTCGGAACGGTTTCTATGCAAGCCAATATGTGGTTCAACGGAGTTTCTCTATATAAGATTCCTTCTGCCTACTTTGCTGTATGCAAGATATACAGCAGGATTTGACCCCATACTAGCATAATTGATTTATTGTTGAAGATATTCAAATAAATGCAGACTTCTTAATAGTATTCTTATATAATTATATAAAGCATCAAGTGATTCTGGACGACATGTTTGTACGATATCGTTCCAATCAAAAAAAATATGATAACAAACAGTCTATTGCAACTTGACTACAAAAAACTACTTAAAACACATTGCTGTAATCAGGACCACATTGATTACTTTATAATATCACAATAATTTCCTAACGCTTAGTGTGATCTCATATATATTTTTTCGGTTTTTGTTATATCTATATGTTCTGTTATTAATAATAAAAGTGTTGATAGATTTTTATTTAAAATTTCGATTCCAATGCAATATTAAAATCACGAATAAGACTAAAATAAAACAATATAACTCACCACTCCCTAGACTGGGAGTTGGCTCGTAACAAGAAATTGGATATATTCAGTTTCTTGTTGTATTCCAGTAAAGCGAGCGCCACGTGGTCGGCCGCCATGTTGGAGTCCGTGCACACGAGTATACGATGCTTATGATTGCGGACTACAAGCTGATGTAAACAAAATTAAATAAGTGGTCAATTAATAAAATATTTAGAGCTTTCTGTAAGTAGCTTAATATTGCTACTATTAGTATTATATTATTAAAATAGAAATGTCTGTTCATTTCATAGATACAGTATTCGAAAAGGATGTATCAAATGAGAAAGCTCTCCGAGTTTAAGTAGTTATAAAGGTAAGGGATCCTGTACTTCACATCGCCAGAATCATAATTCAGGTATTTTTTAAAAAGATTTTTTTTATTGCTATAATATCTTTTAATTACCATTTTTATATCATATAGAAATATCAAATTATAAACTTCAAAAATATTTTAATCATGGATATAATTTGCAGGGATGATATGATAATATGAACCGAATCCGGTATAAAACATTGAATAATTTTGGATATCAGCAAAGAGTAGGTTAATGGCTTTTCTTTGATTCCATCTAGCCGAGATAACAGTGTCTGTTGTCTTTCTTCTCTTTTTGTTTCTTCAAAAATTTTATATCCGTAATAATTTTATGTCCGTAACCGAAACCGATACAGCATTCTTCCTATATACGAAATAAATTGAATAAATGAAAATAAATTAAAAGCAAACCTGCACAATAGCTTCCACTATCGTCATAGTCTTGCCGGTGCCGGGCGGACCGAACACGATGAAAGGCGCAAGTCCGGAAGTACCAGACACTATGTGCTGCACTGCTGACATTTGCTCTGCATTTTTACCTATAAGCGGGTTGTAGAATCTATAAAAATATATAAATACTTTATTAATGTACGGACCATCCCATTCTCTTTGAGAAGAAAAGAAGAACCAACATTTATTCTGACAAATTACAAAATTCTTGAAATAAATCACTAACTTGCTGATAGCTTTAATAGGTATTTTCTTTTTGGGTGCTTGAGGAAAAACGCGGCATTCCTGTTTAGATCGAAATAGTTTATGTACAGCTTCGTGAGTGCGCTCGAAGGGAACACGGCAAAGAAGGAAGCGAACGTCAAATAACTTGTCAGGACCATAGAAATTGTCAAATCTGGAAAAAAGTATATTCTACTATTGGTATGTTACGGTATATTTTCTTTATTATTATGTACACAAATAAAAATAAGCAAAACATTTTATCATTTTGTTAAGAACTCACGATTCATCCATTTCGGCTAAGATGACGTGAGTGTCCTCAATATCCTTCACAACACTTTCAAATATATAATCTCCGGGACTATTTTGATCTTCTTTAGGCCGTAAATATACCCGATCTCCTGAAATTATATTTGTAATTTGGTATAATAATTATGTCATTTTTTTCAGTTTCTCTGGCATGACCACCGAGAAGCAATAGAGGAGAAGGTTTTAGCATAATTGAATGTCCAGGAGTTCCACATAACCCGTTCCGAGTCCCCGATCTGACGGGATTCTCACGTAAAAATTGTAGACAGAGAAAATATTGTGATAAGACTGTGTAAACTCTAGACATTGTGTATTGATTGGCAGAACTCTTAAGTCTTGCTAGCACGTGGTAACAATTATTTTTGCTATTGGCGCTATTGTAAAAAAAGTGTGTAGTTGGCACGTACTTACGTCTGAATGCGATACTTATTGGTTCTGATTACTTTCAGCATAATTTTTATTGTATGTATATATAGATATAGATGCGATATGAAGATTCATTAGTACCAAGTAGTACGTACAAAAATAAATTATATCATATTAAAGTAAACCGGGTAGTTACCACGAAGTAACGATGGTCGTTTTTCAGCTAAGCCAGGCACCTCTAAAACGAACATATTTTGTCGTTGTTCTATTCTGACATTTGACATATTGAATTTCTGAAAAGAGAAATACATCAACTTTCTCAAAGAACATTGTGAAGATAAAATATATTAATGAACTAGTTTCACTGTTAAAATAATAGAAAGAGATATGTATCTATGTTACTTTATTTGAAAAATAATATTTAAACTTATATGGAAGTATTATTTCGTAAGATATCGTGAATGAAACTCACCCTTAAATTAATTCTCGCAATACTCTCTTCCCACCACAACAAATAGTGAAAATACATCATATAATTTTCTTTGGTTGGACCCTCGTCACATATAGACCTGGGGAGAAAATGCTATTACTTTAAACATCTATGAATGTTAAATTTAATTTGCCTTTAATTTTATCAATTTATTTTAAATTGGGAATATGTTTGCCACATATTGTAAGTGTGGAGTTGGGTTCTGCCAAACAACACGTTGTCTATATACCATACCAGGGTAAAGAAATAGTGTCAAGACACAAATTTTGTGATTTTTCGCCAGAATTCGACACGTTGTGTCATTGTGACATTGCGAGCGGTGGAACTAATTGCTCCACTTTGTCTTTTGCAGCAAATTAAGAATTTAGAAATTATCAATTAATTCGAGCATGGTACCTATAATTAATTAGTTTTTAAAGTGTTATTTCACACCAAGGAAACAAAAATACTTTTTAGAAAACATTAAAACTTGAATTGAAGTCGCCCAAGCACTCTGACCGCTAAGTTATACTACTACTTAACAGGTAACTTAACAGGTCTTATTCTAATCCTTTCCACTAATTCCAACATGCAAATTCCTAGTTACAAATTGCACTGTTCCGACGATTCATTTTAACACAGTTTTTATGTTTAGGATAGTATTTATTGTTGTTTCCCACGAGTTAAATTTTTTTTTTTACATATTTCCTATTAATCCTATGTGCATTGTTTTTAAGGTTCCGTAACCAAATGGTAAAAATGGAACCCTTATAGATTCGTCATGTCTGTCTGTTTGTCCGTCCGTATGTCACAGCCGCCTTTTTTCCGAAACTATAAGAACTATACTGTTGAAACTTTGTAAGTAGATGTACTCTGTGAATCGCATTAAGATTTTCGAACAAAAATAGAAAAAGAAACAAAATTTTGGGACTTCCCCATACTGAAAATCGAATGGAACAGCTGGATAATGTCAACTTTGCCGGTACTCAACAATACTATACTACGATGTGACTACAGGTGGGTCAATGTATGTTAATACGATTTGTATTGTCTATAAATAACAACGCAATGTACATTATATTTTAAATATACGTTATAAGAGGCCCGATTCGATTATTTTATATTTTTCCGCTCAGTGAGGTTGTAAAGAGCATTTCAGATCAACATCCTAATGTTCCAGTCCATTCATTCAAAATGTTTGTAATGAATAAGACATATTGAGCTCCAGCCATGAAGGCTCCAACGCTCGTTGGTACTTTGTAAAGTGACCTCTGAGTGGGTCACAAGATCCAGGCACTCATCCTCCTACATTCAATTAATAATTGTTGCTGTATATTAAAAATTACTAATGCAATTAATGTAGTTTTCATTATTTAAATACAGCAGAAAGCAAAAGCAACATACCACTAAGTTTTCTCTGCATACCCATTTTTATAAGATATAAAAATGAGTAAAGACAATCAAAAAATTCAATATACCTTGTAGATATCAAAAGTTCTCGAAGTTTCAGTATCTTATCGGTGGGAAGTTGCAAATCTTCTAGTGCACTTTCTTCTAGTCCACGTGGAAGTAAAATCTTTAATAGCTTCGGAACTTTGAATACAGTTTCATATGGCCTTAAAATGTGTTAAATGATAAAAATAATACTTTGTGAATTGATTTTATTCACCAAAGCTCGTAATATATGCAGCTGCTATATAAATTTGTAAACTTACACACAACTAGTACATTCAACAAAATTTTCCGCTCTTTCCCATTTCTTATTAGTGTACGGACCTTTGTTGCTTACTATTTCGGAATGTTGTTCCTGTACTATAACCACCTAAAAATATAAATTTCACTGTTACTATAGTACAAAACTCTAGCTATAATCGTGCGTAAGCTATAGTGTCAAATATAAAATAGGTATAAGTGTACAGTTTACAAGTGGAAATCAGAATGGGAAAATGAAAGTTGAGTAGGAATGAAAGCCATACCCTTTGTGTATTTAGTCAGACATCGTAAAACTTCTCCATTTTTGTCTCAATAGTACTTTATAATATTATTAAATTGAGATGTAAGATGTTTATTCTAAAGTAATATCTCATTATTAAAGTAAATATCACTGGTTTCATTTTGTGCTCAAAAAATTATAAGTACTCACCATTTCACGTATTATAATAATGTTTGCTTCATTACTTCTCTTAAAAAACGTAAACATCACAGGCATTTCAAATTGGCCAATGTCTGGAGATTGAAATGTGATACTAATTTCTTCTTTTATTGTACATTCTGTAAAAATGTGGGATTAATAAATTTTGCTTTTGTCAGGTTTATGCTTTCTCTCTCTCGCCTGACTAGGCAGTCATGTTTATTGTCTGAATGCATGAAGCAGGGTAGGCATCCTGGGTCAGACCTACTTTTAGGGCAGACATTTCTCCATTTTCCGCAGTGATATTCTACAGTGTTGAGTGGTTAAACTCAACACAGTGCTTTGTTTGTCCAAGAGTGGATTTTTTTTATAATTAATTCTTAACTCCCAACCATAGTGTTTACAGTTAGACAATGTCCTGCTGCACTATGCTAGCTCTAATTTACTTTTATTTTGATTTACAATTAATAAATAAATAAATAAGACCATTCTGCCTACATCAACAACTTTACAGAAAAAAATCCAAATTCTTAGAAATAAAAAGAAAATGAAAGTAAACACGTACATTACCAATGACTTTTCTAAAGACACCATGGAAAAACGCAAAGCGAGAAACTTTCATGATTGTGATAAAGGAAAGAGAACTTCGGAGACACCAAGCCCGAGCCCAAAGGAAACAACGGAATGGATGCCTTTCAACACATGCCTAGGCAGGCCTACTCCATGTCTTGAAAAATACCTTAACTAATAACTAGAAAAGAAATATCACACAACAAAGACAAACAACAACAATACATACATTCCCCAACTCAGCTGGTCGCCGTAGGGAATTAGACGAAAACCCCCCAACCCATGAATAACAATTAAAATACTACTAATTATAACTGCGAAAGTAAAGTGAAAACGCGGGGTGCGGTAACGTAAAATTCAAATACTCTTAGCCACCTTATATACTAATTGTAAATGCGAAAGTAACGTAGTCGTTTTCACGTAACGTTTTCCCGCCTAAACTGTGATCAGGTTTTACTAAAGTTTAGCTATACTACTCCCAATGATTCAATGTATCCTTATACTAGCTTCATTAAAATCGGTCCAGTATAGTTTCAGAGCCTACTAATTACAAACAAATTTACCCGAAGTAGTTCTAGGCAAAGGAAGTTGCGGGTAACAGCTAGTATTTAAGTATATGTACGTTTATTGTGTCATTGTCATCAAAGGAGGGATTATTGGAACTAGAATATGCTCTGAGAAATATCAATTATGATATATTCTTACTTCACTGAGTCCTAGACTCAGTGAAGTAAAAAGACTAGCTAGCGAAATTGAAGAACAAGAAGACTTCATTCTGTGCCATACAGGGGAAACAAAAGAGCTATATGGAGTAGTTTTCTTCGTTAAAAAATATATCTAAATAATATTATCAGCTACACTGGAATTTCAGAACAAATAGCCGTGTCTGAACTAAAATTTAATAAAAACCTAATAACAATCATTCACAATTATTCATCACAGAACAACCCAGAGATGACAAACTAAGCAATTTCTATAACAACCTAGCCAAATCACATGAAAGAACTTCAAGAAGAAATAGTGTTAGTTATTAGAAATTTTAATGCTAAAAAAAGGACAACCAACATCATATGAAAATTTAACAATGGGAAACTATGAATATGAAAAAAGAAACGAAAGAGGCCAGTCTATTTGAATATGCATGTGAATATGAACTATCTATAATGAAAACCTATTTTTAGTAAGTTAGTAATTATATAAAAAAAACACTAGAAAAAGTAGAACCTATAACCGACAATGGATTGTTAAGTCATTTGAAGAAATTAAAAACCGAAAAAGTCCAGAGTCAGATAATATAAGAAATTAAAACTTAAAAATAGGGTAAATAATTCTAACACCATATTTAACAAACCTTTTAATGTGGTACTTAGAACAGGCGATGTCCCTAACATCCTAGTGTCTCTTATAGGTGGAGATGGTTTCTGCTGGGTTTAAGTGGGTAGTGTCGAGTTTCGATGAGTTCCACAGTACCATCCGTTTGTAGGAGATATTTCTCCTACATGTGGATGTTCTGCGTAAAAGCAATTCCGAGCGACAAAAAAAAATCCTATGTCTCTAAACAATGGTGTATAATATCTATACTAATAAATAAAATTTGTTTGTCTGTTTGTAATATTAAATAAAATTTTTACTACATACATATGAATATATATCCCAAAATAAAATGTTTACAATTTTTGTCTATCTGTCAGTTTGTTCGGGCTAATCTCTGAAACTGCTGGACCTATTTAGACAGGACTTTTAATTGTTAGGTAGTTGTTGTAATAAGGAGTAGCTTAGAATTAGAGAAAAAAAAATTGGCGAAAAAAGAAATATTTATAAAGGGAGATTTTAAACTAAAATAAAAAAATGTAATGGATACCTGCATTTTACCAAGTTTAACATATGGTAGCCAAGCATGGTACAAACAACATATACAAGTAAAATAAAATTTCTACATGCCAACATTCCATGGAAAGGAGCATAATTAAATATATATTTACAAAACCATTAATCTAACTATTAACAATACTAATTAACATTCGAAGTGATACTTAATTAAGTATAGAAATAAATAAGTATTAATAGTATTATATTAATATTATATTACTATGCATGTACAATTATTATTTTATTTTTCTTAGAAGTTTCTGTACAGTTCATCATTATAAGTAAAGGGATAGCGTAAAAGTGAGAATCAAAAATTATAATTCAATAGAACAAGTGTTTATATTAACAGATGGATAATAACAATTGACAGTTATTTACTTACTTTTTTCTAAGACTTTTGGTATTTCCCCATAAACATATGGATGATTGTTCATTTGAAATTGTTGTTGAGGATGGCCAAGTTGAAAACCAATAACTAATAGTTCTTCATTCTTCAAATTATTGCTAATGGTAAAGATGAATTTTACCACCTGGTATGGTTTAACCTGAAATGGTGAGGGATTGGCAAGTATTAAATAATGGAAGAGTCCAGAGAAGAGAGGATTTTTAAATATATAACTTGAATAATTTATTTTTAATGTGCATTGCATGCATATTTGATATAAAATTTACTATTCTAAAACATGAAAATATCATAAGATATGTATAAAAATAGAGTTAAAAGTAAGATAACATTTACTTAAAAACTGTTGTCACATAGCATTGAATATTAAAGTGAATTTTGTCATATCTAATTTTCAATATCTAGTATAGATTTTAATTTGCCATTTAAAAAATGTGTGTATAACACATTTTAAGTAAGCATTACAAGTATTATGTATGAGGTGATCTCACATAAATTCTTATTTTATGATGGTCACTGCATTGCATGTTTTCAGCACTCATATCGCCTTGGACAGCAGCCCTTCCTAGTATGATTACCCCATCTCGATTTTTTGTAAATTGTTTTCTACACACATAAAATGGTTCTATTATTTAAACAATAAATAATTAGTTGGAACAAGCAAATAAATAATACTAATACAATACATAAAATATGTGTATGATATATACATATTATATAGACATTAACATACACATATTGTAATTTATAAAGATATACATAATCTATACTCATATATAAACATAAATAAGAAGATAATAATCCTTAACTTCATATTTGAAAACATTAATAGACCTGGATTATCTTGTGCTATTACATAATAATACAAACAATTTATAAAAATACATAAATAGATTAATCAATGTGGCTGAATGAAATCAAATACAAAATCTTAAGTAATATCAACTATACCTGTAAATAATATCACATTAAATAAGACTAAGAAAAATAAGATCATATATAATTTTTATAAATCAATTTCTTTTGTTCAAGCAATGATTTGTAAATACTTTAAATCAGTCATCATTTTGCTCATTATCACATTAAATAATATTATATATATATACAAGTGTTCCGCAATAATATATAAAAGACTAAAATATCCCACAGCCAGTTAGATGAAATGAAATTCTTAACATGTTTTCTAAACTACATATTACTTATTACTATTGTGTTAGGACTAAACAAAATTTATTGGTTTGTGTAAAATTTCAGATGTTCTGAATAGTTTCATTGTAAAATGTATGTTCATACTCACTTGTTAATTTTATAATTATATAAAATAAGGTTGCACAAATGTTTGGGAGTATCTTCATGATCTACAATGGAATTTTCATCATAATGTTCGTCAACATATCCACATACGTCACAGTACATGTTGGAAAAATTCTAAAACAATAGTTATCATACCAAGTAAGAAATGATTACAATAACAAATTTGATTTTACAAAACAAACATTTTTGTAAATTTCAATTCATATCATAATTAACAGTATTGAGCTTACCAAAGACAAACATAAAATCTATGAAAACCGTAATGTCACGTCAAACATTGTTTTTTATAATAATACTTACCTACCTAGATTATTGGATTAGTTTCTTTGATTAACCTATTGCTCTCAATTTCTTGTTCTATTCTGTTCTGTTCTGAGGTAATGGCGTTTCGAGCGTGCCAATTGAGCACAATTCACTTCGCTAATGTTACGTTGTATGGAGAATACACGAAGGTTTTACGGTAAAAAAAATAATATTACACATGTAAAACGTTACAACTTACACAAATGTCAAAAATTGCAAGACAGTAGTCACAAACTGAATTCTAAAATAACGACTTACCTTTACATACACTTTAAAAGTTAGAAGTGAAGCTACTTTTATCACAAGAGAAATCCCCCAGTGCAAGTAAAATTGTTGCCATGCTAACTACACAAGACATAAACAACTATATAATTAATAAATTTTAATGGCGTATTATAGTTCAATTTAAAATGTGCCTTAAGTCTTAAAAAACTACTCTGAAGTTGTTAAAAATTTAAACTTTTTTATCTATTGGCATTTGCCATAAAATCATTTAGAAAAATTATGTGATTTTGACGGAACCCAAACTTTGTTACTCTGCTGTGACGTCAATTGGTCGTGTAAGCAAATACACTAATATTGGTAATAACCTAAACAAATTATAAATTGTATATTTTTTAGTGTTAGATACATGAAACTTTTAATATTAAAATATTTATTTGATGTATTATATGTATAATAATATATTACACAAAATACAATTATATCGATCTCTTGAAATTTCTTCATTATGGTGCTGCTACACATTAGCTCTGCACCAGAAATGTATCATATATGATAAAGTCATTGTTAATTCCAATTGCTGAAGCCATCAAACAGCCAGTTCGAAATTGAAATAAAATTTTGGAAAATATCATACTTGTTGGATACTAAACGAATTAATAAGGCGAATGATAACTCTATGCAAAAGGATCTCATCTATATTTTCTTCCCGGGTATACGTCGATTCAACAGTAACTCTGTATATAAGTCCATCTGGTCTGGTCGGTAATGTTTTTACTAGTGAAGCAATGGTGTTGCCTACTTAATTAAATTTAAAATACCTAATAGACATAAACAAAATAAAAAATATGTTATCACTGTAGAAAGAATATACAGTGAAGACCGCAGTGGTACCATATTGAAAAAAAAACAGTAAAATTGCTATCGCAAGTGTAGGAAGTGGATATGATATGCATATATCTGTTTTAGACAGAGTAAAGTGTACTTGGTTGAATAATTTGATATTATTCATGGCTTGACGCTCAAGTTTATATAATAATAATAATAATAGTTAATAGTATTATTTTATTAATAATATTATTGAATACTTATTGTTGTCGTCATTATTAGAATATATTTAAATCCTGATATTAACTCCAAATTTCTAACGATGAATTTCCTTGCTCTCACTTTGATTAATTGAACCGAGAACAGAATTTTCAGAAGAGCATTTACGCTATCATAAGATGTCACGAGTTCGATCTCGGTTCTGTCATATATTCTGTGAGACGGACTTTGTACCTGTCCGATAGATAACCAAGAGCCCTAATATATGAATATAAATTTATTGTTAACTTAATTTTAATAGTATTTAAGCCTTGTTTTTTATTATTTTGAATTCATACTTTCTATTTATAATACAAATATATTATATTTGTATTATGGAAGGAGCCACAAATAGTTGCGTGGAATGTAAGAGGAGGGATGGAACAGAAGAGGATTGAACAATTAGATGTGATGGATGAGATAGATTTTTTAGTCCAGAGGATGTCTGGCCAAATATCTGTCCGATATTGGTACTACGCATATGCGCCCGTATACTCATACGGGTACTCGACCAATCCATGAAAGTGGTGTTTTCACCCCCCCTCCCTCCACCGCTTTTTTCTACTTATCTTTTCCCCTCTTTTCCTTGGCTTTTCCCACAAAATGGGTTTTGGAGGTCAGATGGCAATCGCTCCATTAAAAAGCCGCCACTTGTCACTTATAAGGAAAGACAAAAGCTGGGTACGGCTAGGGCATCGCCGCTAAACGACGCGCAAGCACATCGCCCTACACCTCTGTTACATGGGCAAGGGCTACCGTGTCAAGTACAGACACGGCTAAAGAAGATAGTACCCAGATAATCTCCGCTTTGCAACGTGGAATATTGGCTCTCTAACCGGACGATGCAGGGAACTGGCAGATGTACTCATGAGGCGTTGAGTCCAGTGTGCTTTCCTACAGTAAACGCGAGTCCCGTAACATCGGACAGGGTTACCAGCTCATATACACTGGGTCACCTTCCGGCAAAACTGGTGTAGCAGTAGTTCTATCTGAAGAGCTACAGAAAGGTCTCCTCGAAGTTGACCGATGTAGCAACCGCGTGATGCGGGTGAAAGCGCTAGTACAGCGGGCTATCGTCAACTTAATCAGTGCTTGCGCTCCCCAGGCTGATTGTAGCGGGGCCGAGAAGGAGTAATTCTGGAAGCAATATGAAGAGGTTCTACTCGCTATACCATCTACCGAGGTGATCATAGTTTGGGGGACCTTAACGGTTACGTGGGTAAGGCTGCGGATACGTATGAACATGTCCACGGTGATTTTGGTCACGGTCACCGCAATATTACGTCTGATCTGGCCATCGTGAATACGTTCATCCGAAAGAGTCCGCAGGACCTTATTACGTATGCGAGTGGGCCCCACTCAACTCAAATAGATTATCTATTGACCAGGCAGTGTCATGTTGGCATGGTGACTAACTGTAAAGTCAATCCTGGTGAAAGCCTCACGGCCGAACATCATCTTCTTGTCATGGATTATGTCGCTACCCCGATAAAGAAATTAGCCGAGACGCGTAAGTCTAAGATCAAGTTGTGATTGCTGAATGGACCGATGCAGACCGGCTTTCTGACAGAGGTTAATAGTCAAAATTTATCAACTAATACCGAAACTGCACAGGATGGGATGGGATCGAGCTCAGTCAGCAACTGTGGAGGGGCAGAAGCTCATCAACATATTGGCACGTGCTCGGGATAAAGCGACGCAAGATATTAAACAATGTCTTTGCGTCAGAGATTCCCAGGGAAAACTTCTTTGTAGGAGAACTTCTGTGAAGGAGAGGTGGAAAAGTTACTTCATGGAGCTGCTGAATACTCAGCACCCGTGTAGTTTTCCGTCTGAACCACATCCTAACCTCGGACTTATTGCTCCAATAACCCTTGATGAAACTCGGAATTGTCTTCGACGCATGAAGAACGGCAAAGCGGTGGGACCTGACGATATTCCGATCAAAGCGGCTCTCGTGGTGTGCTCATGCTTACTGACCTTTTTAACTGTATTTTGAACACTGGGATGATGCCACATCAGTGGCGCCGCAGTTTATTACCCCTATTTACAAAGGAAGGGGCAGAGTTCAAGATTGCGTTAGTTATAGGGGCATTAAAATTATGAGTCACACTATGAAGCTCTTCACCGAGAGTGTACCGTCTCTGAGTGTCAATATGGATTTCAGCTAAGATCAGGCACTATGGACGCTATTTTTGTCCTCAGAACTTTCATGGAGGCATATAGGGAAAAGAGCAGAGTTCTGCATGTGGAATTCTTACACCTGCAGAAGGCTTTTGACTGTGTGCCACATCAGTGTATCTGGTGGGCACTGCAATCCAAAGGGATCCCTGAATCCTATGTTGCTATTATCAGAGACATGTACAACGACTCTGTTTCTATAGTCAGGACCGCTGTTGGTGATACCAAACCCTTAACCAAGGCTTAGAACTTAGTCCACTTTTGTTCAATGTAGTGCTAGATACTGTCACGGCTCACATCCAGGACCAGCTTCCATGGCTGATGACGTATGCCGATGACATAGTACTCATCAACGAGAACCGTCTGATGCTGGAGTCTAAAGTGAACGCTTGGAAGGTTGCGCTTGAGAACGGTGGTCTTAAACTGAATGTGTCAAAAACCGAGTACATGGCCAGGAACCCAGACTCGAGCACCATCCACATCGGACCTGAGCGAGCCGTTAAGTCGGAGAAGTTCAGGTACCTTGGATCCATTATGTACGAGTCCGGAGGCATCGACTACGATGTCCATGCCCGGATTAGCGCTGCTTGGGCCAAATGGCAGGAGGTCACTGGTGTGATCTGCGATCGCAGAATACCACCCGAACTCAAGGGGCTGCTTTACAAGACCATGATCCGACCAGTTCTTTTATACGGTAGCGTTGGTTATTGGCCAGCACTATCTCGGCACTCTCAGGAGCTTCACATCACGGAGATGAAGATGCTAAGGTGGATGTGTGGCGTAACTCGGGCTGACCGCATAAGCAACGCATTCATTCGAGGTAATCTTGGGGTCCGTGACGAGGCGGATAAGCTCCAAGAGCGTCAACTGAGATGGTATGGCCCCGGTTTGCGGCTGGCCGACGTAGTACGTCGGAAGAAAATGCCATGATATGTCTGTCCCTGGAGTAAGATCCCCGGATGCCCCAGGAAGCGATGGCTGGACGTCGTGATGCAGGACATGAGAGCCAATGGACTAACCACTGAGGATGCTCAAGACCGTGCAAAGTGGAGTCGATTAAGTAGGAAAACAGACCCTTGCAATAGGCCGGGATAATGCTAAGTAGATGAGAGAGATTTGCATTTTATCTGTATGACTCTCAGTCATACAGATAAAATGTAGTAATATAGTCAAGAAAAGGGCGGTGACGCACCCGAACTGCCGGGCAGCCGCGTCGCTCTCTAGGCTGGTGTTCCAGAGGGCGAATGTGAGAAGAAAGTGAGTGCATTGAGTCGAATAATAACTTCAGTAGATCTAACAAAAGGGACAGAGAAGTAGATTTAGAAGAAGTTTGGACAACCGTGCAAGGAAAAGGTAAACGGTTTGCTTTGGCAGGGAACTCCAGTGTGACTAAGGAATCGACTGAACAAAATTTTGAATTATGTATTATAGACAAGGAACAACTACCTAAGCAATTTAAATTAGCAAAATTATTAAGAACGGAAAAAAATTTTGTATGTCTTATGAAAATATTTCTTTTTCCCCGAGTGGGAATCGAACCCATAAGCCGTCATTTTTATAGGTGGAGGCCTTGCCTTTCCGCCACGACGGTTAATATAGATGGGAAGAAAATAAAATTACTATAAGTTAAAAAGGGTATCTGACCAAGAGTCTGTAGCAAATTGGTATTTTAAAAGAAATAAACAGAAGCAAGAAGTAGGAGACTAAAGTTGGTGGATAATGCATAAAGACGTTTAATTTATTTAATTTATTTATGTATGAGTATGCTGTATTTTTCTATATGTGTATATTATTTGTGTATATATGTAATACTATTAATAATAGTGTATATTTTAAAATATCCATTATATATTTAATATTTACATTCATATATTTATTATATATTTTATTTTTAAATCTTGTTTTTTTTTATTTATGCACTGTCTCTTCCCGCTATTTGTATGAAAATTACTCACTTCCACTGGTTGGCTGGAAGAGATTTCTTTTAGAAATAGGCCCACCATTGCTGACATAATTTTATTTTACATGCTTGTATATTTTTTTCTGTGTGCAATAAATAATATATAACAAAGTCGTTTTCTTTTTTTATTATTGTTATATACATACACGCGCACCTACACTTATATAATAACTTTATATCGGATACACATTTACATACATACTTATATACATGAAAACATAAATAAATACACAGACTATAACTTTAGATAATACTTTTTAAGGCAATGCTTAAGATATTAAGGGCCAATTTTACCACTTGCTGATAAAGACCTAAATAGGAAATATGTTCCTTGTCTGGCAGATAAACGACAAATCTAACATATCTAACAGATAAACTATCAGCCTTTGTCTGGTAGACAGCGTTAACTACCAGCTTACTATCTGAAACTTTCTCCCTAGCCAGTGAAATTGGTCCATATGTTGTTGAATAGCTGATAGACTTCAATATATAGAAAATGTCAATAATTCTTGTTCAGGTGCCATTTCCGTATTTCATGTAGCTTAGGGACATAATGGTTTTTCATGTATTTTTATATTTAAGAGAAATATACTCATAACGCTATAATGCATAGATGCTTAACGACACAATCAGGGTTGCGCCATGTCAGTTTGGCCGTTCACAATAATTTTATAGTTATTATTTCATCTTTGCCCCGGTGGTCAAACTGATACCACGTCTTGTATTTGTCTCCCCGTTAAATATAATATTATTATTGGTAACAAAGTATCGTTTGCCGTATAAATGTGACAAATGTGACCACAGTGTTTTACTAGCATCAGTGAAGTGATTGTTTAACTAATCCTACTTCGTAATAGTGATTTGGATTACAATCGGCGTATAAGTTTTAACCCTTCTGTTGGGTATTGACAACTCATCCTACGGCCGACGCACGGAATTCTCACGGTTCGGTGGTACGCATAAAGATCACAGTGCCGTGCGTAAGTGTCCAGTGACGCCTCATACGTTTACCATCACAGAATAAGTTAATAGTCGATACGTTGCATCTTGCCAACACGTTCTTGTCACCGAGAGGTAACACTGAATAACGGATAATATATAAGAGGTACTTTTGTCTAATTATTGAGATGCCACCTAAAAAGACTTCTCCAAAATCCAAGGCCAAGCTAACCGTCCCAAATACTGATACCAACCATAGTTCACCTGTTACAGACACTGACAATGAAGACCTGTGTAGTATTACAGACAGGCCAAGGGCTCGCAAGCGTCAGCGCGATGAAGACGTCTCTGTTTTTATGTCTGAAATCAAAAAATCTTTCGAAACGTTTAAAAATCAACAGAATCTTATACAAGCAAGCATTAAGGACATTCAAAATCAAAATGGTGATATCATTAAATCCGTGGAATTTATATCTAAGCAATACGAGGATATGAAGGATAAATTGATTAAGTTGGAATCAGAGAAGCAGTCACAACTAGCCTACATACAAACCCTAGAGACCAAACTGGAGAGCCTCGAAAGATCGCAAAAAAATTCCAGTATCGAGATTAGAAATGTTCCCGTCCAGAATAATGAATCTAAACATGACCTTGTATCCTTTGTGAAAAATATTGGAGCTGTAACCAGTATAAACGTAGAGGATAATCAAATTCGTGATATTTTTCGTTTAAATCAGAAGAAAGGGGGCAACAAGACATTAATAGCCGAATTTTCATCTGTTTTATTAAAAGAAAAAATCTTGGCTGCCGCGAAATCTTATAACCGTAGTAACGTCAATAAATTAAACACTTCTCATCTCAAACTGGATGGGGAACCGAAGCCCGTCTATATCAGTGAGTGTTTAACCCAGAAAGCTAGAAAAATTTTTCATTTAGCTCGTGACTTTAGTCACAATAACGGCTATAAGTTTTGCTGGACTGCTCATGGTAAAGTTTTCCTCCGTAAGTTAGAAGGTGCTCAATCTTATCGAATTGATACTGAGACTGACTTCGACCGTCTCCTTTCTACGTCTAAGAAACTGTGACTGTATGTTTTTCCAAATTCTCCTTTTACTATGTTTTACTTTGTCTTGCCATTATTTCATAGTATTTGCTATTTTTTGGTACTTGTTGGGGTTAACCGTATAATTAATTTTGATTTGTATATAAAAAAATTACCTTGTACCTGTGATTACACTAAATACACATTTTTCAACACCATTATTCCAATACTAGCTCAAGTCATACTACAACCTATCATAACACAATTTACACAATCACACTTGCCTCGTTTTCACAACTACTACTTTGATTTATTTTACATATCATATAAAATATCAGGAAATGTACTCTACGGATTTACCAAAGATATGTCCCGGTGGACCATCCTATTACAATGTTCTCTTTAAAAAATATATCTAATGACATTGACTCAGTTGAAGTGTCTGATGCAATAGTATGTACTCCGGAAAATATTATTAATCATATTAATACCACTGAGACTGCCCTAACCATAATACATACAAATATTCGTAGCATATCTAGTAATTTCGATGCTTTTACTGTTCTTCTTGAAAGACTCATTGTTCAATTTGATGTTATTATCCTTACGGAATGTTGGTTGTCTACAACAGCAAATCTACCCAGCATTGATGGATATTCCTCTTATAATTCAGACTACCACAACCAAAACGACGGTGTCGTTATTTACATTAAATCTCTTATAAAACACTCAATTGCTAAATTGACGTTACGTGACGCCAGCTCTCTCATCTTAGAATATGGTAATGAATATGCTGTAGTAGCAGTTTACCGTTCACCGTCTATCAAAAATATAAATAGTTTTTGTGATAGCCTGGATTTATGTCTGGGATCCCTGAAAGGGGTAAAATCAGTAGCGGTAATCGGTGACATGAATATTAACATCGCTCCAAATAGTTCTGACCCTAACAGTTGCAAATATTTGGACATGATGGCATTCCACGGTTTTTTAAGCGCTCATACTTTACCAACACGCAATGAAAGTTGTATTGATCATGTAATGCTGCGTTCCAACAAACAAGCAACTACTTATATCCTAGACTCATATGTTACTGACCATGCCCCATTGATCTTATGTTTACTGTGTAATATTAAACGCCAAAAAGCTAATATAACTTTCTCTAAAATAGACTATCCGGCATTAATTAAACAACTTTCTAACATGGATTATGCCCATATAGTTAATGCTAACGACGCTAATGTAGCAGCTACACTCTTAACTAATACAATCTCTGAATCCATAACTACACATTCGAAACCAATAATAGTTTCACACCGAAAACGTCCTATCAAACCGTGGTTGACCCCAGGACTTGTACACTGTATTAGACACCGTGACAAACTGCACCAAAACTGTAAACGTGATCCTGCTAATGCGATATTGCGTGTAACCTACACCAGATATCGTAATTTTTGTACAAATTTGTTAAAAAAATTGAAGACAATTTACGAGAGAAGCGAATTTCAAAAATACAAAAACAACCCCAAAGGTACTTGGAACACTATCAAGAAAATAACCTCCATCAAGCAGCCCTCGCCTTCTGCCACTGCCTTACTCGATCTACATTTTGATCCTCGTGCTTCTGTTAATAATGTCAACAACTATTTTGCTGGTATTGGTGCAACCTATGCCAATGCTATACTCAATAAAGCGTCCACAAATCAAAGTTCTGTGAATTTCAATCACTCCCCTGAGCCATATATTTCTAAAGACTCAATGGTACTTTATAACACCAATAATGATGAGATCCAATCGACAATAGCGAGCTTAAAAGGCAATTCTGCCACAGGTATAGATGGCATACCCACTTTATTAATAAAAAAAATTAGCACCAGCATAGCCCCTGTTCTCTCGCATATATTCAATTTATGTTTTTCAACTGGTGTTTTTCCGGATATATTTAAACAGGCACTGGTACATCCCATCTACAAATCAGGAGAAAAAGTTAATGTGGGCAACTATAGACCAATATCGATCCTTCCTACTATTTCAAAGATTTTGGAAAAGCTATTGAACAAAAGACTTACAAATTATCTTCATCACCGTAGCATTCTTGCCGTCAATCAATTTGGTTTTACTAAAAATAAATCCACAGAAGACGCTGCTTTGTCGCTCACTGAAACTATTGCCAAACACTTAGATAACAAAGATAAAGTTGTCGGTATTTTCCTTGATTTATCTAAGGCCTTCGACACTGTCTCAATACCAATTCTGCTTGAGAAAATGTATAATTTAGGAATACGAGGTATTGTACTGGACATTTTTCGCTCTTACTTAACAAACCGCTCTCAGTGTGTCAAAATAGATAAGTTTGTGAGTGACAAGGCATACGTCCCTTTTGGTGTTCCACAGGGAAGTGTACTGGGTCCTACGCTGTTCCTATTATATGTTAATAGCCTATGCAATACGTCATTACCTAATTGCAAAATTATTGCATATGCAGATGACACCGTACTAGTAGTCAACGGTCGTGATTGGATTGAGGCTAAACAGCATGCAGACAATGGTATAGGATGGGTGACACGTTGGTATAACAACAATTTTCTTACGCTCAATATTGATAAAACTAAATATATCGCATTCTCTCATCGGCCCAGTTCTCAGCCCCCACCAGATTTTTCTATCACAGCGCACACTTGTACCACTCAGAACTTCTGCAATTGTCCTCAACTTCCTCGTACGTGTAATATTAAATACTTGGGTGTTACTGTTGATTTTAACCTTAACTGGTCACTACACATCAATAATGTATCGTCTCGTATACGTAAACTAATTCCCGTATTTAGAAAACTTCAAAATTTAGCTGACCCTGATACTCTACTTACAATTTATTATGCCCTCGTAAGAAGTATTTTAAACTACTGCATCATAGTATGGGGAGGTACCAGCAGCAATATATTGCTTGTTTTGGAACGTGCTCAAAGGGCTATATTAAAAGTTATGCTGGGAAAACCTAGACGATATAGCACAGATCTTCTTTACCGTGAGTCTTCCATCTTATCTGTTAGAAAACTTTACATTGTGCAAGTTATACTTCGTAAGCATAAAAGTATATTGTTCAGACCCACTTCCAAACGCAATAAATCCAGAGTTTGTACAACCGTTCCGTCAAGAACAAGGTTAGCCTGCAGCCAGTTTAATGTAATTAGCGGTCACTTGTACAATAAAATTAATAAAAAAATCAATATTTATCCACTGACATCATTTAAGTGTAAAAAAATTATCAAAGATTGGATTCAAAAGTTGTCCTACATTGAAACAGAGAGTATTGTCTACTGAACACACTCAAACGCACACGCACTCACACACACACACATACATACAAGACGCGCACTCTCTTAGACACATACACACTCATTAATGTTTGCATTGGTAGGCGTTTTAAATGTTTTAATTGTAGTTTAATTTATTCGCAGAGCAAAATGTTTTTATTTTATACTAATTTTCACTGAATCACTGTAATGTATAAAAGTATCAGTATTATTTGTTAAGGGGCAAAGACGCTGGCAGCTGTGACACAGTTTACACTAGTATGGCTGCCATCGCTCTCCTCTAGATTTGTAAATATATCAAATCATAAATACATCTAGAGTGTATCTGTATCACATATTTTTACTGAAATAAATTTATTATTATTTATTTATTTATTATTATTATTAAACACAACAAATTTAAGTTATTTTTATTAGTATTTTATGTTAGAACAATTGAATGAAGTAGTATAGCTGGGAATATGTTAAGTAGAAATGGAAGATACGAAATGGACGTGGAATGCATATTGCTGCCGGTAACAGAATGATCGGTGCCTTAGCTGCGTTGTTGAGACGGTAGAACGTCAGAGTAGCTGCACGCTTGGCTGTACACAATACAGTTTTGGTGCCGACGCTGTTATATAGCAGTGAAACGTAGGTCTTTCGGAAGAAGAATAAAAGAAAGATGAATGCTGTGGAAATACGATTGTCTTCGGAGGATATGCAGAGTTAGTTTAACTGACTAAATCTGCAACAAAGAGATATACAGAATGTTAGGCACCAGCGAGGATGTCACAGTGAAAATGAAGGTGGTTTGAGCACGTCGAGAGAAGGAATGGTGAAGGAATATACCTATAAGACCAATTAACAGCAGAAAATTATCAGCAAGTGGTGAAACCGGCCCTTAACATTTAAGGATCACCTGAAGGAGTATTATCGAAAGTTATAGTCTGTAATATGTATGCATGTGAACATGTATGAATATATATACATATATAAGTGTAAGTGCGTATGTATGATACAAAAAGAAAACGTCTATGACAAAAAAGAAAACGTCTTTATGCAATATCCGCCAACTTTAGTCTCCTATCTATGGATTACGGCGTGAACTTATATTTGCGCCTTTACGCTAAAATAATTAAAATAAGATTTAATAGACGAAGGAAAGATTGGTGTAATTTAAAACACAATGCGTTATATCAATTAGTATTTATTAATAAAGCGGCCAGATTTACATAATAAGACGAGATTTTTAATATGCAACTAAGCAAGAAACATTACAGGCTTAGGCAAAATGTTATCCAGGAAAACAGATTTTTCAAATTGTGATTTTGGGATTGGGTAGCGATAGAGTGGGTTAGCGAGGGCGAAACGCAAATATTGATCAAGTTTGTAACCAACACAGACGCACTGGTGGACAGCGCTATCGCAGTAGCACCCGTGGGCACACTTCTGTCCATAAATGTCATTTTCCATTTTCTCTGAGCAGGATTCACCTGGTCCCTGGTACGACATATAGAATTAAAATTTATTTTTGAATCAATCTATATTTCATGAGCATATATCTTTTATAAGTACTATATTTATATTAGTAACGTACAACACAATAGCAAATTTTGTACAATAATTTAAATATGCAACATAATTAGGTTCAGGTTTACTGGGTAATGTTGAATGAATTGGTACCAAGCTGTATGAAATAATCAGTTTATACCCGGTAGCAGTCCAAGCGATTGCCGCATTTCTCATTGAAGTAAGTATCCCAATGGCATCTTTTAAATCTTTTGTTTCCTTTAATGATGTTGCAGTCTTCGCCGTCTTGTGAAGTCTCACAAACGGGACATTCTACGAGACTGTGAAATATAAAACATATTTTTTCATGTACTTCTAATTTAATGAAATTAGGTTATAGCGTAGCGGCACAGCAGCTGACTGTAAACGTGATTATGGGTTCCAACTCAACTCATGAGAGTTCTAGTAAGAAGGCAAAGCGCGGCGTAAAATTTCGTGAGTCAGCACACAATGTCTGCCTATACTGCTATATCTGAGATACAGAGTGGAAAAGTTTAATTAAGTACTCGTGACTTTAATAACGAACCTAAGGATATTTTAAAGATAGCACGCCATATATATTAATTAAAACATAAAAGCAAAATATCACACTGAGGTAGCACAGTACACCACGTAAAGCTAAAAAAAAGTAATGAAAATACATAACATTCCAATATGCTTAGAAAGAAAACAGGAAAGCTTAAATATAATTGAGAGGGAATCTCTAGGTATCTCTACTGTCGATATTAAAGTAAGATAAATAAAAATATAAAACAAAACTCACCATAAGCAAATCACATCGAGACAATTACCTATCCATATCGGCGTTTGCCTCTTCCCTTTCAATAAGGTTTCTAGACTCGTATCCGTGATAGTGGGCGAAGCTGGACCCGACCAAGAGCAGAAGGTAGATTACAAGATGCATGTTGTGAAGAGTTCTGTCCAAAAACAACAAATATTTTATGATTCTAATAATATTATTAGGCTCATTGAATTTCAACAACCCATGTTACCCCTTACCTTAATCATGTTAAGGGAAATATATTTTTTATATATCTAAATTTGTATAAATAAATAAAAGAGAGAGAGAGTTATATATATTAACATTGCTCTCCACTCTTACTCATATATTTTGAGTTAGACAAATAGTATACGCTTAAAAGTTTTCGTTTGAATTTCAAAGATTTGTGTTTACGATTAAGATATTGTTTATTATTTAGAAATGTTAGTACGACGTCAAATTTATTTTTAAATCTACTTTTATCGGTGTGGAATGAACTTTCAATAAAATGTTGTTTAGATTTTAAATTCACCTCTGTATAAATTTGATAAATTCATAATTGACGGTTATCGCATTTAATTAGATTAAAGACATTAGACAAAGGGAAATGAAGCTAAATGTTAATTAAATATTTAGTTATTAAGTTGACTGCTTCATAAAAAGGAATTTTGTCCATATTTTTAACCGGATATGCAAATAAGTTCATTTCAAAAGTCAGTGACTCGACATTAAATTTAAAATTATGCGTCATTCCAATGATATTGCTGGTATTGAATCGGACATATTTCCAAAGTCTCTGAGACTCGCTGCGTATGTTCATTACAGTTTTGTTATTGTTTATAAATAAAAAGCTTTGGAACCAAAAATAATTTCAATATATTGGCACGATAGCGAAAGTACGATGCGAGTGCTTGCGCAAGCGCCGCCCGCCCCACAGTCCGCCCGCGAAATGCGCATTCACAACATTAGATTCGTGCGATACGGGTGTAAAAGCTGTGTGACACATATATACAACAATAAATATTTTTAATTGTTTTTTAAAAATAAACCTTTATAGATCGATAGACGCAATTAAATTGGTACGTTTTTCAAGTGATCGAACTGTTTCCTGAAAAATATGGGAATGATTTCGCGAGTGCGTGGTCGTATCAGAAGTGACTCTTTCTCGAAGTTTCACACAATCAAATCAGAGGACAAAATTGCAAATATTGGTAGGTGAAGTTATACCCTTAACGTACATGTAATAACATTAAGTGTTTAATGATTATTTACTGTATTCTAATCTAATATACCTTATATATATATCTATATATATATATATATATATATATATATATATATATATATATATATATATATATATATATATATATACATATATATATATATATATATATATATATATATATATATATATATATATATATATATATATATATATATATATATATATATATATACATATATATATATATATATATATATATATATATCTAATATTGAGTTACTCTTAAACCATAAGTTTATATTCCTTTTTTGTCTATTCAGTATGGCTGATCTCGTTGGTATTCCTTTTGCCATATTGGGCCCCCCGTGGGCTACTTGTGGCTCTGGGTGGAGCGTGGTTATTGGCCACCTACACGTGTTTGGTGATACCATTGCTTATTTCTGCCAACTATCGCTATCCAGCTAGGTGGTATCCAGAAGTCGTGAAATTGGCACGAAGTAAGTAAATATTTTTATTTTGTCGAATTTTTATAGCACTTTAGCAGACATATTTTATTTTTAAATATATTTGGTTCTTTAAATATCTATAAAAATATAAGCATTAATATAATATTGACAAATGAATGTATGTATATGCATATATGTATTTAAGTACCTATTACGAGGTCGTTAAGTGCGAATGTAAAATAATTTTAATATTTATATTAATTTTGTCAAGAAATAAAATTTCTAATCTCTCTTAAAAGTGAAAATAGAATTTATGAAATATCTTTAATTGCTTATATAAAATAAAAAATATTATTTACCACATCGCATTCAATTGAATACGCAGCAATGTATCTGTAAACATTGGGTGTGCCAACCTGACCTATGAGCTACCGCCCCCGTTGTTTGTGAAACTACATCAAAATAGTCATATTATTTAATGTTATTATTTCAATAATTAACAATTAAATAAGGCAATCGTGGCGCAGCGCCACTGCGTGTGACTCTTAAAAGGGCGGTAGTGGGTCCTATAACCACGCGTCAAGAATCAATTATTTTAATTTTTCTCGCTCTCGTAATGGTAATGTCCTGTAAAGCGGAAATCGGGGAACGGAGTGTCTTAACACTAGGTTCCCTTTGCCTACCCTGCTATATAATTGTGAATGAAAGTAATATTTTTTTAAGTTTAGTTTTATTGTAAAAATAAACATTATTTATCTACGATTTGGCATTATTTGCGCGTAGTTGTAGACATGTGGGGAGAGCCAGGTCATTGTCGAGAGTCTGAATGGAGAAACGGAAACTGGCGAAAAGCCAGCACAAGTGCGTCAATCGGATTTACTAAAGTTTTTGATTTAGCATATGACTTATCTTAAGCAAAACAATCTTTTGATTTCCACCTCGATTATAATTTCTATATGATATTCATATCATATTTAAAAGTACAAAGAAAATTAATGCATAGTCGGAGCCGTATTAAGACGAGTTTGAAGCCCGCTGTAAAGTAAAATTCACTGTTGTTTATCTGCCAAATGGGGCTGATAATCCCGAGAGTCCCCGGACCTGGGCACAGGTCGGTATGTTAGAGACATAGTATAGTAGTATAGTAAAGACGGAACTGTACCTAATCATTTAAATATAAATAACTTATGTACGTTATAGGTATAAAAATGATTGAATGAATTAATTAGAATCTACATAGTAAACTAAAATTTTATTGCATATTTAGTTATTAAGTTGACTAAATTAGATAGAACCTTCATATAACTTAAAACTCACCAGAGATATCTTAATGAAGACGGTGTTTGGGTTTCTATCCAATGGAGGGCTGCTCTGAACTGTTTTCTATGAGGCAAGGGTTGTCTTTTATACCCCATAATTCTATGAAAAAAATCAATTCCTGAAAATTAAAAGGCCAGTATTATGCAAGTCCAATGGCATAAAAATGCTTTTCAATTTAATATTACCCTATGTTTAGTATTTGCAGGCGAGTATTAAACACAATGATATCAAAAACAAAAATGTTATATATTCCTTAATAATATATACCTTATTTATTTTCATTTAAACTTAAAAAAAATATGTATGCCTGTAATAGGTAAAAAGAGAGAGAGGTAAAAGTTTTTAGTAAGCAGTAAAACTGCTAGGGTAGCAATAACAAAACGACGAAAATATATATTTTTTATTAATATGATATGTCAAAAATAATATTAAACTCAATAAAATAAATTCTTGGTTACTCTTCACATTTTCTCATCTTTTTCTTATGCTTTACTTTATAGTAAAAAAAATTATTATGCAAATGATCATAAGTCTCTTGTATTGGAAAATAACCAGTGGTCAATACGTTGTGACAGCTTCAAGATAAATTTCACCTTGAAATCGTGTCGCTATAATATATAAAATAGACTCAGTTATATTTCATAAAACATTTATACTTATAATTTTATATCTTTATAATTTTTTTATACATTCGTGATAAAAAACGATGACTGTAAACCGATGGTCATGCCTCAATATGCAACCCTCGCTTAGAGCATATGCGAACCACTCCACAATGATGGCGACGAATTTAAAGGTTGAAATTGTTTATTTTGTATACATTCATTACAATTGATTCGAAAATTATTTTCCTTTGTTACAGAGATAGGTCGTCGTCTTCACGCGCCTTTTTCTCGGTTATTAAGAATCCTGAAAACAGCGTACTCACCTCTAGATAGAGCTGAACGCTTGTTTTTACAAATGAATAACCTCTCCACGATGATTAGTCAGGTGAATGAATAATTGTTTCATTAAGTAACTACGTAATTTTATATTATATACTTATACCATTATTATGAGCTGCTATACTATAGGTAATATATTTGTAGAAAAAGTATCTTTTATGTTTCACCTTTTTAAATAATAGAAATGACATACACAATTGTACTAGTTAACCCAGTATTATTTTACAGCCTTATTTTTAATAACATTTAAAATATAGATGTTTTAATTATATTCATTTCTTTTTTTTCAGTTACTTATATTTACTGCTTGTGACCGCCTTTTAGTATATCAAGGCCGATTAACATGTCTTTATTCCTTAATGTTTTATAACGTTATAACATACTCTGTGAGTTATGTGCGTGAAATTTGCACAAAGGAGGATTGGTCGCCGTACGTGAACGTAACCAGACACTCGCGAGTAAAACATCTCGCCATGTCGGCAACAAAAATTGTATTGGAGTGGACAAAAGCTGTAACTTTTATAGTAACAATGACGTTCATTTTACTTACACTGGGATTAGAACAAGGTTTGGAATATTTTCAACCAACAGCATTATACACTGCTATAACTGGTACCTATTACCTATTATCGGAAAAGACATTCCTTGAATTGTGGCCCATTGCTTTATCTACACTTAAGTTAGAACGTTTAGAAGGTATGGAGGCTCTTTACTCCGGAGTATGGGCCAGAGGGATTACAACAGCCATAGCAGGTCCTCTTGTCCCAGCACTGGCTTGGAACGAGCGATGGCGATTAGCAGTATTGATTTTTTACGTTTGTATTATTGTACACGGACGTCACAGATTAGGTGAAGCACTTGAAAAACTGAATGAAGCTCAAGGTTCACTTGCTAGATTTAGGAGGGCAACATCTGATGAACTGGCAACTTTAGAGGATGTGTGTGCAGTATGCCTTGGTACTATGAAATCAGCACGAGTGACCCCTTGTGCGCACTTCTTTCATGCAGACTGTCTGAGAAAATGTCTGGCGACGTCAGATAGATGTCCGATCTGTGTAAGAGAATATGTGTTTTGCTAAAAACTAAACTTTGATTGATACTTTTGCTTTATTATTCTAACATTCGATAATAAATATGGGAAAACGTGACTGATTGATATAATTACGTGATAAGTAAAAATATCTATGTTGATTCTCTTAGTCTAGCTTCCTTTGACATAAGTATGTACTACCTATGTATAGGTATGTGTGTAACACATAAAGTTTTTTAGTCTGAAAGCAATTTTTATTAGTAATATGCATATAATGATCTTCAAATATTGTAATAAATTAAATATAATTTAAATATAACATTCATGTCGGTTATATATTTAACCTTTACGTATATACTTAAAGTTAGGTCTACTCCTACTATACTATTTGAATAATAAACAGCTTTGTAGTTTCTATAGGATACTTGTGATATCGTAAAATCTTTCTACTTTTAATATATATGTATATATATATATATATATATATATATATATATATATATATATATATATATATATATATATATATATATATATATATATATATATATATATATATGTATATATATATATATATATATATATATATATATATATATATATATATATACATATGTACAGTATTTGCAAAAATAATTTCTTTACTTAATATTTTTTATATATCAATTATAAATACATTTATTAATATTTTTCTTCTTTTATTTTCACCACCAATAATTATTAAAATAAATTGTCTAATCAAATGTGAAATTGACCTCAAATTTTCCTTTACATATGTGTATTAAGGATAGTTCCTCAGGCTCAATTTGATGAGTGACACTGTGCAGCGCTGTATAAGAAACTCTATAAGTATCTCTCTATACACAAAAAATCGCTGGATGAAGTCATTTTTTTGTAATAATGTATTCTTTCGGTTTTAACGCTCTAACCACTAAGCTTTACATTCTCATTAAGCTACGTGAAAATTCTTGTCTACGCTATACGCTTGTTAAATCCATCCTTAAGGTAAGGTTAGGTGTTAGTAGAACGATCATTTGTAATTCAGAGCAATGAGCATTCTACTAACACCTCATTCATCATGGTCATTGGCAAGAATATGCTAAAAATACTATATAGGTCAATATTTTAAACAGTCTCTACAGTTATTATTCTACACTAAGTAAATAATTTTTTTTCCGAAAAAGCCGCATTTATCTAACATAGGCTTTTCTAATCAGTCATATTACATTCATATATATAATATTACTTTCGTTAAAATTTTCGATTCGATTTGGTCATAATTCTAAGGTACATCCATTCAGTTGAAAATATAATAATAATAATCAAATATAATAATAATCATTATTCCATGAAAGTATTCGATAGTGAAAAGTGTAATTGTGTTCTATTTTTACTGGTTTGTGGACTCCAGAAAACTATATACTGCTGATGTTGGTGTATGCTGTAGTAAATGGAATTTCGTACACTTACGATATCGTTATATCTTAACAACTGTCATACAGCAAAACAATTTATTCTGCAAATTGCCAACGAATATTATGGGCCGCCCTAAGGTTAATTTTCTCGACCTGCTGGTAAGTCTGCCACTGACGTACGCGTCTATAATAAAATTCCTCAAGGTATTTTAAATTTATCACATCCAAAATATAATGTTAATTAGTAAAGCTTAGGTATTACTCTGTACAAGAATATTTAAAGGATATAAATGTGCTGAAATAAGATTATTTGAATTTCAAGCAGATAAATGTTAGTTTCGGTATATTATTGTTTTTTTAGCATCACGTAGTATCCCGCATATAGTAAAATAGGCAGAAGGAACCTAGTGTTAAGACACTTTTTTCCTCGCTTTCCACCTTTCGATACATTGCGTGTTCTGTGGTAAATCTCAACACCGATGTCTTGATGTTACTAAAGTAAAAACATGAAAATTATTCATTCAACCTCCACCGTCGCGATCGCAGTCAGATCCGCGCTGTGTCGTTGCGCCACGACACTATATTATTATATAGTAATATAAATATTATTGTAAAATAATAAATTAAAATAAAAATAAATAACCTTTAAGAGAGCAAAATGTTGAGTTTATTGCCGACTCTTCTTAGCAGAATTTTATTTAATTCTACAAATAAAAAACGTGCTAGCGAAAGTCAATTTTAATAAAGAATTTTATATTTGAATATTAAATTTTGTATTGAATGCTCAATTATATGCATGGTGTGTGTACAAAATGCAGCTTAGTTTTGCTTTGTTACAGTTAGAAACTTTTACATGAATTAGTAATTAACTAGTTTCAGTCGCACAACATCAATATTTCGAATAAAAACGCATATAAGGGATAAGACGTGGAGCTGAAAACATAGAGATAAGGTTTGCTGTTACAAAATATTACGAATGATTATTCCTTTGGCCTATTGCGCATGTCCGATCCAATATGTTGGTACAGCATCCTATCGACATCGATCGCAGAATATCATAGTACCAGTAGTACGAACTTTAAAATTCAAAATTACATACAGTATTTACCGTAAAGTATAATGTATCTATTCAAAATGAATCATATAATATATAAAATATGAATATGTGAAACAGCTTTTTACAGTAGTAGCATTCGCATTCAATCTATATAAACAAGCTTTTCCCTAACAATGGATAATTATAATTTAATTAATTAAATTATTTTAATGATCACTGAATGTGTGTTGTTCTACGAGTCAAAAATATATTGAGAATTAAGTTTCTAATACAATTCAATGTAAAACGTAAGTAAAAATTTAAAATGGTTGCTATGAGATCACATGGTTACGTCACGTAAACATTGCGGACGATTGTTATTATATCACTATTCGCTGTCTTCGTCGTACTCATTGTAACATATACGGTGAATAACAAAACGAGTAAATTGTTAGTTATAGTTATTTTCGTTCTATCTCTTTCATTAACGACGCGCGTTCTGGCAAGTAGTAAAATGTCGTATGTGGCAAATTGAAATCCGTCCAAGACGAAGCCAGTTGCCGCGGAGTGTACTGCGGTTGCGATACGTACTAGTTGATGAACAAATGTTCTAAAAACTTACCGGTAATTGTCTAACAATATTCTGAAAATACTAACAATAATGTGAGTGTTTTTGTGAGGAAGAGCGGAAATTGTTAACGTGTTTTCATTTCCTGTTATTGATAAAGGTTTGAATCGTTTATCTTTTATTACTTTTTTTTTGATAAGAGCATATTTAACTTCGAATATGTTACATTCTATGCAAGAATAAAATGCATATTATTTATTTGGTTCCCATGTCTGTGCTATGTTTAAATAATAAAAAAATATATAATGAAGGTTGTACTAAAGTATCTATCATTTATTTATAAACAATAACTTCTAAATACATCCATAGATCACTGAAACTTTTTTTTTATATATGAAGATAATAGGCAAACGTGAAAATTAAATTACAAAATTATTATTATATATTTTTATTATAATATATTTTCTTTTTATAATCTTTTTCTCTAAGTAATCTAATAAAAATTCTATAGCTTATAACTTATTTATTTTTAAAGATTGTAGTAGATATTATTAGAAAATGTATAACCAGCTACGTTTAAGTTTTTATGCGTTTTCTAAATATATTATACTGCTATAATATATTATTTAGAAGGTTATATAATATTATAAATCCCCAAGGTACAAAAGCTTACGTCATACAAGTTACAAAAGAGGCCTCTAAGTGCTTTTTGGATGTCAACTGTGCTTCTGTGAAGTGGTTTCAAAATTTGACGAATATCATTTTAAATTTAATAAGCTTTTAAATTTTCATATAAGCTTTTATTATTCATTTCCATGAGTCTCCTTTAAAACTAAGAGTCTATTAAACTTGCATTTTTACTAACGCTGCAGGAAACGCTGACAAACGTAAAGAAAATTAAATAACTAGGTATAATAAAATATTGTAAACAAAAGAATTTATTAATTTATTTAATAATTAATATAAATTTATTAATTTATTTAATTTAAATGTATTTGAAACCCCATTTTTAATTTTTAAATATAATATATGCTTTTGATCCAGTTACAAATAGGATTAATAGGATAGCAATGATCCTAACCTTGACCCGGCTTTTAAATAGTAGCATAAACTAAACACAATAAGACGTGAATAAATAAATATAAGTACTTATTCATAATTGTGCTATTGTAATTTTATCTACCTTTAAGATATAAAAAAGTTAAATACCGACACACGTGTGAACGGATGTTGGCTAATTAACATTTAACTTCACAGATAGAAAACATAATGACAATACAAATACCATTCTTCGTGTTTATTTTATATTACTGTTTTATTATAGTATAGATAGGTTTATTTAATACTTTATTTTTTTTGATATTTCTAAACCCTTTTTAGATGCCTATAATGTCAGAACTTGATATTCATTACATTCCATATTTAAAAATGTACATTACGTTATCAATGATGATATCGGGATAAGTAGATAGTGCTGAAAGCTTGTAAACTATCCTGATAGAAATCAAAGCATTTATTAAAGGGTAAGTAAGCATTTTAATCAAAGTGTACTTCTAGAATTCGTTTTCTGCAATAAGTAATGATCAATTGATCAATTGGTCGTTTATTATTAGAACAAAATCTATGAGTAGGTAAATAACATTGGATCAGCTATCGTTTATTGTGTAGCTAAATGTGAAATCGTACTAAGCCGAATATAAAGTAGTTACGTCATGTAGTTGACGAGATTGCGAAATACAGTGAATATAATTATGTACCATAAGCCACAGCCAGCCAGGCCAGCAGCCACAGATTCAAAGGCACTAACCTTGTATATCAAAGATGTACTTGTTGTAATCATTTTAAAACTGTTATTCGCATATTTAGTACTAGTTGGTGTCTGCAACTCAATTGTTGTGATGTTCCAAACATTTGATTTTAAAGGGATACAGCATTCTCCTGTAGTTGGCCACGTTGATTTTGTATTTCTAAGCCCATTGCGTGCACCTTATACTTATTCTCACCTTGTCGAATAAAAAATGTTATTATGTCTGTCTTAAGACTTTCCTATTCGAACAATATTTGATTATGTTTCTATCGTAAATTTTCTAGGGAATTGAAATCTCGTCTTGAGCTCTGGGGTCTTTTGTAAGTTAAGTAACTATATTATCAATTCTGTTACTCTCATAGCATTAGGATAGATTTTTTTTGATTGAAAACTTTCTCTTTCTTACATCGAACTGGAATTTTGCACCATACGAACGAAGGCTTTCTGCTAATCTTTTAGAAATCAATAAACGTAAGGTTAAATTAAACGTACACACTCACATTAATATGGAGCATGTAGATAACGAACGATGGACTCAAAAAGATAAGATTAATGATTCAACACATATCATTTTTCGGACAAGCATTTTGTAGTGTTATATTTTATTTATTTAATGAAATAATAAATATAAAAGCAAATTATATATAATATTTATAACACGACGATGACCTACCACCAGATCACCTTTAATATGCGGGCGGTAGCTGATAATTTCACCAGATGATCT
Source organism: Dione juno (assembly GCA_037127375.1). NCBI lineage: Eukaryota > Metazoa > Arthropoda > Insecta > Lepidoptera > Nymphalidae > Dione > Dione juno. The sequence goes on from JAXRJS010000067.1 coordinate 4,252,253, forward strand.
CAACAAATTCCTGAAATACGGGCTTATTCATAATGAAACATAATCGACGCTATTTGCACTAAAATTAGAACTAACATCCATGTTTATGTAGGCTATACCTAAATTACTATATTTGAAGCGATTTTAATATTTTTGTGTATTGGCGTAAGAGAAAAATAATGTACAACACATATAGGTAAATAAACCGGCAAAAGCTTATAGGTTAATAAAATTAAATGAACTTCGTAGGTTATGAAAGTAGTCATAGTAATTACTATAATAATACATCAAACATAAAGCAGACATTTACGTCTATACTTAGATATCAATTTAAACTTTTCCTATGTTTCTGGTGCAGTATCCCTTATATCATCCCTTATATCAGCGTAGCATATTGCTGTGTTCACAACACAGCAATATGCTACGCTGGAGAATACAAAATTACCATCTCATTACACTTTATGTGAGTTTTTAAATACAAACATGGTAACATTTTTTTAAACATAAGTTTAAACTTCAGGGACTTCAAAAATAAGCTTGTTGACCTTGTGCAGGCGATGAACTGAGACAAATGTAATGACTTCATACTATTATAATGAAATAATGCAACAAATTAACTTCTTGTTATTTATAGAACATGACACATAGTTACCTAAATGTTAACACTACGATGTTACTGAATCTGCTGTGATTGGAATAACTAAAACAAACTATATTAAATAATAAAAAGAGGAGTGTAGGAGGCAATGAAAGTACAACTAACAATATTTATATATTTTATATATCATCACCATCAATGTTGCGGGTGGGTCTGGGCCAAAATATTTCCCCATAATGCCTTATTCATGGTCTTCTCTTTCCGGTTTACCCCACCAAGAGTTCTCAGATATTCGTTGACTTCCTCAAGCCATCATCGTAGACGTCTAACCTTAATACTTTTAATTATATTTTATCCGCTATACAATGTTATGTTCAAATTCGTGATAATCCCGGTTTGCTATTGCTGATATTCTAATATTTCGTCGAACATGCGAAGGACGTCAAACTTGCCTTCAAAAACAAGCATCGAACTTGATTTTACACAACTTTCAAGAATTTTGGATCAAAAATGCTGCAGGCCGAAAAAACATTTATTAGCCGCCATTATCTTCCTGTTTATTTGTTATCTTGCGTGACCAAATACCCGAGGTACACAAATCCATTGACCGAGTCAAAGGTGTCACTTCTAATGGTTATTTCGGACAGTATTATGTATATGCAATTGTTGATATGTTTTCAGCTATTTTGTTTTATTTGCGTTTACTTGAGATCTGGCTTCCTCATGAGACTTTTTCAGAGCATGATTGATGATATGTACTATCTACTGCAACTTCTCCCTATTTAATTCACGCCGTCCGAATACCCTTGATAAATATGAACGACTTGATAAATATGTTGCCAACAGTTTTAATCTTTGAGGCACGGATACACTTATCATCGGGCTATTGAAAAGAAGACAAGAAAGCGCATTGATTCTCTTAGTTTCTTCGAGACTAGGTTTTGAAATACCTTCAAAGTTGTAGTTGTAGAGTATTTGTTCAAAAACCTATAGGAGATATTGACCTTCTTAATAAAATAAAAAACTAAATTCTTAATAAACAAAAAAAATAATTAATTACCGTTAAAATAGCGAGTATTCAAAAGTCATTAATAAGTGTCTTGTTGTAGGTATTAACAATAAATAGACTAACGTAGTCCCATGTGGTATGATCACATTAAAACGAATGTTATTTTGTTAATTAATGTCCAATAGCATGACTGGGTCTAATAAATATCTCAATTTAACCATCACCCCTCCTCCACATACCTATGTATGGTATTGCTCGCGATTTTACTCGCAGTTGCTACTAATTTATTTGTAATTAATACATAATTACTTATTTATAAATTATATACATTTTCAATGAAAGCGGATAATTTTATTATTGTACCAATAAATTATATATTTAATAATAAAGATAACAATAAAAGGATCTAGATTTATGTCTACAATTTATTATGAATATGTTGTTGTTTATGTTTAAAGGTTTTTCATGTTTTAATATTATAAATTTTTGTATTTTAGTATGGGTGTAAAATAGAAATCTGCTAAAATGACAATACTTCTGTATGACTATCGTGAGTTGGAAGAACGAGCATCTAGACATCTTAACGCTTGGAAAGGTACGATAACAAAATTTTATTATACTTTTAAAAAACACTTAATTTTTTTTTTTAAACTGTTTAAATATCAAACCTATACACAAGTAGCATAAGTTCACACACACACGCACACACAGTTACAGCGGTCCACCGCTAGACGTAGCTCCCCCCCCCCCTCCCCAGGCGGAGGCGTAGGCAAGATCTCCCGTTTTTACCATCCAGTCACTACCAGCAGCCTTTTCTATGTTACCAGTCCATCTGGTCAGAGGACATGAAAAAGCATATGTTTTATTCCTTATTCCTTGTTCACCAGACAGTTCACGTGTCTTGAGTTCTCGACCAACTCGCCTAATTACTTTAATTTCTTATTTTGCTCCACACATTATATTTAAAGATGACACGAATAAAGTATAAAATGTAACTTGATTGATAAATCAAGTACGTGTGTTTTGAGTACCTCATTGAAACTAATGACTGTGACTACAAATTACACTCAGGATTATTTTTAAAAGTCTAATATTATACTTAGATGATTTTATAGTGTGATTGTAATTATAAACAATAATATTTTGTAGAAGTTAGAAGAAGTTGCGGATCAGTAAACTGTCTGTGCCTGTTTCCTGTTTTATTTTTTTCTAAGTTAAGTCCATATCTACATACCTACATGTAAATAAAATTTGAGTCTTTGTTTGTGATTTCAAAATACATACTTTTTTTCAAGTGCAAACTTATCGACATGCTATTACAAATATACATCTTTAAAAATTTGTTTGTCTTCTGTCTTTCTGTTAGTACGGACTAATCTTTGGAATAACTAAAGGGATTTTATGAGTTTTACGAAAAGAATTCTCTTGCGGACCTACATTTATGCGGGAAACCTGGTTGCCGTGCACAAGTACCGTCCTCCAAAATAAAATTTCAAAAAATGTACAACTGTTTACCAATCTTTGTTAGCGTTAAGAAGAAAAAAGCCAAGAAGTAACAAATTTTTACTAATTCGCTTAGAAAATGTTCTATCTCATAGTGTTGATTTAAATATTTTATCTATTTGCAGCATGGCACTTAACACTTTATGCTCTGGCGGGGATATTTGGCATTTTAAACTACGTATTCCTTCAAAATACGATGCAATTAGTGGATAATAATTGCGTTTTATACCCTAGGGAGCTAGAATTCCATATGATAGACTTACAAGATATACCTAAAAATGGCTCAATGAATCTAACTCAAACGTTTGCAAAACCTGAAGATGTTACAAAAGAAAGTGCTCAAAATGTTTCCGTCCTGATGAACAACGTTAGTGCTGAAAATACGGACGAAAAAGTAAAAAGAGAGTTAAAAAACGTGACTAATATATCACAAAATAATACCGACAGCGGACCTTTAGAAAATGATGTCAATGTATTATCTAGTAAGTTTATTTATAGTTTTATATATAATTTAGTAAAATTAGCACCGAATATTTATTGTATACTAAGAAATGATTCAAGCATCTATATGGGTTGGGGTTCAAAATATTATTTGTAATAAAAAAGAAAAAGTTATAATTATACTTACTATGTATTTAGGTTAACGAAACTCAACAAGTTGTTTGTGCTTATTTTCGAAATGTCCAATATGTTATTGATTGTGTAAACTGTAAACAAATGTCAATGCATAGTTCATTATCATCGTAACTGAAAACACATTTACATTATTACTAAGATATTAAAACATAACTAACTATTTTTTAAATAATCATTATTTATATCATTATTACAGTAAATGAAACTCATCGACTAGTTTTGGATACATCCAGAACATTATTTGGTTGGGATAACGACTGCCAGTATGCCGAGTATATGCCTATAATGTCCATGATCTTTGCAGCCGCTTGGGCTACATTTTTTACAATGTGTCCTGGAGGCGGATATTCTAGATCAGGGTAAGGATTATTTTCTAGTAGTATAAAATTAACTCAGTAATTACTTAAGCCGTCGTGGCGCAGCAGCACTCCGCTATTCCGTCTGACTGTGATTGTGAGGTCGATTCCCATTGTGTGAGAATTAATTATATTAATTTTCTTCCCTCTGGTAACAAAACAAAGCGCGGCGTTGAGTTTCATCACAATGTCGCAAAAATGCAGAAAACGGGGAACGGAGTGACTTGACACCTAAACACTAGTTTCCCTTTACCTATATGTCCTACATGCTGTACGTAAAGCTATAAAAATGTATATTTAATTAATTAAATTAAAATGTAATTAATTAACTAATTAATTCATAAATTAAAACATGCCTTGAGAATGAAATACTTACTCCGGTGTATTTAAAAGATATCCAGTCTATTTCAAAGGTATCATTGTCACTAATGAATAATGAATAATTGTAAAACTGTAGATTAAGAAATTAAAAAATTAAAATTGTCTCACGGAGGTTCTTGCGCCGGTTCTTCTCGGGCATCGGCATTAAAGGTTAAAAAATGAAGCTGCTGTGCAATTACAATGCAATTACAAAATAGTGTTACGTGAATACATTGATTGGCTTGATTTTAAGTTTGTGTATATTTTTATTTTCCTTGTAGGCTCCAAGAGCCGTGGCGAATTTTGACTCCAGCTGTGTTATTTGCGCTTGTAATGGTTGGTCTGACTGGATACAGCTTTACAAGCACGAACCGGGGACTGTATGCATTTTGTTCGGCGTTTCATAATATCACCAATTCTACTACGTAAGTAATATTGCTATGATTACATATTTTACATTAGTATTTAATAATTACTTTTTTGTTTTATATCCATTTTTTTTATATTTTAATATTGCTTTACTAATTCGTAAATATAGGAAGATCCACAATATAATGCGACAAAAATATATAAATTATACACAGGTGCTCCGCTGTGAATCCTTATTTGGAACAGTCTTGGAATGCTACTTGGAGTTTCGGTGGAAGAGCAGCGGCCACTCGCGCTGCCAGTGCCGGCGTCTGGGCGAGCTGGGCCTGCGCTGCCACGCTGTTCCTCGCGAGGTGTCTCACTGCGCCAGATTTTCAAGTTAAAAAAACTGCTGCCTACCTCAAAGACCCTCAACAGGTTGTTTCATTAATTATTAAATTAAGGATATATAAAACATTATATCAGTGTAAAAAAAATCAATTCAAATTCAATGTCAATATTTTTATTCATGGTACCTATACTCTTAGAACTTGTAAAAATGTTTGCTAAAATAATTGTATACAATTTTCAGAAACTAACACCCTACCTCAAAAAATCTGGAAAACGACGTATTTCCAATAATTCACCTGCAAAACGTGACAACATGTCTATCAAATCTGAACCTACTGTGACCACGGAACTTGTTACAGCATCTATAGAACAAGGTCAAGAGTCTGTGCTGACGTCACCTCAAATGACTCCTATTAAGCGAGTCGACGCTGAAGACATTGAAATGACCACAACAGGGACGCCGATTAGATCACCATGAAGGCGATGGGAGAACTCATGTCAAATTACTGCCGTATTTTGTATTAAAAGCAAAGCTTATGAAGATATATTGCAGCTTAAATTATTGTGCAATATGACATGTTTGGTTTAACGTTTTATGAATGAAAAATAAAATGATGCATTTAAATTATATCTCCTAAAAAGTGGATACTTGATGAAGTGTTGATTTTGATTGCCTTACAATTAATATAAAAACGTATGTGCTTTATTAAAATATTTTGATAATATAAATTTATTTTATTTAAAAAAATTATAACGAGTAAAATTAACTAATATTTCAACTGCTGAAACCTGAGACTATGAAGTGTTTTGTTATGAAAGTTTTTATAGTAGAAATCAGGAAATTATACATTTTATATTTTCATTAAAGATATTTAAAAGAAAATTAATTAGGAATTTTATTAATGGCTGAAGATTCATTTCTGTAATAGAAATTTTGATGATTTTGATGACCTTTGATGATCTAAAATACTTGTTTTATATGTATACAACGTGTGTAAATTATTACTAAAAATAAGGAAATCTTCAGTTTAAAAAATTCTATACTTACTTTTTACTTTTCAGTTCATTTTTTTTAATTTATACATATAGCTTGGTTAAAACAATTTTAATTTCTACTTTTTAACTTTTTATTTAAGTTTTATCTTGGCCACTGTTGAATGTGGGCCACAATATTCTCGAATAGGTACTAGGTCTCCAATAACTATACTCTTATACTATAGTTGTACTACTAGTATGACTTTATTAGTATCAAATGAATGTTTTATAAAAAAGTCATTTAAATTCCATAAGACGTGATCAAATCCTAACATTCTATATATATATATATATATATATATATATATATATATATATATATATATATATATATATATATATATATATATATATATATATATATATATATATATATATATATATATAATATATATATATATATATATATATATATATATATAATATATATATATATATATATATATATATATATATATATATATATATATATATATATATATATATATATGTATATATATATATATATATTATATATATATATATATATATATATATATATATATATATATACATATATATATACATATATATACATCGGCTAGGGATAGACGGACGTTTTAGGCATTACGTCGTTTTTGTAATTGCCTATAAGAATTTAGTTTTGTTGATTTAAAATAATATCGTTAAAATTGTAAATAAGTGATTTTAGTATAAAGTATGCGAATCGTAATTTTATAAGTAAGAACTATATTTTAGTGAACTTGTTATTATTTTTTTAGTTAACATTTAAGTTATTTATAAATGTATATACATGTCGACCATAGAACCTCTGCTTCTTTTTGGAAGTTGGTTAATAAAATTATTAATTAAGTATTAACCTTTGTAGCACACAACTATCTTTTAAATTGCGAAATAAAACATTCATCATATTGTAAAAGCGTGTCTAGAGACTGTCCCGTGAAAGAATTGCGGATTCGATGCAATCAAGTTACAGGCGTGGCAAGTATAAGCCTATTTCCAGTAATGATAGTAATTAGTAATATAAGTTTACCAAAATCGGTGATATACGAACTTATTTTTTTTAACGTATATTACATTATTAAAAATGTATTGAGATGCAACTGTCAATATAAAATTTCCTTAACTTACACTAAGGAATCTTTATGACCTAGATTATAGAATGCATCAATAGCTTGCTTCTGCAAAACAAATGAAGTTTATAGAGTATCATGCCATAATCCATAATTAAATAATAATCCTATAATTAAATAATAATATCTATTGTAATTTCACCGAATCACTATTCGCGTCGTGTAAAAATAGGTAAACAAAATATTTTAAGGGTGATTATAATCAGATATATAATCAAATAATATCGAAATCGATTTCGTGGGAAGATGAACTCTTAAAATATAATAATGTCAATTGTCAAAGATAAGATTAACAGATTCTATCAAATTCAAAAATATTAAATCATTTTGAGCCTAAGAGTAAAAAATGTATCTGTAGTAATTCATCCGGTATGGTTCAATTCCTATCTGATATACCCATTCAGGCAAAAAAGTACCACCACCGCAGTATGGCCTCCTTTGTCCTTGACATCTTTATACATGCTCCTTCATAATTTTTACGTGAACTTCCTCCAGTATCTTCGACACTGATTCCTCGAATTTCAACTGAAATCTGAGAGATTTTGGTTGACATTCGAAAATTTCGGTTCGGTCTAGGCCTGCTTAGACCTCCCACGTCAACCTTTAGGAGCCTCTAATAAAATTGAAAGCCCTATCAAGTAAGCACAATAACTGCGGCTTGCCCTTGTTTATATAATCTTGTTTATGAAAAATAAATTAAACACTAAAAACACACTTTGGCCTGTACCTTTTATTGGTAAATTTATTTTTTATATTACTTTAAATATTACTTACTAATATATAACTACTACTACTTACTAATATATGTATATGGCTATAGATACAATTGACTATAGATACTGAGAATTGAATTGAGAGAGAAAAATACTTTACATGCTTGCGAGTCTTAAACTATAAATTAAAGCAAAATTTCAAAAGATATATTTTTCATATTGGCCTGAAACATGCTCGGAAAATTTACAAGAATTTAAAGCTTTATAAATACAATATATAAATATGTCGTGGTCATATCATATAGTTGATTAATTAATTGATCATATTTTTTTAACCATCAACATTTTGATTTATCAGCAAATTGTCATTTGTCACTGACATATTCAGTTGTCAACTTGACACTAGCTAATTTCACCGAGGAAAATATCAGGTTGCTTGTTGTTAAATTATTAAACAATGAAATAAACATTAATTTGATTAAGTTTGCGTTTGTTTTGGAAAATAATGCTTTATAATCAGGTAAATAAACTTTTATGTAAACGTTACATAATAAACAAACTTCTACGTAACAATCACAATAATGTATCACCGGCTAAAGTATTATATCCTTTAAAAAGTCGAGCATTAATAAAAATTACGGGAAAAGATGCATCAAATTTTTTACAAGGCCTTGTAACAAATGATATGAGACATTTCGAAGAAGGCGCGAAATCTATTTATGCAATGTTCCTTAATAATAAGGGTAGAGTTCTGTATGATACTCTTATTTATAGTTGGAATAATGAAGAATCATTTATGATAGAATGTGACAAAAACATTACTATCTTGTTACAAAAGCATCTTAAAATTTACAAATTAAAAAGGAAAGTTGATATTGAGGATGTTGACAAAGATTTCAGTTTATGGGCATGTACTTTTTCTTCTGAATCAGATGACAGTGTACCAAAATTAGAGAATTTATCGATATTTAAAGATCCACGCCTTACCGATTTAGGATTTCGGATAATATCACCTTCTAACATTGATATTGCAACAATAGCTAACAAATTTGGGAATGACCTAGTTACAAATAATGAGAGTGATTATAAATATTTACGGTATAAATTAGGAGTTAGTGAAGGATCTGATGATTTACCTCCAGGCACCAGTTTTCCTTTAGAAGCCAACTGTGATTATTTACATGGTGTAAGCTTTCATAAAGGTTGTTACATCGGTCAAGAGCTAACAGCAAGGGTTCATCACACTGGAGTTGTGCGAAAAAGAATAATGCCAATAAGATTTACTGCTACTGTCGCTGATAATATTGAAAGAGATTCTGTGATATCTGCTAGTAAAGACCCAAAAAGTAAACTAGGAAAATTAAAAGGTGTGATAAATAATTATGGACTAGGCCTGGTTAGAATTAAGGAAGCTCTTGATGCTAAGACACTAAATATTGGTAACTATTCAGCTGAACCATTAAAACCATTATGGTGGCCAATTGAAGCACCAAAAGAAATACCAAAAAGTGAATAGATTATTAAGAATTAATACAATTTTCTAAGCATTATGTGTATGTATGTCTAGTTTAATATATTTTAAAGTTATCAACTGCATTTTTTTTACCTTATTACTTGTATAAAAATAGTTTATCTTCTGCTTATAATAAATCAAAGTATTTAAACTCTTATTAAAATGAACCTCAACAACATTTATCTCAAAGTGTTTGTTTCAGACAAATGGAGCCTAAAGAAAGTGTACAAATTGTGTATGATTTTAAATGTTCTCAATGTGGAATGCTTGAACAAGCACATTATAAAGGAATTGATCCACCTTTCTCTCGTAAGATTGAACTCAAATACCCTAGTTATATTATGAAAGATCCATTTAGCCCCCCTGGAAGTGGGGAAGTTTTAATCTTGGGAGCTGATTGTGCAATTTGTGAAAGAATTGTATGCATTAGTAAACAATGCAGCATCTTTTATTCAAAAATGTATTGTTTACAATGTGTTCAAGACTCTATAGATGTATTTCCAACAGAACTAACTAAAAAAATAAAACAACAGTAAATAGAAAAAAGATATAAGAGTTTAAAATATGGTGTATAAATAAAACATATAATTATAAAGTACTGTTTACTTTGGCTTTCCAGTCCGATTTACAGTATTTTTTTAATCAATTTTCACAAAAGAATTCAATAACACAGTTATATTCAATCAAAACTCTAGTTTCAATCACTTTAACTATTAAATAATACAAGCAAGTAGTTGTTGCAAATTACAACCACAATAATATAAAAAGCAGCCAGCTTATGTCACACTTCTTATTAGAACATAAAATAATCTTAAACATATTAAAAAGGTAATTAATTAATTAATTAATTATAGCATAGATTAATGTAGTATATTAATAAGCTCTAAAGTGACAAAATTAAATACTTATATTGTATCTCCGTTACCAGTCACTCGATTCAGATTGTTAGCACCACAATACATCATAACCCTTTTAGAAGTGACCGTTTAAACAACAAAGATGTTTACAATCATAACACAATCAAAAACATTTATCAAAATATGTTAACAGCGAGTATTTTAATATATATGTATATAGATTACAGCGAAATATTATTGCTTTGTGTGTTCCCTAGTTAACTATTGTAGCATGTCAATTATTCGAGATAGTAATTTGAGTGTAGACTTTATTAACCTTGAACACTAGACCATTTATTAATTGATCTGCGAGTTTATAATTGTAAAAAAAAAAGAAAATCCTTATAATGTTTCAATGTAAATTACGACTTTCCATGTTAATGAACATAGATCTACTTACGACAAAAGTATTTAGAACTTCCTCAAAACCTTACACAGAATCATATATTATTTGTGTAAATAACTGGGCAGTGCGCTATTTCTTGCTATCAATCTATAAAAGAGTACATGTACTAGCGATTATACGAAAATAAAATCAATGTTTAAATTTAAAAGGCTCATGACAGAATCTTTTATATATATATATATATATATATATATATATATATATATATATATATATATATATATATATATATATATATATATATATATATATATATATATATATATATATATTTCTTTTAATATAAACTAGTCTACAAATAACCAATTTACAACATAAAATATAGATAAGCTTCAATTAAATCGGCTGTCACCAAGTTTGTATCTGTTGGGGCTATTTATTTGATTGGCTGTTTGTAAAAATTTGCTAAATAAAGATTTTATTCAATTTATTTTTTATTTGTAGTGTCTTTTTTACAACCTTAAGGGTTTTATAATCGTCGTACATATATCCAGTCAAAAGATAAAAACATGACTCGCAAATCCGCAAAAAATAAAGTAAATGGATGTTGGACGGGTATTTTCTTATACAGTAGGTATAAAATTATGATATAACGAAATTTTCACAGCCGAAACATAATTATAATTTGGATATTAAAATTATTTCTCAAGGTTCTTGTCCTTGAAATGTACAATGTTCCCATTCCAAAATTCAAGTCCCTTTATTTTGATACTTATATAAATTATTAACCAATGCTTGTAAAATGTTCACAAATACGCTTGAATGATACCGTTACATTAAAATGTTACTTAAAGTATCAATCACAACATTATTGTTTTGATTTATGACCTCGTCTGGAAATTAAATAAATTCATTCCAAGCAATATCACTGACACATTAAATTTTCAGTTATTTTAAATAGTTACACAAATTATACAATGTGTGACAGGAGCGTTGAAATGTCGAAGGTTAAAATAATGAACGTATGTAAACCGTTTCGAAAATTAAGTAACATACTCTTTTATCAACAATTATTTTTTTATTAAAAATCTAAACACGTAATATCCTAAGGTTATACAAAATTCTTTAAATTTTAAGCACTATTAAATTTCCTTAAATATTTATATGATTAAATTAAATACATAATAGAAATATTTACTTTTACTATCCACCTGATAACAGGTGTTTAACTTGACCTCTACCATTAAATAGCTTAAAATGTCATCATTTCAAAAGTTACTTTATACACATTTAAGCATCGCTTGTCAAAGACAAACACTTATAGCTATAATACACTGAACAAAAGAGTTACACAGGTTACAGATTTTTTATTACAAATTGAGCCACTTACAAGTCTCAAAGGACAAACCAAAAATTTCGATAGTCTGGTTAGTACTTCGAGTTTCTTATGAAGAAATCGTTTCATTTACAACTTGAGTTACTAAAGAATAAAGGTAACATCCAAAAACATAATGCACGACTATTAATCTTAATAGTGTCACTATATAATAGCAGGAAATACTTTAAATAAATACAAATCATATTTCGAATGCTACTTATATCTTCGTACTGCAAGGTTTCTTCAGAGGAGCTTGGAAGTATAGTCTTTGTTAGTCTGTACCTTACATGCTGTAAGATAGAGAGTATCAAAGACCAAGTATTGTGATGATCGGAGTTTGGAATGTTCATAAATTATATATGTGTAAAATAATTTATAACAAGCTAGTTGCACAGTGTTCGACTACAATACAATACAATATGTAATTGTGATTTTTATTTAATAAATATCACTATAAAATAAAAATATGCCAAAATTGAAAGTACACTAATCAGATGCGAGTTATTCTGTTATCTGCATATTATTTGAAATTTCCGACAGATATTAATATTTCCACAAATTTCTCCAAATTACAAAAACTGTAAATTAAGTACATGGGTATGAAGGTTGTTTGAATTAAATAAATAATCTCTTAATGTTTCTATGTGAACGGCCATTGTGTCATCATAAGGACATAAGTAACTAAAACATTTAGAGTCAAATAATAATAATTTAATTCCAACAAAGAATACTAAGCCCATTTAATAATAAATAATCATTCCAATAAAATCATTTATTTATTAAGACATGCGTGGACTAAGGTTAAAATTAAATATTTAGAAACCAATTTTTTTATGATAATTTTTTCGAAATTCTTATCTGTATATTTTATTTTTGTTGTTAGCATTTTTTTATAGCGGCGTCACAGTGTCTTACTGTAGTGGCGATGGTTGTGGGTTCGGTTCCCACTAGGCGGAATCTTGCTCTGGTAAGCCGTTAAGGTGCGGCGTACTCAATGTCTCGAAAATTGGGTAGAAATTGGGGTTTTGACAATAGGGTCCTCTGTCTTCCTAACTATATGCGAGGAAAAGCGTAAAGCTTTTTTTGTGTCTTTTAAATATCCGTCAAATTCTTAAAGAAAAGTAAGTTTGATAAGTAATTAACTTAACAAATTAGAAAAAATGTGAGTTTAAAGTTTATTATTATTTATGTCTCTATGCATGTCTTCAATTTAAAATAATTTGTATTAAATATATATACATATTTTTAAATAATCTAAGTTCCTATTTTAAAATATAATTTGTATAACGATTAAAATAGATGTTGGCAGTTCTGTTCTGTTACCTTTGGCTTATTGGTCGTTATTACATATAAAATAGTTGATAAAAAGAATACATCATAGAGTTAAAATTTTGTCTCCTCTAAACACAATATTTCACAAAATCGGCACAAAACGTCACCTGGTATACGTCAATATATAGCTTTACATATACGACAATAATCGACAAGATGAATCGAGGCCTTCTTGCCAAAAAGTTTACGTTGGCTCTTAAATCATAATAAATATGTCATTATTTGTTGAAGCGTTGTGTGCGTAGTATAAAACAAAAAAAAGAACAATGAAGCAAATTATAATATACAGTGCTTTCATAAGTATCTAACATTATGTTGCCAAACACACACACACATATATAATATATTTTGAAAAATTTTAACATGGCATACTAACTCACCATTACTATAGTGTCTCTCAGATGTCGGTATTTACATAAACAGCGCAAACAAGCGCGCGTAGGCTCAGTCGTCCGGCGGCTGCTGTTGCAGCTGGTGCAGGCGGCGCAGCGCGTGCGACAGGAGCGGCAGCAGGTCAGGGATCGAGGGCGCCGCCTCCTCCGATTCGTCCGAGTCCTCGAGAGGCTCGTCCGCGTCGCTGCCGTCGCCGGACGGGCAGCGCGCCTCACCCGCTCCACTGCTCGCTTCCGCTTCGCCGTTTTCTTCTTCTGTATAGACAATGTAAATGTCTCAAAAATGTCAAAATATAATATTGAGATATTATGTCGTCAATCATGAAAAATTGAGCCGGAATTTATTAGCGTGTCCTACTAACCGGTGGGTCTGATGAGGCGTTGGTGCAGCGCGGCGGCGGCGCGGTGCAGAGCGCGCGCTAGTGGCGAAGCGGGCGTGGGGGCGGGGGCGGCGGCGATGGGGCGCGCGCGCTCGGCCAGCAGCAGCAGCGCGCGCGTGCTGCCCACAAGCGCGGCGAGGGGCGCGCGCGCCGCCGTGCCCGCCAGCTCGTCGGCCAGCAGCTCGGCCGCGCGCGCCGCCCCGCCCGGCGAGCCCGCGCACCCGCCCGCGCCGCCGGAGCCGCCGGCCACGCTCGAACTCGACACTGCCGCGCCGGTTCCGCCCAACTTCAAGTTTAAGAACACGTCAATATCAAGTATAAGTTGTTTTCATTTTGTATAATTTTGAGTAATTCATATAACAATTCTGTCAATTTATTGTGTCAGTGCTATAATAAATTTAGTGTGATATTATTAATATATTAATATTTAGTGTGATTTAGTTTTTTTTTGGCCTATTGTTGTCAACGAAACGTTGGATTCCTTGGCGAAACGAAAAATTTTTAAAAATATAATACTTTACCTTGGGATAGTAATGCTGCATGAAATCATATATAGCGGTGTCGGCGAGAGACTCGCGCTCATCCAACAACACCGCGTCTACGTACTCGCCGACTACGCTGCATTCTAATAGCATTTCTTCTAATTTTGCGTCAGCCTTAAACAATTAAAAAAGAAAATTGATAACTCTTTTCAGATCGTACGTAAAATATTCATAAAATAACAGTAATACACAAAGATGTAAGATCTCAATTCTCATGTAAAGTATTTGAATTTGCAAGCATTTAATAAAAAAGAATTTACTATTTCTGTGGGATCATTGACAATAATAATTTAAAAAATTTGAAGCATTATTATATTAGAGAATTGTCATCATTAAGGTATAGAAGAAATGAAAGGAACAGTCGAATCGAATAAAACCATATGCTCCGCTTTACTTTTCTTCAGTTATGAGTTAATGTATAAAACTTACACTATGCAAAATTTTATTTGTATGCTTAAATTTTAACATTTATAAGAATAATAAAACCAAAAACAGTAACAATAAATCAGTACCGGCGACGCAGCCACGTCCCTCCAGAAGGCGGCGAAGTAGTTGAAGCGCAGCGGCACCGCCTCCAGTGCGCACAGCGCCGACAGCAGCACCAGCTGCTCCGACATGCAGCGCTGGCTGCGCGCTACACGGCAACACGTGTCTGGGAAAGTATTCAGTTTCTGTAGGCTTTTGTCATATTTATTATAGTGATGTGCCATCTGACTGTAAGCGCGACGAGTGTCTTAGCACTAGGTTCAATCTGCCTACCCTGCTATATGCGGGATACGGCGCGAAGCTATATATATTATAGATGCGATGTATTCGATTGCATTAGTACATAAAGTTATAAGTGAACTAACCAATAAACTTATGATACGGTCTATACAACGCCGGCCGCGGCGGCGAGTGCGGGTGCGTGTGCGCGTGCGTGTGTCCGTGAGCGGAGCGCACGCGCGGGCGCGAGGCGGCGCGCGCGGCCGCGTGCGCGCCCGCCGCCAGCGGCACCAGCGCGCCCAGCGCCGCACCGCCGCCGATTAGGACGAGTTCACGAAGGACACCTGTGCACGTGCATTTATAAAATAAATTTGCTGAATTCATTTTTACATATACTTATTTTAGAATTTCCTGTGTGAAAAGAAGCCGTGTAGAATTCTTTTCAAATTATTATGTATTATTACGTAATTTAAAAAATTACGTAATAATCAATTTCAATCTATAAGCATTTGAAAATAATGTATATAAATATATATACTTATTTATCCACATTTTATTGTACACAATTTTATACATATTTAAATAAAGAAAATTAAAGAAAAAGGGGAATGCAGCTACGCACTGAAGATTTTATCCAGACAACCTGTGTGTAAGGAAATTTCTATGATAATAAAAAAAAAGGTGGTTTAAATATATATAAATACCACACTATATTCTAATACATAAACATAATACACATATGTCAATACACATACATATGTATAATATACTATACCAGAATAATATTTAAAATAGGGTATTGTATAAATTTTAAATGAAGGGAGGGATATATACAATATTTAAATGTCTTTACATTACAACTTTTAAATGTTTCGTTTTTTTTTTAATATGGTAAGAAGATTATAAATAGAATGTAGGAAACTATTAAATATTATTTATATAATAGTGCCCGACCGAAACTGATATTTACGACTGAAACCTTTGACTATGTGCCACGTCAGTGTATCTGGTGGGCGTTGCGATCCAACGGGATCCCTGAATACTACTTTGTTTCTATAGTTAAGACGTACACTTTTGTTTAATGTAGTGCTAGATTCTGTAACGGCTCACATCCAGGACCAGTCTCCATGGCTGATAATGTATGCCGATGACATAGCACTCATTGACGAGAGCCGACTGACGCTGGAGCATAAATTGAGTGTCTGGAAGGGTACGTTTGAGAAGGGTGGTCTTAAGTTAAATGTGTTGAAGACCGAGTACATGGCATGCTTGTACCGGGAACCCGGACTTGAACGCTATCCATATATGTCCTGAAGCAGCCGTTAATTCGGAAAAATTCAGGTACATCGGATCCATTATGCACGAGTCCGGAGGCATCGACCACGATGTCCACACCTGGGTTAGCGCTGCTTGGGCCAAATGGCGAGAAGTCACTGGTGTGATTTGCGATCGCAGAATACCGCCCAAACTCAAGGAGCTGATATACAAGAGCATGATCCGACAAGTTCTTTTATACTGCAGCGAATGTTGGCCAGCACTATCTCGGCACACTCAGGAGCTTCACGTCATGGAGATGAAGATGCTGAGGTTGATGTGTGGCGTTACGTGGTCGACCGATCGCATACGCAACATATTCATTCGAGGTAGTCTTGGGGTCCGTGACGGAGCGGATAAGCTCCAAGAGCGTCGTCTGATATGGTATGGCCACGTTTCGCGCCAGTCTAAGAACAATGACGGAGAAAATGCCTTGATATGGAGTTAGATCCCCGCGGACGCCCAAGCGATGGCTGATCGTGATGCAGGACATGAGAGCCAATGGACTAAACTCAGAGGATGCTCAAGACCGTGCAAAGTGGGTTCGATTAAGTAAGAAAGCAGACCCTGGCAATAGGCCGGGATGATGCTTAGTAGAAATAAGGATATCAAGAATATTTAAGGAAAACATATAAAATTTATAACACAGCAGTTTTTTGTTTCCAGCGCGAATGGTTTTTTTTCCAGAAGCGCGGGTACCAATCTCAGGATACTTTAAAAATCATTAAAGTTATGCTTAAGCTTGTATAGCTAACTAATACTTGTTTACGTATAGCATTAGCGAACGAGTTAAAGTAACCACAAAATATTTACATAGTTATGTTAAACTTGTTATGTTCAACAATTTTTCGATGCTTACTACATACTCTAACTCATACTGTAGGACACGATAAATTTTACCTAATTTAAAACAAAATACACGAAAACTCCCAACAAACAAAAAACATTGCGAACACAAACAAGTCACAAGATTAGAAAATTACCACATCGATCATGTCGGAGCACAGTGCGGCAACTCCCGAATGTAGTTTCGGTTTCGGTCGTAGTTTCGGCAGGTTTTCCACTGAAACCGAAACTCATGTTTTTGCCGAAACTCAACCGAAACCGAAACTGAACTTTCGGTCGGACACTACAATATACACATAATAATAGATATATTGACCGAGAGCCGCGTGCGGGAGTCTCGGCGTGCGCTGGTGCAGGTTGAGCAGGGTGAGCAGTCGCCGCGCGCACTCCGGCCAGTCTTTGCAGGCGAGGAGCAAGGCGCGCGCCTCTTTGGCGTCGCGGCGAGTGCGCAGCGTGCGGCACAGCGCGCGCGCCCAGCGCAGCGCCGCGCCCAGCTCCGTGCGCACCGCGCCGCCTGCGCCCGCGCCCGCGCCCACGCCCGCGCCCGCCCCGCCCTCCACGTACACCGCGTGGAGACTGTGCAGAGCCTAGACGATTCAATTTAACCATCACAGATGAGCATACCATTCGAACTATATTATTATAACGTGAAACTTAAAAAAAATAATACCATGCACATCGTATTTTATATTTACCTCAAAAGTCATTTGAAGCCCGCCATTATAAACTACATACAGCCTGTCGTCCTCATTTTCGACTAGCGTGCAGAATGCCGATATGAGTGTGGTCCAACACGTCCTCCCGTTTAAACCTAGGAGGAATTATATAACACTTGTTTGTTTTTACGTTAATTAAGTTATATTGAGCTTTTAAGTTTTTAATTTATTTCGCATACATATAAATTTGTATATAATAGATAATAATATAAACATTGAAACATTCATGCATAAATAATTAAAGTTTACCCTGCAAATAAGCCGATAACGTGCTGCGCCTAAAGGCGGCCGCCTCCCGTGCGTCCACTCCCTCAGTGCCGCCAGCCATCCCAGACCCGCCGCGAGCTGCTAATATCCGTGCCAGCCTAAATAAACGCCATCATATATAATAAAATAGGTTAATATGATATAAAATTAAAATATGTGTGTTCTCTTTTGAAGATTCATCCATATAGAATATATCAGGAATGTAACATTTTAATCAAATAATAGTGTAAAATTGAAATAGCTTACCACTATACGCATATAGTCCCGCAGGATACCCGCATATAGCATAATAGGCAGAGGGAACCTAGTGCAAAGACACTCTCCACTTTCATTCTCCGCTTTCCGCCTTTAGAGAGATTGTGTGTTGGGTGGCGAAATTCAATGTTGCGCTTTGTCTTATTATCAGAGCGAGGAATATGAAAATAATTAATTCTCCCCAAGCGGGAATCGAACCGAGTAGTCGACGCGTTTAAAGTAACTGCACTACGATGACTTCTAAAAATTTAAATATTTTAATAATAATAATATACTTTATTGGATACCACTACTAAAATATACAAAAACAAAAGAAACGTACAAAAAAAAGCGCTCTTTGTCAGGCAACTTTATGGTGTAGTATTCCAAAATGGTAGGCGGTGTATTTGCTTTATTTAAATATACCATAAAATCTAAAACTATACATAAATACATATAAAGAAATAACAAACATACATATAACTTTATAAATATATCCATACGCAAAATAAATATTTACTTATGAGAAATTGTGTAATTACATTACATTTACATAAAATGAACATGTCAATAAATAAACCAATAAGAAAAATAAGTAAAGATAAATATATAAAAAATAAAGAAGAATTAATATGCTACATACAACGTCAAATATCACAGATACTAAATCAGACATATTTAATTTTGATAATAATTTATGACCACCAATAACTACAGATTGGCTTTTAGCGTGGTTTACTATAAGACCGTAAGATTTACTCTACGAATTCTTCATTTATTTAATCGATAGTACGAGGCATATTCAATAATGATTATGTAACGTAAATCTGCAAATCATCGGCATAGGGATGGTAAAAAGAAGTAATTTATATGGAAAATTGTATTATTAAAATATGAAAACAAGAGTGGACACAACAAGCCACCTTGTGGAACACCAGCATTTATAGCAGACCAATCAGAAAAAGAGTCTTCTATACATATGCGTCGCCGGTAGTCGCAGAAATAACTTCAGAACCAGTCAACCACCTCAGGAGATACATTAAGAGAAATTAGAATGGCAAGCAGGATATCAATCCACTGTATTATATTGACAGCGTTAGTAAAATATAACAACACCATAACAGTGACCATCAGATCATCCATGCCTTTTCTAATGCCATTTGTTATTTTGACGAAGGCAGTTGTCCGTGCTATGACCAAAACGGAAACTGGATTCAAAAGGATTTAATAAATTTTGGTTACATAGGAATGCGCTAAATTGCTGATGAACAAGGCGCTCTTGTTGTTTAGATAAGAAAGGAAGCATAGATATTGAATGTGTTTAGAGAAGGAAAATGGATTATTTGTGTAAAAATTCAAAGTAAAACTTTATGCTTCGCTAATTAAAGTTGTCGTTAGATTTGTTGTTTTAGTACATTTTCGCCACGTTTGTTTTACATAATATAAACCAATTTTGGGTATTTTAAAAAAAAGTTACAAATATACCATCATATAGTGCTTATACATGTATATATATGATTATATATAACCGGAAAGACTTTACCATGAACTTATAACGACATAACCTATCACCATTCACTGAATGAGTAGACAAAGATAATATAAATATAAGTATCACCTGAGCAGTTCATCAGCAGCACCCGGATACAAATGCGCGTGCGGCGCTATATTCCTAAAGGCCCAGTGTATATTCTGGTGCTGGGCGAGGGAGCGCGCGAAGGCGCCGGAGCGCCGACAGCACAGGCGCAGTAGTGCGTAGTACGGGGGCAGCATTGCGCGGTTGTACGCTACTACTTCGCCGTCCTCGTGGTCAGCTCTATTAGTGAGGTTAATTTCAAATTATTCTCGGTTCTTCTATTTGTTTTTTTTTTCAGACATTCGATATACTATTTAAACAAATTTATATAAAAGAAAACTGAACAAAATTAAAATAAAGAAGCTAAACCATACCACAACACAGAGCGTTAACAATACGCATATCAAAATAAAGAATCCCTATAATAACTCACAGTATGTAATTAAAAGCGATGTGCTTGATGAGACGTTGATTAGCAAGCATGAGCTGCACATTTTCAGGACAATCGACGGACACGGCGTGCCAGAACGTGAGCAGCGCCTGCTTGTTGGGGTGCACCGCCACCGACGGTTCCGATATAGCGGGGTGGTATAAGTCCCATAGGTCGTTGAAGTACTGTCCAAACTGGAAAGAATTGTCTTTGCTTAATTGGGACTTAACTGACAACAGTAGTAACAAAAAGTATATGCGGTAAAGTTAATATTACCAGGCAAGGTACAAATGTGGCGTTTTGTGTGTTAGTTATAATATTTATAAATAATATATATTGTTAATATGCATATTGTTACATATAATGTTAAAATACATATTGTTAATTTGCTGTTAATTTACGATTATATAATTGCTATACCATCAATTTCTCCACTCTGCTGACGACACAATATGACATAACCCCGAAATATGCCGTCAGTTTCATTGTTCCGTGTACTGCAATGTCTGTGTATTTTCGTGCCGCTTTTAACTTGCCTAACAACATCGTATATACCTAAAATATGGAAACATAATTAATAATAAAAACACGTAGACAACGATAATAAAGCAAAAACGACTCAGCACTAGTCGCGGACCTGGTGCAGCGTATGATGCGCGGTGTCCGGCAACTTGGCGAGGTGCGGCGCGGGCGAGGGCGCGGGGGGCGGTGCGGGCGCGGGCGCAGGGGGAGGGCGCGCGCGCGCGTACCCCGCACGGAAGTGCTGCGAGGGCACCAGCGCCACCAGCAGCAGCGCAGCCGCCGCGCGAACCCGCGCCGCGCCCGCCGCCAGCAGCTGCGCCTCCAGCCAGCGGTCGGCCGTGCGCAGCGCCCACGCGTGCGCCGCCTTGTTGCGCGGCACCTGCATGGCCAGCCACTCCAGCGCGGCGTGCGGGCACACGTCGCCCGCGTCCCACAGCCGCGCCAGCACCAGCTGCGTGAAGCACGGCAGCCCGCCCGACGCGCCCGCGCCGCCGCCGCTGCCCTCCACCAGCAGCGTTAGTAGTTTAAAAAATGGTCCACAGGTCTGTAACATACACGTTTCGTTTTAAAGACACAAGTAACTGTTAAAAAATTACCATAAATTTATCGTCGTGCGGCAAATGTCACTACTCACTTCAGAGTGTTTCGCTATGGCTTGGAAGATCATGTTCACGATTTTCTGCGCGAGTGCCTCGTTCCATCGACACAAAGCAAATATTAAAGATCTCGTCTGTTGAAGGTTGAGGCAGTCTCTGGTTTGTTGATAGATGAAGGGAAACCCCTAAAACGTCAAACAACATAAACATAAAGTAATTCCAAGGATAAAGTTGCCCGAAGCAGGTGCGGTGCGCCGACTTCACGAGACTACCTTGGCGTGGAGCAAGGCGCGCGCGTCAGGGTCGGCGAGCGCGAGCTGCCCGGCGGCGTCGCGCGAGCGCTCCACGAGGCCGCTGACGAGCGCCACCATCTTGTCGAGGGCGCCCGGCCGCAGCTTGTCGCAGCTGTCTGTGGCGCCGCTGCCGCTGCCGCTACCGCTCGCCTCTTCGCTCGGAGACTCCACCTGAATTCATTTCGTACACGATATGTTTTAAGATCTGAAAAATCCTTTATAACAACACTTGTGGAACGGATTATATATTACTGGATTAGAATTCTGTCCGAGGTAGAAGTTGACCATGGAGGATATCGCATTGACTCGTAACATGAACTTGCCCTCTTCCTCGCCCATTTTGCTGAATTCGTATAACAAACTAAAGTACTCCGTTAAATGTCGCAGGTGGGAGCGCGCTCCATTCTCCATCTGATCAAATAAACGTTGTTATATTGAATAAAATCAAAAATCGGAATTAAATCGCCGATAAATTAAAATAATAAATATATATGATACAAATAAAGTTATAAATTAAGGTTGTTCTCATTGAGTTCTAATATATTTCATAAATAATAATGCTCTTACCAGTGATAGCAACATTCTTATAAACCTAGTAACACAACTCAATTCGCCAAGTTTACTGTTCTCTTCCTCTCCTTCCACACCCTGTAGGTATAGGGCACAGTGACTAGACCTGCAAAATAATGTGTGCCAATCTATAAATCTACAAAAACTTATTTATTTGTAGATTTATAGATTACATACCTTAGCCTTTGTATAACATGCATGCATAGCCTCTGGAACATTTGACGAACCATTTGGTTTGGACATTTTATAAGTACCTGGAACAGAGTAAACAAATACATACAAACAGTTTTACATTTACTTCATAATATGTATGTAAACAGTATTTTAATTTAATAGATATACCACCTGCATAGGCCACCAAGTGTCATCAGCCATGTGGCCAAGAAACCATTCAGAAGCCGCAGCAGACGCGTTAAACTGTTTCGTAACTAGCTCAACCCATGACACCATTGTAGGCTGTAATAAACATAAAATAATATAATATATTTTTTATGTGTTACTTATGTATTAAATATTTAAAAAAATATAATCTAATTTTATTTCAATGTTAATATGTACAAGCTTACCTTCTCCTTAGCATGTATAAAAGTTTCAATAAAAAATGAAGTAGAAAGCCTAGCAGCTACTTCCGTTATTTCTGGCCGCAATGTCAATAGCGATTGTGGGACTGAGCTACACATTTGACCCATAAACCTAAGAATAAAAAGAACAATTAAACGATACCTATTAAATAATTTAAAACTAATAAATTTAATTTAGTTAATTCAATTATATTAAATAAATAAATATATTATATGAATATCACATTTTTAAGAATAAGAATATTTTTAGACAATTTATGAATAATTTTAAGCCATTATTACTTACGTAAAATATGCGTGCTGGAATATATTTTTATCATGTAAAAATTGCATGTTGTCATCCCAGATCCAATTTAAAAGTTCCAGTGGCAATTCTACAGTCGGTGGGGATTCCCCGCGTCGTTCCACGACTGCTGTAGGACTCTCTTCTGCTCTAGATGACTGTAATATTAAACATCATATTTAAATAAAAAAGAACAATATTTGTCGATATTGTAAATAAAGATATATAACACGTATGAATTACAAAGTATATTATTTTAGATTTAATTATATTTTAAAATTACCTGTGCTTCTTCCTGCTGACCACTGTCAGACCCTCGCTGATTAGGCGGCGGGCAGAGCTCGTAAAACAACATATAAGCACTGTTTGTCTTCTCGAAAGAAAAGTCCATAAATTTATCAGTCACTGAGTCGTAGGTTTTACTCTGGAAAAAACCCAAATCGTTTTGACAATGTTTGCATAAAACAAAAATAAGTTATTATCATATTTTTATTTGATGATATGTTATTCGATGATATGAATTCTATCGATATTTATACCCACTTCAGTTTCGCCATTTCACTTTACGACACTATTTTAAATTATTATTTATATTATTTAAAAGTGCCGAAGGCACCAAGAGTGGGACAGCGTCTGAATAAAAACGCGATGGTGACGTGGGGCTCAGTTCCAACTCGGCGAAAATATTGGATTTCCCCACAGCGGAGAACAGAGTGTCTTAAAAGAAACGTAGATATAACCAATCAATACGAACCGTCATCTCCCCCCCAAAACACTCCGCAGCCAAGTGCGCCGGATCAAAGGTCTTCACCTCGGCGTCGTTGAACAGCAGCCAGCGGTCGTGCAGCTCGCGGTCGCGGTCGCGGATGAAGGAGTAGTAGTGGCCGCCGTCCGCGGTGCCCGTGTGGACCGTCACGCCGATTAGTTCGTATCTGGCGGTTGCAGTTTGTATATATTAAGTTTACGTAAGGTAATTACACAGCGTGTGACTGTAAACTGCGTATTTTCATTTTCTTTGCTCTAGTTACAACACAAAGCGCGATGTTGCGTTCCGCCTTTCAACACGCTATGTCTCGAAAGGCGGAAAGCGGGAACTTTTTAAATTGATAAATATATTTTCATTTATCTCAAAACATAATAAATTCAATCTTACTCATAGAACTCCTCTGCGTCAGAATCTTCAGCTTCATTTTGTGAGCCTTCACCTTCTTTCTTTGATTCTGCAGACTTTTGCTTTTCTTCTACGAAAAATTTGTCATTTAATTTACAATCTTCAATATCTATACATAGATATAATAGAACAATAACTAGTTAGATTGAGTTTGGTTTCTAATATTTATAATATACGACTTAAACACAGCGTCACTAATACCTTGGTATTGGGCAGGCATGAGATGCTTCTCAACGTAACCAGACATGTCCAGACGCATGGGGAACGAAAAGTGAGTGTTCACTTTTTCCTTCAGCATTGTTAGCATGTTAAAAGTGTATCGCATTGTATTAAAACACAAAATGCGAGGTAGCTTCTTAAAACACGCTCTGCAAAGAAAATAAAATATAAATAATGTAGTCAACAATAGCGTAACAAAGTCACTCATTGTCCATATCTACAAATTAGATAGCATTCATATATATATATATATATATATATATATATATATATATATATTATATATATATATATATATAATATATATATATATATATATATATATATATATATATATATATATATATATGTATATATATATATATATGTATATATATGTATATGTATATATATATATATATATATATATGTATATATATGTATATATATATGTATATATATATATATATATATATATATATATATATATATATATATATATATATATATATATATATATATATATATATATATATATATATATATATAATACGCCAGTTACCGTTTCTCCGCCCGCACTTTGCTGGAGCACTGCGAGCAGGTGTAGCAGTTGTCGCCCTCCAGCGTGTCCTTGACGGTGACCTCGTCCAGGCTCTGGTGCAGGTTGCGCATGTCCGCCACCTGACAGCGCACCGTGTAGAACTCCTCGAGCGTGCGCGACACGTGTGGGCAGTCCTATTATATATTGTATTTTATATAGCGGGTTTTTTATGTGTTGAGCAGGTAAGGTACAATGTGATTTATTTATTAAAATGAGTGGATATTATAAAAATAATATTGTGATAATTGTGAATTGACTATATAGATGGATATCTATATAGTCAATTCACAATTATCACAATATTATTTTTTATAGTATTTTATATTAAAATAAAACTATACGAAGGATAAATTAACTCACCAAAGAGACAACATTATTACTAAGTACACCGCAAAATAAGGTTTTGACTAGCTTCTTCAGTTCAGGGGTCATCTCTTCAAGTTTGGAGACTAGATCTATGAAGAATTCCGCCATATCTTTCTGTTCTCCCGTGTTTAATGGCTGATGGTCCATCTGATACACTTTGCAAAAACTGCGCGGGTTGTATGCTTTACGTTCACTTTCCTGTTAAATAATAAAAATTATTACTTTAACTTTTTTTATTACTTTAATATATTATACAAAAACTGACTCATCAGGTCTAATATTAGATTAATTTGATAAACTGTCTGCGCAGACAGAGGCCGCGGACCGACCATGAGATAGGCGAACATCCGCTGCATCTCGTGCAGCGTGGGCGCGTGGCGGCTGGCGGCGGGGTCGGCGCGCAGCACGGCGGCGCGCGCGGCCGGCATCATGTACAGGTGCTGCATGCACGACGCCATGTAGCACGTGGCGCCCAGGTTGGTGAGCCCCGCGTACCCGCACTCCGAGCGCGACTCCTCCGCCGGCCAGTAGTCCCACGGGTACGACGACACCGCGCCTACTGGGGGTTCATTATTCGAATTTCATTTGGCTGTGTACATGTCCCTTAAATCTATACTTGATTCACGAGCGGAGAGCAATAGCTCCTCTCCCTTCGACGCGATGGATGCGGTTAAGCCATGTAATTCTAAGAAGACTTTTCTCATTATCACTTTTTAAGTAGCAATAGTAGTTTTAGTCGTGAAATATTTACGACAGAGATGTGTAGTACTAGCAGTACTAAATCGCAGAGATATGAGACACATATACTTGAAAAGCTAATTCTTCTTCTTATTAAGTCACGGTGTGATGTTTTAACAATAGAACCTAACCAAGGTCTTAAATAAAAAATAATAATATGGAACCAAGAAATTAGTAATTTAATTTATCTCATCGGTAACAATTGATATCGCCGGTTTAATTTCGCTTAGTATCATATTTAAAAATGTAATGGTACATATACGAGTACAATACCAGGCTTATGATGCTCCATGAGTTTGTGATGCAGCACCATGTAGTTATCAGGAGTGCCGCGTACTAGTTCCACCAGTAAATCGTAAGCGGCCGCTCGGGACTTCTGTGACTTGCATTTAGGTAAATTACGCTGTGACGGGTTGGGCACGTCAAATAGAAAACCAAACACCTGGGAATAAAGGTCGTCGAAAGTGAAATTATCGTTTAATGATTACATTTTACTAATAACATCCATATGTCAATCAATTTCAGGTAGTAGTTTAGTAAGTAAGCTCCTTACCATTTCCAAAGTCCTAGTACCCTGTTCAGAGTTTTTGAACCTCAGCGGATGTTTCAACAGATGCGTCAGGAGACTTAGCTGGCCGTACAGCCCGTCATCTGGAGTACACGGCTCCGAACGCTTCTCGATGATTTCACGCTTTTCTAACGAACATCTTATTTGTTCACAAAGCTCATTTAAGTCTGGAGCGCCAATGTCTTCTGATACGGCACCTTCTAATAATTGTGAATTGTGAAATATATAATGAATATTTGATCATTATTTATTCAAGCAATTAAATAATACCATTTAAAGAAACAATTATTTATTAAATTTCACCACTGTCCGTTTACCTTTAAAAAACTCTTCTGGTAGCCCATCTATTAACCTACAAACGAGCCAAAAATAATCCCGACAAGCAGGTCCGTAAGGTTCTTTCCCTTCTTCAGCGTGATGATGAACCACCTGTAAATTTAATTTTTTTAAGTATAAATATCAGTAAAAATAAAACAAGAAAGGCAGCCATAACAAACAAGTAGAAGAATGCGAAATCCAATAAAACCTCATGGTTATGGTGATGGTTATGTGGCCTCATGTCGGCGGCGCGCGGCAGGTGCTGCAGCAGCAGCTGCAGCAGCGGCGCCAGCACGCCCGGCTCGCCGCCCGCGCACAGCCGGTACAGCGCGCTGCCTGCTTCGCGCCGCACCTTTTTTTGATAAATAAAAAACCAGATATCATACTAGCAAAAGTAACCATTCAAATACAAATTATAATAACAATAAAATTATAGTTCGAACAAAAAGGCTTAACACTGTTTAAATTTTTATCCTATATATTAATAATAAAAAAATGATTTTATTAATCAAAAATTCAAAATAAAAATTGTAAACATCTCTGCTTTTATCTTTAAGCCTTAAGAAAAATATCTATTAAATGTTGGTTATTGTGTCTGTCTGTCTGTTTATTCGTCAGTCAAGGCCACTTTCCCAAAATCACGTATAGGAATCAAGTTGAAATTAATATCAAGTATCCAAGTCGATATCCTCTTTTAAGTCAACAAAATTAAATGATATAGCGTTAATGCGAATTTTTTTAAATTTTGTCTGAAATTGGTACTTCCCGGTGACCTAGTTACAAAATTTGACAAGATTTTTTTAAGAATTTTTATAAATAGTATTTTCCCCAGCGGAATAAATCATGAAATAGGTACGGAACCCTCGGTGCGCGAGCATAACTCGCACTTGACCTATATTTTTACTAGCACTCACGGCGGGGTCGGCGTCGTCCAGCAGCAGGCGCGGCGCGGCGCGGCGCAGCGACCACGCCAGCGAGACCGCATCGCCGCCGCCGCGCGCCCACACCACGCACATGCGCATCGCGTGCTGCACCACCTGCGCGCCGAGTGGCCGCCGCCCATATGGGCAGAGTACAACTTAGATAATACTAGTTTAGCATATTTCATTTTTTTATATAAACTTGTAACGACTGCGAAGCGTTCAGTATGGATTCAGACTATATAATTTCCTGATAATAGAATATGACGCCGTTGCAGTGCAATGGAATACCGTCGGACATAAACGACATGGTTGTTGGTTTGCCATTCGGGGGAATAAATAATTTTAATTTTGCTGTACAAGTGAGACTCGACTGAACACGCAGTGTGAAAAATGTCTTACATAAGAAATAGTCTTGGATAGTAAAGACTATGTAGTTCAAGTTTTTACCTGTGCTCGACCCCAAAATCCAGTCTTGTATGTAGTGGGTTCCTTCATCGTCGCCGCCTCACATAATATTGAAATTAGCCTCTCAGTAGTTTCCTCCACATTCATCAGAGATAGTAAAGACTGAAATTATTTTGAGTTCAATAAACTGAAACTATGCAGTAACAAATATAAAATATATTAGTCATATCAAAAGAAGTAAGAACTCACAGAAGTAAAAGCCCTTGATCATGAATTAATACCAAACAGAAATTTGACAGTCAATTAAAACTAACCGGATGTAATTTCGGAGTTTGTCCAGCTTCCAAAGTAGCTAGAGTACCAATGCGACACAGTAGTTGTAGCAACAACGCGAGGCAGTCCTGCCGCCACTCGCTGTCGTCGCTTCTTTGTAAAACACCTACAGAATAACAATTACGATAATCTATCACAATAATTATACAAAAAATCTTTTTCATATTTAATGATATAAAAGCATTTTTCTCCAAAAAAGACATGCATGGTATGGCTTACATGGTTTACAATTACTTAAGTGTTGCCATTGTCATTCTATAAGTTAAAATCTTTTAGTACTAACCTGACATCATAATATCGTAGAGTAGTCGCAGTCCACCTTTCTTTATAAACAGTTCATTCCAATTTTCAATGTTTACCTTTTCTTCAGTCTTGTCCAAATTAGACGTTTCTTTTATATTTGAACCATTATTATTTGAACTTAATTTGTCTATTATATGCAAAGAGTACATAAGTTTTTGCGGACTCGTTGGGTCGAGCAACTCTGGTAGTTTACTCTCACTAGGATTTTGAAATGCTTCCAATAAAGTTGGATTAAGAGGTACCGCCTGAAGGATGTCCCACACACGTCTTGACAGAAGTTGCGCCTTGGTGTGGGCCACAGGCTCCTATATTACAACTCATTATTTATTAAATAAAAACAAACAAAGGTATAGCTAATTAAATAATTCAAATCACTTCTATTTTTACACATCATCATTATGAGTCAAATTGTTTAAATACTCTATGGTCTCTGTACTTATCATACATACAAACAAAAAAAATATTTTAAATGAAATTCTTTAGTCGGATTTAGCACGTATTAGTATATTTTAGTATGGTACATTTTTAAACAGGCGGACTGTAAAGTCGTGAAACATTGAGTTTCCAAAAATGTACCATAATCCGGTGAAAGAGTTCAACTTAAAATGTATCGTAAATCGTAAACAAGGATGTTAAAATGAAAATCAAGCTCCACGCACTCCGGTGCCGGGCTCCTTCATCTGGCCCAGCGCCTGCATCAGCGTGAACAGGTGGTGGAAGTAGGTGGGGTCGAGCAGCAAGTGCGTGGGGAGGCGCGCGCGCGCCGGCGCCGGCTGCGCGGACGGCCACTCTGCCCACGCGCCGCGCCCGCCCACGCCCACCGACACGAACACTAGCTGTTCATTGGAATTACGACGGCTTTGAGTTACTACTTTGAGCTACTTTAAATTTAAATATCGAACTGTATTTATTAAAATAAAAAAATCATGTAGACACATTATTATAGCTTATATGACAAAGAGGAATTATGCATAAATATTATAACAAACTATACCACACACAAATGATGCGCTTGGTAACACCATAGATTCCATCCAATATACTTTACAAAATAGTTTTTTGAAATAAGCAGATTTATTTGTTATTCATATAATATTTAAATATTATTACAATCAAATTGAAAATAAAATATTAAAAAAAAATTGCAATCATATATAAATTTGTACATACATATGGTTAAGGGAAAAGATTTAAGGTTTTATATATTGTTTCTTATAAAAAAATTAAAATATACTTTGTTTTAATTACTGACCTGATTATCTTTAAACCCCATATCATAGAGAGTTCTTTCATCATAATCTATAGTTAGTTCTTGACCTTGAGTGATCATTCTTAGGGGACCATCTGTTGACAACGCTGTGACACCTTCCTCTCCTTGAATCTATTAGACAAAGGATTCATTAAATTATGTTAAGTAAATGTAATTATGTAATGTTAATTGGTAATTAACATTAATTAAATTTTTAATTTCTAATAAAAGGTCAGTCTATAATGCTAAGAAAGTTTACATAGAATCTACAACTGACCTGCCGCTCCCACCAGACGTGCACGTGCGCGCGCAGGTGCGCCACCAGGTCGGAGTGGTGCAGCGCGAGAGCGGCGCGCGGGCCCGCGCCGGCCGGCTGCAGCGTCACGCGCACGCCGCCCGCACCCCCCGCGCCGCCCCCGCCCCCCGCGCCGCCCTCCCACGCGCCCGACTCCGCCAGCGCCCAGCGCCGCAGGTGGTACGCGTACCTATGCAACACCAGCATGTCAAGTAGGCACCAATGCATCAGAATGTACATCGCTTAGAACAAGCTTATGCTTCATTAAATTACCTCCTTTTAAATGTGTCCAAGTGAGTTTTTAAAAGTAAAAGAGCCCTTTGTATGCACTGCAATGCTGCTTCTTCGGTCATATGTTCGTAAATATTTTGTTTATCTGCCGTTTTCTCTAACTCTCTGACGTTTTCTTCTATCGTCACACTCGATGTTAGTGAGGTTCTGTCGTCAGTCTCGTTTTTAGATATAAGTCTTTCGGCTGCCGACGAGAGGTGAAACATGCATTTAGATACGAAGTCGTCTTCTTGTTGAAGCTGCTGGCCCATATAGTAGCTGTTTAGATACTGGATTGCACCCATGGACACATCTAAAACGTTAACATTTTATTTTTAAATGTAAAAATTATTATATTCTTTCTTTCACGTCATTTATTTTTCCGATTATAATAAATTATATTTTTTAAAAAAAAGGAACGACGGGTAGCTACTAGCCGGCGGAGTACGTATACAATTGTTCAGAGTGCAAATATATACTTTAATTTATAGCGAGGGCCGTCGTGGCGCAGAGTCACAGCGTCTGCCTGTAAACGCGACGTTTTGTGGGTTCAACTCCCAAGAAGGGAGAATGAATTACTTTCATTTTCCTCGCTCTGATACCAAGACAAAGCGCGGTGTTGAGTTCCGCCACTAAGTACGCTGCCTCAAAAGGCAGAAAGTGGGTAACGGAATATTTTACAGCTTACAGGAGTTTTACAGCGTAAATCTACAATGATAAAATAATGACTTTTCCACATGTGATTAGATTCAACATACCCCATATTGCAGAGCAATTTCTTTTTTCTTTTTGACAATAACAAAATTGACGCCTGTCCTGTGCGTATTTTGCAGTCCAAACAAACTATCATACATCAGAAATACATTTATGATTGCCCACAAAAAATCCCTGAACGCATTCTCCGTTCCACGAAAAATCATCACTCGTCGATACAGCAGACATTTTACTAATTGTTTCTTGAGATTCGGTAAATATTCAATATATTGGAGTTAATAACACGCATTTCCAACCCTCAAAAAAGTAATTTCCTCCACCATTTCAGTGATTTACTTTACCTAAGTGACGTGATAACTAACAATCTTCAATGTCCCATGTGGGGGGACATCCGGGTGTCGTGCTAGGCTGAAGATGTCCCAGGATATTTTTTTTTAAATAATTATATTAGTTAAATATTGCACCCACACGTTATGCTATGCAACAATTTTTAAATCAAGACTATGGTAGTGGACATGGTATGGTATGGACTAGTGGTATAAAAGATGATTTAATATGAGAACAAACCGGTGCTATTAGCTCTAAGTGCAATTTTCCACAAATGATCCATAGCGAGAGTGTGGAGGTGCGCCGCGTCCCTGGAGTCGCCGGCGCCGAGCAGCATGCGCGCCAGGTTGCACAATTGTTGGTAAAGACTTAAACCCATTATGCTGATTGTCTGTTCAAATTTAAAATAATGTTCATTCTATTTAATAGTAAATAACAATCAAAATATTAAACTTGTTTACATTGTAATGTGCCGATCGAGAACAATGATAACTTTGGAAAGGCACTTTGTCAATTTTTCTGTATTTATCATTGTAAAGTACGACAAGTATTGTTTACCTATATATTTCATTAGTTTTAACATACGGCTCATGTTAGATACACACACAACATATTACACACTTTAAGCGCCCGAGATAATTTAATCTAATTTAACCTATAGGCTTCTTCGACAAATGAACTTACACAAAAACTATTATGTTTCTGTTTGAACCAGTAGTTTCTGAGACCAGGACCAAACCAACTCTTTAACTTTATTATATAAATACAGTAAAAATATAGATAATATTATACAATATAATAAAGTTATAAATCGTAGAATTAATAGGTCATAAAAGAAGTATCCAAACCTCAGGGTCCAAAGTAGGCATTTTCTCGACATACAAGAACCGTAACGCATCCAAGCCGAGCGCGTGCTGGTCCGGCGACTTGGTGTGCGACAGCAGCCACGAGTACAGGCAGTCCGCGCACTCGCTGGAGCCGCGGGCCACCAGGCACTGCCACAGCTCTTCTACTTGTTCTACGGTTAATCTGTTAAATATATGTTTTCATGTGAAATATATGAAAGCGCTGTTAAGCTACGGTAGACAGTCGATATTGTAAAAGATAAATAGGGATGTTGTAAAAGATAGTCATACTGGTATATCTTCTTTTTAACATCCTTTATAATTATATCGATACAATCGTCGCCCGCCGCGTTCCATATGAGCTATCGGCCGGCGGCGCTCTAGATTGATTGTATAACAATTCTAAATTTATTAGATATTATGCTATTTATAATCAAATTTATTAATGCGAAGTAGTCCAAATTACATATTGGGATAATTAATTCAAGAAAATTTTTTTATTGGTCAATCCACCATACCCCGAATGCTTCAAGTACAAATTTTAGATTATAAGAGCTTATATATTCTATTAAAATATTATCAAGAACGCAAACTTCTAAAAAAAGTAAAACGTAACATAGTCACATTGCAAATATATACCACTACTATTATAACTAGTACCAAATACTATTATGTAACTTATCGCACTCTAGGGTTCCCTTTTTACACTTTAGGTTGGCCAGACCACTCAGACAACTCTATATTCCGCATATGCAGCAGAAGACAGATGGAACCTAGAGTCAAGACATTTAGTTCCCAACAGCGGAAAGAGTTCCGCCTTTCGAGACATTGCGTGTTGAGTGGCGGAACTCAACACCACCTTTCTTTTTTCATCTGTCTTGTTACTAGAGCGAAGAAGATGAAAATAATTCATTCTCCCCGATTGAGAACCTAACCCGCACCCACCGTGGTGCCGCTTCGCCACGACGGCCCCAAAAATAAATCCCCCATCACTAGTAACAATCATAAACAACAACCTAAAATGGTGCGGCGATCCCAGCGGTGAAAATATAGCAGTAAGAAAATGCAGGCGAACTGTCAGCTCGGTTATGTGAGCGTAGTGCTGCGCGTCCGAGGCGGCGGGAGAGGCGGCGGAGGCGGCAGAGGCGGCGGAGGAGGCGGAGGAGGCGGCCGAGGCGGAGGTGGCGCGCTGCGACACGTAGTGACGGAGGTCCTCGAGGAACAGCCGCATCATGCCGCGCTCGCGCTCCGCCCACATCACCACCTGACGGGGAATATTTGTTAGCTAATTTAGAAATTTTAAATTTGTTATTATGAAATCTTTTATAAATTTTTAAGTAGGTTTCAAATTATCATTACATAATTTTTTTTTAATTATCATCATATAATTAAAAATTGTAGATAAATATATGTATCAAATAGCGTTTAGATAATTAATGGCTAACCTGATGCATATCCATTCCTCGTAATTGTTGAAATGAGGAAAATAGCTTTGGCAATAAACGAAGGGAAACAGCCACAGATCTGTAAATTAAAAACAATATAACAATTAAATCTACAAGTTAAATTAGATATATTATATAAAGTAATAAAAGAACAAAACATACCTATGATTAGCTAAATTATCAAGACATCCTTCAATAAATTTAATCCTGATGAATTTGTCAGTACTAAAACACAATAGTGCACAAAGTGCTTTTTCCGCTTCAAGAGCAAGACCTTCGCCAAGTTGTTCCTGAAATATACAAAAATATTGTATATTAAAATAAGCAATGTACAATGTGGGTGAGTAGAACAGTGCTTAACTGTTAGTATGTCGAAAAGTAGACAATTTAGTTACAGAGCAGGCATAAAGAGCCCTGCCGTGTTTGCAAGGCGGGGAAAAGCATCAATTTGTTGTGATATAATAACATTGCTATTAACGTAGATGTCATAAAAATACAAGAGAGTACATAACAAGGTCGTCATACGACTCACAATGGCGCCGTCCTGCAGCAGGTCCCAGAGCAGCGTATTGCCGGGGCGGCACACGTCGTCCACGTTGAAGGGCAGCGTGGGCGCGGGCGACGGCGGGCGCGCCTCCACGCCCACTCCCACACCCATTCCCACGCCGACAGTTACTGTGCCGTACTCCGTCAAGCATTGTGCCTGGTGTGATTTCAGAATGATATTATATGATTAATATATTTATTATTGCATTTTTCTATTGTGATTAAATAAGCAATAAATATTTTTCATATATTGTACAAAGAACAAATTATGACACACATATTTGACAAAAGATATAATTGTGCATTTGCAAGCTTGGTAAGTCTCTACAAGTTCCAAGCTTTTAGACACGCCTGAATGCCATTTACGTGATTGTCTTCGTGGACACTTGCCGAGCTTTACCAAGGGTGTAAATATACCATAGTAAATAATATACCGACATAAATACGTTACAGTTAATAATTCCACAATAAAATTCCGAAGCAAAAAATGATCTACAGATATCACATATAGTATAGAAAACAAATAAATACACAATAAGCCTAAGCAATCACCTGTGCAGCAAGCCTTGCGAGCTCCTCCTCGCAGGCCGAGTCGTCCTCGTCCAGGTCCGGCAGGTGGCGGTGCGAGTGCGAGTGCGCGGACAGCGCCGACGAGGCACTACCCTCCTCCTCCTCGCGCCGCTTGTAGCTCTCCATTAGGCGGAGTTCCATTAACCTCCTATCAAATAAGAATATAAAATAAATTTAGTTTTTCAGTTAAGTTCCTCAATATAAAAAATAGATAAGCATTTATTTTCGTATTATAAATGAACTTCTTATTAGCGTTTCTATTACTATATTTTTCTTTTTTCTAAAACGACTTGTAGCATTTTAAAATTGAAATGTAAAAAATTACATTAGAAACTTATAAACATATTTCTTAAGTACACTCATCAAATTACTACTCCAAAAGAGTACAATCAAATCTTTATATTTTTTTCATATTCAGATAATAAAATATTTTTCCCGCATACAGAAAGATGTGTAGAATAGACCTAGTGCTGCGGACAGCGGTATGTTTGCGACTTTTCGCCAAATTCAAGATTTTGACAGAATTCAACGTCACGCTTTGTCTGTAGGCGCAGGGAAATGAAAATATATTTTTTTACGTAGTATTTATGTATGTATGTATGTATGTATGTATGTATGTTTGTATGTTTGTATGTATGTGTGCATGTGTGTATGTGTGTATATGTGTATGTATGTATGTATGTATGTATGTATGTATGTATGTGTGTATATATATATATATATATATATATATATATATATATCTATATATATATATATATATATATATATATATATATTCTTCCACTTAGCATTTTCCCGGCCTATTGCCAGGGTCTGCTATCCTACTTAATCTAGTCCACTTTGCACGGTCTTGAGCGTCCTCAGTGGTTAGTCTATTGGCTCTCATGTCCTGCGTCACGACGTCCAGCCATCGCTTCCTTGGGCGTCCGGGGGGGTCTTACTCCAGGGACAGACATATCAAGGCATTTTCTTCCGACGTAGTTCTTAGGCCGGCGCAAAACGTGGCCATACCATCTCAGACGACGCTCTTGGAGCTTATCCGCTACGTCACGGACCCCAAGACTACCTCGAATGAATGTGTTGCGTATGCGGTCAGCCCGAGTAACGCCACACATCCACCTCAGCATCTTCATCTCCGTTACGTGAAGCTCCTGAGTGTGCCGAGATAATGCTGGCCAACATTCGCTGCCGTATAAAAGAACTGATCGGATCATGTTCTTGTATATCAGCCCCTTGAGTTGGGCGGTATTCTGCGATCGCAGACCACACCAGTGACCTCCCGCCATTTGGCCCAAGCAGCGCTAACCCGGGCGTGGACATCGTAGTCGATTCCTTCGGACTCGTGCATAATGGATCCAAGGTACCTGAACTTCTCCGACTTAACGGCTGGCTCAGGCCCGATGTGGATGGTGCTCGAGTCTGGGTCCCGCAAGCCATGTACTCGGTCTTTGACACATTCAGTTTAAGACCACCGTTCTCAAGCGCACCCTTCCAGGCATTCACTTTACGCTCCAGCATCAGTCGGTTCTCGTCAATGAGTACTATGTCATCGGCATACATCATCAGCCATGGAGGCTGGTCCTGGATGTGAGCCGTGACAGTATCTAGCACTACATTAAACAAAAGTGGACTAAGAGCTGAGCCTTGGTGAACCCCTACTGTAATTGGGAAGGGTTTGGTATCGCCAACAGCGGTCCTAACTGTAGAAACAGAGTCGTTGTACATGTCTCTGATAATAGCAACATAGGATTCAGGGATCCCTTTGGATCGCAGTGCCCACCAGATACACATGTGGCATGTGGCATCGTCCCAGTGTTCAAAATGCGGTTAAAAAGATCAGTAAGCATGAGCACACCACGAGAGCCTAACGATTTCCACGCTTCGATCGGAATATCGTCAGGTCCCACCGCCTTGCCGTTCTTCATGCGTCGAAGACAATTCCGAGTTTCATCAAGGGTTATTGGATCAATAAGTCCCAGGTTAGGAGGTGGTTTAGACGGAATACTACCCGGGTGCTGAGTATTCAGCAGCTCCAAGAAGTAACTTCTCCACCTCTCCTTCACAGAAGCATGACTACAAAGCAGCTTGCCCTGGGAATCTCTGACGCAAAGACATTTTGTGATATCTTGCGTCGCTTTATCCCGAGCACGTGCCAATTTGTAGATGAGCTTCTGCCCCTCCACAGTTTCAAGTTTATCATATAGAGGTAATAAACCTTCACTGGGGGCTCTGGCTACAGCTCTTTTGCTGGCACGTTTCGCTGCTATGTACTCCAGTCTGTCTTCAGGAGAGTTGGAACGCTGCCACTCCTTAAATGCAGTCTTCTTATCATGAATCACCTCTTGTACCTTGTCATTCCACCACCATGTCTCCCTGTCCATAATACATCCTCCCCTAGAAACGCCAAGAACATGTTTACCAGCCGTAATGATTGCTGACTGAGCTCGATCCCAAGCATCCTGAGCAGTTTCGGTGTTAGTTGATAAATTTTGACTGTTAACCTCTGCCAGAAAGTCGGTCTGCATCGGTCCATTTAGCAACCACCACTTGATCTTAGACTTACGCGTCTCGGCTAATTTCTTTATCGGGGTAACGACATAATCCATGACAAGACGATGTTGGGCCGTGAGGCTTTCACCAGGTATGACTTTACGGTTAGTTACCTTGCCAACATGACACCGCCTGGTCAATAGATAATCTATTTGGGTTGAGTGGAGTCCACTCGCATACGTAATAATACATACCACGCGCATACATAAATACATACATACATACATATATATATATATATATATATATATATATATATATATATATATATATATATATATATATATATATATATATATATATATATATATGTATTTATGTATGCGCGTGGTATGTATTTATATTTATCGCATATCGTATCGTATCGTATGTATATATATTGTGTGCTATGTATGGATTAATCAAATATATTATTATGTAATTTATCGTATTATAGGTATTTATATATTCGTTTAGGTCTACTTATAATATTTCTATCTATACCTACTTGTATATAATTTTAAATGTTCCTTTTCGCCCTAAAGGTTATCTGGAAGAGATGGCTACAAAGCCATAAGTCGCCTTGTGTACAATGTTTTTCTCTTTTGTATTGTTTATTTTTATATTTCGTACAAATAAAGAATAAAGAAAATAATTTTAATGTAATTACTACCCCGAGTGGGGATAGATTCCACAATCATTACGTTCACAGTCTGCTGCTGCCGTGTGATGGCGTGCATAGTCTACAAAAACAAAACACGAATTAACCTAGCATCAACATTGTCGCATAGCAGCTGGCAGTGAGCAGTATCACTGCCCGATGACTCCTCCTCGACTTCCGACACTGACTCTGCCAGATCCGCTGTCTTCAGCTGCGCTGCTACTGTTGAATTTATATTATATATATTTAATTTATAAAAAATTGTATCGTAAATAAATAACATTCTCTACACCCTTCTCTCTCTCTTACACCTCGTTCAAATATATCAATTAATATACGATTAAAAATGTAATCAGAAAAAAGACCGAGTTCAAATTGAAATTTATAACAGCAATTATTTTACTTGTATTAACCTTTTTTGTATTTAAGACAAATTGTATTATATACATTGTATACTTAGATTTTTATAATAGAAATGGTAACATTATATTCTATGAACGACCTCTAGACCAACTTGTTATTTTATTTAAAAATAATTATGCCTGTAAGTAAATTATCGAAGCGTTTATCCATTATATATAGACAATGCACTTACGGAAATGCCTAGTCTTGCCAGGTTTGTGGCGTTTCTTATACAATTTCTTCTTGCGAGGACGTAGAAGCTCTTCCGCTCCGCTGCTGGCGCTACCGCTGCTACCCGCGCGTTTGTTACGCCTTAAACGTTGGTATTCATTATGATATCGTAAATATTATATTAATGAGAGACAAAATAAGCAACCATTTTATAATCTATATAGAAAAATAATACGTATGAATTACATGTTTATGAGTAAATAATTGAAAAATAAATATGAAAACTTGCACACGCATTTACATAGTGTTGCTAATAACGATCGGTTACTTCAAAAAGTCATTTAGTTAATGTAAAAGCATGCCGCATTTTGAATAAGTAGATTCACTCTCTACGTTGTAAAAGATCGGAAAGAAGTGAGATAAATACTATTAGGAATAATTTGCAAAATGTTAAGCATTAGAAATGACAAATCTTGGATTTGCAGCACACAACACATCTTATATTATCAACAAAATAAAAATTAAGATATAAAATATTAAAAAAAGGTTTCTTCAATTGGAACTTACTTCTGGCAAGACTTAAGTGTAGTGCATTCTTTTTTTGTTAATTCTTCCCCATCGCGAATCCAGTCCTGCTCAGCTATAATTTTAACAAATGTATATATGTATTAACACAATGTACCTACATGTAGTCCGCCGATCCTTGAATTGGTGTTGTTAGTAGTGTGTTAGTTCTGTTAGGTTTTATGGGTGTATCCATCTATGGACTACCATAGTATGGCCACACCATAGTATACCATATCATGGCACACCATGATCTAGCCATCTTATACATTTCAAAACATATCAGTTCGACCTCCGCACATCATTTATATAAAATGTTAAAAGTTTTAGCAGACACAGGATTTTTTTAATTATATTTACTTCATCTCTATTAATAATAATCTCTCTAATAATAAATTTCATAAAATAATCCTACCGTATCTAAAATAATTAAATTTAATTAGTAATGATAATATTTTAAAGAAATTAAATTGAGTTAGGTGATGTAATACTTTTTATACTTGATTGATGCTTTCGCATTTAAAAGTAGTTTTAATAATATATATTTTTTAGAATAATGAAATCAAATTCTATCGTGTGGTCTTAATAACTCATATTCCACTAGCGTAAAAGATCGGAGACCACGAAATCAGCGCCACTATCGGTATGAAAAGTAACAGCTACATATCGCAATGGGGCCAGCGAAATCAAGAAGTGTCTCTCCCTCTCAAGAATCTGTTCCCAGCCATGTGATCTGGCCAAATGAACGATCACCCACACATACACAAAAGTAAAAGAAATATAATAAGTAGTTGTTTTTCATATACCCGTTAATTCCCGTTGGTGTTTGGTTTGCTTTCGTGGTGTAGGTCCTGCTTCTTCGCCTGATGTGCTCAATTCTTCACACTAAAATAGCAAATTCTCTTACTTATTAAGATCATAATTTCTTTATCTTATAGATAAAGCTAAGTATAAACGTAAATTAAATAATTAGAAAATATTGTAACTTTTTTAAGGATTCCAAAATGGAAGATGTGTGAATATATATATCCAAGAGTCAATAATTATATTTTAAAATTTAAAATTTGGGGCTTCATAAAAAACGAATTCACTTCGTCTTCGACTATAAGAGAAAACAATAAGAGACAATATTCAGTATCTAATTTGATTGACTCCAAACTCATATCGGATTTGGCAAAACAAAAAGTTACATAGCAAAAGTTCTAAGTTTAACATAGCCATTTCACACGATTGGCCATTCCAGGTTTTTGAAAAATATGACCATAGTGTTATTAAGCATACATAAAAATGTCATGGTGTCAAATATCACCTGAGTACCATGAAAAACTGATGGAATGTCTAGGATATAGATAACATTCAGTTAAAAAGTAGAGGAATTCAATAGGTTCTTTGGAAGGAATAATAAAAATAGCTTTAATAAGTTTTTGTAACTAGTGCCAAACTGACCTGTGTTTATGATAATTCGATTTTTAACAACTATTTTTTTTTCTTACAACAACTTTCTTTTTTTCTAGCTTCACATTGTATCTCCCTCATAGCAGGTCTATCCTGCTATCTAGTATTAAGATGGTCCGTCCTGCGGTTCCCGCCTTTCGAGACATTACGTATACGCACACTGAACATCTCGCTGTCTTGTTACCAGTTAAAATAATTAATTATCTCCGAGTGGGAATCGAACACGTCGAAGTCGCGTTTACTGTCAAACGCCATGCCACTGCGCCACGACAGCCTCGGATTTGTATGCATACTTACAGGATCATCATCAGAGTTAGTCTGGTCCATGCTAACACTGGCCTCAGAGGAAGACCGGTGGTGCGGCTTGCACACGGGCGGGGCGAGGCGCGGGGGCTCTGGCGCAGGCGAGGACGCGCCGCCGCACCCGCCCCGCGCCCACATCGCACGCATCAGTGCCGATGCTAGGTATAGGCTCTATGGAAGTACAATATTAATATATCCACATGATTGTTTATACACATAAACACAAGAAATTACATTAAATCGCATAAAATAACTACCTGTTCAGTGTGCTCCTTGGGTGGTAGAGCACACAATAAGCTATACAAGTGTGAACAAGGTTTAGGTGCCAGTGCCCTAATAAAACCAGGTAAGAGATCATACACTTGACGGCCGCAGTGTTTGAGTTGTGCTGCTGCCCACACTAACTCTACATGTTCATTAGTTACTCGACCTTCTACAGCAAGAAATTTAAGGATCATATGTGACTGCTTTATGACCTGTTAAATTAAAATATTTAAGATATAATAGATATAACATGTATAGATCGACATATAATTCATCTTTTTAACAAATCCTTATATTAACAAACAAATTTTACCCTCACCTCAACATGTAAATTAGGTCCAAATAAATGTTCAATAATATTATTGTAAGTCAACCAAGTGGCTAATTGCTGTCCTGCAACCTCTGCATCGGCTACTGGTTCCCCTGCACATAGTTCATTGTGGGCAGCAATATGTGCATTGATTTGCGCCACTCCAGCCAATCTCATTGTAAGAGTGCTACTATTGAAGTATTTAAATGCCAAAGCAAGACCATCTGCATCAAATGCCATTGGAGCATCTAGAGGTTCCTTAGCAGCTCCCCACATAAAATCTAAATCAATAAAATATAATTATTAACATTTGCTTCACTGTAGTCACATATATATATGATAACAGTAAATGAAGTATCCTACCTGCCATTGATTTTACAGCTGGTACTCTCAAATCTTTGTCTTCTAAGCTGCACATGTATTTTAATATCTTGCTCCGCAAGGGCATGAAAAGTTGTGCCACTGCTCTAAAATTTAACCAAAGCTTCAAATTACCAACAGCTGCAACTATTGCATGTGCCATAGATAGTGGAAGGCTAGTTGGTGTAGCATATTCAAATACTGCAGCCATAGCACACACTCCTCCGAGTTTACAAAATAAGCTCACATTTCTCAGTAAGTAAGCTGGTATTTCTGTATCATGTAAATCACAATAGGAGCTGAGATTTGATATTTCAGGAGCTGATAAGTCATCAAGTCGACTGAGTGCTGAATGCTTACAAGCTAAGTATAAAGGGAAATTAAGAAGAAAAATTTTAGACACAATATGCATCAGCTTTTCTTTTTGTTGCATTGACCAAGATTCATGGTCCGTATCAGGTGATATTATTTTTTCTCTACTGGATAGTTTTGTAGCAACTTCTGAGATTTCTGCACAATTTGTACTTTCTGGTGATTTAGTATTTTCTTGTTCTTTAGATTCAGATTCATCTTCAATTTTTGTTGAAATTTCATCTGATTTGAGTGATTCTTGCGTCGCAGCAATTTCATTTTGAATTTTAGGTGATGTTAATAAACTATCTTTCAGTTGTTTCAATTGATATACAGATAAGCAAAGTATACTTTGTACTACTAAATAAAATCTTTCAAAATTTTTCACATCTCGGTAACAGCACATGCATTGCCTAAAATAGCATTAGAAATTAAATAAAATAGTAACAAAATATTCATTATGTTTTTAAAAAGGCAATGTACATTTTATTTCTTGGAGTTTTCTTTAAGATAAAATTATATGACATACATGTTAAACCAAATGTATATAATAGTATTCAATAGCAATACTTTACCTTTGAGGCCACGAAAGTATATAATTTAACACTGTTTCGAGTTCTGATTGACTTATACTTGGATACTGGGACACATCGTCAGTTAATCTGGTTTCACCTAAAATGAATGAAAAAAATAAAAATTTTAAGTCGTTACCTTTATCTGTTTATATCTTTTGGAACATTACTATTTAAATAAGTTTTAAATATAAATATGAACGTAAAAGTAAATGGATCACAAAATTTCGAAACAATGTAACTTACAATTTACTAAAAGCTGTGAAAACTCCGAACAAACATCACACATT
Organism: Dione juno; assembly: GCA_037127375.1. Classification (NCBI taxonomy): domain Eukaryota; kingdom Metazoa; phylum Arthropoda; class Insecta; order Lepidoptera; family Nymphalidae; genus Dione; species Dione juno. The sequence goes on from JAXRJS010000067.1 coordinate 4,296,406, forward strand.
CTCAACGTTTTGTGTCAGAATTCAGCGAAATATTATTGCAATATTATCGCAGCTGTTTTTGTACTTAAAATATTGACCATTATTGATATTTTCATATCAGAAAACGAACACTACTTCGGAAATGTCATAGAATCCGTTCCACCATTGTTGACGATTGTTGTCAAAGTAACGTTTTGTTACAATAAAGTTTTATTCGGTGTGTGTAAAATAATTAGGCTATGTCTAATATGAAGAAAATAAGCAAAATGATATCTAGTATTATAATTTTACAACGTTCAAAATGAGAAGAATTATATAAATAATGGAAGTAATATATAGCAAAATATTGTTAAATATATATCATAATTAGAGTAACAACAAAACGCAGTAACAGTTTCAAATCTTAAAAGAATTATAATTGTTTTTTCTTTTAGTTATCTAATTTTATATAAAAATATAAATTATTTTGTATTATAATTACTGATGTCCATAAATTAAAATAAAATTGCAGTAAGTAATATGTTGCTAGTTGTGTGTTGTTGTTATTCTTAATGTCAAGCATTGTCAAGCAACTATAATAATGGAACAGATTTGACAGCTCCGGGAATAGAAGATATGAGCTATGGGTTAGGTTGTAAACTTAGTTTTCACTTTTCATATATAATAAGAAATGGTTCAGTTACTTTATGTTGCAGCTAGCTTACATGTGATATTATGTCCTTTTACAAAAGTAGAAGAAAGTTTTAATATCCAAGCTTTTCATGATATTTTATATCATCGGTTTAACCTCTCAGAGGTATTAAAGAAATTCTAATTTTGGACTTGAATGCTGCGCACTGAGAACTGTAATAATCTATTTTTTCCAGTACGATCATAACGAATTCCCGGGTGTAGTGCCGCGTTCTTTTATTGGTCCACTTATAATTTCAATATTATCCTCACCTGTTGTTGGCATATTGTATTTATTTAGCATTAATAAGTTTTGGACGCAATATGTGGGTAAGTTATCTTTTTAAAAAAGGAACTTTGAAATCCTAAATACATTTTAAAATTTTATGAAATACTTGCCACTAAACATGCATTCTTTAATATTTCAGTAAGACTTACTCTAGCATTGACTGTAATAGCAGCATGGAATCGTTTGCGAAATGTATTACAAAAACAATTTGGCAGTACATTTGCCTGGTGGTTTACCTTAGTCAGTGTTACACAGTATCATTTTATGTTTTATATGAGCCGTCCGTTACCTAATATTATGACAATGCCTCTTGGTGAGCCTGAAACAATTAGTAATATTATGTTGAATACATTAAACTTATGACTGTTTTTATTTGACGATTTAATATTTTTATATAGTACTACTTGCACTTGAAGGTTGGATAGCAGGAAAACATAAACAATTTATTATAACAGCCGGTGCTGCTATTGTCATATTTCGAGCTGAACTGGCAATGCTATTTGGTTTATATATTATTATTGATCTATACCTCAAGAAATTTGACATAGTGGGGTAAGATATTATAACTAAAGATAAATTAAATAAAAATGCATATGACTGAAAGAAAGCAATTCACTGTTTCTCTGTACAATTGTTTTTATTTTAATTTATAATTTTTTTACAACACTTTAATTTTTTAACACACATTTAATTTTCAGATTTATGAAAATTGTTATTCCAGCAGGTATAATACTTATTGCATTAACAGTGGTAGTAGATTCAATATTTTGGGGACGCTTATTATGGCCAGAAGCTGAAGTGTTTTGGTTTAATACAATTTTAAATAAAAGTTCACAGTGGGGTGTATCCTTTTAAATTAAATAATAATATACAAACTCAATATTAATAAATTAATCTTTTGAAGTTTTACAAAGAATCAATTGGGAACCCAAATTTGAATAATGGAATGTATTTAATAATATAATTGAAAATAATGTCAAGCCCATAGTTGAGAACAATTAGATAAAGTGGTTGTAATAATGATGACAATTAAGAAGACTGATTTCTACGCATTTGAGATTGAATTATTTTAGTATAGTATATCCATGTTCAGGTAAACAATTGCCCTATGGCCATGTTACAGTTAATGTTACATATTATAAAATATTTTTGTATATCAACCAATATGTGATCTAGTAAAAAAGATTTTCTTTAAGATCATTATTAAATGTAATTTTTTTATTAAAAACAAGAAAACTTTAAATATTTCCTTAAGAGATAAAATCAGACTTCACCATTCCTCTGGTATTTCTATTCCGCACTCCCTCGTGGCCTTGGTCCTAGTATTGTCTTGTTACCCATAGGTTTGTACCTTGAAAAACGCCTTGTTCCTATTGTAATTCCTGCCTTTATTTACATCCTATTGTTTTCCTTTCTCCCACACAAGGAACTTAGGTTTATTATATATGTTTTTCCATTGCTCAACATGTCGTCAGCTGCTGTGTGTTCATATGTGTAAGTCGGAATTTTTAACTTAAAATATTTTTTAAATATTCTCTCTGACTACCTCTGCTGTAAAATTTATTAAGTACATTTATGAAAATGACAGCTTCACTCTACGATTTCTGCATGTAGCAGTGTAGACAATAGAACCTAGTGTTAAGTGTTGTAACTCAAGGCCGCACTTTATTTTACCAGAAGGAGAAATAGGGAATAATACATTACCCAAATTCATGGATTCAACCCACAACTTACACATTTACAATCAGACACTGCGATATAAGTCATTTTAATTAATTCGAAATCAGAGTAAAATTATAAAAAAATATATAAATGATTTAGTAAATAATTTTTGTTTTAGATACGTGAGACGTTCGAAATCACCAATTTACGAATTACTTTTTTGGGGAACCATTATCATCATCATTTTTAACATAATATTCTCTTTAGCGTTATCCTTAGTTGCAATGACGAATTATCCTGGTGGAATAGCAATAACAAGGTTAGATTTTATTTTTAGCTCCATATATTTAAGATTAATAATTGTCAGTTAATAGTATTAAAAATTAATAGTAATAAAATTATTTACTGACACTGAAATATAAAATAATATGATTTTCAGATTCCATAAATTGTTAAAAAACGAACCCTATATTCATGTGCATATCGGCAACTTGGCAGCTCAGACAGGAGTAACGAGATTCACACAAATACATGACCACTGGATTTATAGCAAAAATGAGTCTCTTACTGACGAGCAATTGCAAAAATTTACTCACCTCATTATTGAGGCCAAGAGTAAATATTCTTCCAATCTAAAGTCCTTCACTCAAACACACAATATTTTAGATAGTATAGAATCTTTTTCCCAAATTAGCGTTACTTACAAATTAATGCCTCCCATTAAAATAAGAACAAAACCAGCATTATTTATTTTAGAAAGAAAAAATTTCCGTGATGATCCTTACGGTTCATACTTTATAAAAGATGCAACAAGTAACGAAGATATTAGTGTCGAACATCAGCTTGAAGACCTTAATGAGGACGAAAATTGGAACGATAATTTAAATATTAGTGAAGAAATTGTTGAAATAAATTTGAAAAATATTCAAAATGAGGCTGAACAAGATTCTTATATATCAGATGTAGTTGTTGAACCTACCATTAGTGATACCTCCGAACAAACGGTTACGGTTGTTAATTATGAAGATGACAGCGATGTGAAAATTATAGGAGAACAAGCATCTGTTAAATCAGTTAAGATTAAGAAAGAATTAGAGGAATTCCCAAATATTTCTCGGCGCGAGCGTAAGAAAAAAGCTATAGCGAAAATAAAAACGGAAACCCGTAGAGAAGTTGTAGCTTCAGCAAAAGAAAAATTGAAAGAAATAATGAAGCGACACAGACATATTGCTATTGAACTTACTGAAAATAACATATCAGACACTTATAAGGAACAGACAGGTGTTGACGGCAGAGGGGACATACCGGAGTCGCTTGAGCAAGTCAATCCAATGATGGAGCCAAATGTAGATGATAGTGTACCTATTGATCATAAATCATCAGAAACTATCGCTGAGAAGTCTGAAAAAAATAATAATATTAATGTAAATATTGAATCTATCGTTGAAGAAGTAATAGTTCGATTACAAGAACGAAAAATCTACGACGATAAAACTAAACCTGAAGATATCAAAGTCGAAGACAGGATAGTGATTCAAAAAATTGTTGAGGAAATATTGTCTGAAAAAATTAATTATAAAAAACTAGATAATAAGACAGAATGAACAATTTCTAAATATATTAGAATTTTGCCAAATATAATATAAAATATAGCTTTTTGTGAACATTTTTTTTATGTGTATTTAAGAATTTCTTCTATAGAAACATAGTGCATAACTTCTTAGTACAAGAAAATAGTCAACTTTACTAATGTATAACAATAGTTAACTATTGTTAGCGTATAATAATACGCGTCGTACTTCAAATATTATAACGTAGCTTAAACAAACTTTTTATAACGTGAAGGAATAAATAATAAATATACATTTATTATTACGATGTCTTGTCTTGTACCACATATTATTTATGACCTTTCAACATTTTTGTTTTATTTCATGAGAAATAGAGGCGATGCTGACGAATTTGAGTCAAACTTATTTCTAATCAATATCACAATGATTTCAAGTGATTTTGTTACAATTAGTTTAATAATGATTTTGACACAATGATTTTATCAAGTTGTCTGGACAAAACTGTTATGACATAACTTAAAAGTTATAGTAATTGTATACTATTGTATATTTGGATTTATAGCAAATAAATACAAATATACAAATTATAATCAGATTGAAAAAAAAAGAACCAGAATAATTAATAAGTCTATGATGGTTGTTATTAAATAAAAAATTATGTTTAAATTTTATTAAATTTTATCAAATATGTCTAAATTTTATTATCATTGGAAAGATATCACACAATAGTGCATATTTTCATCACATAGTGTCGTTACAGATGTGTGTGTCATTACAGACTATTAAATGTCATCACAATCGCATTATTACTAACTAATAAGTACCAGCCAACTAACTAGCCAAAATGTAATTTTATTAAACTCTGTTATTGTAATATATAATTAAAATGGATATGATTTATGAATGAAATTAAAACAAAACAAAAGGTTGTCTCATGCATTCAAAGAGTGCTATAGTAATAATAATTAATGGATAATATGATATTTCGGCTAACATTACTAATATGCTAACTTACCTTATCTAATTAACTATACTAATCAGCACGAAATATTCAATAATACGCATAGAGATCCTTGAAACACCGTTTACGACGCAAAACTTCTAAAATAACAATTTTTTTTTGTACAAAACACAAAAAAACATATAATAATACAATGGCAATTATTGTTTACTACATCACAAAGTAAAATGTATATAATATTATTGTTTTTTATAAAAATATATAGATTTTAACTATAGCATTCGGTTTATTTGAGAAATATAAAACAACATAATCATGGTAAGTTATATAATAATAGTCAATATGAAAAAATATCTTACTCTTAATTCTACATGGAGCTTATGATTAGCATATAATATTCACGTCTAGCCTCTACACGATACATCGAGACATTTTAAAATTCTTAATGCTTTATGGTGTGAATTTATAACAAATCTAACCAATTCGTCAAATTACCATTTTTGAAAGTCATCAAAATTGTAATTAATTAAAGGTTTTTAATCTTCTACATTAAAAAGCTGCTTAAGCATGGAGAACATGCGGCAAGTTAAAAGTGTTTAACTAATTTAAAAAGTGGTAATTCAACCACTGCTAAGTCGAGTATTAATCAATCTATACTATAGTAAGTGAATGCCTATTGTTCACTGTCGACCTCCAACAAGAGCTTCCAGTCGAAGCGTCCTGAGCTGGAATTGATGGAAGGCGGGCACGGCGGGGAGACCACCTGCACGGGGCGGTCGCGCAGGGCCGCGAGCGCGCAGTAGGGCACGCGGTTCAGGAACTTAGCGATCTGGTACTCGGGATATTCAGCTTTGCCTTCTTGCATGCGTTTCAGTGCAGTCACGACTATGTCTAGCGTTGTGGCGTGGCCCACGAACATTACGTTGCCACCTGAGAGTTTCATTCAAATTACTAATCATATCACTAATTATTATGGCATATTCTCTCAAGAAAAAGATAATTGAAAATGAGACTATCGTGGCGTAGTGAGTCAGCGTCAGAAGCTGTCTCACTGTTACAGTTAAACCTGTAGTTCGATACCCAGTCGGAGCAATAAAAAAATATATATTTTTCCTCTAGTAAGAAGTCAAAGGGTAGCGCGGGTTCCGGCATTCAACACGCAATGCCTACAAATTTGATGAAAAGTAGAGAACGGAGTGTAGTGCTAACACTAGGTTCTCACTACCTATCCAGCCATAAGAGGGATACAGCATTTTGCCCAAAAAAGAAATAGTATTTATTGCTAAAAAGAGTTTACCTTCAGCCTCAGTACTCTTCACAGCTGATTGAATGGAAAATTCATTTCTTTTATAGAATTCTTCCATAGTTTCTGGCGTGTAGACGTCCATTTCGACGTATGATTTATAGCTGGAATAAATAATGTATATATATTACAGTTCTAATAAAAAGAAATTATAAAATAAAGACTAATTACCCAGAAATACTCACTTAAGATCAACATTGTACCCTGCTTTATGCAATTCCATGGGCGTCATAAAAGGACCCATGCCTTTTGAGGCATGCCACAATTTGAACTCAAAAAGTCCTGGCTCAATTTTTATTTTTATCGGCGGATCACTCTTCAAACCTATTGATGAAAAATGTCGTTATAGTTCGAAACAAAATAGAATCGTGGCACAGCGGAGGAGTGCCGTGGAGTACATGCGACGTACCTTGCAGCATATTGTGCGCGGTCTCCACGCAGCGCAGCGAGGGCGAGGCGTACACGTGGCGCAGCGCCACGCGCGCCGCCCGCAGCCCCTCGCCCACCAGGTAGGCCTGCATCTGCCCCACGCGCGTCAGCGGCGCGTCCTTAGCGTACGAGTCGGCGCCTCCCGCGCTGAAAGCGTTTGCTTCTGTTATCTATCCATCGTTAGATGTTCGATATAGCCTATATACACAACGCTTGGATACTTCCATTTGAATTAAATATTAATAATTTATTAATTAATAATTTATGCACAAATTATATATTTTAACACAAAGAATGATTACGTAAATAACAAAAGGTTTCTAGACATTTAATGAATAAAGCATCTTTAAATAGTATGCATAGTGCCGTTAGCCGACAAACAACAAAAGACTCACCGTTCAGCGAGCGCCAGGGGCATGTTGAGATCCTTGCGCGTGTAAGTACCGTTCTCGTCGAAGCAGAAGGGCACCCAGGCGCCGTACGTGAGGTCGACGCGCTCGCCGTGCCGCATCGCGAATATCCATCGGCGACGGTCCCCTTTGGGCTCAGTGCCATTCGCGCCGTTGCTCTTGGCCTGTAACGTTGTCACAAAAATATTATATAGGTGTCTACCTAGCTAGCAGATAGCCGGTCCATCATTTATATGCCATTTAAATAAGATATCTATGAAATTTTAATATAATTACACAGTAAAACTTAACACAACTTAACACATTTTGTTTATTATATAGTTATTAGTTCTGGGAAGAACATATGGTAAAAAATGTAATTTAAAGACAGGAACGTATGCTGTAGAATCGTAATACACTAGCTAAAATATAAAATAAAGCAAAATGGGAAGGTAAAATTTGTGGTCACAGGTTTTAAATATATTAAATAAGTCACATCTGTAACAGTTAGTGTTATATTAAAGTTAAGCCACTCCAGGAGCTATCCTGCGCTACAAAGAGACACTGTATAAATCTCAAAAATATAAAATATTCGATACAGAAAACGTATTTATTTTTATAATATGCTAATAAAATTACTTACTTTTACTGCATTTAATTCACCATTCTTCCTATTAACATTCCCATCAGAATCTGTTAATGTAAATAATATTAAATACGAAAGTAATTAATTAATTATTCATAGAAAAAAAGTCAAAATCATATATATATATATATATATATATATATATATATATATATATATATATATATATATATATATATATATATATATATATATATATATATATATATATATATGTATCTATATTTCAATACTAAGAATAAAAATAATAATAATAAGTCACGTGATAATAAATATGACGTTTAACTAAAAGCCAACGACATTTTTTTCAATCAATCAATTTCTCACGAAAGAATAATTGATTGGATCTGTATCCGTCAAACTTAATATGATAAAAAAAAGTATCAACTGATAAAAATGTTGTTTTGAAGAGTACTTTTCCTAATAGGATACATTTATAACAAAAGTGTTGTCGTTTATCTGTAGACAACAGTATCGTAATGCTGTTAGTTGATTGACACATCCAGAGATCAACGCTCAACCCAAACTGCTATTATCTTGAAATTTGTAGATAGGTTCTTTGTCCCTACAAAGCAGTAATATATATATATATATATATATATATATATATATATATATATATATATATATATATATATATATATATATATATATATATATATATATATATATATATATATATATATATATATATATATATATATATATATATATATATATATAAGTACTTTGTAATTCAGTCTTAGTTAATTATAATATAATGTTTATTTATTTTAAGATATTTTAGGTTACTTTTCCCTTCATTAAATATCTCGTGGGAAAATTTAAAATAACCGGCCAAGCTGCTAGCGGAAAGATTGTTCAAGTATACAAAGAGGATAGAGACGAATTAAAATAGTATAAGTTTATGCATTCATTTGAAAGTTATGCCGCCGCGCCGTGGCTAATGCCACAAAAGTGTTTGCTAAAATTGTTTAAAGTATATATATTTTACAAAATTTCTCGTAGAATAACATATTATATTATAAAATTATGATTTACTGTTATTTCACTAATTTCATATATATTTTAATTATGTATTTTATTATATATTCATAAATTTACATAGACATATATTATGTAAATTAGACTAACCTTCGGCCTTCAGTATGTTTTCAATTTTGTGTTCCATTGCCGCTTTCCAATATTGCTCCCACACTTGATAAGATTCTTCAGATTTTTCAAAACCCAATTTTTCTGCGTCCTCGTGAGGATAGTTTGTTGCCATTTCAATCTCTGCTTTCTCACCCGACTCGGTTTTACCGTCACTATCTACAAATTGTACAAAAATTATAGTCGTAAAAGACAAAAAATTATAATAACCACGCTTCATGTTTAAAATGACCTAACGTATTGAGGTATTATTAATAACGATAGTGTATTTGGAAACAATTAAATAGAAAGTGCTGACTGCGCAGACATCGACATATAAAACAAATATGACCGTGATAGTAAAAAATCTTTGGTTGAGCAAGATAAAGTTATCACAAATGAATAAATATAATACCTTTACTATAAGCATAGTTAGTTTTTGTTTAAGTATTTTAATGATTATATTTACATTGACATTCAATTATCATTTAGAACTCAATTTACAAATTTATGACATAAATATTATAACATACTATATTATAACATAAATGTTTTGTTTGCAAACATGAAACACTGCCTCTATATTTAGGTTTTGTTAATAATAAATTTATAAATAAATATTTATGAATTTGATTTTAATGGTTTAAAAAACTTTAACACTGTATTGTATATATTGTAAATATTACTCACTTTTATTCGTAGACAAAGAGATAGAGCGATGTAGCGTCCAGGCGTCTGAATCGGATGTACGACGAGTGTACACACCCGGCAACTGTCCACTTATACCTACAAATATATTTCTATGAAACGCAAAATATTACGATAAATCAGTCCGTAAAGATTTGTAAGCAGTGAGATAACTTTGAAAGGATAAATTCTAATCTATATAATATACCTAACTACCCTTGTATATTAATAGCGTAAGCTGATTTTTTTGTCCCAGCTATTATGGATAATGTATATAAACATTCGGTTATGGTCTCATTTTCAAGAGAAATTGTTACAATTTAACAAAGAACTAATTTCAAATAGCAGGGGAAAATAATATATTTTATCCAATTAAATACACTAGTTGCGTTGTGCATTTACTGTAAGTCATAATTGCATTTTAGTGTGTGTAGTGTGTATTTATACCGATATCCTTAAAGTTATAAACGATTAAAAATTAAGGGAAACCGCCAACATCGTCGTATTTTCGAGAATAACCCTTTGACGAATAACCCTTTAACGAATACATATTAACTATTGGTAAAATTATCTAAAAATGGTACACGAGAATATATATTATTATTAAATTATAATGAATACTGTTTCTTAATATAAATCGACTATAATACGAATATAAAATAAGATGATTATATCTATAGACTAAACCAAACGAATTTTTATCCAAATTAAATACATAGGTTTAGTTACGGGCCATTTAGAAAGCGCCGCTACGGCTGTAAAAAATAAACATCTGTTGAATAAACGCAACTTTTGTTTATATATATATATATATATATATATATATATATATATATATATATATATATATATATATATATATATATATATATATATATATATATATATATATATATATATATATATATAAAATCTTTAACAAATATATGTATAGAACAATAAAGCTCTTGGTATTTTCGCTTATGTATTGCAATAAAATCTTAAATGTATCTATATAATTTTGTCGTAATAGAATAAAAAATCTTAGATTAGACAACAATTGTTTCAAATTCATGTTCGCATTGTTTTTAACTAGAAAACATTATACTAAATTAATGTTTATTATTTTCGTATATATGATATTTAATTTTATATAGATAGGCTTTATAGGTAATAAAGCCAAACATAATGAGACATTCATTATGTTTGGCTTAATAGGTATCTATATAAATTTAAAAATCAAAATCTAAATATTCTTTATTCAAATAGGCTATTGCAAGCACTTTCGAATCGTAAATTTAATTCAGCGAATTGAAATTTTTATTAATTGCATTCAAATTCATAAGAGAGACTTCAATTAAAGTAATTAGATATGATATTTATACGACATTAACTAAGAGTATGTATATGCGCGAACATTTGAAAGCGTTTAGAAGTGAACTAATGATAATAAGTTTTTAATTATTATGTATAGTTTAGCATAACGGTTGTATGATCCAAATAAATTATTATCATGTGCAGTAATCCGCAGTCAATGTTTTGTATCACTTATTTAAGTAAATCTTGTATTCCTACTGAAAAACCTACTGATAAAATATATTAAGTTTCGATTCAAATTTATATAAATACGCTTAAAATTATATTGTTTCAAATGAATAAGCAATTATCTGATTTCATTTAATATTTAAAAAAAAAATCAGCATTACATTTACTTATTGATTTTTTTTGCTGTTTAACTTTGCCATATTTAGAAAATTTTGTTAATGTCAACTTATTCTGTACTTTTTAACAATAACTAAAATAAAATGAAACTAAAATTATTTTTAAAAAAGCAAACAAGCAAACCTAAACCTTATTACGTCACATATAATACCTACCTCAACTTTATCATTCCAAAGGTAAAATCCAAAATATATAAATAATTTTCAACAGATTTTTTTTTTATTTTAGTTAAATTAAACGTTTCGTTAACTAACCTCTGACGCGAAAACTTGGCATTTTAAAATAATTCACTAAAGCACGTATTGTTGACATTGCATGACCCGACAGTCGGCTAGAGTTGCCAGATTTAAATAGGTTTTCTCAATAAATGGCAAAAAACTACCACGCTTCATATATTACCATGTCTGTAATTCATAATCACTGTTAAGATATCGCTACTCTATTTCTACTGCATAGAAAGTCAATAATGTCAAACGTATAAGGCGGGAAAACTAAAAATTTCGTTAACTAAAATACATATATATATGTATATATATATATATATACACACACACACACACACACATATATATATATATATATATATATATATATATATATATATATATATATATATATATATATATGTAATCAAAAATCATCATATTATTTTCACGACGATAAAAGCTTAGTTTCTTATTAATTTAAAGTAGATAATTACAAAATTAAAATAAATCTTAAATAATCTTTATCGCCATTAATAAGCTAGTAAACAATGTACCATATTTTTACTAATAACATGAATTCTCTAAAATATACTTACCAGTAAGCCAAGAAGTTCCATGTACCCAGCCATCGGGGGAAGTGTCAAATTGTTTTTCTTCTATGTATATATAATCGCCTAGTACGAGTTCCAGTTCGTCACTCGCTTCAGGCACGTAGCTCTGAATCACTTTATGTACCTATTCAGTATTCATTACAATATTTATCAACATTTTCGTCTAGCTGTGCACATTGTTTTGTCACGTTCGTAGTCCGTACTGACGAGACAAATTGTTTGCTATTCGTTAGTACGAGTGTGATTAGATTAGTTATAAGGTATAGTCACTATTATTGAAAATCGTTTGTGCGGCCGAAATTAATTTGTACACTTGTTGCGTATGATAACTTATAACTAAAGGAATGTTTTATGAGTGTAATGTTAATCTATACTTATTTATTAGTTAATTGGAAATTACTTTGAAGTGTCTGTTTGTAACATTAAAATAACCGCTTTCTACTACATGAATATGAATATACGACACGGTACATATACCAAAATTATATATTTTTTAAATTTTAGTCTGTTTGTTCCGAGTAATCTCTGAAACGGCAGAACCGATTTTCTCTGACAGGTACACAGGACAGGTTGTATTATACAAATACAAATAGTTATATAAACATAAATAGTCAAAAATTTGACCACTGTATGTGAATAATTTAAACAATCGCCCTAAGCTGAGCTTGTTTTAATGTTAATATAGTTTTATGACAAAAAAAGTTAATAATAAAATAGCATAGCATATAATGAATTTATATATGTAAGGATGGTTCTTGTAGATTATAAAATAATAAAGTGATAGTAAATTTTATTATTAGATAGTAATATTATATATGAAAAAATATATGTACCTGATGGTTAGCAAAACGTGGATCACGAGAGTACAATCTTAATTCCCAAGCTTCTGACTGTACTGGACTTAAGTCCAGTTCATTTACCATCTGCTTCAGATCATTATATGCACTTACATCAAAATGGTAGGCCAAGGTCAAGTGCAGAGATTTAGCTTGCGGTTCAGCAGTTGCTATTAAAAATATATTTTAGAATTATTTTACAATTAATATAATATATGGATAATATATAATATATGGAGCTGTTGTAGCACAGCAGCACAGTATCTGATCGTAAATATGACCGTTGTTGGTTCGATTTCCACTAAGTGGAAAGAATTACTTGATTGATAGAAAAATAAAAGTAATTCTTTCCATCAATCTGGTAACAAGAAAAAGTGCGGCATTAGATTCAAAAAGTGCAAGAGAGCTTGAAGCTTTTTTATTTTAATTTTATTTAATATATAGATTACAACAACTAATGATGGATGTGGTATACAACGAAAAGTTTGCTACACCAGAAAAAATAATTTTAAAAACTTGTTTTTACATACTGCTGGACAAATGCATTTGTATATGATATATCAATACTATACAAGCTACTAGCTTTTGTTAGTAGTTGCTAATGCTTACAACATAAAAATTACACACACAGAAATACTTAAAATAATATATATATATATTACCTTATATTACACTTGTCACCACTCAGGCTGCCAAAATAATATAATTTCTAATTAATTATAATTGTATGTGTATATTTTAAATGTATGTTTTATTTTGTAAATGTATAAAATATAAAAAAAATATGTAGGTATAACAATAATATAAAAAGTCATGCAGATTATTACATATTAATTTGATTATAATGTTATCTTACATGAATTGGAAAGTTCTTCATTTTTAATGCAACTCTCTGAGCTCCCATTATTATGCACCTTTACACCCACTGTGTAAAAAAATAATTTTAGAAATGGTATATTAGAAAATTTGTTAAGAAGAATTTAAAAGCAATTTAAACATAACTTGATGTTTTGTGTTACCAAAGCAATTTATTTCATATTTCTTAACTATCACCATAATGTATTAAATTATTTACTTTTATACATATATTTAATAATTGTACTACTACTATTAATTAAAAGTACTCTTATCAGATACAATACTTACAAATTGAGTATATACTTTGTGTAAACTGATCAGCAATTTTCTTTAAATAGTCTGCATGTTCATCAGAAACAAAGAGCCCCATAAAGTTTTGTGATATGTAAGGCTCCCATTTCAAACATGAATATGGTGGGATGCCTACCAATTCTACAGCCTGCTTCACTGCCTTACCTAATTGTAAGGAAATATCATCACTTGCCTGTAAACAATGGTTGATATATTATTTTCTATCTTTGCAATTACACATTTTTGAATTTGAATTACTGTGTTATATCATAATATTAAGATATTATTTATTATATACTAGAGGACCTGCTGACGCGTGAAATACGCGTTGCCATAGCAACGTGTATGTCACTTTATACAAAGTTATATTGTTAAACATATGGTAGCGTGTGTAATGTTTTATTTATTGATTTAATGTACTTTATAAGCATTATTATTAAAAAATATTAGCGTAGAATTAATAGACAAGACTTAATATAACAAGTAGAATAAACTTTTAGTAATAGAATGTTTAACATCATATTTACAATGACATGCTCTCAAGTTTTATTTTATCACTATGGCGTATGCAATAAGACAAGGCTAAGCAAAGCGTATATTTCTATATTGTAGAACCTTAAAGAATGGAACGAGAGTAATGTGCGGCGGAAAATTGTGCGCCCCATTCCAACCCTTAGCTTGCGATTTATTCCAGTATTCAAGTAATTGAATAAAAAACGGGCCACTTGGGGTGGCATATAGTATATATTCTCGAGGTTGATCATCATCTATATGCGCGTCATTCACGTGAGTCAAGAGCCAGTCGGATGCAAGTTGAACACTACGATTTCCGGTAGCAGCTAAAGCTTTCAATCTGTTAACAAAGTTTAAACTTTATAAGTAAAAAACAAGTAAACTAAAATATAACAAAATTTTAAATATAATATAACTAAAATATAACAAAATAATAAAAAAATCTTACGCTCGGTTTTTCGAAAAGCCCATTTGTAGAAGTACATGCAGTGGATTTGTATCTTGTTTAAGTATTTTATTAGAAGGCGTTTTTCGTGGAGGAAGATATGCCATACTTTTAAATTATTTTATAACGATAAATAACAAGCAAATGGTGAAATTAGCTTGGGTTTACTCTATGAATAAAAAATTGAAAAAGTAACGCGGAGCTACAATAGCCAGGTAGAAATATTTACAAACAATCAAATACGTTGAGGCAACGGAACAGATTTACACAGATAATACAATTAATCGTCTAAATGATATAATTATTAATATCACTTTTAACGTGTAGTTTGAGTATAACGTGCACAACCTTATACGATATCTGAAATGATTTTAATAATTTAAATAAATTTCTTTATAATATTTCAAACAAAAAATATAGTAAATCAAAAGCGTTCTTACTATGAATATATTTTTAAATTATATTTAAATATTTTTCTTATATTTGAACTTTATTTCAATAGCATTACACGCGTAATTCAAATTATTTATTAAAAGACAAAGTGTGAAGTCGCGCCACACAACAGGTCGCACTTTACGCCAATTACTATGTTTTTAGGACAAAGGGACTTTTAGATTTTCATCAGTGAACAAGTTTAAAAATTGGGATGTGCTTGGGAAACGGAGTGTTCTAACTCTAGTTTACCATACAATGTATGTTAACGCATGTGTATTTAAAAAATAAATAAAAGCTAAGAAGATGTCACAATCACTATATCTTTAACATTTATATTGACTTAATTAAAAGGTCGTGTTACAATTTGTACAAGTACAAATTTGTGTAAATGTATTCTGTGGTCTTGTTAATACTTAATATACAATATCACGTGACACTGACATAAGTCTTTCAATATACGCCTTAACCACTGATCAAATTTATTTGTATCTTGTATTGTAAAATTAAGTAACGTTCTGTTGTTGTTATTTTCGTCTTTTGACTTCTGTGTGAAATTTTGTGCTATTATTAACGTTGTTGTTGCCGCAGTCAAATATCGACAATGTATTTACGATATTATTTAAATGAAAATGGTGATAGACAGTATACTTTAGCGGTTGGTATTTTTATAACCTAAAACATTCTTCTTAGTCCATGTGATTTGATATATTGATAAAATAAATATAATAACACAAATTTTTTATTAATTATTTGTATTAATTTTATATACTTTTCTTATATCGATATATTTCTGTTTTTTAGACGATTGATCCACGTGGGAAGCCTACACTATCTGCACACCCAGGTATTAAATAACAGTCTCATATTTATTATTATTTTATGTTATATGTACGAGTACTAATAATTTTAAATTTTATTTTAGCACGATTTTCTCCTGAAGATAAATATTCAAGACAGAGAATAACAATCAAAAAACGATTTGGCTTACTTTTAACCCAACAACCTGAACCAATACATTGAGACAGTTGATAGTAATTATTATTTATAAGTTTATCCTTAAGATTTTATAATAAAAAATTAGAAAAATATTTGTGTTTTTCTCACTAATGTTCAATTAAACACTTATTATTAAGTATTGTGTAGGCTTTATAATCTAATACAAAATTACATTGTTATAGAGATTTAATGAGTGTCTATGTTAAACTGTTTTATGAAAAAATGCAGTGATTTCTGCTAATTTCCGTAATATATGGATCTTAAAATAACATTATGGTAATTGTCAACTCCACTACAATTTTGAGCAGTATTAATGTATGAATAAGTTAAAATAACAAATTATTACATTGAGTGAGTTTTCTTAAAGACTAGCAACCTGTTCATAGTAAAAGTTAATAATGAATAAATATTAAGCACACTACTCATTAGTACCTGCTTGCTCCAATTGCTGTATATTTATTGAAGTATAAAATAGCTTATAATATTTTTGGTCTTATTGTTGTTTGTCTGTTTGTACATTTACGCCACAGTCACGTAGTGCATAACCACCGCGGGACGATCAGGAAGAGAGCGGACGGACGAAAGCCGTGATACGGCGATGGGGAAAAGACCTGGGGTCCCCGGCGTCAGGCCTAGCCACAGGGAATGTAGTCTGTCTCCACATCTGGGTCAAAAGATTTACAATCATGACATTTAGGCTAATGACGATGCACGGTTTCATTGCAAATTAGATGATTTCGCTGTTGTGCCACGAATGTGATGCCTTTGTCGATTCGGCGAAACTGATCTGCAATGGCCGGCGATAGGCAGGTCTATACCGAGACATCGTAGTAACATGCGTGAGCGATTATGTAGATGACGAGGGTTTCTGCCAGGTTTAGTGGGTGTGTTCGGATTCAGCGATGTGTAAGGCATTTAATTGTGTTTACGGGCAATCCGCGTAATCGTATTTCCTAGCGTAAAATAATAACTATCGGTCAAGTGATTTCTTTCTGTGTTAATCATATAAATTATCAATTTTGGGATTTTCTTATTTATATACGATTATACTGTAACTTCCCATTTGGCTAGTTCAATGTAGTACAACTTAAAGCGATCTACAAACTTAAATTTGGCGGACGTATATTATATATGGCGAATATTTTTTTTCTGGGATATATCTATAAATTTAAATTTTTCGGATTTTGTCCAATTGGCAATAAGTTCAAACATATAGTATAAACATAGGGACGTTTGTACTATATGTTTCAAGTTATTGCCAGATTTCGTTTATATTGCAATAATAAACGTTTAATCTTATATAATTTAATTGTGTCGACGGAGAAGTTTGATTGTTTTCTGTTCTTCAAGGGGTTATCTACTTAGCTATTTGATATTTATTTTAATAGCCTGATTTCTTCACGTGACTTTAAGAAAATTATGTTTCCAGACTGACAGATGGATAGCAAAGGGATCCATTTTTCCTTTTGAGGTTCAGAATCGTAATAGTACATAAGGTAATATGCAATTATTCAATTATTATAGTAATATTACAATGATATTATTTTTTAAAATTAATCCACTAACACACGAATGCGGAAATAAGTGATTATATCCCTTAAATGAATCTTATAAATCTTTATCCAAATCAATTATTTAGTAATTTATTTGGATTCTCAAATCAATTAAATCTAATTTCTCAAATTTACAATCAAATAATAAAAATGACAAATAATAGTTATCACTATATTTCATACGTAGGTACATTAGGTAGGTAAAAATAATGTTACAAAATATATTAATAAAAACAATAATTTGTATGTTTTATATAAATTACAAAACCAATCTCAGATACTAATGCTCAAACTTACATTATTAATATCAAATAGGCGTAGCGTGTCGTATTTGTTAATTCTAAAATAATCTCAATTCCTTATTCATATGTTAGGTACATTATGGTGTCTAGCGGTCTCAGAGGGTGTCTAGCCAATTATCTGTCCGATATTTGGTTTCCGGCATACGGGTACGCGACCCCGGGACCTCGAGCCACGACTTTCATAACCCGATCCAATCCATGTAAGTGGTGTCCCTCCCCTATATTCCAAGTCTTTCTGCCTCTTATTCCCTTTCCTTTCTTG
Source organism: Dione juno (assembly GCA_037127375.1). Lineage (NCBI taxonomy): Eukaryota > Metazoa > Arthropoda > Insecta > Lepidoptera > Nymphalidae > Dione > Dione juno. Next base: position 4,315,131 of record JAXRJS010000067.1, read on the forward strand.
GTTTCTCCCAGTAATGTGTTTGGAGGTCAGATGGCAATCGCTCCACTAAAAACCACTTCGCCACTCATATGGACCGATTTGACAAAAAGCTGGGTATGGCTAGGGCGTCGCCGTTAAACGACGCGCAGGCACATCGCCCTACACCTGCGATAAGTGGGCAAGGGCTACCGTGTCAAGTACGGGCACGGCTATCGACGTCAGTACCCAGACGGAAACTCCGCTTTGCAACATGGAATATTGGCTCTCTAACCGGACGATGCAGAGAACTCGCAGATGTACTCATGAGACGTCGGGTCCAGTGTGCTTTCCTTCAGGAAACTCGCTGGAAGGGCAATAAGTCTCGTAACATCGGGCAGGGTTACCGCCTTATATACACTGGGTCACCTACGGGCAAAAACGGTGTAGCGGTAGCGCTTTCTGAAGAGCTTCAGAATGGGCTTCAGAATGGGCTTCAGAATGGGAAAGTTGACCGTCGCTGCGACCGCTTGATGCGGATAAAGGTACTGATCGAGGGCGTAATCACAAACATAATCAGTGCTTATGCTCCCCAGGCGGGTTGTAGCGCGGCTGAAAAGGAGACTTTCTGGGAGCAGTGTGAAGAGGTCCTACTCGCTATACCGTCTACCGAAGCAATATTAGTTGGGGGGGACTTGAACGGTCACGTGGGTAGGGTCGCTGAGGTGTATGAACGTGTTCACGGGGGTTTTGGATATGGTCTTCGCAATGCAGAGGGAGAAAATATTCTAAGAACCTGCATTGCATCTGATCTGGCTATCGTGAACACTTTCTTCCAGAAGAAACCTCAGCACCTTATAACGTATAAGAACGGGTCCCACTCAACTCAAATTGATTATTTGCTGACTAGACGGTGTCATATAGGCAGGGTGACCAACGGTCATTCCCGGCGAAAGCCTGACGGCCCAACATCGCCTACTTGTCATGGACTATAATGTTACCCCGAAAAAGAAAGTAGCTGAGAAACGCAAGCCTAGGATTAAGTGGTGGTTGTTAAATGGGCCGATGCAGACAGACTTCTTGGCGGAGGTGGAGAGTCAAAATCTACTGACTAACACCGAGACCGCTCAGACTGCATGGGATCGAGCTCATTCAACAATCATTGCGGCGGGCAAGCGAGTTCTTGGCGTTACTAAGGGTGGGCGTGTCATCGACAGGGAGACATGGTGGTGGAATGACCAGGTGCAGGGGGTGATTCAGGAAAAGAAGGCTGCGTTTAACGGATGGTAGCATTCCATCTCTCCTGAAGACAGACTGGAGTACATAGCAGCGAAACGGGCCAGCAAAAGAGCTGTAGCCAGAGCCCGCAGAGAAACTTTGTCGCCATTGTACGATAAACTTGAAACTGTGGAGGGGCAGAAGCTCATATACAAACTGGCTCGTGCTCGAGACGAAGCGACGCATATATATATATATATATATATATATATATATATATATATATATATATATATATATATATATATATATATATATATATATATATATATATATATATATATATGTATATATATATATTTGTTTTTTTTTGTTTGTCAACTTTACAATTTGTATTTTTGATGACCTACAACCATGAACTTGGTACAAAACTTTTGATGCGTGAGTATGACTCACATTTGACCGATTTTCCTTTTTTTTAGCTTCACGCTGTATCCCGCACATAGTAGAGTAGGCAGATGGAACCTTAGGACTCGTAGGAACCTAGTGTTAAGACATTCCGTTCGCCGCTTTCCGCCATTGCCAGGCATTGCGTGTTGAGTGGCGGAACTCACCGCCGCATATTTATTTAAATTGATAAATTATAAGTTGCAAACAACTCTATGGGACAACACACATATTTTAGACTAGCGAACCGCCCACGGCTTCGCCTCATTGTACTTCATAATTTTTTATTTAACAAATTGAACAGCGTTCGTGTCCATAGAGCACACTTTTATACCTTGGGCTACATTAATAAATAATGTACCTAACATCTTCTTCTTCTTCTTCTTGGCATTAGTCCCGGCTTTTGCCAGGGTCTGCCTTCCGACTAAGCCTACTCCACTTTGCACGGTCTTTAACATCCTCAGTGGACAATCTATTGGCTCTCATGTCTTGTGTCACGACATCCAGCCATCGCTTCCTTGGGCGTCCGGGTGGTCTAACTCCAGGGACAGACATGTCAAGGCACTCAGATCGGCGCATGACATGGTATGGCTTATCCGCTACGTCACGGACCCCAATACTACCTCGAATGAATGTGTTGCGTATGCGGTCGGACCGCGTAACGCCACACATCCATCTCAGCATCTTCATCTCCGTGACGTGAAGCTCCTGAGTGTGCCGAGATAATGTTGGCCAACATTCACTGCCGTATAAAAGAACCGGTCGGATAATGCTCTTGTATATCAGTTCCTTTGAGCTTGGGCGGTATTCTGCTATCACAGACTACACCAGTGACCTCCCGCCATTTGGCCCAGGCAGCGTTTATACGGGCATGGATGTCGTGGTCGATGCCTCCAGACTCATGCATAACGGCTCCAAGGTACCTGAACTTCTCCGACTTAACGGCTGGCTCAGGCCTGATATGGATGGTGCTCGAGTCCGGGTTCCCGCAAGCCATGTACTCGGTCTTCGACACATTCAGTTTGAGACCACCGTTCTCAAGCGCACCCTTCCAGGCGTTCACTTTACGCTCCAGCATCAGTCGGTTCTCGTCGATGAGTACTATGTCATCGGCATACATCATCAGCCACGGGGGCTGGCATTGGATGTGAGCCGAGACAGTATCCAGCACTACATTGAATAAGAACGGACTAAGAGCTGAGCCCTGGTGAACCCCTACTGTAATCGGGAAGGGCTTGGTGTCGCCAACAGCGGTCCTAACCACTGAAGCGGAGTCGTTGTACATATCTCTGATAACCCCAATATAGGCTTCAGGGATCCCCTTGGATCGCAATGCCCACCAGATACACTGACGTAGCACACAGTCAAAGGCCTTCTGCAAGTCCAAAAAGGCCACATGCAGAGCTCTCCTTTTTTCCCTGTAAGCCTCCATCAAAGTTCTGAGGGCAAAAATGGCGTCCATAGTGCCTGATCCTGGTTGAAACCCATACTGAGACTCAGAGACAGTACATTCTTGGCGGAGCCTGAGGCCGATCATGCGCTCGAAGAGCTTCATTGTGTGGCTCATAATCTTAATGCCCCTATAACTACCGCAATCTTGAACACTGCCCCTTCCTTTGTAAATAGGGATAATAAAGCTCTGCCGCCACTGATGTGGCATCTTTCCAGTATTCAAGATACGGTTAAACAGGTCAGTAAGTATAAGCACACCAAGAGAGCCCAACGATTTCCACGCCTCGATTGGGATGTCGTCAGGTCCTACCGCTTTTCCGTTCTTCATGCGTCGAAGACAATTACGAGTTTCGTCACGGGTTATTGGAGCAACAAGTCCGAGGTTAGGAGATAATTCAGGAGGAAGACTACAAGACTGCTGAGTGTTCAGCAGCTCCTTAAAGTAGCTTCTCCATCTCTCCTTCACAGAGGCATGACTACAAAGCAACGTGCCCCGAGAATCTCTGACGCAAAGACATTTAGAATTATTGAACTAATATCAAAATATGTCATTTGTTATCTGTATTATTGTTTATCTGTGTATTGGATAAAGGAACTAATAAATAGTCAGTCAGTCTGTTGTAAAACATGAAAACAGGTAGTTTTATTAATAGGTTATGGGCCCAGGATTTGCCTGTTAGACTGATTTAGTTGTGAAAGTAATAACGTTAATTAATTACAGTTCGATATATTATCGTGTTTCGCAAAATTAGTTCGGCAAATTTCTGTATACATACAGAGCCCAGAATTTGCCTGTTAGACTGATTTAGTTGTGAAAGTAATAACGTTAAGTAATTACAGTTCGATATATTATCGTGTTTCGCAAAATTAGTTCGGCAAATTTCTGTATACATACAGAGCCCAGAATTTGCCTGTTAGACTGATTTAGTTGTGAAAGTAATAACGTTAAGTAATTACAGTCCGATATATTATCGTGTTTCGCAAAATTAGTTTGGCAAATTTCTGTATACATGCAGAATAAAAAGTTTTCAAAGTTTTACGTGTTTCGTCACCAGTTAGAAAATGGCGGCAAACTATATTGTAAGTGTGCCCAAGTTACGTGGTAGAGAAAACTACGACGAGTGGGTGTTTGCGGCAGAAATGTAAAATATCGGCCGCCGATGACGCCAAGACGAAGGCGAAATTAATACTTACAAGAGACTCATAGTTATATGTTCATATAAAGAATGTAAACACTACGAAAGAGCTATGGAACAAACTCAAGTCGCTCTTTGATGATTCTGGTTTTACTAGAAGAATAAGTGTTTTACGGAATTTGATATCCATTCGATTGGAGGGTTGCAGTTCCATGACCTCGTACGTTACGCAGATAATTGAAACGGGTCAGAAGCTTTGTGGAACAGGATTTGCAATTAATGACGAGTGGATTGGTTCCTTGCTACTAGCTGGGTTGCCTGGAAAATACTCACCTATGATAATGGCTATAGAGCATTCAGGCATCCAAGTAACAACGGACGCCATTAAAAGCAAGCTTCATGATATGGAATCAGGAAACGGAAGTAGTAATTATGAAGAGGGCGCATTTGCTGTGTCAAAAATTAATAGCCAACATAAACACAAACAAATGAGTGGCAATAAAGATGGCGGTTCTAAGTCAAGTAGTGCCAACATTAAAACTGTTCATGTCAGATGCTACCGATGTAAACAAATTGGACACTATCGAACGCAATGCCCGAACATAAATAAAACTAAAGTGAATAATAGTAGCAAAACGAATGCATTCTCAGCTGTGTTTTTAAGTGGCAGTTTTAATAAACATGACTGGTACATTGATTCGGGTGCTAGTGTTCATTTAACCGCTAATCCAGATTGGATCACCAGTAGATATCGTAAAGTTCAACAAGAAATAATGGTAGCAAATAAGGAAACTGTTTCAGTTACATGTGCCGGCGATGTTAAAATGGACACATTAGTCAAAGGCAGTGAAGTGGATATTAATATTGAAGATGTGTATTGCGTTCCAAATTTGACAACGAATCTCATTTCAGTAAGCAAGTTAATACAGAAAGGCAACAAGGTAAATTTTACACAGAATAATTGTTACATCTACAACAATAGTGGTGATTTAGTTGCTACTGCTTCTTTGACAAATGGAGTGTATAAATTAAATATGAAAGAGATGCTTGTTGCAGCAGTTACAACAACAGGTCTTACTTGGCATCGCAGATTAGGTCATGTGAACAGTGATTGCTTAATTAAAAGGAAAATATTTACTAGCAGAGATGTCATAATCATGGAAAAGCAATCAGTCATGATGGATGTTGCATCTGCAGATAGTAAAATAGAATATCTAACCAAAGAGAATGTATCAGAAGATCAGACTCAACAGGATTCAGTGGGGGATACCACAAGCTCAACAGTGATAGACGAAACAGTGAGCAGCCTTTCAGATTCAGACTATGTACCTGAATTACGTGATAGACCTGTAAGAGTAAAACATGCACCAAACAGGTATGGCTTTGGCGGTATCTGCTACACAGAGAACAATGTAGCCTGTGTAACTGACCCAACACTTAAAGATGCACTAGAGGGACCTGAGAGAAATCATTGGTTACAGGCAGTACAGGAAGAATTAAAAAGTTTCGAGGAAAATGATGCTTGGGAGGTAGTAGACGTTCCTAATAACTCTACTATTGTGCAGTGTAAGTGGGTACTTAGAAAAAAGGTTGAGTGTAATAATAAAGTGCGTTTTCATGCGAGATTAGTGGCTAAAGGTTTTACCCAGCATTTTGGTGTGGACTATAATGAGACATTTTCACCAGTTGTAAAACATAGTACAATAAGATTGTTATTTGCTTTGTCAGTGAAACTTGGACTAGACATAGTACATTTAGATGTAGTTACAGCATTCTTGAATGGCAGCCTTAAGGAAACCATATATATGCAATTTCCGGAAGGGTTTAATAATTCAGATTCTGGTAAAGTTTTAAGACTAAAGAAAGCCATATATGGGTTACGGCAGTCATCAAGAATGTGGTATGATAAAGTAAATACTTGTTTAATTGATAATGGTTTTTCAAAGTCAAAATATGAGCCTTGTTTGTATTTAAAGAATGAAGGTAAAAATATTACTGTTATTGCACTGTATGTTGATGACTTTTGTTTTTTCAAACAATAGTAAGGAAACTGATAATTTAAAATCTCTATTAGCATCTTAGTTTAAACTTAAAGATTTAGGGGAAATAAAGCAGTGTCTTGGTATGTCAGTTTGTTATGAAAAGAAAAATAGAATTATAACCTTGGATCAAAGTAATTATATTGATTAGTTGTTATTAAAATTTAATTTAGTTAATTGTAAAACTGTAGAAACCCCAATGGAATGTGGCTTAAAATTGACTAAGGATAAAAGTTGTGATAAAAGTTTACCTATCAGCAATTGATTGGCTGTTTAATGTATCTAGCAATACTAACCCGTCCTGATATTGCATATGCAGTTGGCTATTTGAGCCAATTTAATAATTGCTATAGCAAAGAACACTGGATTCATGCTAAGCGTATACTTAAGTATCTTAAAGGAAGAAAAAATTATTGTATTAAATATTGTGGAACAGATGATAATATTAACAAGGGAATAGTAGGCTATGTAGATTCAGACTGGGGTAATGACATTTTAGATAGAAAATCCTTGGATGGTGTTATATCTTGGGGAAGTAAAAAGCAAAAGAATGTTGCATTGTCAAGTACTGAGGCAGAGTATGTAGGTATATCTGAATGCTGTAAAGAGGCTATTTATATAAGAAATTTAAATAAGGAAATAACTGGTTGTTTTCAGTGTATTGTAATATTTAATGAAACCAAAGTGCTCATCAATTGTTGTATAATCCTGTTTTTCATAATAGGTCAAAGCATATTGACATTAGATATCATTTTGGTTGAGAATGTATAAATAATAATATTGTTAAGATTGAGTATTTGGAAACGACTCATATGCCTGCAGATATATTTACTAAAGCTTTAAGCCATGTAAAACATCATAAATTTGTAAATGTAATGGGAGTGCAACAGAAGTAATGTTTATAAGTTTTATTTTGATATAGTGGGGGTATTGAACTAATATCAAAATATGTCATTTGTTATCTGTATTATTGTTTATCTGTGTATTGGATAAAGGAACTAATAAATAGTCAGTCAGTCTGTTGTAAAACATGAAAACAGGTAGTTTTATTAATAATAATTTATCAATTTAAATAAATATGCGGCGGTGAGTTCCGCCACTCAACACGCAATGCCTGGCAATGGCGGAAAGCGGCGAACGGAATGTCTTAACACTAGGTTCCTACGAGTCCTAAGGTTCCATCTGCCTACTCTACACTCTCTCTCTGCCTCTCTGTGCGGGATACAGCGTGAAGCTAAAAAAAGGAAAAATCGGTCAAATGTGAGTCATACTCGCGCATCAAAGGTTCTGTACCAAGTTCATGGTTGTAGGTCATCAAAAATACAAATTGTAAAGGTGACAAACAAAAAAAAAACAAATATATATATATAATATATATATAATATATATATAATATATATATATATATATATATATATATATATATATATATATATATATATATATATATATATATATATATATATACACAAAAAATGAACACTACTTATGTACTTAAGGCATATATTTATTAATTTTAAAGGTTAGGTTTCTTACTTTCTAATCTTTGTCTCAAATAGCCTTTAGTTATTATATGTATGCGATATAGGAACTGAAGCATAATGTGAAAGGTGAATTAGTTTCACCTTTCATAGTATGCATCAGTTCCGGACTTCCTGATATAGAAAATGTTGACCACACGCATTTTAATATACTAGGCCTTAGTCAAAACACAGACAGTTTCTTTCTATTCTATAACTACGATTAAAAACACTTGAGTATTAGCGACCATAGAAAACCGACGCTAGCTACACAGTGTCAAGAGAAGACACCTTATTTCTGTGGAATTGCGTCTTGGCTAAGGCCTAAGATTAGAACGTGCGCTCTGAATTTTCTTTTAAGTAGAGATATTTTATCAGAAGAATATCTTTTAATGGACATTGCAACAAGAAATTATTTTTTTATTACAAAAGGTGATAGTACTCGTACAAAGTAAAGAATCTTTAATGGAACGTTTGCTACAAACATAGACATACATACATAATTGAATTTAACTAACATAATTTAATACATTTTAATTATTGGAGTAGGTTTTAAGTTTGACAGTTATTTTTTTACCGTTGATTTCTCAGTCAGTTTTGCACTGCTTTCGATATTTATTTTTTTATTTGAAAGAGCGTATTTCCGAGGTAGTCCCATTGTCACCATGTCAAAACCTTATAATGGAAACCCAGGGAAATAGAGGATAAACCTTAAATGTTTAATTAACATAAATTCTTCATCTATTATGATATTGCTGAATTGATGGAGACACAACTTGATGTTAAAATTAATTTCAATAAGTTTTATTTTTAACCGACTTCTAATTGGGGTTTTTTTTTGGTCAGTTGTATTTTTGTATGTTTGTGGCGTGATTTCTCTTGTAACTAAGAATGGATTTTAATTATTCTGTTTCGTATGGTAAGTCATGTTTTAGAGCTGGTCTCATATAAATATTATATATGTATATGAAATGTCTTGGTCTAATCAAGTAATATTAAAGTTGAATTTCTCTTTTATATTACATCGTATACACATAGTTGTAGAGGCCACTTATACGGTATTCGAGAATATTGAGGACTACATTCAGAAGTCGACGAAAAGAAACGTAAAGAAAAATAAAATAAGAACAAAAAGGAAGTTCTATATCTAACCTGTATATATTTTTTTATGTATGTCGGTCTCGATTACTCAGTAATTTGTTAACCGATTTTAGTTTTCATTTTTACTTGTAAGAGAATACTTCCAACCTGGTCCCATTGTCACCATAACAGGATCTGATGATGTAATCCTGTGAAAATCGTTAAATTTCTAAGAAATATACATTTTCTTTGTGTCCATGAAGGTAATGATGAGCTGATGATGACAGGACATAACTCTTCAATAATTTACAGTTATAAGAAAAAGTTCCCTAATATTATAGAGACGTATAGAAGACAAGAGAAGAAGATCATTCACATAACGTGATATTGGAAAGTAAAATTTATAACTCCAAATTCTCGCTTGTCCATATTTACTGGCAAACCACGCAAATATTAACATATACACAAAATTTAAATGTATCATTCTTTCTTGGATCATTACTTTGGGCGCTAATTAATGTTAAAATTAATATCAATAAGTTTAATTTTTAACCGGCTTCAAAAAGACAAGTTTAAGTATGTTTTTTTTATATGTTTATTATGCGATTATACTTTTTTGTGTGATAAGTTTTGTTTTAGAGCTGGTCTCATATAAATGTTATATAATTTGTGAATTATTTTGGTTTGATTAAGTTCTATGGGATTTGAATGTTTGTAATAGCCCTTATAAAATTTAAAGTGGATAAGTAATCCAAGCAACGGACGTGAACAAGCTTAAACAAATACTAAAAACTCGAAAAAAAATTAACAAAAACATTAAACCGACTTCAAAATTATTACTAAGCTTTATGCACAAACTAAAATACAAACGAAGAACGAAAGTAAGAAGTTATAACTACTAAATACACCGAATAAAAGCAAATAAATTAATTTAAATAAAATACGCAAGCTGGCACCGATTCTAAGAATATCGAATTGTTAACACTAAATAGTATACTTATACGTTATGTAAGTTGATACTTATGTTGACGATGATGTTTTGGTTTTTGGTTTTGATTTGGATTGATGTTCGCTTATAATTTTTTTTAAATATTTATTATTTAGGTAAAAATGTAGAGCGACTTAAAAATTTGATCTATTTATATATACAAACAAATATATTTACATACAAGCTAAAAAGTAGAAAATAATAGTTTAATCATTTTAAAACAAACAAAATAAAAAAATAATAAACTTAAATAAAGTCAATAGATACACCGAACAAAAGCTAAAAAAGACAAAAACATCAGATTGACACTGACTTCAAGAATAACGGATGTATCCGCGTATAGTAGAGTGTATTAAATAATACACGGTGTTGTGGTGGGTGGTGGTTAAGTAACTGTCTCAGCGACCGTCGCTCAAGCCAGTATAGAGTTGACTGCAACAGACGCGCGCGTTTTGTTAAACGTCTTTAAAAAGTTGGTAAAACTTACAATGTTGTTCTAAATAGTCTTACAAAGCAAAAGTTTCATTAAATCTTCTTGTTAAAAGTTCTTAAAGTCTTCACTGTAGATACAAGGTAGGATTAATTAGGTGACCGTTTATTTACTAATAAAATAAAATTATGTAATTGGTAACTAACCTTATTATTCCGGTTTCCTTAACATATTCTGCTAATAAATTTACTAATTTGTTAATATTAGCACTCTGAGTACACTTTGAAGTATAGTAATATGTATAATAGTGCACATTCAAAATGCCATAGTTGCACAATCTGTTCGTATGTTTTCTAAATTTATATTGTTTCTTTATTGAAAATTAAGTACAGAATATATTGAAAATTATTAAACGTTACGTGATAACATAATTATTTTTTATTTTGACGACAATTTTTTGTATTTTGTTTGTGATTTGTATCTGGCGAAGTTTTGTAGAAGATTAAACACATTCTGAATTTTGCCGTTAAAATATATATATATATATATATATATATATATATATATATATATATATATATATATATATATATATATATATATATATATATATATATATATATATATATATATATATATATATATATATAATTTAATTATTGCGTTTTCATTACTGCTCTACTGTGTGTAAGACCTTCTGGCTTGTCTCATGCAAAAATTAAAAAATCAACTTTACTAAATAAATTAGAGTTAAATTTTGTTATTATTAATGAGGAGAAAGCATTCTTCGAGTTAACTATTCTCTAATATTGCTTTTTCGAGGATTTTGCAGGAACAGTTATCATTAACAATAACTTCAAACAGAATTAGTAACTCATACCACGTAACTTCTCAAACACATTATACAATATTACGACTGTCATCAGGGCAAATCATCGCTTGTTATAGTCAGTAGAGCTTCAAAAACTACCGGGAATTTTATAGTAAGGCATAATTTCATACTTCTATGACATAATCATAAACAACCTATCTTTGTTACATAAACGTTTAGGGCCGTTGACGTCGTTCTAGTTGAATAAAACTATTTAATTTTAGTTCATACATAGGTATTTGGTTAATACATTTTAATCACTGTAGGTGCATAAAAAGAGAAAAGAATCTTTTAAGTATTGTTAATCCATGAAAATTTGTATCACCTAACTAATGAAAAACTGAGTCTACCTTTAACCATGAACTACGTCCCGAACGTCAGGTTTCTAACATCTATTTTTAAATACCAAAATATTATTCACGTTATTAAAATATTATTATGCGATTACTTCCTTTATATAGTTTCAGTTAAAATGCGTAAAAAATCGGAGTGCTAAAGATTTTTTTAATTTCTACTCTATTTTCTGTGTTTAATTGTCTACCAAGAGCGCAAAGAATATACAAAATTGATAAACATTTAAAAAAATCTACAACAACAACATTAAATCTTAGATAGATGTATAAAAAATCATGAATGACATAATTAATTATATAAACTTATCAATATTATATAAAAAAGAATTATATATAGATACTTTATATTTAAAATAATAATAATTATTATTTTATTTATAAGTTTTGTTTACTTTATACTATATTATGGATATATACAGTTTATTATGTTTTTACTAAGAAAAAAAATCGACTTAATAAACCAACAGTTACTTACTAAGCGTTGATGTCTTTTCTTTACAAGAAACAGATGATAGCTGTACGGCATTTTCGATTTATTGTTTATTTTGTTTCCAACAATTTGAAATATTACTTTTAAGCGCATTATTTCGTACTCTATCCAATATTCATGCATACATGCATTTGATATAATTACAAATGTTACAATTATTTCCTATAAATATAAGATAAAATATTGAAAAACAAAATACAAAATACAATTTTTTCGATTTCCCATTCGAAATATTTATTAACCCAGTTACAGATGCAATGAATGTGACAATCAGTTCCTATACGCTATCTCTAGGTTACGATTATGCGGGCAGTGAAAGTACACATAATCGAGAACGCTACCACGGCCTGTTGACCGCCTACAAAAATGTGCTTATTGTAATATTTTTGATTAGATCAGTATTTCATATATCTATATGTTACACATATATTTTAGATATTATTATTAAGAACTGGTGATTTTTTGTTTTAAAATAAAAATGTGAGCTTGTAGCATTGTTCTATCTCTTATATAGCTATTTTATAATTATTATTTTTTGTTATTATATGTTATAAATATAGGAACATGTAACGGTTAGTATAATTATATAGTTTTATTTTATTTGAATACATAATATTAAAAGTATTAAAATCTTAGACATACCCGTGAAGCCTCTAAAATACATTACAGCATACTTAGGCAATTAGTACCTAAACCACAAACGGTGGTGGTCAGTTGAGTTGCAAATCCCATGTAGATTGAATTTTTGTATAAGGTAATTAATTTGTTTTATTTCCAGGACTTCGAAAGCTTCATACCCCAGCTGCATCCTATAATAGAAGAACAAATAAATGCAGGAAAAAGAAAATATGCTTTATACTAGCCAATTGCCGTGACACTTACATTCAGTTTACGTTACCAGTGTCAAATTATTTTTCATATAAACAAAAGTGAACATGCGTATGTGGTGGTTATGTGTCGTTACAACCTTTGTACATGGACTTATCCTAAGTGGTGCATTGCCTCCTGCAGCGCTAGGCGACGTTGTGGCGAATGCAGCAAGCAGTCTGAACTCTATGAAGGTAATAATTATCAAGTTTTAATCTAATAAATCATCATTTTATGATAGTAGGTTTCTGAATATTTTACATTAATCTTTATCATAAAACATATTTACTCATATTACGTTCTTTGACTTATTTTCATCGTCACGCTTTACCGAACGGAACGGCGAAATTAAATACAATAATTTCCCTAAATGTGGACAGAACCTTCAACTGTCGCGTATTCTGTCAAGTGCTGCCTTTTTGCATCATGTTTAGTTACCATGAATTGACTAAAACGCCGTTGTAATTGTTCTTTTATATGAATAAGTACTCGCGAAATATCTTAAAGTAACGTTAATTATCTAAAAAATTTGATCTCTTTTAAAATACATTTTAAAATTTGATCTCTTTTAAATATACATACATATATGTAGAGTATCTCTCAAACATTATATGCTAAAGCGTGACTTATCAAGACAGTGACCTAAAAAACCTCGATGTCTTTTTATATTGGGCAAGAGCGCGTGGCGGCGACGCGATGTGTACTCTCCACGTCTGTATTCTGTTTACGTGAATCATGCTTCACTTAATTTCTTATGTAACTTATACCAAGTTATTCTAGAAACACATGCTATTTGAAATGTAATAGCAAACGTTTCTTAAAAATGTATTTAAGCGAAATTTATTTTTTTTCATAGATTGGATATATTAAACATATCTATATCGGTTTTTTATTTACTTAATTATACTTATACTTATATTACTTGATATATGTACCAATGATATTAACATTGATACAATATTTAAAGAAAGAAATTAAATTTAATCAGAAAAAAAAATTACAGGGTGTCAAAATATACTCGTAATCAAAAAAAAATGGGTAGCATTGTCACAATTTTTTTCTATAATTTTTTTGTATATCAAAGAAAATCTGAAAGGAAAAATTATAGTAATATCCAATAAAACAAGTATGTGGAGTAATTTTATATAATTGGGAAAAGTGTGAACATGTGTTAGGTATTTATTATATTAGAATCTGTACAATATATTTGTTAATCTGTACAATATAATTGTGATGCTCCTAATAACTACTTTGAACATCTGCATGTGCCAATTTGCTATATTAATGGATAAAAGGTCTTAACCATACTTTACATGCGGCCCGTGGCTTCTGGAGGTCCCAAATCAAATTTATAATAATTATAATATAAAATTTATAATAATTTTATTACTGAATATTTTCCAACTGGATTTCAAATTCACGAGTGTCCGAAGGACCGAAATGTCCTGAGATAACATTGAATACAAGTACATAATAATATTTGTAAAAGGAACAAAAAAACTTTTCGTGAATGTCATAATATATTACAGGATATTAATGAAACACTAAAAAAAAAACTAATGAAAGCTATTTAACGTTTTCTGGGTTAATATACCCACACTATATTGCGAATATTCTTATTATCCTTAATAACTTTTCTTGCGGCATGCTGGAAATTTTAACTTTTTATGTTAACTTTATAATGCGCCGTTGTTTAATAAATGACTTTCTTTATTTAATAGCATTGCCATAATGACAGCCACAAGGAAGTACCTATTCTCAATTATTGATGCTTATGCGCCTGCCGACTAATCTCATTTATGTATATAGAAACTAAGTCTTTCTCGATTCTTTCACTTAAAATCTTCCAATTTTTATATTAAATGTAAATAAATTTATGTGTTTAAATTAATGAAGTAGATTTTTTTTAATGCTTTTGAAAAGTGTAACTATGTGCATAGTCTACAAGAGCTACACGCGCAGGTATGACGACCAATAGCGAAATTACAGAAACAAAGACAAATCCTGCGTGTTGAATGTTAATATATTATTTTATCTTTTGATTAAATAAGTATGAATAGTAAACGAGAAAACGATTAGCGGTACTCGGCGTCCCATCAACACCTACACTTGTAAAACGGCATAATATGCACCCTTTCGTATATCATTCAATACTTAAAAACTGAACATAGAATATTTTCCATTTTGTATAAATTTCACATTAAGATTTTCATATTATTACTTACTTAGCACATATTTTAAATTACTTTAATAAGAAAAAAATGTATAATTTGATTTTAATAAAAATATTTTTGGTTATATAAATTTTTATATAATCATAATTTTAACGCGTATGAATTTTGTAAAATCTACCGAGTTATCGTCAACATCACAGCTATGATAGGCTAGTAGAAGTAGTCAGTATGGTAGCGATGGGCTGCTAAAACTACTGGACGAATTTCAACAATTCTTTTATCATTGGATTGGATTGAATCCTTCATTATACAGATAGTGAAGAATTCTAATGGTTAAATAATTGTTTATCACAGAATGACCAATGATCATAGGCGATAAAATATATAAAAAAACGTCCGTATGAAAAGTTTAAAAAAAACTCAAATAATATTATTATAATATTATGTAGTCTTAGATAGGTAAGTATTGAAATTAGCTACTTAGTAGTACTTGTTAAACTAAAGGTCATAGAGGTAACGCCACAAAATTTCACAATATCCAAACCGTTATCGTATATAAAGTACATCTTTACTTTTTTAGAATTCTATAGAAACGTGTATAGAATAACTTCGTTATTAGAATGAGTTTTTGTAAATCCACTTTAATATTTATTTTGTTTTAATGTGTAACCAAAAACCTTTTAGTTACAACTCTTACTATTGAATGGCACGTTGCGATATTTTTGGTTGAGGGTAACCGTTCACTCGCCGATGTGAAATAGTGCAATGTTGTGACACTGGATTTAGATCAATGTGGCGACTTTTAATTACTGCTATTGACAAAATTACTACCTAAAGGAAGCGATATTTAAAATTTATTTAAAACATATTATAGCTGACTGACAACTGCCAGTTACTTGTTTTAGGTGTTGTAAATTACCTTACAGCGTTGTGGTTAAATATACCAACAAAATATTTTTCTTTTTTGTTGGTATTACACGGTCAAAACGAGAAACGATAGGGACATCCATTTTTGGAATCCATCTATGAAACATTTTATTAGAATAGATAAGGTGTAAGTAACAACCAGACCGATAATTTTTAACGGACTCCAAAAAGGAGGAGGTTCTATGTTCGTCGTCTATATTTTTTATGTATGTCCTTCGATTTTCTGGAGTCATTTGTGGACCGATTTAATTAATTGTTTTTATGTTTAAAAGAGCATAATTCCGGTGGTCGCAATAACTTCTTCTCTAAGTTATGGTGTTTTGAGCGTTCCAGTTGAGCACAGTTCTCTACGCCAATGTCACGTTGAATAGAGAACACACAGGAGATTATACGTTAAAAAAGAGATAACATAACACTATAGAAGAAATATACAATAATGTATGTTTAAGAGAGATCTGGTCCCATTGTAACTATATCAGAGAACAGAGTATCTTGACACCTGCTTTTTGCTTACCCTGCTTTCGGGAAAGAACGTGATATATAATGATATGAAATAAGAAAATTATTTATTTATTACACATCAACTTTAGCTTAATACAATAGTGGTTTTAACTTATGTTTATAAGACAAGATGAGCTAAATATCATTTATTTTAATATTAATATATGTACCTAATAATAATATATGTACCAAGAGAAGTTCTAGCATCTATAAGTAAAAGATCCTCTCCAGCTTGATTCCACAACAGTCTGTAAAAGTTCTTACTGAAACTTTTTATCTAGACAATAGACATCAACGTGTTAACCGATTAGCCAGATCACTCTAAAATCTGAGAACGTACGAATGATGACTGAACTTCTGACCGTATGTATGCGGCTTAGTGCCGCAGTAAAGTCAGGACATGCCCTAAATGACACGGTTGACCATATTCTACAAGAAATTGAATAGAAAAAAATCGTATTGTTGTTTTCACTGAGACAAAGTGGTTACTTTTGATAGTGCATAGTGGCCTGTAGTAAAAGGGACTTTAATAAAGACAATCTCCGCAGCCTACAAGAAGGTATCTCTAACATCTACACTGACATACTTAGGGCTACTGCCACAAAAGAATAAAAAACACGCGAGTTCCTATAGAGTAAAGGAAGCTTATCGAGAGAACAACATCTCAGCAGATATTTGCTTGGATTAGAACATATCTAGTGCAGCCAACCACAATACCACAGGGAGTTAACGCGCAGACAAAGTGGAAAAGAACGAGGTACACACAATCGCCGCCTATGATCATCACAAAATTGCCTTAGGATTATTATTATAAGATTTAAATAATGCATTTAAAATTATATATATATATTGTTTTTGATTGGTCGCAAATTGTTTTGCTTGACATCGTTTATTTGGCGGCATCTAGCTTCTTTAATATAGTATACTATATCTTATTTTGCCCTTTAATATTAAGACACTTGATGTTTATCTATGATGATGTTATCATAATCATTCTTAATACTCCATAAATTCATTAATGAATAAATATATATGACTGCCAAAGATGATCTACCTACATATGTGCTTATTATGTTTAGTCAAACGATTTACATTAGATTTTTTTATTTAAAAATGCCTTAAATATATATTATTTTCAAGACACACTATGTGAGTTTTTATTTCTGCATACAATTTGGAAACTTTAATAGATGATTTTAACATTGTCTAATACTTACGTAGTACTAACGAATAGTTCACACGGGAATGCATTATAATTAGTAAAGTGACTTTATATTACACATCGTACTATATTATAATTTGTTTATTAACTTTAATATTGTGAAAGTCCAAGTAACTAATTACTGACCAAAACTTGGGCACTTGTAGTGGTATTGTAATGTTGAAGTATCTGATTTTATTTTATGTAAGTGATAAATCACCTAAGTTCAGAGACATGCCCATGTCAAATATTCAATTAATGAAATTAAACAGTTAAATTTGAATAACACGATAAATGGACAAGTACTAGTTTAAAATAATAAACGTGTAAAAGTATAATTTTCTCGTCAGTGCATAAAATTAAATTATAAATTATGAAATCATATTATTGCTGATTTTTATATAAGTATACTGGACGTGGATAATATTTATATAGCTATGTACAATGCGCAACTGTAATAAAAGTATATTTCTCGTTACTTCATCATAATAATAACATGAAAGATTTTATATTACATTTAAAATAGTAATTATTAATAGTATTATTTTATTTTATTTTTATACAGGTAACAGGAGCATGGCGGAGATTATCAAGTACAGTGAGCGAGTCTGTCGGCTTGAAGCATGCGTTTCGACGACTTCAGGCGGTGCCAGCTCGTGCTGCTCGTTTGGTCCACGCTTTAGTTGATCGTATGCGAGTAGGAGGAGGGCCGATTGTTGTAACAAAGCTTGGATCTTTACGTGGCCGTAGGGTCATAGCGAGGACTAGTGCTCAAACACCATATTATAGCTTTAAAGGCATAAGGTAACATAGTTAACATGTAATGAAATGTTAATATTCAAAATATGATTTGAAGGTCTGATGCGATATAAATAGTGAGTGACCTTCTCAATAAAAATTATGGCCTTCTTAAAAACATTTTTCTTTATATGTTATTCAGATAATCAAAAAAATTGCGAAATCTTATTAATTAAGTCTTAGGTAATTTCGAACATATAAATGATTCGTTCTAAAGAGTAAAAATTTAAAAAATCTATTGGTTTAATTAATATTAGATTCATAGTTATGGATTTGGGCTATTTACCTGTTATTAATTTAGATAAAATTATATTTTTATTGGTACAGATACGCTCAGCCACCCCGAGGTCCGCTAAGATTTCGACCACCAGTTCCGTTGGAACCGTGGATTGGCATTCGTGATGCAGTCGAAGAAGGCGCTGTATGCCCTCATCGGTTCATGTTATTTGACACGTATAAAGGCGACGAAGATTGCCTATATTTGAATGTCTACACACCAGCCTTGCCGGATAAGCTTTCTGGGTATTTACATAAATATTTTTCTTAGTATTCCTTAAATATATTTTTAAATTTTTCAGAAAACTATATTATTACAATTTCACTTGTTTAAATAATAATTTATTAGTTTTATTTATTGTTCAAATTTTTTATTTATTGACATAAGATACATTTATCATACAATAAGCGCTACTCGTCCGAATGAAATTCAAGGCAATACTGCTTTAAACAAATATTTAAATAAGCTTAAACTTATATACTTTGCAACCTTGTCGAATCCTTGTTAATTTGCAATATTTATTTCTTAATAACGTAAGTAAGTTACGAAAGCTATACTCAACGTTGGATTATATTTTCGGCGTTAGTAATATAATATTTGTCTATTAGTGAAAACTGTATGAAAATCTGTAAAAGTAGTAGTTTAAAAGTTGCAAGCATGCAACAGCCATTTCATTTTATAATATATGGAGAAGATAAAGAGGATTTGGTTTCTACTAGGTACAATCCACAACTCGCAGTAATGGTATGGATTCATGGCGGCGCATTTGCGGTGGGTTCAGGCAACGCTTTTCTGTACGGGCCGGACCATCTCATTGGTGCGGGAGTAGTTCTTATAACGTTGAATTATAGACTAGGCGCTTTGGGCTTCCTGAGTCTGGAGAATGAAGAAGTATCCGGTAATATGGGATTAAAGGTATAACTACTGTAAAATTTTTAAAATATATACATGTATTATACATATATTTATATTAGAAGTGTTTTGATAATTAGTAAACACATCTAAGTATCTTTATTTATTTATGACTTTGATGTAATTTAAAGAAAGGAAGGAAGTAAGGATGGCTTCACCTAAATTGTACCTATATACATTCCAATGACAGCCCTTTACAATTGTGTGTTTTTAAATCTTAAGCAATGCTTGGTCACGGCTTAGACATATTGGTCAAGTTCATCTCTGAGATTTCAAAACGCTCCAGCACGTTTTGGCAATGATAGCTTGAGCTTGGTGTGCACCATCTGTGTTTAAATTGATTCTTAATTGACTCTATTGTGAACTACTGACATTTGAAATGTGATAATAAATATATTATTATTATTGATACATTGCTTAACATATAATCATACGTGTACAATCGTTGAGCAACAAAATACTCTCAACATAGTTACTATTTAGAATAGAAAAGAATTAGTACATCCATTTACAAGAAAAAATTGAAATATATAACATGTAATACATCTTAAAGTTTAATCACTCGGTACATATGCAATATACACATTGTTTGAAAATTAACTTAGGTATAAGTTATAAACAAAGTAACAATTATGTAGGAATGTGTAAGGCTATCGAGAAAACTTAAATAAATTTATGCGGAAATTTACAATTTTCATTCGTACGAATTAACCCAAGCAAAATAGTAGACGTCTATATATCTGCTATTTCACTTAAATCCGGTAAGTGGTTTGTTTATCTGTGAATCAGGCAAAAAGCAAAGATACTTACGCATTTCTAATTTTATTATGCAAGGACTTGATAAAATATAGTATATTATAACATTTTTTGGTGTAAAGGATCAAGTGATGGCATTAAAATGGGTTAGAGACAACATTGAATCATTCGGTGGTGATCCTCAACGAATCACGATATTTGGAGAGTCAGCAGGCGCTGCCTCCGTCCATCTGCACATGCTATCTCCAGCTTCACAGGTTAGTCAATGTATACAAAAAATGTATGTCTTCTTTATTTATTCTAAAAAAAAATATTTTATCAGTTAGATATTTATCTCAATATTTTTATTTAGATTTTAATGCAAAATTCGTAAACAGAGGCAGCTTTAACATCCTGTTTTCACATTTGGCTGACGCGTTGTATTCGTGCGTGTTACATCAAGAGTGACTCTGCACACTCGAATAAAATAATTCCCTCTGACCTAGAACAAAATTCTATAATCATTTCAAATTATAAATGAATACTTATACAAAATTGATACCCAATACTATTAATATTTGCTAAATTTATTTAATTTTATAATTAAAAGGAAATACAAGACGTTGTCTTATTCATTTCAGTTTAACTTAAAAAAAAAAATTATAAAAAAATATATGTATATATATATATATATATATATATATATATATATATATATATATATATATATATACATATATATATATATATATATATATATATATATATATATATATATTATATATATGTATATATATATATATATATATATATATATATATATATATATATATATATATATATATATATATATATATATATATATATATATATATATATATATATGTATATATATATATATATATATATATATATATATATATATATATATATATATATATATATATATATATATATATATATATATATATATATATATATATATATATATATATATATATATATATATATATATATATATATATATATATATATATATATATATGTTATAATAAACGTTATTTAGATATATTAGAATAATATTAAAATAAATATTTGGCTTACTTAGGGTTTATTCCACGGAGTAATAGCGCAGAGTGGAGTAGCTATTTCACCGTGGGCGCTTGCGCAAGGCCCGAAGGATCATGCTTTTGAACTCGGCAGGGAACTTGGCATCGATACTAACAGTACAGCAGAGTTGCTCGGTAAGAAACTTTATAGTAATAAAATATTTTTTGAAGTTAATCATATACTTATAAATTATGCATAAAATAGTATAATTGAGAAGAAATTACAACTTGTTGAGCTGTGAACTCCCCCCCCTTTAACCTTTGTCTAAACTATAAATTATTTATTAAAAATATTGTCATTCTTTTAGAGTTCCATACCTCAAAAGGAACAAAAAGAAAGCAATGTAGAATCGCTTTGCTGTCCATCTGTCTGTCCGTCCGCCTGTTAAGAGCGTTTTTGTAAGATTTTGTGAAAACATCGAGCTAAATTTAATATCAAATATCCAGGTTGATAGTCCTTTGAGCACAGAAAGAATAAGTCTATAAAAAATAAAAAAAATACGTTTATACTTCGTTTTTGCCGCATTTGTATAAAATTCGCCACGTAATTAAAACCTATTTACGTTTAGGTACTTATAGAATATAAGTTACCCATATGGTATTACATATAATTGATCTGTTTTGGTATAATTTTATATTTATTTTGTGAGTGGTGATTGACAGTATGTATGTTGCATTTCAATAAATATCAATGCCTGATACTACAACCTTGACACAAATAAAGTGACGATAAGTGAAACGTATTATTTTCAGAAAGCTTATTTTAATTTTATTTGTTTTTGTAGTACTCTTATCGTTAATCGTTATACTATTATTTTTGTATTTAAAAGAAACTGAAATTAATTTTAAAATTAGCATATAAATCTTCCATACATATCTGAATGAGTCTTCCTTATATTGTTCTTCTTCTTATTTTTGGCATTAGTACCATCTCAGGCGACGCTCTTGGAGCTTATCCGTTGCGTCACGGACCCCAAGATTACCTCGAATGAATGTGTTGCGTATGCGGTCGGACCGCGTAACACCACACACCATCTCAGCATCTTCATCTCCGTGACGTGAAGCTCTTGAGTGTGCTGAGATAATGTTGGCCAACATTCGCTGCCGCATAAAAGAACCGGTCGGATAATGCGGTTTTCTGCTATCGCAGACCACACAAGTGACCTCCCGCCATTTGGCCCAGACAGCGTTTATACGGGCATGGATGTCGTGGTCGATGCCTCCAGACTCATGCATAACGGATCCAAGGTACCTGAACTTCTCCGACTTAACGGCTGGCTCAGGCCCGATATGGATGGTGCTCGAGTCCGGGTTCCCGCAAGCCATGTACTCGGTCTTCGACATATTCACTTTAAGACTACCGTTCTCAAGCGTATCCTTCCAGGCGTTCACTTTACACTCCCGTATCAGTCGATTCTCGTCGATGAGTACTATGTCCTCGGCATACATCATCAGCCACGGAGGCTGGCATTGGATATGAGCCGAGACAGTATCCAGTACTACATTGAATAAGAACGGACTAAGAGCTGAGCCCTGGTGAACTGACACTGTAATCGGGAAGGGCTTGGTGTCACCAACAGCGGTCCTAATCACTGAAGCGGAGTCGTTGTACATATTTCTGATAACCTTAATATAGGCTTCAGGGATCCCTTGGATCGCAATGCCCACCAGATACACTGACGTGGCACACAGTCAAAAGCATTCTGCAGGTCCAAAAAGGCCACATGCAGAGCTCTCCGTTTTTCCCTGTAAGCCTTCATCAGAGTTCTGAGGGCAAAAATGGCGTCCATAGTACCTGATCCTGGTTGAAACCCATACTGATACTCAGGGACACTCTGATCATGCGCTCGAAGAGCATCATGGTGTAGCTCATAATCTTAATGCCCCTATAACTACCGCAATCTTGAACACTGCCCCATTCAATCAAATCTCTGCCGCCATTGATGTGGCATCTTTCCAGTATTCAAGATACGGTTAAACAGATCAGTAATTATAAGCACACCAACAGAGCCCAACGATTTCCACGCCTCGATCGGGATGTCGTCAGGTTCTACCGCTTTTCCATTCTTCGTGCGTCGAAGACAATTACGAGTTTTGTCACGGGTTGTTGGAGCAACAAGTCCGAGGTTAGGAGATAATTTAGAAGGAAGACTACAAGACTGCTGAATGTTCAGCAGCTCCTTAAAGTAGCTTCTCCATCTCTCCTTCACAGAGACATGACTACGAAGCAACGTGCCCCGAGAACCTCTGACGCAAAGACATTTTGTAATATCCTGCGTCGCTTTATCTCGAGCACGAGCCAGTTTGTATATGAGCTTCTGCCCCTCCACAGTTTCAAGTTTATCGTATAATGGCGAAAAACTTTCTCTGCGGGCCCTGGCTACAGCTCTTTTGCTGGCCTGTTTTGCTGCTGTGTGCTCCAGTCTGTCTTCAGGAGAGTTGGAATGCTGCCACTCTTTAAACGCAGCCTTCTTTTCCCGAATCACCCCCTGCATCTGGTCATTCCACCATCATGTCTCTCTATCGATGACACGTTCACCCTTAGTAAAACCAAGAACTCGCTTGCCCGCCGCAATGATTGCTGAATTAGCTCGATCCCAAGCAACCTAAGCAGTCTCGTTGTTAGTCAGTAGATTTTGACACTCCACCTCCGCAAAGAAGTCGGTCTGCATCGGCCCATTTAACAACCACCACTTGATCATAGGCTTGCGTTTCTCAGCTATTTTCTTTTTCGGAGTAACATTATAGTCCATGACAAGGAGCTGAATGTTGAGCCGTCAGGATTTAGTTGAGTATGACCTTACAGTTGGTCACCCTGCCAATATCACACCATCTAGTCAGCAAATAATCAATTTGAGTTGACTGAGACCCGCTCTTATACGTTATAAGGTGCTGAGGTTTCTTCTAAAAGAAAGTGTTCACCATGGCCAGATCAGACGCAATGCAGGTTCTTGGAATATTTTCTCCCTCAGCATTGCGAAGACCATATCCAAAACCCCCGTGAACACGTTCATACACCTCAGCGACCCTACCCACGGTATAGCGAGTAGGACCTCTTCATACTGCTCCCAGAAAGTCTCATTTCCAGCCGCACTACAACCTGTCTGGGGAGCATAAGCACTGATTAGGTTTGTGGTAACGCCCTCAATCAGTACCCTTATCCGCATCAAGCGGTCGCAGCGACGGTCAACTTCAAGAAACCCATTATGAAGTTCTTCAGAAAGCACTACCGCCACACCGTTTTTGCCTGTAGGTGACCCAGTGTATATAAGGCGGTAACCCTGCCGGATGATACGAGACTTATTGTCCTTTCAGCAAGTTTCCTGAAGTAAAACAAACTGGACCCGACGTCTCATGAGTACATCTGCGAGTTCTCTGCATCGTCCGGTTAGAGAGCCAATATTCCATGTTGCAAAAGCGGAGTTTCCGTCTGGGTACTAACGTCTTTAGCCGTGCCCGTACCTGACACGGTAGCCCTTGCCCACTTTTCGCAGGTTTAGGGCGATGTGCCTACGCGTCGTTTAGCGGCGACGCCCTAGCCGTACCCAGCTTTTTTCTAAATCGGTCCATATGAGTGGCGAAGTGGTAATCAGTGGAGCGATTGCCATCTGACCTCCAAACCCATTACTGGGAGAAACCAAGAAAGGAAAGGGAATAATAGGCAGAAAGACTTGGAATATGGGGGAGGGACACCACTTCCATGGATTGGATGGGGTTATGAAAGTGATGGCTGAAGGTCCCGGGGTCGCGTACCCGTATGCCGAAAACCAAATATCGGACAGATAATTGGCTAGACACCCTCCTCCTTATATTGTTCATCACAGATAATCTAAGGGTAAAATTATACATGCATCATAAATATATATCATGAACTTAAACTACCACATGAATTCATTTTATTTTTTAACAAAGCAAATACCTTTTCACCATTAGGTTGAAAGTACTTATTTCCTAAAATAATAATAATATTAATTTATTTAACAATTTAATTATTCACATATAAGTCAGGTATGTAGGTAATCTGTTTCGACCATTTTAAAAAATGATTTAAGAATGTTATAAATACTTTATTTACTACTTATTTAACATTAAGAACCCGACAAACACTTCGACAAAAAAATAATTACAGAATCTATATATCTATACATCATAACAAATTTTAAGATTATAATGTCTGCGCCCCTTTTTTGTAAGCCTCGTAACTTTTATGTAAGTTTATATATTTTTGTTTTATTTTGACATGTAGGAGTTTACACGTGCTTGAACACAGAATACAATTGCTTAACCTCACTAGATTCGTCTAGAGAGGTTAAGCAATATAAAGTAGTAGATATATGATACTTACTTTCAGGGATTTTTCGATATAGCACTTTGCTTATATTTGTGAAATAGTTTAATTTTTCGCGACTCTCGCTAGTCGCCTAACCTTACCTATCTTGTGAAATATATGTAAACAAAAAATAATACAATATAATTAAAATATCAATACTTTGATAATGACGAGAGACAACATGAATGTTAAAATAAAAAAATGAAAAGCATTTTGATTAACACGTCATATAAATTCCACAGTGTATTTTCAAGTCGTAACATAAATCGTACGTAAAAGGTAAGCCATTGGGACAAGGCTGATTATATTATTAATCTGCACCGAAACCGTATCTTGTTGCGAAAGATATGAAAAATATGTTTTCAGTACCAGTAAAATATTACATAATAATTTTAAACATATTGTACTTACTTATGACAAAAATAAAGCAATCCATATTTTTGAATATTTATTAAAATTAATTGCGAATAAAATAATTATTCTAACGGTTTGAATGTTTTCATATTTATATATATATATATATATATATATATATATATATATATATATATATATATATATATATATATATATATATATATATATATATATATATATATATATATATATATATATATATATATATATTCACACTTCAAATTCTCTTTAGGCTATCTCCGTGCTACACCAAGCGAGCTCCTAGTAAAGGCAGGTGCGAGGCTCGCAGGCGCGCCGGGCAAATCGGCAGACCTGCAAAGTACTGTCGCGTTGCCATTCTTGCCCGTACTGGAACCAGATTTTCCCGGCGCCTTCCTGACACGTACACCGCGAGACCTGTTACCCGGAGCCGACGTGCCACTGATGACTGGGTATAATGCACAAGAAGGAATTATATTATTGAGACGTAAGTACTTGTTTTTTAATGAAATATCAAAATACATTTTAAAAAGCTACCGGGTTCACACATTCGTATTTCATTTATTTTTATAACATTACTATTAATCAATATAATATATAATATAGATTTTATCTGTTACTGAGTGACTAACAGACAAAGCACAGTCAAAACTTCACAGCGTAGAATGCTGGTATTTCTCTGGAAGATCAAAAAGTTAGTGGAGCAACATATAGATCACTTTTCATCCTAGAATTCGGCTTAATTAGATCCGATTTATCCTGGAAAAAACACGTTCCGCCCGGATGCGCCTTGCCCACCCGGGTGGAACGTGGTGTTTGGTGTCCGATAATGTTCACTGACAAAACAAAATCTGAAAAAGGGGCGAAATTTATTTAGAAACCTAAAATACAATATTACTATAAAATACAATATTATTTATATAATAGTTAAGGCAATACTAAATTTTTTTTTAAATACAATATTAGTTTACTCGTCGAGAAGCTTGAGAACTGAGCTATATAAATTTACAATGTGACAAGATTATCTTTTTTTTAGAAATCTAATCACATCCCAGAACAGAACCAGAAGAAATATATTTGAAATTAATTTAATACGAAACGAATGCATACGTCCGATTTAAGTTTGTAGAGTATACAAACAGATTTATCTCATATGAATAAATATGTAAACAGTCAAAATATTAATCCCTTTCATATATAATTGCAACCAAATGTCGTAATAATAATGAATTTCACAAAAAATGTCCAAAAATTTTACAAAAATACATACTTGTGTAATAACATTTGGACACAATAATAATTAAACAGATCATTAATTTGGTACTCTCTAAAAATCTGTTCTTGGGTGACTATGTAGATAGTAGGTATTCTTTTAAAGTAAAAAAAATGTGTTGCGAAACACTTAAATACACTTAAAATAAAATTATACATCGAGACTCTACATCTCTAATCTCGATACTTTACATTTAAAATATAAATTAACCAATTACATATAGCAAGTCAAAATGATTCCTTGTAGATAAAACTGTAGCTTAATTTTTTTTCCCTTATTTTTGCTACACCATAGACTTTGGTTGACCGTGCCTTTTTTTGTTAATTTTCTCGATATTGTTGTGATTTCCTTTCGATAAAAATTACAGTTTTCTTGGTCTAATAGTTTGAGTTCTAATAGTTTAACTCTCATTTGCTCGAGAAATGAACCGACCGATAGCGTCTTACTCGGCATCAGAGTAGTAGGTACTTTAGGACCTTTAGTGTGTCTCGTTAATGCGACGACAGTTTGTTAATCCCAGAGATTAATTGATTGTCAGAGTGCGTGAGTTTTCCCCTTTTCCATATTCTCTCTTGGTACGGTCCGCTTTCTCCACTTGTGTATGTACCATATATAGAGAGTTGGGGGAACCCGTTGGGAGGTCGTCTCTTGGACTGAGAAGATATGTTACGTCCAGTGAACATCTGTAGGATCTTGCTAGATCTTGACTAATAATTGTCTCGCGGTTTGACATTTTGAATAAGTTTAACCTGTCCTTTATTTGACTACACGTAGGGATATATATGTATGTACGTATTATAGCACACATTATCTTTCGAATGTTCTCGTTTTTACTGTCATATTATCTAATTTCTGTAGGGATATTGCATGTGAGACTACGTGACAGCAGGTGTTATTACGTGAAAACTTTAACGTACAGCTGCTATTTGTCAAAGTACGTCATGGATATGACTTAAATGGACTCGCATAAAAACGTGTTATTGTTTGACGTTTCCTAATCTTTGCGCGAACGCAATTTTCTTGACTTAAAATGATTGATGCTAAAAGTTAACACTTGCAGATAAAGTGCACGGTGTTAAATTGTGATTGTTTTATTAAAAACAAGTAGCATTCTTTTACAACTGTAGATTGATAAGTAGGCAGCAGGTACCAGATTTTCTTATCTATATCGATATAACGTATACATATAAAAACAAATGTTACTGATCGCTGTCTGTTCATAGAAGATATATGAGATTCTATTGTTTATCATTTAGTAAAAGAACCCAAAATAAGGATTTTACGGACAAATTTTTGTATGTCTGTCTGTCTGTAAGTAGAAAGAACAAGCCGGCCAATACTTGCATTCGCCATAATGTGACCTATGCTTGTATCGTATTCGCACACAACACGATAAACGTCCTTCAGACAGTCCAATATAAATTCATTATAAGTAGCACCCGGACGCTCCTGGTACGTACGCAACGTGGATCTACATAAAGACTGCAAATTTGTCAAGCCAAGAGCGAGCAAGCAAGCATACTCCTTGGATAGGAGCATGTTTGCTCGTTCTTGGCTCATAAATCAAAAAGAAACCAGGCTTTTTGAAATCGTTTCAGGCAATTATTTTGTATTTTGGGAATGAAACAAATTATTGTTCGTTGCAATAACCTTTGGGTAGCATTACCGTTAGCGTTAACGTGAGTAGCGTTTTTAGCATATAATAAATATTTTAGTCATTTTTAAAGTGTTAATCCCCACTAAGTACAAAAAAATACTTAAAGAAAACATAATAATTTGAACGCAGCGGGATTTGAACCCGCGCCTCATGGAAACTGTCTAAGCGCTTTGACCACAAATTACTTCAAGACTAGCGGTTGTAGGCTGTGCTTTTTTCTTTCTTTCTTAAAATTACAAAATCTGTTAATACGTGTCTCTTACGGTTTCGTTCACTATTAGAATGTTGCGAAGGATATCCGCTAAATCTTTAACACACCTAGAAAAGATTTGTTAAGAGCTTACTAAGTACAGAGTATAGATGAAGTATATATATTCACTTCAAGAAATCTGCAAGACAATAATAATAGATAACATTTGTACTATAGAATCTCGAAAATAACATTGATTGCTATACTTATTATTATAAAAACCCAAATGACATTTTATAATCGTTTCTAAATTTCCGCTTTCTAATACTATTTGTGAACAAATTCTCAGTTTTGTAACGTAAATATTTAGCCTTTGGCAAGAACTAGCTAAATAGTAAAGTCAGTAGAATATGTCGCAAGATTTATTCATTTTTCTAAGAATAATATCATAATTGTGTATCATCACTCGATCATTTATGTGTAATTCTAAACTGAGTAGAACAATATCTAAAGATGGGGAAACGTGAAAAAAGAAACATTTATGTTCATAAGGAATCATTACGGATGAAATGCGCTGTGCTGAAACTTAAGTTCAGATTGGAACTGCACTTCTCCAGTCATCTACTTTGCAATTTGCATGTATACATTATACATTCTAAGAATATCGCTGGACGATCTCATGCAATACTTAGTACAATTATTACTCAGTAATAAACAGTCACTATCGTGGGTTACCACATATTTTCTAAAAATACCACAGTTTTCATATGAGGACTGACAATGTTTAATAATTTGAAAATATTATTAATTATTTTATTAATGTAACCAATATATATATATTTATATATAAATATATATATATATATATATATATATATATATATATATATATATATATATATATATATATATATATATATATATATATATATATATATATATATATATATATATATATATATATATATATATATATATATATATATATATATATATATATATATATATATACATATATATATATATCCTGCATATGAAATAGAGAAAGAGTTTTTTTGTCTTACAAAGGAGAAGAAACTTCTTAGCATTCCATGGAACCACTGCCGAGCCAATCGCATTGTAGCAAGAGGAACTCAGAAGAGGAAGAGGAACCTCTTTAAAATGCATTAACACTCACCACCACTGTCCGAGCTCCTCCCACTACCTAACCATATCCGAAATGATTCTACTAGTGCCGCCTTCGAAGTACGTTCTAGAAATTAATTAGTAAGAGTCATAAACAGGCCGACATATTTCAGCAAACTAAAGAGAGATTTCGCTGTTATACCTACTTCAACCACATATATATTAACACTAAACCTGGTCAGTTATATGTTATTCCTGGTCAGTTAGTTAGTAAGTTGGAGTTATGACTTTTAGGGATTATTTCGATAAATACGTAAAAGAAATGAATTAATACAAGTATAAATATATTTTTAGCGTTAATATTGCTCTTTTTAACTTCGATTACGCTAATGTTATACGAATTGCATAATAAGCTTGCGGCTGTCTTAATATATCGTCACGCTGTTATGTACTTGTAACTGGTTTACGTAATAGTAACCAAAAATATACAATTGTACAATTGGTATTGTATATCTTACATATCAACTCAAGGATACAAAAGTTTATCTAATAATGGTACAATTTTTATATTTAATATAAGATATATTTATGTAATAAATGAATCATAATTATCTCTTCGACGACTTCCAAAAAGGATGAGGTTTTATGTTCAATATGTATATATATATATATATATATATATATATATAAATATATTTATATATATATATATATATATATATATATATATATATATATATATATATATATATATATATATATATATATATATTATATATATATATATATATATATATATATATATATATATATATATATATATATATATATATATATATATATATATATATATATTCAATAGTTAGGAGTTATTAGAGAAATTCTTCAAATATTAAAAGGATATAATTTTATTCTAATTTGTGTATTCTATAGATTCTATTTTGTGTATTATCGCGCAAGGTTATGATGAAAGGTACAATTCTCCAACTCCAAATTCTTGCTTGCCCATATTAACCTGTATATCAAAGATTTAATAACAGACGAATTAAAAAAATATATAATCGTTACTTGCAGTGTCTATTGATATTAAAAATAAGATCAATATGTTTACTTTTTAACCGATTTCAAAATGGAGGCAGTTTTTATGTCAATTGTTTATTTTTAGGTGATTACTCCCCTGACTAAGAATGATTTTCCCAAAATTATTTTCAACAAAAAATTAAGCCGAAATTAAGCCGACAAAAGTGTACTAAGCTACGTCAGCCAAAGCAAAAATAAAGTCAATAGATTACTATCAAATACATCGAACAAAAGATAATAAAATTAATTAAGAAAATACCCAAATAGGCACTGATTCCAAGACAGATTTATATTTACTTATATACTTATTTATATTTATTGGTATATTTGTACGTGTCAGTCAATTTAATTTTA
This sequence comes from Dione juno, assembly GCA_037127375.1. Classification (NCBI taxonomy): domain Eukaryota; kingdom Metazoa; phylum Arthropoda; class Insecta; order Lepidoptera; family Nymphalidae; genus Dione; species Dione juno. The sequence goes on from JAXRJS010000067.1 coordinate 4,347,016, forward strand.
TTTATTCTAAAGTAATTAAAATATAAAAAAAAACTACTCTTCAGTTCGTGTTTAAGTTTATACATATAGCTTCATACAATTGTAAAGTATGTAGTGAGAAATATCATTTTTGATTTAAATATAATTTACTATAAATTAATACACTATTTATGTGTCATGTATTTGTTACCCATGTTTAAACTCATAAATTTTGTACATAATATCCACAAAGCATTGGCTAAACTAGACTTTCTCTATTTTGCTACGATGCGATAATTACACTGTACCTTTATTGGGGAATAATGACATAGGTATTCGTAACATTGCGGAACATTCATGTCGTTCTCTCTTTTCCAACCGCTTAAATAAAAAGAGCATATTAAAATTTAAAGAAGAGAAAATATTATACTACGATTATAAAAAAGGATCAAAATCGATTCCAAGGCGCATTGGGACACGATTGGCTGTGGGTTGCTAAGTTATGCCAATCTATACGCAATGCAACAAATTTAGCTAGAAAGTGGATAGTGGAGTGTGAACTACAAATAGAAATTCTCCTGCTGGCAACGGAAAAATCTTATAAACTATTGTTTTTATTTATTTGTTGAGCTATTTAATCTAATTATTTATACAATTCGCACTGTTGCAACGCACAAATAAACTGGTGCTTTATCCTTTTGTTTTATTATTAGTGAATCAGTATAGGGTTTAATATGTTCAAAAGAAATCTAACATTAAAGTAATGAAGAATGTAACATTTTCTATCAGCAAAAATGAAATAGAGTTGTTACTCCATTTCATGTATTATATCCGTACGTTAATTTTATAAAGCCAATGTTACTACTACACGGCATTTGTGCTGTAGCTTTGTTGATCGTACGATAGAAATGTACATACTAATATAGCATAACAATTGAAACTAACGACGTTGTCACAATGGGAGTAATATTCTACTTTGTGACAATGTCGGGTGAAAAAGAAAAAGGAATGTAATGTTTAATCAACAATACATTTCAACAGGTCTTCAGCGCTATCCTAAGTTACTGAGTGAATTAGAACATGAATTTAGACGAGTTGTTCCTCCTGAGCTGATATCGTCAGATGAAGAGATATCAAACAAGGTCACGGATTACATTCGCGCTTTCTACTTCCAGCAACGACCAGTTGACATAAGAAGTATTGACAGCCTCATTGATGTAAGCTATTTTATATATTTCTTATAATTTTACAAAATATTTTTAGTATGCTTATAATATATTATTATAAAGCCTTTATATGGAAAAACTGGAATATGACTCTATCTATTTTTCGTTTTTACTTGACACACTTCGACTTTGGTGACGAAATTTGACGAAAAATTCAGATTTATATGTTGATTAAATATTGACCATTATAAACATAATTAGATTTATTATATAATATTTGGAGTACGCGAACAAAATTTCCACAAATAGGCGCCTGAAAATCCGCTCTAATGGACTTATGACTTTAGCACTTAGCATCTAATCTCTTGAGTGTCATCTGAGATTTCATTTTCTTAGAGTTCTTTGATTTGTATATGTCATCGGAAAATATTTATCGTGCTGAGTAACTTTAGCAAAGGCACAATTTTCATATTCTTTATAAGCTAGCTGATCTCTATATATGTATTATCTATCTCTTTTATATGTCACTAGTGACCCGCCTGCAGTCTTCGCCCGCTTGTTCGATGTTCACATTTTATATACCTTTTTTTTATACATCGATTGGAATTAAGTTCAGTTTACCAAAATGCAATGGCAAAAAATGCATTTAAATGGGTTGCTGAGATTACCGTGCACAAATGCAGGCAAACAAAGTTTAAAAAAAATTATTTTTTTTGGCTTCTATCACATTGATAAGTGTATATAGTAGTTTATTGTCATTTTTATCTTATATGTTCCATGTACAAACACATATTTATTAAAAGTAATAGATAGATCATGTCGTTTCATCATTTTTAACAGACTTCAAAAAGGAAGATTTTTGATTTGACTTTCGATCTTTTGTATAGATGTTGTGCGATTATTCCGACAATTATAAATGGATTTTGATGGTCCTTTTTTCTATGGTAAGTCAAATCAATGGTCCCCAATTTACCCTAAAATAATGCTAAATTTTTTTTATTTTTTCTTTGCTTATGAAAAATGGTATATAAAAAGTATATACATATAAAATGAAATATAAAGATATATAATGATATAAAAAGAATAAGAATAATATATAATATATAAAAAGAATAAAAAGAATAAGAAGAATATAAAGATATAAAATGAAAGTTATCATTTTATATACAATATTTTATCTGGACGGAAGATATTCGCGCGTGATAGTGCAGTACAACCTCTTCTTTCTTCTAATTAAAATTTCACAAGAAACGGTCCAGCTGTTCCAGAGATAAGCCAACAAAGAGTTTTGGTATCGTGTAAATAGCTATGTGCAATAGAAAAAGCTAAGTTATTTCAAAAACAAACAAACACTTTTTTTGTATGTATAGATACACACAAAAGTAAGTGACAGAAGAGCGAAAATGTCTAAGCGTAATTAGGCATAAATAATATACCTATACTGCGCATGTTTAAAAGTTCTATGAATTAATTTAAAATCGCTTTTGTAATATTGATTTTTATACCTCAGTGAAAAATATCAATCATAATTCATAATTTTTGCTAAGGCAGCATTTCCATTTTGCATATTTTCTATCTTGACTATTATCGTTCATTGAAATTCATAAGATTTTATTCCACGTGTTAGATTTGCTGACAAAGCATTAAAACAACGTTCATTATATCCAAAGATTTGCGTGAACAAACAGACAAAAAGACCGACAAAATTTTAAAATTCCTCGATTTATGTTCTATCAGACTTACATCTCTCTAAATTATTGTGTCGTAAAACTATGCGATGTACAATTGTACAGGCACACATTTTTTACTGTTTTATTATAGTAGTAGAAATGGTCGCTTTGCCACTAAAACGGCAATAATCGATATTAATGTATTACTTAGCGATACAAAAAAATCATTTTTATATGTATATATATATATATATATATATATATATATATATATATATATATATATATATATATATATATATATATATATATATATATATATATATATATATATATATATATATATATATATATATATTTTATTTTGATCCTATCTGTATTATAAATGTACTTTGAACTTAATTAACTAATTACAAATACTATATTTTTATATTTCTTTTCGCGGCCTATCTGCCTCAATTATCACCATGTTCGAAGATATGAAATAAATTGTATGTTATATAAAATAATTTCATAGCATTACTTATTAATAAAATAATTCCAGTTGTTCACAGATGTAATGTTTTTGAGGCCAGCGTTGGAAACATTAAGACTGCAGGCGAATACGAACAGAACAAGCCCTACATATCTCTACAGATTTGGTTTTGACGGTGCCCTAGGTCTCTTTAAGCGGATGTTGGGTATCACACATCCAGGAGTTTGTCATGGTGACGAAATGGGATATCTTTTCTATTTCTCTAGAATAAACTACAGATTAGACGATGATTCCCTAGAATCTGCGGTTTCCAAAAAAATGGTACAAATGTGGACCGATTTTGCTAAAACAGGGTAAGCAGACGGAATTAAGTATTATTAATATATCATATATTTATAAATCATTTATTATTTATCATTACTATAGATAATTTAAATTAAACAGTCATCTACGTAATATGCTTGTTTCTTGAGTCTGAAAGTCTACGAAAGATAATTGGTTGCAAAAATTTTATCATTCGCTTTGGCTTAAAACTTCTAAGTCATAAGTCTAAAAAAAGACAAAAAATTGTATTAACGTTATAATATGGATGCATATTGTCTTGAATTATTTGCGCTACATAGTACATATATAGTTTTATCATTAACTAAGAAAAAATATTTATATGTTTAAAATTGATCTGAAAAAAAATATTATAATATATTATTAACAAATTCTAACACAAAAAATATTACTCGACTTTACAGAAACCCGACGCCTCCAATAGACTACGAATCTGTAGTCAACTTTAAATGGCTGCCCGTCAATGATACAACGCACGTTAACTATCTTGACATCACTGGAAATTTCACTCTTCGATCTGATCCTGAAACTAAAAGAGTGCGCTTCTGGGATTGGCTTTATGAAAATTATGCCAAAAGCTCTAAAAATACGAGTAAAACATCGACTGGCAAACTTGCCATATCTCAACATGCCAGTGATATTTAGTGCTGTGAAATTAATAAGGACAGTGTATTTAACAGTAGTATTAAATTTACATATATTGTGCGTGATATACCGTATAAAGTTTACTATAAAGTACCTGCTTGCTGTAAAAGAATAAAGCGAGATTGAATTGTTTTTAGTTTTAACCAATCTGATAGTTAAGAGTTGATTTTTGTAAATACAAATAATTTAAACTATAATAAAAATTAAGTATTTAAAATTTACTTTTTATTTCTCCTAGGTATATAAATTATTTCAAACGAGCGACCCGCTCGCGTTCTCACTCGCTTGAACTACAGGAATATTCATTAAATAAATTGAATTTCGTTCGTTTATTTGTAGCGTGTCTTAAGATACATTAATGAAACGGTTGCAGATACATTTTGAGTAACAAATACGACTTATGTTGATACTTGATTTAGAGATTCAGATCCAGAGTCTTCTCTCTCAAGCTTGGTGTCATTTTACTGAGTGCATGAGTGACAGCAGTGGGTGGTTTCTTCAAGCCTTACTTCTCTTTTCCATCGTTTTTTAGATTTTAAGTTTAATTAACCATTTAAGATTCAAACCATTCAATAAAACATTTATTTTTAGCAAATTTGAAACACTTTAAGTTTACAAAAAAAAAATTATGATTTAAATAGCACAAACACTAAGTATAGGAGATTGTGGAACAACATATAGGCATATAAATACAGATATTTTAGCCTTTTACCCCGGAATTCCCATAACATGCACGTTATGCACACAAGTACCGTCTACCCAAATAAAATATTGCATATAAAATGATAATTTTGTGTAAAATGATTCGAAACTGATTCGAAAACAAAAACACGTATATGTACAATACATGTACACGTATATTACATTAAAGTACTTAAATCCATGAACATCAACCCCTTTCAACAAATCCCTTTTGTTTTTAGAATTACGTTAGTTTGACAATATTAACTTTTTCATCTAAATAATATTTAAATTTCGAATGAAAGAAATATTTTAAGCTATATAGATGGCAACGGGGGCCAGGAAAAATCTCTAATTACGCCCATGGTTCCGAGCAATCAGTTGAGCACTTACCTATCACTTACCAACGTCACGTTGTTTAAAGAGCACACGAAGGAAATTGAACGGTCCCGTGACGATGCTTATTAATTCAATTTAAACAGAACAATGGCTTATGTTACCTCAGTTAATTAAATGAAAGCTAAAAACAATAACCATAAACACTGCTACTTTAAATTACCATAAATATTGAACTATTATTAAATATGACCTTCATAGTGACTTCACACAATATTGTATTTTATTGTAAACTAAGTATATTTCCCGATTCTACTTAAATTTTAAATAAACAAAATAGGTTACCAAATTATATTTTTTACATTTTATTTACACTGACTGACTGTATACCAGATATTGTGAGTTACAGTGAGCACTTGGAATCATATTTAATTTCTTCATTTCTCCGGTCTAGGTCCAACAATGTCTTTTTACAATTTTATCATTATTTAGTGTTTACCCTCTAACCTTTACTTCATTTGAGTTTCGTCCCCCACATTTATGATTTAACTGACATACATATGCAACTACTCTACGTGTTATAAGCGAATGAGTATTGCCAGCTTTGACTTACCAGACAAAGCCATACTTATATCACGTCGATACTCGAACCCGCAACCCTCATATGCACGGCCACTACATCATTACGCTACGATAGTGCCGATACTTTTAAGTATGAATAGGTTTATAAATTTAAGATTACTGTATTCATAAATATGAATGGACATTTAAAAATTTTAATGGAATCGAAATCATATAAATTGAAGCAATTTGTTCAATATTCATTCTAAAACTTTACCTCTTTAAGTTATAATGGCGTCAAAAATAATCAATGCCGGGCATAGATTTGTTCCGCCTTCACAGAATCATTTTCACTGGAAATCTCCGTAAGTATTAAGTGATACATTAAAGATTACAAGTGCTTATGTCGTTAGGCTCTGTTAAAAAGCATTCTCACGTTAAAATCTAGCTTAATATAAAAACTAGGGATAGTGAAACAGAAATATCTTTCCGCAGAGAATGCTAAATAAAACTAATAAAAATTATATCAATCGAAGAAGAAAATAAAGGACAGTTTTGTAAATAATTTACTAGAGAACTAAACTATTTACATTTATATCATTTGTCCATGATCTAAATAATTTGACTAACGAGAAAACCTCTAACGTGTTCTAAATGTTTAATGAATGTAAAACATTATGCCCATATTATTAAAATTATTTTATAGATAATTTTGGAAAAAAATACCTATGATCTCGAATTCACCTCAATTTTAATATTATAGAGGGTTTGCTTATAGTAGGGCGAGACCCATTGCATTATATCCAAACAGACCAGCAAGAATATTTTTTTAATTATTGGTTTGTCTAGCCAAATCTTTAAAAAATATTCATTTTAGTGTTCAGAGCTGGGAAATTATTATAAAACATCTAAATTTGCCTGAGTCCGTCACTCAGGTAAATTAAGCTAGCTAGGTTTTGCCTAGGTATGACTATCTTCTTCAAGAATAATTTTCATTTAAACATTTATTTTAGATACGTTAATAGAGTTAATTATAGCATCCTCGATTTTATTGGCAATACTCCACTCATAAAACTTAATAAAATACCTACAGATTATGGAATTTCTTGTGAAATATGTAAGTATAGTATAGTATAGTATCTATATGAATATTGTACATATTGTGACATAAATGTTTATTGCGTCTTATTACCCATTTTTAGAGGTTTCTTGTGAAGATTTAATTGATTTATAGGTTTGGACTGTGTCTATGTGTGTCATTTATAAATTCATGGCGTCACTATTCAGTATTACTCTTCATAAAATTACCAACTGTTAGGCTTATTTCATTCTTTTTAGTTATTATTATGTCCGACTTTAATTTTTTTTTAATTATCTTTATATTATTAGTTGATGTTTATAAAAGTTATTTTTGTTGTATTTAAGATGCAAAGTGTGAATTTATGAATCCAACGGGTTCTATAAAAGATCGCGTGGCTCTGGCAATGGTGGAAGACGCAAAAAAGGAAAAATATCTTACAGATAATACTGGTTTTGTCGATCCTACTTCTGGAAATACCGGGATAAGTCTTGCCTTTCAAGCGGCACTAAAGGGTAAATTCATTGAGGTATTTCACTGTTAACTGACTCCCTAAATTAGTTTGTCCCAAAATTTATATTTAATAAAATAATCATTACAATATTACTACAAATCAAATAATTATTGCTAATATTTTAGAAAAAAAGTGCTATATTGTAACCAAAGAGGAAAAATGTTCAGAAGAGATTAGCGCTATGAAATTATTAGGGGCAGAAGTTATACAAACGAAAAATCCAATACAAATGGCTAGGAAAATAAGGGAAATGAGTCCAGCTCATGTCATAATGATGGATGAAGTAAGTTAAATTGCTATAATATAAGTAAAATTACATAAAAATGTCAAAGCAATAAATCAAAATACTTATACGGAATGTAATTCATAACATAACGTTTTTAGGGTTTCGTACCTTGAAAGGAACAGAAGGATCTCTATATAATCACTTCATTGTCCGTCCATTTGTCTGTTTTACCGATGTCTGCTGTATACTTGTCTTAGATATAGAATTCCAAAAACATATTTTGGTGGCTTATCTAAGCGATTACACATTATTTTAATAATATAATTACGTTATTCCACAATATTTATATAATTGTAATATATTGTTAAAAAATTCTAGTTTGAAAACCGTGTCAAGCCCCAGACGCATTATTATACTACAGGAGATGAAATTATAAGAGCTTTGGGCACAGTAGATATGCTAGTGCTCGGAGCGGGTACCGGCGCAACTGTGGTCGGTGCCGGTCACCGGATAAAAGAAATGTGTCCTGAATGCATTATAATCATTAGTGAACCTGCTGGATCGACTATGTTTAATACAAATGGAAAAAGTCATTCATTTTTAGTGAGTTACTGTACAAATATATATATATATATGTATATATATATATATATATATATATATATATATATATATATATATATATATATATATATATATATATATATATATATATATATATATATATATATATATATATATGTATATATATATATATATATATATATATATATATATATATATATATATATATATATATATATATATATATATATATATATATATATATATATATATATATATAGGAGTAATAATAATTTCAGTCATTTCGTGAAAATAAATAATATTTATTGTCAAAGAACGGTAACTTAAATTAAATCAATGTATTGCATATAATACTGAAATGGACTATGAACAATACTACAGATAAAATAAAAGTAGATGCTAGTGATGGCACTAGCAAACTACTTTTTTCCATCTTTCAGGCATCATTCGGATTCCACGTCTGAAGAACTTCTTATCTTTTGAGGCTATCCACGAGTTGCTGTTAAGACAAAGCATTTAACATTGACTGGACCAGATGATACTCGGATGGCGTAATGTCTGGAGTGGAATCAAGTGTTTTTTTAACAGTTGCTCACCGGAAACGTATTGATTAGCTCTATCTATTATCATCTGAATTTTAACATAAGCCTCTTACAATGCCTTTTTTCTCAAAACAGCGGAAATTTATTTGTACTCCTAATTTATCTTTTTACATATTTGATTAATTAATATTATCTATCTAGTGAGTTGATTTATATGAATTACCTATTAAGTACGTTCGAAACTCTCGTGCACTCTTAGATTATAATTTCTTAAATTGATAAACATGCACATTGTACATAGGTACAAGGTATTGGAGGATCAGCGGTACCTCTCATTCTGGATAAATCTCTAGTGAATGATTATGAAGTAATTACAGACAAAGAGGCTTTCTTAATGGCACGAGAAATTATTAAAAAGGAAGGATTACTATGCGGTATTTATTTTTTTTAGCATATAACCTCCAAAATATGTCCTGTTAACCTGCTAAGTCAAAAAATGGGGGGCGGGGTGACTCTGTAGACGGACAGATAAATATAGGTACAGGTTGTTTACAGGTTGTGTACTATTGTTCTATTAAATAGCAATATGCGCCACGATGGTATTATTTTTAAAACGATTATAGAACGTTTTAAATAAAATAGCATGACTTGTTCTACTGAAAGACAGATAAAAGTCACTCCGTGTGCTCTACCTATATAATAACAGACACCAACAGGTTTAAATTACATATAAAATATTTAAAGTGAGAAAGGCCTAAATTTATGGACATATTTTTTTACCACTTTAACGCAATTTAAAAGATAGAGATACAATAGAAGTAGAGTCAATTAGAAATCTATTTATTTTTAGCGATCCAACAAACTTCCAATAAAATTTGTTATTTTCCTCTGAGGACATTGTGCAATTTAATAACTATAATTATCCCAAAAAATTGATCGAAATCGATTTACCGCGCAATTTTAACGGAACTGTTAAATTGTTACAATAACCTAGCAACTAACATTTTTAGAGGTAAGGTAAGTAAGGGCGGTAGAACTTAACAGCCTAAATCTAGGAATGATTAAATCTACCAGTGACTTAATTAATTTATATATTATATAAAATTAATAGGAGGTAGCAGTGGGGCAGCAATGGCAGCTGCAATCAAGTCAATTAAAAAGAACAATATAGGAGCTGGCCAAAAGGTCGTTGTAGTTTTCCCAGATGGAGTACGCAATTATATGACAAAATTTGCTTGCGAACAATGGATGGAGGCACATTTATTTATGGATCCCCCTCAGCATACTATGCTGTAAGTATTATTTTTTAAATATAGGAATTAATAGGAATTGTACTTAGTATGGGAAAAGAAATTTATAAAAATATCGGTCAAGTGCGAATAATACTTGGGCACCGAGGGTTCCATACGTATTCCATGATTGTGGGTATTCCGCTGTATACTTATAAAAACTTACAAATTTAAATTTGTGGTCATACCCATTCATATTGTATGAAACGAACTACAAATATAAGTTTGTAATAGTTTCTTTCTTTGTTAAATATATAAATTATCAATTTTAAGATTTCCTTTACTGTAAGTTCTCACATCTCGTCAAATTTTAATAAATCTAAGCCAATGAAGTATGCGGTATATGCGATCGTATTCACTCATTTGTTATGACTTGACTACAGTATAGTTTTGTAATGGTTTTTTTCTAGGATATATCTACAAATTTATATATTTATTTTTTTTCTTTTTTTGTACTATAAGTTCTAACTCATTGCCCTGACCCTGCACCAGCACCCTGTAGGTTTTGATTGCGCGGCGATTTTCATGCAAAACTTTATGAACATACCTACTATTTTATAATTTTGTTGCTGTTATGTTATTATTTTATTAGAGTAATTCAGGTAGGTATACCTTACAGGTGGTGGAGGACCCCAATTACTGAATTGGCATTAAGTCGTCAGTATCCTGTGGTAAATATTTCACACACTTGCGCTCAAGCAGTAAAAAAAATGAAGGATAAAGACATTGCAATTGTTACGGACGACAAAGGGTAAGAGAATAATTTTTATTCATTATAAATGTATATTTTTCAGATATTTTCAAACCACATCGTTTTTCCCTAAAATCATTAATATAAATCCGTCATGAATTTCATAATAACGATTAATTGATATTATAGAGTAAATATATTTCAGCGCATTTGTTGGAGCAATTTCTAAAGACAGCATTCGTCATGAAGCTTCTAATCCCATAAAACTTCCAAAATCTCATTCAGAACGTTTTAATTTTGAGGACCATGTAGCTGAACATTTAGTAAAAGACTGTTATACCTTAACTATAAATGGCGAAAAAGGAGTGCCAACTATTGGTCTTTTATCAAGAATCCTAGATATAACACGTTTTGTAATTATCGGCAATAACATTACTTCTGAAAATGTCACTGGTAACTATAAAATATTTATTTATAAAATATATTTACCTATGTAAAACGCTTTTGTTAATAAGTAAAACAAATAACGCACAGCCAAAATTACTTGGCGTAGAAAGTGAAAATTTGAAGTGAAGCTTCTTAATAGAGAGCATAGGAGAACTGAGATAAGGTTTTTTTAAATTCCAACAGATACGACAAAATCGGTTTTTACGTCCTTGCAAACAAACTAACAGATCTTAGTAAATAATTAATTTATTGTTTTTTCAGGTTATTTCCGTGCGGAAAGCGTGGCAACAGGCGATGATATTCTTGATTATATTTATAACAACCACTAAGGATATGGTCACGGTGTAGATATCAATGAATGACTAAAGTGTTAATATTCACAATACAAATAATAAAATTATACTTGCATGCATTGTTTGCATTTTATATGTACCAATTTTAATCCCTTTACTCGTAGAACCCAGAACAATGGGCTTTTATTTCCTGCAGTTATAAGTTTTGAACTTCTATATTAATATCTATATAAATATACGCTACTAAATTACCTCTCTGCCACAAGTTTAATATCTATGACGTATGAATTTAAAAGAAAAAAAACAAAGTGCGGCGTTGAAATCCACCATTCAATCCAAAAATTGGACGTAAATTTAAGAAAGGAGTATCTTAACGCTAGGCGGCCAACGCTAGGAAGCTAGATCACAGGATACAACGCTAAAACTAAATAAGTGATGTAAGGAAGAACAGGTATTATACAGAGCCTTAACTCAATAATGACACCATGGAAACATTTATAATGGATGCACATATCTTTAAACAAAGCAGTTATTTTGCTAAATAGAAATTTACGCAAGCGGAGAGTTTCGTCCATTTTATAGGGTTCCTTGGAACGATTTCACTAGTTAAAGAGAAAAGAGTAGGCTATATTGTGGGAATAGTTATAATCGTTATCTGTATGTTGTAAGGACCATGAGAATGTCTGGTGTTAATGTTGTAAATCTTTGACTATTTTGCAATATTGAATAACAGTTTTATTGCACGTTATCGATGGTAGACGTCAATTCTCGCAATCGTGCTAGGTCCAATTATTACAGCTTGTGACTTCACACCATTGACTTTCAGGTCGTAAAAATTACTTTAATTTAGTTTGCAATTGCAAAGACATTACTGTTAATTATATGGAGTTGAAATGAGCTATTAGATAACTAAGTTATCGTCTCCATACTTGAGGTAGGAATACGAAATGTGATAAGTAATTGAATTAACAAAAATTGTACAGACAACGACAAAATAACACCAAGAGATCTATTCCTCAATGTGAATATATTGCCTTTAAGGCAGCTTTGAAACTATTAAAATGCGATAATTTGAGAGATTTACTCAGATATATTCTTATAACCTGGGTCGGAATCAGATTTCATCGGAAAGGATTTTGGGTGGAATGATGCCATTAATGTATCTAGTTCTTGGTGATTAAAAAGTGCATACATATTATTATCAACGTTTATATTTCTTTCGTACATATTTTTGGGCGATGTGTATGAAAAATATAATGGCCTGAAACTTAGGTACCATATTGTATTTAGAGGTGTTATATGTCGAGTGCCTAAAATAATGCAATAGAGCTTTCTCAGCGGTATCAAAATCATTTTTTTTTAAATATATTAATCATACAATTTTGTTGTTAAATAAAATGCTCTCCTTCATGAAACTCAAACGATTATATTAAATAAAATCTGTAAGATCAAATTCAGAATAGATTGCGATATTTAATTACAGACGAGTATACTTATATATACTCATAAACCATTTATTTACTTTTTGGATGCGAAAACTAGACTATTAAAATTTGTTTTTATTTCTCTTTCCTATTGTATGTCTGTGACCGATTTTATTATATCATTCAATATGTTTTCGGACGACCAAAATATTTTATATAATACACATAATGCGAAGCAACTGTCAGAGTACTTCTTTATTAAAAGCAAAGAATTATAAATACATATGACGGCTCTTTTTTCAAGAATAAATATAGAATTTATTTCTGCAACTCTACTCAATAGTAGCATTCTAAGGGACAGAAAACTATGAAAATAGCTAAAATAAATGAGTCAAGTAGTATCAATCAATGTCCGTTTGTTTGTCTTACGTTTATAATTGCAAATGTGTTTAGGAGTTTGGAGTCTACACTTTTACTAAGGTCCTTCTCTTATTTATCTATTTAGTACATTAAAGCACTTACTTCATTAATTAAATATTCTGAAGCATGCTTGCAACATTTAAAAAGTAAATATTAGTCAAAATTTAAAATAAAATATTTGTGTTATGTATTAAACACAACATATATCATTGCATAGAATAAAATTTTATGTTTCTTTGGGTTGACGCAGAGAGTTTTTAAAATCTAATGATTTTATAATAATAGTAGGTAGTAGCAACTATAGATAGGCTTACCAAACAAACGCTCTATGTACCCTATGTTTCCAACCCAAGAGGTATCTTGAGTTATTATATATATATATATATATATATGATTATGAGTATATATGATATATGAGTTATTAAATTGAATGTGAGTAAATTAGAAATTTACTGAATATATTTATTTACGTAATATATTTATTGCTCTTGGATCTAGATGACTAGATTCTTATTTTGAAAAATATAATACTTATTCTATTTTGTATTTATTAAATTATTCTATTCTATTTTGTTTGTATTTATTAAAAAAAATTATAGGTAATCTATGCTCTTTTGCTTGTGACAATTAGCTGAAGTTGACAAGTCTCGAATTTCAAAATTAAGTTACTGTCAAAATCTTCACGCCGCCGCATGTACTTGTTTATCTTAAAAAGTTTTTATTTCCGTCTGTATTGTCTTATTAAACTTTGTATACCTAAACTGCTAAGTTATCAAAACAGTGTAAGATAAGAGAATTTTTTTTACGCTTTGAGAATACAGTTAACTTCAGTGCTATACAATTACCGAGTGAAGATTGACGCATGAGTTATAAGACCACGAGACTTAACTGAAATAAAGTAATCATTGATTTCATTTCACTGTTGACGCTTGTGCTAAACGGTCAAACTCAAGGTGTTTTAACAATAGTAGTTTCTTTTATAATCAAAGAAAAATTTATTTTTCAGATTTTACATAATTTTCTTGTACAAGTCCAATTTCATTAAATTTGCCTAAAATGGAGAATGGTACTTCGTCGGTATTTCCAAATCTCAAGGAAATGTCTCATATTGTTAGAGCGCTGTACGTTAAATAGGATTTTTTTTACATTTACATTAATTTATTGAAAAAAATGTTGCTCAATTAATATTTTGCTAATAGGTAATGTTTAAATAAGTAATATTTAATGTTTCAGAGATAGAAATCAAAAAGTTAATGAAAATATACTAAAAGTTATTGGTAATACACCTTTGGTAAAACTTTCCAAAATACCAAAACAAGAGGGCTTAGAGTGTGATGTTTGTAAGTATCACTTTTATTATTTTATGATATATTTTGTATTAAAAATTTGATAACAACATTTTATTTCTTTAAGTTAAAATAAATTTAATTTAAAAATAACAATGGAGCTGTGTGAAATGCTAATAAACTTTTTTCATAGATGCCAAATGTGAATATTTGAACCCAGGAGGGTCTGTAAAAGACCGCATTGCCTACAGGATGGTATTAGATGCTGAAGAAAAAGGTATTTTAAAACGAGGCAAATCTGTGATTATTGAACCAACATCTGGAAACACCGGAATTGGCTTGGCACTTGCGGCAGCTGTTCGGGGTAACTTTTCTATTTTAAATTTTTTTATGATTTTTTTTATAAATGTATAAATTTTTATTTTATTTTTAAATATTTTTTTCTTGTAGGATACAGATGCATAATAGTATTACCAGAGAAAATGTCAGATGAAAAAGTAAATACTCTGAAAGCTTTGGGTGCTGAAATCATTAGAACACCGACGGAAGCTCCCTCACATTCTCCTGAAAGTAACATTGGGGTGGCCAATCGTTTGTCCAAAGAAATTCCTGATGCTGTATTATTAGACCAGGTAAACATTATTATATTTCTTTAAATAATATTGTATGCCCTTAAGCTATCTGAAGACATAATGCTTGGGCAGACAGAGCAATAGACATTACATATTAGAATTCATTTGATTTTTGTAGAAAAGAAATGTGCGAAAAGAATAAGCAGTGTATTTATTTGATACATGTAAAATAATAGTTTCTTTATAAATATTGACTCATTGAAGATTCCACGGATTGTTGATCATTCATTGATTTATGATTACAATCATCCCTCATAGTATTGTCAATATAACACATATATGCTGACATAACTAGAATAGCATAAATTGTTATACATCTAAATATAGCTTCCTTTGCACACTGGAATGTAAATGTTATGAATTTAAATATGTTACTTAATAAACATGTAATGCATGCCAAACAGTGGTAAACTAATGTATGGCTTTCCTGTTTACAAGTTTTCATACTTAATAAACAAAACAACAATCTTAAATATCAACATAAATTTTCAATCACATTTAAAATTAAATTAATTCAGTGTTATACAAATTAATATTTACGCCTTTATATTTTAATCACAGTACAATAACCCATGCAATCCCCTTGCACACTATGATGGTACAGCTGAAGAGATACTTTGGTCACTTGATGACGATGTCGACATGGTGGTGATAGGTGCTGGCACTTGTGGCACTGTGTCCGGCATTGGCCATAAGATAAAGGAGAGATGTCCGAAATGCATAGTTGTAGGAGTGGACCCATATGGCTCTATACTCGCTGAGCCAGAAGAACTCAATGTAACTGATGTTGATATGTATGAAGTAAGTGTTTTATTTTTTAAAAAACTTGAATACAAGCTAATAAGCTTCACTTGTATCTATCATATATTACTGACTTGACCGTCTTTTTCTTGATGGCCTATACGCTTGAAAATTTACACATGTTTAGACATAATGATATTACATTTGCTTTTTTGAGAATTTTCGAGTGTTTTTATTTTATTATTAAATCTTTTATACGAGTTATTCGAAGAGAACAAAGCAAAAATCGCTACGTTCCCTGTATAACTGCATAGTCCATACCTCACACGCCTCGTTAATTGAGTTTTAATTATTCTATACAATGTTTATTACAATATGTGTTATTTCCGTACATCATTCATATTGCTAGGTTATGCGACCTTCATGATATATGATAATGCGTAAAGTTATTCCCAAGAGCAGACGCGGTTAATATTTTCAATTAGGAAGTAAATATTACCCTTTTAAATACACATTTACATTTACATTTACATTTACATTTACATTTACATTTACATTTACATATACATATATATATATATATATATATATATATATATATATATATATATATATATATATATATATATATATATATATATATATATGTATGTATGTATATATGTATGTATGTTTATGCCTACGTCGTGTTTAGGAAGTGGTGACATAATCTAAGATATACATGATAAAACTCAGGTGGTAACGCACACTACAAATAAATGCACTTCAATTGAAATCTAGCGATAATCGTGTTTTTGGTAATTAAATTAGACCGTTTCTGACGTCATAATCATGATTTTATATCAATGCAAAATCGCCATTTAAGGTGCTAAAAGTGAAAAACATATTATCTATTTGATTTTGAGTAGAGCCTGATCTTGCATTTGACACTTTATTGTGTGTTTATTTTTATAAAAATAATGTTCAATAATAATTCAACGAAGTCGTTGTAATAATCTGTAGACTCTTTGTATTATTTTATAATGACTATATGTAAAACGAAGATAATCGTTTCAAGAATACATACAATTGAATAATTGTTTCTCGCTATAAAAGTAACTAGAATTTCTAACATAGCAATGTTTTTAAACTACACAAGATACATCAATTAAAATAATATATCCTTAATTAAATGTCGTAGTGTAACACATATTGTTTTTTATTACATTTATGTATCTTTTATGTAACATACTTTTAGTAGACGGCGTTGACGCCGTGGGCCATCTGATGTAACGCTATCAATGGTTGTGGGTCTGATCCCCACTCGAAGGAATATTTTTTTTTATTAAAAATAATTATTGAATTATCTATATATATAATAATAATAAGAATCTGAAAAAAAAAGTTTTATTTTTTTCAATAACACGTGGTATGTGTCAAAAACTATTAAGATAAACATTATCTAACCATGAACTTGTTCTTTGATATCGTATTCCTATTAATTTTGCGTAAACTGTGATATTATTTTAGACAAGCTAAATTTTACTGATTACACTAAGAATATAACATGAGCGCGACATTGATAAAAATATAATCTATTTATACCTCTATAAAACCCTTGCGTTACTGAGTGCGTTGCTGGCTGAACGGCGACGGCTTCATTCAATTTCATGATTGCAACTGAAATTACAACTTATAAACATTGACAAACTTAAACTCGACGGTCGTATGCACGCATTATGTATGAATGAACAACACATACAAGTTGGGATCGTTTTTTTCTATCATATACCTATACATTGTCAAAATCTGTTCTTTTTTTCCTTTGTGTGTGCTATAAGCTCTAAGTTTTCTTGCCAAATTTCTTAACTCTAGTTTATGAATTAAAGGAAACGGAAAGTACCCTGACATTCAGGCCCAAGCATGGCCCTGACATTCTTGCTGTTGCCATATTCATAATATAGTTTATTAATTATTATTTATTATTTTTGTTAGGTTGAAGGTATTGGCTATGACTTTTTGCCTCGTTCTCTCGATCGAAAGATAATTGATAAATGGGTGAAGACGAAAGACACTACTTCGTTTCAAATGGCGAGACGACTTATAAAAGAAGAGGGTTTATTATGTGGTAAGTAAAATGTCGATATATATATTTAATTTTGTTCAAATTCTATTATACGTATATATATTATACATAGAATATACATATATGATTATAAATTTCTGATATTAAATAACAATAATAACTAAGTAAATATATCGAAATTGGAAGATATCTGACTTATGTAGAACTCATCTTTATAATAAGTTTCTGTATAATTTTTTCTCACAATACACGATGTCAAGAAAAAACTGGAGATGGAGAACGAAGTCATATTCCGCGAGTTCTTAAAAAACTATTTTAACCAACTCATTTGCGTATATTTTGATATTTAAAAATACATTTTAGAAAACGCATCGTTTCGAACATCGAATCATTTGGGATGAAATGGGATCTTTTAAAATGTGTGGCAAGCGCGAAAACCAAATGTGTTAGTAGAATATTTCTGTAAAATATCTTGTGAAAAAAATAAGAATCCATTAATTTAGCATTCATTAATAGTAATTATAAAAAGTCATTATAATAACCAGTATAAAACCAACGAATCATAATCTCGTATTGACGAGAAATATGTCTCAGCAACTGTGGCAGATATTCTGTGATATATATATATATATATATATATATATATATATATATATATATATATATATATATATATATATATATATATATATATATATCATACCTACATATAGGTACTACGCGTATGCACTTAAACGGAGCTCAATGTAATATAGTGAATTATTCATAAGTAGAATTATGATCATGCATAAATTCACTATTAATATGACTTTAAGACTAGAGTACTATCTAGAGTTTTTCATCATGCTCTCCCGTTTGTGCAACATTTTTTATTGTTATATTCTGTTGGTCATAGACTCATATTGTGATATATCATGTAACATAATCTTAGTGTTTCTCGATAAATGGATTATGCGGCACATAACAATTTTTCTACTAGCTAGCTTACTAGTAGTTTCTAACATTAGTCTCTCTAGCGTGTAGTATACAGTTTATAATGCAGTTTATCTAATGTTTGTTTTCTCTCAACCGTTCGTCTCACTTATAAGAGGTGAGATGTACAAAACATATCTAATAAAAAGTGACTTACTAAACTATAAATAAATAATGTTATAGGTGGCAGCAGTGGCTCTGCGATGCAAGGTGCGGTGCAAGCAGCAAAGAGCCTGAAAGCGGGGCAAAAGTGTGTTGTGCTGCTACCCGACAACATCCGCAACTATATGACTAAATTCATATCCGACCCGTGGATGGAAACTAGGAACTTCAAACCTTTCCCTAAGAACGAAAAATTATGGTAAACTAAATCATCAATTATTAAAAATAATTAGAAATACATAATATTTAGAATGGCTTATTGCTTATTGCTCCATAATGATTATTAGCATGATATGTAACAGATTATCGAAGCAATATCTGAGATCAATTGTATAGAGTTGATAGTAACGCGCCGGGGACACTAAATCATAGTTTAACCTTGTTAAACATTTTATATCTTTGTTTACTCGTAAATTCAAGTAAATTTCATAATATGACAATTTTTTATTGAAGAATCTGATTTTACTACACAATTATTGTATTAAAAGCAATGTAAGCAATGTGTCTCGACTGTAGAGCAAGAGGTGTTTTTTTTTGTGATATTCCTATAAATTTTCGATTGTTTTGCTTTGTTTGTCGCCTTTTCGCCTGTCTAACTTATTGAAAAATTTTGGTAATTCGTATGGCAACGAAAAAATTAAACCTAAATTACCGTAATCAGAGTTTTTGACGCATTTATATGCAATCCGCGCTTAATCAAATACTCAGATAATATAAATCATGTGTGATGGATAAAAAAATGTTTTTCTTAAAATAGTTAAAATGCATATATTTCCTTTATAACAAACGGATATACAAAAATAATATTCGGAACAACCAACTTCTAACTTGCTCAGATTATATGTAATTAACAACATCAATTAAGTAATAATCATCTATACTATAATAAAACGGTAAAAAAATTGTGTCTGTACATTGAATATTTTTCCGAAAAACACTAACATAATATGATTTTTTTTTAAATCGTTAGATTTAAAAAATATTGTCTGTTTGTTGTTGCATATCTGTTAGATCAGGGCAAGATCTAGGCTATAATAAATTTTGAAGACTAGCACACCTGATGCTGAACCATATTAGACCTGCCAAATTATAAGAAATAATGAAATGCTGATATTATTGAACGTGTTAAGCAATCTAAGATTTGGAGCATCATGTCCAGATAAATAACATCAAATACGGAAATATCGCTATAACAAAAGCCATTTAACGTGATGGATATTTTGATTTAATATATTATATCAAGGATTTCGAAAACCAGGTGTCAAACCAAAATAGATAAGATAAACTAATAAACAAAACCAAAATCTTTAGTGATAATTATTGAGCTTGATGTCGAATACAATCTCTCGAATCTCAATGAAAAAGAATAACAGTCCGTAATCCTTGCCACCCAAGGATCATAAAGTTTATACTAAAGAAGTTGTGGGCCTCCACTAGTATTACATTAAAAATCATTTTATCTAAATATCAAATTTATACAGACTTTTGCAATAACGTGTATTTAACCTTTCACTCAGAGATAAGTCCACTTCATGTTATAAAACATAATTTATTTACAATAAATCAACGCAAATTCGTTTTATCAACATTCCACTTGACGTCACGATGCGTCATCAGACCTTTTGACACAGTTTCTTAATCTTCGCAATATTCAATAATATATGATAAATTTTTGTTCTTTACGGTTTCGAACACACATCTTGAAATTTTAACAAAAATATAGCTACATTTCAGCTAATTTCATTAAAATATGATTTCATGGCAAAAGACTTTTTTCTCCCGCTTTGACTTAACAGAGCGCCGGTGAATTCCACCACTCAACACACAGAGTCGCCGCATTGGGGCGGAGAGTGGAGACCGAAACGTCTCGAAACTGGGTCCTCTTTGCCTAAACTGCTATATGAGAGATAGCGTGAAGCGAAAAAAAATTTATTTTTGCCTTTAAATTTATAAAGTAAGAGAATCTAGCAGACATTGTTGTGGTCTAAAGAAAGAAGTGTAAAAACAACATGATTTCGTTAAGTAAATCTGATCTATTAGGTATATATCGACTTTAGGGACAGGTCCAATGTCCCAGGTCTATTGATGTACATAAAAAAATAATGACATAATATGTCCATCAGTTTAAAGTTGGGCAACAAACACGTACAGAAAAATTATATATAATAAATAACCTCAAAAGTATTTTATAGGTGGTGGAACAAAACCCTCACTGAAAACGAACACCTTATTCAGAAAACACCGAGCATATCTAAAACTAGTTCCACATTGGAAGCAATCGCCGCACTGCGCTCAAGCAGAGCTCCAGTCGTCAACATTGTAGATGAGATGGGGTAAGTTTTATATAGCTTCATTATGTATCTCAATTTTACGATATATACAAAAAGTAGCAGATTATAACATACTAGCCACCCGCCTGCGGTTTCGTGTACTTGAACTACACCAATATTCATTTAATCGCAAAGTGAAGTTATTTTATTATAAATTGTGGCCCATGTTATATTCTGATTATTCTGATTGTGTAAAGTTTCATCTAAATCCGCTAAGTAGTTTTACCTATCCTCACAAACTTTCACGTTTATAATATTAGTAGCCCTTAGCCTTATCTTCGCAGTTGTCAGTACATAGAATATTGTTACAATACGAAAACAGGTCTGAAAAATTTCTGACATCATAAAAAACCAAGACATTTTTTCTGATTTTTTAAATTAATGTTCAACATAATTTCCTTATAACTACTACACACTTGTCCCAGCGATGCTCCCACCCTAGTAACCTGTCTAAATAGTTCTCAGCGTTTTTCTCTGCAAAATATTTGTACACGAATATGATCTCTTCATTTCACGAAAATGTCTGTCCTCCGAGCGCAATTTTTAGACGAGAAAACAAATAAATCACTTGGAGACTAGAATAGATCTGGTGAGTAAGATGGATGGTCATGCAGTTAAAACCTTAATTCGAGTTCGAATTAGAATTCGATTTCGATAATCGCTATGGTGAGACGGTGCGATTTGCTTTACGTACTTTAATTTGGCGATGGTCAATAAATAAGGCGTAATGTATGTTTCTTAGAACTTACTATTTGGAAGAAAGGAGATAATTGTTACATAGAAACTTTTTAATTTGTATGAGTTAGCCAAAAAATGTAAATTAGCCACCACAAAAATGTGTTAAGCCAACTCAACCTGCTGGCAAAAATGCCTTTGGTTTCCGCTATTATGTTAAGGAATAATTTCTAAACGTTTTTTTTTATATATGTAATTACATTTGAATGACAACTTTTGACAATGATTAGTCGGTAACATGATTTTTGTTCATAATTTCAAAATTCTTTAAACCCTATTTAATTTGTGTCTGGTTTCTTATAACAATCTTTCATATCGTAAAAACAACGTACAATGTTCAATGTTCAATATACAAGACTTTAAAAACATTTCGCTGTTAAATCAAGCAAATTCAGCACATCACCACAAATTGAATCAGTTCCAAAAATAACTAATGTTCTTTTTACTTTTCCTTTTGTTTTTGTATACTTATATAATCATGATATTCTTAATTAATGCAATGAGAGCTACCGAGGGAGAAAATATAGTGAGCTAACCATATATACCTCTATTTACACTTTGTTTAAATTTAGAAATTAAAGTATAACAATAAAATTTTACAAATTTAACGTTCTGTAAGAGTCTCACTCTGGGTTCAATCCCTACTTGGGAGAGTAAATTATTTTTATTTGCTCGTCAGCAAGGACAAGGTTGAAAGCGGAGAATGTCTTGACTGTAAAGTTCTTTCTATTTAGTCTGCTACGTGTAGCGTTTTAAAAGCGTTTTTAAACATCAATGAAACATAAACTAACCTTGCGACAATGTCAACTCTGTATTTGTAAATTTCAGATCAATAGTAGGAGTGTTCACATCTGACAACACAAGAAAAAGACTGGCCAATTTGTCGAATTCGATTAATGAAGAGCTTGAAAAATATATTGTAAAGAAGTTTTATAAATTAGATATTTCCAATAAACCCACCTTAGGCGCTGTGTCTCGTACTCTCGATATTTCTCCTTACGTGGTTGTCGTGAGAACAGGTATCTTTGAATTTTGTATTTAAATTGTATAATTGTGTATACTAATCAATAAACAAGCAAAGTAATGAAAAAAATAAATTCTTATAAAAGTTAGATTACAATAAAAAATGTACTAAATATTAAACATTCTACAATTGGAGCTTTGTAAAATCAAACTAATGCTGCACTGCTGTATACAGGATACAGCGGGAAGCTGACAAAATACTAAAATACATACATATAAGCTATGCTTCAAAGTATATTGCATAGATAATCCTTGCAATTTATTTCTATATACAAATTAATTCAATAATTAATGTATGTAGATGAATTTAACAACATTTTTTTTTCATTTCCAGAATCTTCAATTAGTGTTGAAAGTCCAGTTGGTGTGATCACATCAGAGGATCTATTAATGTACATCACAAGCAAAAGCAACCAGTTAAATGGCAACTAAGATGTTCAAAAATCAATGTGACGCCTTATATAAATAATACATTTATTCCTTACGCACAAATATTTACACAAATTAGAATAGGACAAAATATATCATGAAATATATGAAATATATATAATTAGTAGTTACTATATACATTTAACTACGAATTAGTTATGTTTCTATTAATCTAAAGAATACTTCATGCTTAAAAAAGATTTTATGTGCTTAAGAAACCAGATATTGTTTAAACATGTAAACTAAATAAGCATTTATATTTTCTCCATCCCATTCCATGGTGCATTAAAACAATATATTTAAAAATTGATTACACAATTTGGTACATATGTTGTATATTTTATAATGTTTGACCATAAATAAATTAAATAAACAAAAAAATTGGTTTTATTTTACCTTTACCTAGGAGTTGCAGTATCAATATGCTTCACATTGTATCTGGTCAATTTACTGGATCTCATATTATTATAAAGATTGTTAACTGTATAATTTGTATTTATTTAATAAAGTAGGTATAGAATATTTACTTTTACTAAACTTATTGCCAGATTTAATCGTTTTGTTAGAACATATATAATATTTGAAATGTTAGCCAGCCATAATTGTTGTTTTTTAAGAAGACATCTCTTGAAATAAAATAAATCTTTAGTTTCTAATTGAGTAAATCTTCTCGTTATGAAATAAATACTTTTGAATATACACGGGTTACAAACCCTGCTTTCACCTTAACATTAATATCATGGCTCTGGGCAGATTGAGTATAAAAAATAATATACTAACAATTTTATATTATTCTATCATTTCAACTTTTATTTTATGCCATATATTATTCTAAATACAATTTACAATCACAGTTATATTGGATATATTATTATTGTCTTAGTTTGATTTATTACCATAAGTAGCTTTACTCATGAAAGACTAATTAGTGAGGTATTATTACAAATTATCAATCATTATGAGACAGTGGCAGTTGACAATTGAAAACATGCATGGATGGTGACTTGTTGGTTGTTTAGTTGTATGCATATCTAACATTTGAACTGCCACACTTGAAGTATCACAATGAGAACTGATAATAAAGATCTTGTTTGTATAGAATTATTTTAACCATAAATCTGTTTTTACTATTTAAGAAATTCTATAAAAAAGATACTTTGAATCTTTTTAAAAACTTTTTGTAACCAACTTTTAAGGATATATAATAATAATTCTATTATACTATTTAATAATTGTTTTTAGAAATTGTAATATGAAAATTTGAACAAATTTTCTCAGTTTGAAGATTTTTACTTTTTTTTTAACTATCAACTTTTCAGAATTTTTGATATTATAAATGAAAGACAATATACACTAATTAGACATTTTATTTTAAGCACATTAGATCTAAATAAGCTAATGCGGAGAAGGTGGTGGAGAAATTTGTTTGGCATTGGCAGCTAGAATGGCCCCAGGTGCAGGGTAAGGTCTCATCTGATATAAAGACCCTGATGCAGTAGAATCCACTCCAGTTTTAGCATGAGCATCTAAGCCTGCAGTCCAGTTACCTCTAGGAATATCTGAGTACGAAGCTGGATCCATTGGATCTAAATCATTATCCTTGAGTCGGTGCTTCCTTTTATCACGATGATGCACCATTTCTCTTTCTCTATCTCTACGATCATGATACTTTTCTCTGGGAGGTTGCTGAGGAACTTCTTGATCTGAGGCATCACTGCTATCATCACTCTCATCTCCTTCACGTAATAACCTTTCTTCACGAAGATGTGCAGCACACTCACTCAGTGTAGCTCGTGGATGTGAAGGTGGCAACCATGAAACAAGATTGTTATGAACATTCCAAAAATAGTACTTCCCTGTGCCTTCGTCATACACTTCTTCCCATCCAGGCGGTAGGGGCCACAAATCCAAAATTTTCCGTTTAGTTTCCAAATATTTTTCATCTGGTGTAACTTTTCCTTTCTTCCATGTTTTTACACAGTACTTGGAACACTCGTGGTAGATATTACTTTTATTTGGGCATCCTTTATGTCCTTTAATGGGGTCAACATTTACACCTTCTATACCTTCCCAAAAATGTTCTTTCGTATGCACTTCTTCAGGTTTGTTATCGTAATCTTCTGCAATGATTTCTTCATTTGCTTGAGTTGTTGTAGTGTCATGTACTACAGCAGCATTTTTTTTTAATATGCCTCGTTTAGCTAAACGTGCCGCTAATGCAGGTGGTAAAGGCATCACGATTAATGATGAGGAATGATAAACAAATCACTTGCCTTTATAGCTAAAATAGATTTCTAAAAAAGCCAGCTGAAATTTTTAACATATTAACAAGCAAACGTCAAATGAGGCATCAAGCGAACTTGAACTTTGAAGTACAGATGTAAAATAATAGATATATTATAATAATACTACTAGTAGTATATATTTTGTAATCAAAATAATCACATAGATTTTTTCAACTATAACTGAATTTCATGAAAAAAAAATAAGAATAGCATAATGAAAAATCTTAGAGAAATATAAAGAATGTGTTATTATAACATTTCCTACATTCGTATAATCTAAATAACATAAAAGTTGATATTTTGATGATTGATCAAACATCGAACTAATTACATTTTAATTTGATAAAACAGTTACATATTGTCTCTGTAACTTGTAATCTGTTCACTGACTGTCAAAGTCAAAATTTCGCTAAACGTGTATAAACCAGGTTAATTCAAATTTGGTATTCGTATTTCGTATCAAATATGTTTTATTTAATAGGATTAGGATTGGGTGACGCTAAAGATATAACAGTGAAAGGTTTAGAAATTGTTAAGAAATGTCACAAAGTGTTCTTAGAAGGGTACACTTCGATATTGACTGTTGGAAAAGATGTTTTGGTGAGATTAAACATGTATATAATATGTTATTGGAAATAAAGTTATTATTTTAAGACAAAATAGACATTCTCAACTTACTTTTCGACCATATGAATATTGAAAGTGTATCTTGTGAAAGTGAAATCCTTTCCAATTAATAAAAATGCCAAGTTACATATAAGTGCTTTATATGTAAGTTGCCATTTTCATACTTAAATTAAAACATATTAACTTTATATGTAGTTCTATTTTGTAGGAGAATTTTTATGGGCGTCCCTTGATTATAGCTGATCGAGAAATTTGTGAAAGTAGCATAGACGATATATTAAAAGAAGCCAAGGAAAAAGACATTGCACTTTTAGTTGTAGGTGACCCCTTGGGTGCCACAACTCATACTGATATGTTACTACGGGCTAAAGAATTTGGAGTACCTACACAGGTATTATCACATAGTATAATAAAAAAATTCAAATTATAAAATGTAATTATTCATTTTAACAGAAAGTCGTAATTGTATGAGAGGGAATTCTAAAAATGTAATTAGACAAAGTAGCTCATATTTTTATTTATTATTAATAATACAAATTTATAAAATAATTTTAGATTGTTCATAATGCATCAATTATGAATGCAGTAAGTTGTTGTGGATTGCAATTATATAATTTTGGAGAAACTGTTTCAATACCTTACTGGACAAATAATTGGAAACCAGACAGTTTTTATGAAAAAATCATTGGCAATCACTCCAGAAACTTACACACTTTGTGTCTTTTAGGTATGTTTCAGTATCATAATTACAATATTTATATATTATGAAACAATAAATTATATAAATTATTATTTCCAGATATCAAAGTCAAAGAACCAACAGAAGAATCCTTGACAAAGAAGGTGCGGCAATATATGGATCCAAAATTTATGTCAGTGAAAGAAGCAGCCCATCAATTAATTAAAATAATTGAAAATAATCCTGATTCAGGTGTGTTATAGGAAAGAACAATAAAATATTGCATTGCCTGTACAAAATAATTATCAAACATGTATCAAACTTATCTTTGTTAGGTTTTAGCCTTTAGTCAGGTACTGGGAAACATAATAAATCTAATTGGAAAATGAAAATAGTTTACCAACAGAAAACAGTGCTTTTTGCAATATATTACATAATATTATATAAACAGAATTACACACAAATCATAAAATAAACCTGTTTGATGTTCTGTCTGTTTAACCTAATTTCAGTTTTCAATTGAAACTAACCAGATTAACCGCATATTTTCTTTGGTATATTTAAAAAAAATCTAAAAAAGAATCAATGAAGAATATTCGTGATTAATCTGATTAAAGAGTTTCATTTGAAATTAATAGAAATTAATATAGATCTTACTAATTTCATTCTCTTCATTATGATTACAAAAAAGTTTCATAGTGAGTTAAAATTAATTTATCACTTGCCATCTTATAGTATGATTAGCCCATTTTTAGGTATATCCATAAATAGTGGATACATTAGGATTTTACAATTGGTGATTATACACTCCTGCGTAAATTGTGATGCAAATAAACTTCATTCTTCCACATTGAATTATAATACTTATCATATTTACCCATTTGTCTTCAATTGGTATCAAACATTTGTACGTAACAATTGTTTGAAACTCCTTATTCATATAAATAAATTGTTAAAAATCTTCCATTTATTCCAAAATAATCAAGCTTAATGTTTTTAGTTAGTTTTTATAAAAAATATTTAAGAAATGTTTATCAAACAATTTTTAATAGAAAAAGTTCGGTACCCAACCTACTCTGCTACTTTTATTACACTCGGTCGAATCTGACTAAATACTTAATATCTAAAATGTTGTTGAGAGTTATTTAGTAAAATATATGATCAATTATGTTAATATGTTTTCTTTTATCTCTCTTATAACCATTAATACATAGTCATATTCTATATGATGAAATTTAACAATTATTGAATGCGTAAATTATCCGCGTAATTTAAAAGCAGAAAGTTATGGTGCAGTTAGTTGTGTTTTCAATTAAAGTAAATTTCGATAGTTATTTCCCGCCTGCTCTTAGTTGTATATGACATCTGAGAGCAGGCAGACCGACATCATTTACGTAAGAGGATTATACTACAACACATAAAACTACATAACCGTGTCCACGATCGTTGCGTAAAATTTCATGATGACCTCTGACCTCTCAGCCTACTAGAAAATTTTTCCTTATATTCGGCCAGAAATGACGAATATTCGATATTCAGTGTATGGTCGAATACACAATTCGTCGTCGTCGTCGACTAGTCATGCAGTTGAAAATATTCTTCATAATATTTCTTCAATGGAAGTTTAACAAATATTTTTAACAATAAACAACTTTTCTTCTTGCTTCCCAATATGAGTGTTGTAAACATATTTTGATGAAACTTATTATACTTACTTCACTTTACACGAGCATATTTTGAAGAATATCACAAATACGAATTTAAAAAAAAAATTAATCTAGCGTTTCAGTTTATAAAGACTTAAAAATTTGGGCAACATAATATAGTGCACATCATTTATGTACAAATCAGGATTACAATGTCATTGTTTCTATAAGCAACCTCTGATCGATCACAAGTTATAGTTTGTAGATCTACCAATATTGCTTAAATTTATGATCATACGATACGTCCGCGTCTTCGCCCGCTTGAACTATACTGTTATTCATTTAATATCTACATAATCTACATTGACCAACGCAAGTATTTGTACTTAGGACTTCTAATTTAAATATTAAAATACGTTTTGCTACATTAGAGTAAGCTCCATAAGGATTTTTAAATCGTTTTGAATAAAAAATGCTATATTTATTCTAGATATTATTATATTATTACAATTAACAATTTTGTCGAACGAAATAATTGAAATTATTACAACTTGTTTATTTATAATCCAATAAAAACTACTCCGTTTTTAATCGATTAAGCCGTTTCTGAGATAAGCGTGCACAAACGCGTAGACTAACAATTGTTTTGTATTCTATTATTGATAAATTACTAATATAAATAATTTTTATATTTATATTCCAAGTTATATTACAGCTATCAGTTACATTTTTATTATATGTATAAACTGTTTGGCTACTTTATTGCAAAGATATCTTTCTTAGTTATCTTAATCTTAAACCTACTAGAGAAATAAAAAAATAACAATAATTTTTGTACTTCAAAATTGTTTACATTAATGCTAGTTGTTGCTTTTCGCAACTTGATTATCCTTCCTTAAAAATCAGCTTATATATAGCAAAGTATTTTTAATTTTTAAAATATTTTTTTTTACTAAAATATTCTTTTTATTTGGCTTCGTCTGCATTATATTATTTATTTATATAAATATGTGAAGGTGAAAAGTAAAAATCTATTGTTGTATTTTTGCAGTCATGAATAAGAAGAGTTTAGCTATTGGTTTATCGAGAGTTGGTGCTCCCGATCAAAGAATTGTAGCGATGTCCTTAGAGGATATGCAACACTTAGAACTGGGACCCCCGTTACATAGCCTTGTATTGCCCGCGCCTAACTTGCACCCGCTGGAACTTGATTACCTCGCCCAGTTCAGATAATCGCACTACCACGATGTGCTAGCGTATATGTATGTAATGAATAAACATTAAAAGAAAATCATTTTTGTATAATTATTTATTTGGCTACAAATGCCAAAATTACTCACGACAACATTAACTGTTGAATATGACATTATTTATAAGATTTAAATAAACATTTTTTGAAAGTATTTATTTATATAGTTTTATTATTTACAATTAAAATAATTAATTAAAGTCATGATATAAACAAATTACAAATAGCTACAATAAGAAATACCATTCAAACTCATCATTGGTCCTCAAAGCTACCAAAAAAACTACCACAAATATTAAAATCAATCTTGAGTCGTAAATATTAAAAGGTACATTAATTATTATTTGGTCTAAGTTGCTTTATAAATAATGAAAGTTATAAAAATATACAAAAAACAACGGAATGTAAAAATACGAAAGGCGCATACGAAACACATCACCATTACGCTACATATTAAACATCTCTAGATAATAGACAACTGGAACATGGTGGGTCACATTAAATTTAATTATATTAAATAATAAGAGGCATGGCTTACGACATATTCATTTTACACTATGTAACACTAGGATGATTTAATTGAATGTTAAAATTATACAGTCTTTAAACTTAATCATAAGGGGGTACATACACGATATTAATATTGACATATACGAAAAAGTATGTAACTCGTGCTCTCTAGTCATCAAGTGAGATTACAAAACTTCTATATAAATAGATAATCGTTAGAGTATTTAAAATTTCAAACGGCAGAAACCTGCTGGTCGTCGTCCTCGTCGTCGGGCGCGTCGTGGTAGTAGTCGTAGGAGCGCGTGACGCCCTCGTGCGAGTGCGCGCGGCTGAGGCGCTCCAGGCGCGCCACCTGCGCCGCCAGCGTGTAGGGCATGCGCGGCGGCGGCACGGGGCGCGCGCACGAGCCGTGCCCGCTGTCGCTGGACGTGGCCGAGCCCGTCTTGCGCAGCGGCAGGTTCACCAGAGACGTCACGCTGCTGCTCTCCGCCGACAGGTCCACCGGCAGCGGCGTGGGCGTGTCCGAGTGCGAGCGCTCGTGCGCGGCGCCGGGCCCGTCGCGCCGGTGCGAGCACGGCGACGGGCCCAGCGGCAGCGGTCTGGGCTGGTGAGGGCGGGTCTTGGCGGGCTCGGACAGAGCGAGCAGCTTTCGAACCGCCTGCGGAGAGGCAGCTCCGAATTTATTACCTGCGAAGCTTTTTTTGCTCTCGCTAGCCGATGAGGCGCTGCTGGTGGTCGAGAGAGACGGTGACGGATGTCGACGGCGCGGCACCA
This sequence comes from Dione juno, assembly GCA_037127375.1. Classification (NCBI taxonomy): domain Eukaryota; kingdom Metazoa; phylum Arthropoda; class Insecta; order Lepidoptera; family Nymphalidae; genus Dione; species Dione juno. Next base: position 4,378,504 of record JAXRJS010000067.1, read on the forward strand.
TGGGAGCCGGCCCCGAACCTTCGCACTCCAATGACAATGCGTGAAGCCGTTCCTCGTCTGTTTCGACGTGCATACGATTGAGGTACGCCTTGACGCGTCGAACCATTTGGGCTTCCTCAAACATCTTTTTAGGATTGGGAACATTTGAGGATTTCTTTCTCCTTTTTACAGTAACTTGTCCTTGTTGGACGCCTGTGGTTAGTTGATTCAATGCAACCATAGCATTTGATGGCGGTTGTTTTCCTAATTCAAGTAACGTTAGAAGATCGTAAGGTGCATTACACATATTAGTAAGTGCTCTCACTTCTTTAGCTATCATTCTAAGCTTTTCAAAATTAACCATTCCTTCAACTTTAGTATCATTTCCGAGATGAATAAATGTCAAATCTTTCCTCACTACTGGGTAAAATGGGATCACTGGAGATCTGCCTTGTTCCGTTGTCACTAATTGGCGATATTTAGACATATTCCTTGAAGGATCCATAAGCATTTGTAAATCAAAGAAAAGTTTATTATACTTTGTTGGTAATTTTTCCCATGTCATTCGAAGCCTAGATACGGCCCCATGCCCTAATCCAGATATAATAGCAAACATTGAATTAAAATTTTTACATTCTTTGCAATGACGAGCAACTTTTATAAATTGCTTAATTATTTTAGATCTTCTCACAATATTCTGTTCATTGACTACTTCAGTGACAACCCAAAACATTTCCTTATTGACAAGCCCAGAAAACTGTGACAGCATAGGTGTGCCATATCTACTCTTCAATTCAAATAGATCATCAACGTATTCAGTACTTTCAATTTGCCGAAATATACAAAAGTCTTGCAAAGTCAGCTGTACTGCTACTTCAACAGCATTCAACTGTAAAAAATGAACTACACTTTCTCTCAAAAGCTCTGGTGCCATTTCATCAGGTACTAAAGTTTCACTTACACCATTCGTTTTTAAATAATATCTAGAACTAAGACCAATTCGTTCTGCAAGGTTGCCTAGTTGATCAGGTAGCCTGTGTTGTTTTATTATACCTCCTTGAGCTACTGAAACTTCACAGAGAGAAAAGTTAGAACTGGGATCGGTAATGCCGAATTCTTGCAATGTAAGCATCACCACTTCCCTGGCTGTTGTTTCTTTATGTACTAACAAATATTTACATGTTTGATCGGCTCTATATACTTTGAGTACATGCTCAGGGTAATCAGAAGATTGGTACTCATCATAACAAATAGATATTAAGTCTGGATTACTATGCGAGTTGTAAAATGACGTGCTTGATGCCTTGCTTAAAGTTTCTGAATTAGAAAGAATACTGTCGTCATTATGAATACCATCAGTAATAGTATTTTTTGGCAAAATATTCATTTTCATTAAAGCTTTTTGCAATCTCCTTTTAGGGCCTAAGGTCATAAAACCTTTTTGAGGTTCTTTCTTAATATTGATCTGTTGCGGTTTCTTAGTAGGTGATTGAAATACAGGAGTTAAGGTTAGGGGGTCATCACTGAGAAGTTCTGCTGTGGAGAGTCTTGCTCTAGGATCTGTTTGCCAACGCAGCATATTGGCACATCCTCTTTGTCTAGGAGAATTCTCAGGCATTAATAACATATGCTTAAATGCTAATAAATTACTTTTTACTGTGATGCTTAAGTGTGTTGAACCAGTTATAATTTCCATAGCCTTTGCCTGACTCACATGGCGAAAGGATTGACCATTCACTTCTATAATTTGGTCTCCTCGTTTCAAACCTACATCTTCTGCCTTTGAGTGCTTTTCTACTTTTAAAACAAAAATTCCATATCCTCTTTCATATCCCCCCAAAATAGTGAAATTAAGTGGCTCATCTCTTGAGGGTCGAGACAAAGTGACACTTCTAGTTCTTGCTTTTGCAGAACAAGCAATATTTAATAAATTAAGTTGACTATCCATTTTTTCACACTCCAAAAGCGTTTCAAAATTCTCCAAAAATTCCATCATATTTGGATCAGTTTCAAAATCAGTGAAATGATTATTTACCCATAATAAAATTACACGTGTTACTTTATCACGAACTGTTGGTTCTGAAAACCAGGCAAGCAATTGTTTAGCCACAACTAGTGGAGTTTCTATAAAAGTTCTATGTGTCAATAAAAAATCTTCTACATATGTAGAGTCACGAGAATTGTCTTCAATAAGTTGTAGCATTAGATGCTCAGGAGTTCCTCTAATAACAACATGTCCTTGCTGATGTCCAGATTCACCTGCAGCACCTCGATACTCTGTGACTAATACCACTACACCATTTTCATTTTCATGTCTCCTTATATTTTCTTCCCCTTGATGTAAAATACGGTAATAATCTGTTTGAGTGACACATACAAATTGGCAATCATCACATCTAGTTGTCATAACTCCTCTGTGATATAATTTCTCTAAAGTAGCTTCAGCCATACCAAAACTGTCCCCAACATTAAGATATTCAATTTCTCCATTTTGATGTTCAATTCCGACCTGACCATTGATAAGAACAGACCACGAATCATGTTCTTCACCATCATTCATAACAACTGTTTCAGCTTTTTCAACAACTGCAAAAACCATAACAGCACAAAGTGCCCTCCGTACTGTTAAAGTCATATTAGTAAATGCTTTTAAGTGCTGAGTGAATTCTAAAAGAATTTCAATATCTTCATCAGTTCTTTCACTGGGATCTTTCTCAAGACATTCTCTGACAGCATCACGGACAGTCAAACTATCCATACTCTCTTCTAAATCCTCTTCCTCATCTGAATCTACAATAGATTCGAGGAGACCAGACAGATCTACTTCCATATCCATATCTAAGGAGCTATGTACCGAAGTCATAGTGTCACTACCACTATATGCAGAGCTAGTGTCACTTGCATTGGAGCACTTGAGTGTATGAGGGTACAGTTCTGGACTGTGACGGCCACCACGCCCACCTCTCAACATCGTGAAGATTCTAGCCTGCTTATATCAACTTCTTGCTTCTGAAAATAGATTTTTTGTCATTATTAAAATGTCATAATTATGGTGTAAGTAAATTATATTGTTTAATATATCTAATGAATATAAAAAATATACAAAATAGTATTTATTTTAACCCTATTTACTTTGAGAGAACTAACTGAACTATCCATAAAACTGTGATTTTTATAAATATTTAAATATGCGTAATGCGACTACTCTCAACTTCAATAAATAGGGGACACGGTTATAATATTATCGGATATATTAATTGGCTTAAAGAGCCAAGTAAAATAAATTTATAATAATTATTCATGTTGAAAAATAATAATTTCCTTGTGTATAATGCGCATTCTGAGGATGGCTAAAAGCTAATTCGTATATGGCAAAATTAAGATTAATTTAACTTATTGATTAAAAAAATCAATACATCTAAAAATATTACATACGTATCAAGATGATGTTTATCTAAATAAAAATATACTGAACCTCCACAATTTCTATTTATTTTGCATTCATGGCGGAACTGTCAGGGCTTCCATGTTGCTTTCTAATTAGTTTTACACTAACGGTCAATGGATATTTTGTGGCACTGAATAAAGGAAACGAAATATCAATAGAAATATTTAGAGATTCCAATCTTTAAAATATCAAATATTTTATTTCGAAAGCAAGTAAGACGCTAAAAAATTTAGAAAGCTACTTTCTCAACGTAAGTATCCACATACATAGATAACATAAATATTGAATTTTACTTAAGCAAACGTATACAGATAAAATAAAAAAGGATATATAAATTAGCAGAAGAATAATTTTATAGATTTTTGTAAATAATATTTTAATTAAATTTAAATATGTTGGTTACATGGTTATAAAAATATATCTACCATGTTTAACATATAGTTTACTTACAGATACAACATCTACATTAATGGAGTTACATAAAATTAAATGATGTTAGTTTGTGAGATTATAGGTTTATATGTAAATAATATTACGATTGGAAATAAAATTTTATACAAATCTTACCATTGGTCTGTTTATTTATCTGTATTCCTACAAGAACGCTTCTATAATATTTATTCATGAAAGTGATAAAAATACTGCTTCCGCTTGAAAATGTAAGCTTTTCTTATTTATTCTTTGTTATAATATTTGACAAATGTTTAATATTTCATGATTTTTTTTTAAATGAATATTTTCAATGATATTTAATTACTATGAATGCTACTTATATCCACACTTTTAATTAAAAGCATGTCAGTTGTTTATCTGAACATTTTTATATCTCCATCTATTTTCAGAAATAGGTACTTTTGAGTGCTGGCGTTTTCGCTGCAAAACGAGTGATGATTATCTTTTAACTAGATAGCTTTTTGTAAATTGATCGTTTGTTCTAGCGGAAAAAGTCGTGGAAAAATATAATTTTTCTTGTGAAAGTGCAATCTATCGAAATATTTTTGTGCCCAACGATAAAATGCGTCTCGTTTCACTGTCGGAACCAAAACGGATGGTGAGCGATGGCGAGAATACGGTGATAGATTTTTGATGTTAAAAATTTGCTCTGTGTCATCGCCTTTTTAGTTTTGTACTACTCTAAGAGAGGACTATATTTCATTGATTTTAACGGTTTTCGTGCTAATAATTCTGAATATTAAAATATTTCGACGATTATAGTGAGGAAATTATATTGTCATCGACTGACCGGCTGATATTACACGAGGCTTGTATGTATATGTGAGTTCTGCCTTCTGGTATTAGTGACACGCCTCAGAAAATAAAACTTAATTTTGTGAATGGATTATTATATTTTGTTATTGTGTCGTTTTTGTGATTAAGATATTTGAAAATTACGTAACTGTTGTGGAATCTTAGTGTATTAAAGAATGGCCTGAGTGTGACCACTCCATTACCGTCATGTGTGACGAAGGAATGTTTGTTTAGGCTTTATTATTTTGCTGCGACTTTACTCCAAGTGCGCGTTCGATTCGTAGATTAGACTGGAACATGAATTTATTCGAATCAAGACAAGTTTTGCATTGATCGTTCTCGACATATTGTCATTTCGGACACTTTTCTATTAGCAAAATGTCTTCGGGAACGTTTGTGGACAGGATTGATCCTTTCGCAAAGCGGTCAATGAAGAAAAAGACTAAGAAGTCTCAAGGATCATCACGATATCGTAACTCGCAAGATGTGGAGCTTCAGGCACTACCTCTGCTAAAAGGTGATTTTTGACACTTTTCTCTTTCGTATACAATTTTAATTTTGTAAATAAAAATTATTATACGTTTAAATTTAATATATTTATTTATCTAGATATTATATATTTTTTTTTATTTACAATTTCATAAATAATTACATGGTTGTTATTTGTTCCCTATTAAAGTAACTACCAAATAAAAAGTTATATATATGTATATATATATATATATATATATATATATATATTTACTCTATTTATATACTATAATTATAGTATAAAACCGAACATAATCTATAAGTTTTTAATAAATATTTACTGAAATTTTTGTACTCATTATTATTTTCTTGTTAAAATTTGTAAAACAATGTTAGATAAACAATTCTTTGTGTACCATTTTTGGTGACATTGTAATTTATTCGTTTTTTTTTTTCTTGATATCTACAAGTGGCCAGTGTTAATCTTGGTAGATGTAATTGTTAATACTGTAAATACCTGTATAAATAACATAGTAATTTTTCATTTTACATAATACTTATTAGCAAAAACAATTGAATCTTATTATTGATAGAATTATGATGTACATATAAAAGCACAAACAACATACTATTACATTGTTTACTTAGTACCTATAGATATTGTTATCAGTTATTTAAGATTTAAATAAAAAATTAAATAAATTTGTTTTTAAATTCATGGATATCATTATATATTCCAGATGTTCCAAGCAGTGAGCAAGAAGAACTATTCATTCGTAAATTAAGGCAATGTTGCGTTGCTTTTGACTTCATGGATCCTGTGGCAGATTTGAAGGGTAAAGAGATAAAACGAGCCACACTTCATGAACTTGTAGATTACATCACTCCGGGGCGTGGGCCACTCCCAGAACCTGTGTATCCAGAGATAATTAAAATGGTACTTCCTCTTTTTTAGTTTTCTGAGACATAAAAATGTTACACATATTATATTTAATTAGTTCATGACCAAAATAGACCAAAAGCTTATTTATTATGGAACAATTATTAGTTTCTGCCTTTTAAAATATTGTATCTCAAAAAATTGTCATATTTTTGATGACTGCATATTTTCCAAAAAAAAAATAAGAGTTCAACTTAAACTTGATTGGTTTGATTTTGGAAAAACTTGAGTCCTTAAGTTTTCAAAATATCTTATTACAAAAAATTCTTCATAACAATAATCATACTTACTTTTATACACCATCAAAGCTGTATTTGATTGTGGCTTTAAAATCACAAAATTTTAATAAAATTGAATTGAAATAAGTAATTGAATATGAAGTTAAATTATATTGAAAATCAACATGAAAAAATGGATATTGAGCATATAATAAATACATCTTTTCATGTTTATTTTCAATATTCCCATACATATTGTGAATCTGTAATAGAAATTGCTTATTATTTAAATAAAAAAAATTATTACCTAAATAAAGATGCTGAATTTACATTTACATCCTATTATCTCTAATATAAATTGAATATCAATAATTATTATTATTAGGATGAATATTTAATATCTGATTTAAATTAGGATTATGAAATAGTAATAGCATTTAGTGATTTAATGTCAATATTTTTCTACAAGCCAACCATTGAGTAATAAAGTAAATAAATGAATGTAAAATTATGTATTTAAATGTAATATGCCTCTGGATATAGAGATTTTCTTCATAACATAGAAAAAATATACACTTAACTTAAAGGAAAAATGTAATGTTTATATTTTCTTTCTTATAATTTGTCATTTGTTTTATTTATTAATCTTTAATATTATTTTTAGAACTTAAAATATCTATTTACAACAACAACCTGAAATATATATTGTTTTTTAGAAGTGTTTTATTTATATCTTATTTTACGTTATTTCTTTAGGCCAGCGCTTTATCATGTTGCGAATCAATAAATGAATATTTATCACAGTTTTTCACAAATTACAATTGTTACCTTTATAATATTTAAATATTATAACAGATATCGGCCAACTTGTTCCGCACTCTGCCGCCGAGTGACAATCCTGACTTTGACCCGGAGGAGGACGACCCGACGCTGGAGGCTTCGTGGCCACACCTCCAGCTAGTTTACGAGTTTTTCCTACGCTTCCTCGAGTCCAATGACTTTCAACCTACCATCGGCAAGAAGGTCATCGACCAGAAGTTCGTATTGCAGGTAATCACACTATGTAATATACAATTTATTTTGTAACAATGTAGTTATAAGTGCAATCTAAACTTAACATAAGCTTACTTGAGTTAACTTTACTTTAAAAATACACAACATGTTTGGTGCATTAAATGGCTTCTGATGAACTCAAGTGTGTTGGCAGTATTACAAACAACATATTTGTAAATGTCTCGTATTAGATAATACTAATATTGAAGAGTTTAATTGGTTGAACATGGTAATCTCTACAAGTATAAAAAATATTTTTGTGCTGGATAAGGATTAATCGTTACGATGTAACCCACTGTTCCTGCGGTCAGTTACCTTGGGAATTTAATAAGTTAAGTACCATTCACAACTTAGTTACTTGCATATCCATATGGACGAAGTTGCAGGTGAAAGGTAGTCTTGTATATTTCCATATCGCCACTGTGAATATCAATATTCTAAGTTATTATTTTATGAATTCATCTTAGATGTAGCTTATAAAAATTGTAAGATAGAAAGAATTTAATTATTACTACAAGACCAAAATTTAGTAAAATATTTTATTTCCCGTATGTTTATAATATAGTTATATTCAGACCGGAGCATCCAAGCATTCAGATATCCATATAATTACCCTTTCAGAAATAATAATATATTTTGTTTTAACTATCTTCTCACCTAATATCGGGCAAGTGATTTTTACTGGTTATAATTTTTAAAGAGTAACATTGTTAGTAGTTGAGTACACTATACAATATTACTCTTTAAAAATTATTCATTCTGACTAGATAAGTTATTACGCTTCATATTGTGTGAATGGAAGTGAAATATGAAACGCCTTATTCTATTTCGTCTGCGTCGCTGTAAACAATTTTGCATAAGTTATGTCTCTAATTTAAAATTAATTTAATGTGCAAGTAAAACAAAACTGAAAGATACGACAAATTAAAATTGATTGTTACTAGCTGGTAATTATTAATTAAAAAAGGCAAATAAAATGGTTTTTTATAGCTATTATAACAATATATGTACGTAATATTATATGGATTGTTTGAAATAATTATTAATTTTGACAGCTGCTTGACTTGTTTGATTCTGAAGATCCTCGCGAGCGCGACTTTCTCAAGACGGTACTGCACCGTATTTACGGCAAGTTTTTGGGACTGCGAGCTTTCATTCGGAAACAAATCAACAACATTTTCCTCAGATTTGTTTATGAAACCGAACATTTCAATGGCGTTGGTGAGCTGCTGGAAATATTGGGAAGGTGAGTTTAACATATTATTAGTTATTTACTTATACACTAATTCTATCCTAATATTTTAAATATTTTAATAGTAAAAAAAATACACTATTATTTTTTTGTTCATATATTTCAAAAGAAAATGAATATTGGCTATTTGTATGTAATAAAAGTTTTACTCACTTTAAAAATTTGTGTAATATAATGTAATAATATAATATCTTATCTTGATTGTTGATCTGTACTTATGTGGTATCGATGTATTTTTGATATTTTCTTTCGTCAAAAAATGACCTACGATCTCTAAAACTAAATGTTTTATTAACAAAGACTTTAAACTACAAATAACGGTTCATTGTATTTAACCCCTATTTTACTTCCGTAGAGGTAGATATTCTGACACTCCCTTCTCAATGGTCAGTCACTTACACTATACAAAGAACTTTAATGTAAAATTTCGAGATTGTAGATCTCGCAGTTTGGGCTGCGTGTTGATCTGAATTAGTCATTTGGCCATCTTGAGTTTTATATATATATAGATTTGTATACGTTTAATTTCATAGTCAATAAATGTCTATCTTCTCTCCAAGAATAAAAACAATTAAGAAATAACAAGTGACATATTTTAATAAGTTCCCGCTTTGTTAAGTTAAGCTAGTTAAGAGAACGTGAATACAGAAAACCGAGATTGTTGATGTTGGTTGGTAAGGTTGTACTTTGTAGGTATTAAATACCTAAACAAGTGCGAGATACTTGTAGACATAAGTGATGAAGTAATAAGTTTAAGGCGTGGAGGTATGCTGTTAGCCACTACATACATATATGTACAGATTTGTTGTGTTTGTTTGACGTCCGCACCATTGTTCTTAAATTATTTCTCTATAGCAACTTACAAACGTTTCTTATACTACAAATTACTATACGAAGATTATTTTGTTCTTATATAAAAGTTTTTAGCGGAAATCAAGTTGTATTATAATAATATTTTTATTAGTTCGTCTATATCATTAAAATACAAAAACATATTGTGTCGTTTTTATATTTTATTAAATTAATGAATTTATAGATTTATTCTTATTTCGTCGTTTATAATTTAATAAGTCAATCTTTCTTTGTATCATATTACGTATGTTCATTTAACTAAAAGACATTGACTTAATTAAAATTTCAAGCTATTTTGTAATGTTAAATTGAAATGAATTTCATTGGCAAAATAAATATTGATAAAAATATATATGATTGATATATATGATTGAGTGTTCCGCATGCGATTCGTCTTCCTAGGTTTTACACTAATATACTGTGCATGTTATTATACATACATGTGTGTGTCTTAATGAAAACGTTATTAAAAACTACTAGGTACTTTAAAATGTAAATCTAAGCGTAAATAGTGGGTATTGTCTTTGTTTTATACTATGCAAAAAAAGTCATATACTTTTAGGGTTACTCACCTGAAAAGGAAAAACTGAACCCTTATAGGGATTACTTTGTTGTCCTTCTATCAAGATCATTTTCAGTCAAGATCGCGATCAATTTAAAATTAATATCTGACAGGACCATAATTTATGCTTTGTTTTTGCCACTATTTTTTCGGTACTTTCCGTTGACCTAGAATTCTGAAATTTACCATAAAGCTAGAACCTATATCCTATATTACAAACAAAGGAAAACAATCTGGAAATTGGTAATTTGTAAGTCTATCATATAAAAATAATCATTACAAACTTTAAAAATATGCAGTTTCGTACAATTGTCGTGTCGATACAGCCGGTTCGGAAGAAAATGCTGCTGGGAAGTGCCGGCTAGAAACTCAGCAGGTTCTTTTTTAAATATCAATATTACAATTTTTATTAAATAGAATGTACTACTACTAGTACCCTGCATAAAATTTTAATGACATCAATTTCACACCTTTTTATCAGTTAAATATTTCAAAAAAGTGTAATAAAGGTTACACTCACGTTAGGTTTTACTCACGAGCGCTGTTTTAACATTTTCTGTAAATTTATGAAGTGGCAAATTTAGAGTTTTTGATTTAGAGATTTGACTTTGACCCCTAAATCATATATGTATTAACTTTTTGGAGGTGATAACTAGGCGTTACAAGCTTATCTTTATTTCTTGTTCCTATCTTTTGCCTGTGTTTTTATTACAACATTAGATATGTCGTCGTACGATCAATATATTATAATACATATATCATATAATTATATTATATGTTCGGGAGCAACTGTTAGAGTACCTGTTTGTTTAAAAGCAACTCGCGGATAATCTCTAGCACTTAGATTATAAATCGATCTTACGGCTCTTTTGGAGAATAAATATTTATTAAATTTATTTCTGCTGCACCGCCCCATAATGGCTTTTAAAGAAAATATCTAAAATAGACTAGTATGGCAGACATCTGTCATTTGTTTAAAATATTCCTATATATGTAGATGCTATCTAACAACTATATAAAAATATTAGACTCTGCATTTAAACGGACCGGAATAGCGTCTGACTGTTATGCATGTTATGTTATGTTATACAGAGCGATTATGGATTCGATTCTCATTTTAGGAGGATAAATTATTTAAATTTGTCTAATCTAGTAGCCCTGATTATATCACAAGAATCACATTTAATTTAACCACTGAGATATTTAAATGTCTTGATGAAGTAAATTATACTTATATGTAGGAACTAAGTCACATTTCGTTCAATCCATGTTACTGTAAAGTATAATATACAAAGTAATTACATAACTGTCGTCATGACTAACTACGGAACAGCTACTGCCAACCATAACCTTAGGACATGAACTACAAACAAATTTAAAATTGTTTTTTTGTGTTAAATGTATAAATGATAAATTTTCAGATATTTTCCTTTATTTATACTGTAAGTGTAGTTAAGTCTAGATCAATGAAGTTACACTTATAAGAGTCGATATGTGCGTTCGTATGCACTAATTTTGTATAAAATTAACTACAAATATAATTTTGTAATGGTTTTAATTTTGGTATTTTTTCCTTTGTTTGCACTTAAGTCAAGTAGGTCTGTAGGTTTTAATTACGCGGCGATTTTCATACTAAATACAAATAAAAATAAATTGTGATGATTTAGAACCACGTGATTTTGAGAAAATGGTCTTGACAGACGGACGACAAAGTGATCCTATAAGTGTTATGTTTTTTTTGAGTTACGAAGTCTTAATAATTAGGCTTATTTGTAATCAAAATTTAGTAGTACGCTTAACGATATTTTAGTTGGATACCTAAAATAGTATTATTTAATTAAAGTTAACGATGTTATGTGTAATTTGCTGCTATTACCTACTTATACTTGTGTGTGTTTAATAATGTTTATTGAAAACATAAAAAATCATATACAATATTTAAAATTTTATGAACATTTGGAACCATGAAACGTTTTGGAAAATACTAAAGATACTTCGTGGAAATGTGTGGACAAAACAAGAGACAAGGCCGAGTACTACCAATATATCAAGTTCTATATAACTAATACGGTCAAAAGATTATCGTTTAATTTCACGTTACTACTATGTTTTTGAATTTTTGCTTAGCGTAATCTAAAGCCTATAATATAATACAATGATTATATAATAAATTGTTGCTTCTGTTTAATACTTCTATTTTAAAATTAAGTGATAAATATGATCATAGAAAAGCTTATTTTGAGTGGAAAAACAGTCGTCTTGTCTTTACACTAAAATATTATAATTTTAGGCAAATTTTGATATAGTTGTGGTAGTAGTTGTAAATGAATATTTATTATTCAATTAAAACATTTCTAGCCACTTAGCAACTTTTCTTCATGTGGTTGCTAAGTAAAATTTTTTGGAGATTGACTAACAAAAATAAATAAAAATATGCTATTTTATATTTTATATATGTAATTAAATATATTCTATTGGCTTTACTAAATTGGATCATAAACAATATTTATAATAAGTAATAAGAATATGAAACCTAAACTGTCTGTAATTGTGATCTACCTAATTTTATCAATAAGATTGGGTTGGGTTCGTAAATTGGTAAATTAATACGACTACTATATTCGATCACAATAAAGTACCCTTCGTACTTTGTTAATGTTGTCAACGAACACAATAACGACGAATCTGCCCATAGATCACCACTGATTACTGTTTCATGTTATTACACTTTCCTCTCACTTAACTCTCTCTCTTACTATTTATGTGTGTGTGTGTGTGTTACGCAGTAATACTATAGTTGAAACAATTGCTTGCAGTATAATAAACGGATTTGCTCTACCGCTGAAGAGTGAGCATAAACAGTTCCTGGTGAAGGTACTGCTGCCGCTGCACAAGGTGAAGTGTCTGTCGCTGTATCACGCGCAACTTGCCTACTGTGTGGTACAGTTCCTTGAGAAGGATGCCACGCTCACTGAACCTGTAGTGCGTGGATTACTAAAGTTATGGCCCAAGACCTGCTCTCAGAAAGAGGTATTACATTTGGTTTATATAATTTTTTTGTTTTAACATCTTATTTTATCCCTAACAGGGTAGTTACAAAGAACGGAGCGCCAAATACTAAACTCTTCATACCTTTTTCGTCTAGTCGCTGTAAAGTGTTAAGCACTGAAAATTACTAACTTCTCAAACGAAAAGTTTCTTGTTTTTCCGGGAGTTCTTTCACACTTCATCTTAATGAAGTGTTTTTGGTGATTTCTCTTTCTTTCTGATACTCTTGTTATATATTTCTTTATATCAATAAAAAAAAATCTTTTTTGGTTATATCAACCCAAATCAGCCAAGGATTGATTGCCTAGTATTCTAGCGCCGTGTTTGCCTGGCAAATACATTGTGCCATTGACATTTCTCAATCACTCAAATTAAATCCAGATCTCTATCATTTATTCTGTTTCATCCAGCCTCCCCTCCACTTCCTTCCTCCCCGTACTCCCGTGTGGTGCTCGTGGCTGTAATGGAATGAAATTTTGCAGATCTTGTCGTATCTTGTTTTTATATGAAAGCACAAATATCACTTGTTTTATTTGTAGCATGACTATTTCGAAGAACATAAAAAAGTATTCTAATCCTGTGTCAAGATACCTCTCTCTCTGTCTAGTCTGCGCTGTGGGAAAAAAATGTGAAATTGAAAAGAAATATTTTTAAAATAATTTAAAATTGTTTTATTAATATTTTCAGGTAATGTTCCTTGGTGAAGTTGAGGAAATTTTGGATGTTCTTGAGGTGACCCAATTTGTGAAAATCCAAGAGCCACTTTTTAGACAAATTGCTAAATGTGTGTCCAGTCCACATTTCCAGGTATAGGCGAAAACAATATTATAACTTGTTTTTAAACAATAAATTATTGAAATTAAGATGTTATAATATATATGTATATTCTAGGTGGCTGAGCGAGCACTATTTTATTGGAACAACGAATATATACTATCCCTAATGGAAGAAAACAACCAAGTGATAATGCCCATTATGTTCCCTGCTTTGTATAGGATGAGTAAGGAACACTGGAACCAAAACATTGTCACGCTCGTTTACAATGTCCTCAAGACGTTCATGGAGATGAACTCTAAGCTGTTCGACGAGCTCACTACTAGCTACAAGGCGGAACGGCAGAAGTAAGCGTTTACTATTTATTCTCTGCGTTTTGGTCCAGCTGCAGCTGGTACTGCATGTGCGTCATGGTGTGTTGCATTTGCAGAGAGAAGAAGCGCGAGAAGGAGCGCGACGAGCTGTGGAAGCGGCTCGGGGAGATGGAGATCAGCCACAAGCGGCAGCAGGCGGCCGCCGGCGCCGCGCTCGCCAAGTGATGCCCCTCCACCCGCTAGTGCGATGCGAGCCGCCATTGATATTTTCACTTATGTATTCATATTTTCACTTATGTATTCATATTTTCTATTTGATTACGATTTCGTTAATGAGTTTATTGATTGTTGTACCTCAAATGATTGTTTCGTTCGGGTGACTCCGCCGACGTCTCCGCAACTCGGTCCGCCCGCTCCGCTGCGGCGATGCGCCCTCGTAAGTCGTCACCGTATTAGTATTTTATATCTGTTCACATAGGAAACTAGATTACTTTAGGATCTTTTAATATTGTTAAATCGTTCGATAAGTTTAAAGTTGTATGTATTATTGATGCATGAAAGTTTGTATCGCATTTTGAAACACGACAATTGTATTAATCGGGCGACAGCCTGTCTGAAAATGATTGTACAAAAAAAAAGTAATAGAAATTCGAATATGTAATTTGTTTAGTGTGCGAGCCCCCGCCGCCTCGCCGCTCTTGCGGGGCCGCATGTAGCATGTTCTGTGACATTTTGTTTTAATTAGGTGCTCAAAACAATGTAATTTCGTCGTACTATCATTTTGTATAGATACATATAGTGTAAATAGGCATTTATTTATTATAAATTTATAGCAGTGCGATTTTTATACATAGCTGCAGGAGTGGGACACTGATCGGTCCGATACACTACACCGACAGACCGAGCGAATAGGAGACGATGCATGTAACACGCATTCGCCATGGTAAAATTTAAAAGTATCCGAGTCTTATAGGAATGCAGAAAACAACATTGATAGTAATAATTTGATGCTGAATAGTTAAAATGATCATAATTTTAAGGAAATAGTCATTAATTTGTATGATATTGCTGTAGCCGCATTTTACTATGATCACTAAGTAGAGCGGCGCCGCGCCTCTGTATATAGCCAGTGCGCGTCTGCGTGTACGCTGTAACGAGAACACTGTCGAATAAATTATATGATCATACGGATACGGAGACTATGTTGCATAAATGATATGAACTTACGGAGATTATGTTGCAGGAATTATACATATAAATTGCTGATCATTATAGTACGCAGTATGGTATATCGTATATCGTCAACAGCGGCCACGGACATGCTGCGAGTCGCTCACTCGGAAGTCCGCCGGTTGCGCGTCGTCAAACCACTAGTTTCATTTCACTATACTTAGTTCTTTTTATTATTTTCGAATTCGCTTTCGAATAACGGACTATATTATTTTTAAATGGAGTTTCAGCTATTTAGGTTAATTAACGTAAACGATAATTGTGTTGTAAAATATGTGTACTTGGGATAATAAAAAACACAAATATAATAAAAATTTTGATAATTCTTGTACCAGTTGTACCACCAAAATGTAAAGAAATAAAACTAATTCGTAACCATTAGCGCTGAGCTTAATTGAGCTTGCGTTTTACTTATTGTAGTTTATATTTATCATCCATACAAAACAAATTTTAAAAGTAATTAATGTGACCGCTGCTTTTATAATTCATAATAACAGATATAAAATATATTAAGTCTCCTTCCCTATCCTTATTAATTTCACTAAGTAATCATAAACTGCATACACTTAAAAGATGTTATATTATATATGTTTTGAATATTTATATTAGAATAATATATTGGTTAATGAATATTGGACGTTATTGTAATGTAACCTGAAGTTCACAAATCTTTTAATGTTTATTTTTTCATTTTTTTACTATCACAAATTACAGCGTGCCTGGTGCTTATCCTCGGTGCCTTAGGAGAATCTAGTAAGAAGTCTCCACTTTCGGCTAGTTTAATGCCATGGTGGCATTTGGTTGAACCTTACACCGCCCTTTGTTATATCTGACTTTATTATATTGATCTCTAGATCTATATAATCAAGTATAAAAGTTTTTTTTGCAAGTAATTCCAACTTACTACAATTGGTCAAGTCTAAACAAGAAAAATATTCTAATGTATATTAAACATAAAAATAGAAAAAATATTATATTTTTCTCGTTTACAATACAAAACGCAAGATTTTACGCAACAGCCTTTATTCATTTAGAATGGCTATAGAATTTTCCATGGAAAAAATCAATAACTCTTAATTAAGAGTCTAGTGGTACCATCACCATAGCTACAAAGTACAAACATATATGGATTACTTCGCTATTCACTCCCTACTTCAGTATTGTAAGTGTTGTAATTGTTAAGGTAAGTCGTTTTTCACATTTGCAAATTTTTATAGGTATTTATAATTATTATTCTTTTGTTTTTTAATTCTAGATGAATCTTCGAAGTTCATGCTGTTATGAGGCTCGCACGCCCAAAATGCCTATCGGTCTAGTAGAGTTGTTGGAAGATCTTTCTAAGGATGTTCTTAAAAATAACCCGACCGATATTTATTCTTTTTGTGCCAATCACATGAAAAAGTTACTTGTTATTCGAGATGGTTCTAGTATGTGTATTTTTATTTATTCTTAATAACCTTCTTCTTCTTAATAATCCTAATTAATATAGATAATTATTAAGTATTTTTTACTGTGATGTTATAATTAATTTTTCTTATTATAGAATCTAAAAAAACATTAAATATTGACCAAAAAATTGCATTAGCTAAACTGAAAATAAGAGAAAGAGCTGCTCTCCGGTGTTTAAATTATGATAACCAAATAAAAGAAAACAATCATAATACAAAGTCCCTTAAAGAATCTCCACAAAACTCTGATGTGAACGCAGAAGAACATGTGCAAGAACGTGTCATAATAGTACTTGAAAATGATTCAGAATGTAATAAGGAACATGAAATCATTGCTACAGTTAATTACGAAAATCCAAAATTCGAAACTGTTGGCGATAACAAAAATGTAAATACCAATGAATTTCTTTCGCCTACGACTTCAGTTCCACTTTCAGATCAAATCTCACAAAGCCAAGTTTCTCGCGCAGATACATACATAGATAATAATAATATGAACATTTCCGAGGAAAATGTAACCAATGAAAATATAAATAAAAGTGAAAATTTGAACGAAGAAGAGAATAACGCAGTATTAATTTCCGAATCGTTAATAAAGACAGAAGACATCACTGAAAATGACGATAATAGTCAGGAACTTGGATTAGACATAAATATTGGAGATAATCAATGCCATAATTTAAAAAATGAATATACGATTGAAGAAGTAGATAAAAATACTGAAAAAGATGACGGTATGAAATATTTAGGTGATTCTAAATAGAAATTAATTAAAGGTCGTCTTAATGCAAGGGCTCCTTGTGGGATTCCCTTTTGCTCGGTGGAACGAATTATTTTCATTTCCTTGACCTGGTAACAAGACAAAGTCTTAACACTAAGTTATCTATCCAGGATACAACGTAAAGCTGTAAGGTAGGATTAAGATCTTTTTAAGGTGAAGTAAGATCTAATTTGACATAATTTTATAGAAACTAAATCAAGTGGAGTCTCGAACAAGAACCACATCGAAGTAATTAATGACCAACAATCTAAAGATGATGATTCTATAATTGTATATCGTGAAACACATAATCACTGTAATAATCATTCAATGGACTTGGAGACCGCTGCTATTACTATACAAAAGGTGTTTCGTTCTTTTCTTTTTAGAAATAAGACGCAAAGTGTCGACGACGTTGTTAGTGTGAATTTATTAGTAGAAGATAAAGAAGAAAATAAGGTACATTACATACTGTTTTTAATTTTATTTAATGAAACCTAGCACCGAATTGTGTTCATTGATTTAAAATTTAGCTTGGAGTTTTTTGCAGGATCACAAGGAAGAATCAAATGTAATTAATGTCAATGACCGTAGCGCTTTAGGTACTAACAGAATGGAAACTGTATTACAAACTGTGAATGAAGAAAAATCTTTATCATTATCTACCGACGATTCTTCCACTTTATCCAGCGCAGCCACAATTATTCAAGCACACATTAGGGGCTTTTTAGTAAGAAATAAATTTAATAATAATAAGACTACATCCAGCACGTCTGGAATAGATTCTGATGCACAGTCATTTACTTCTCTAGAAGGTGATCATGATAACCGTAAAAACAAAACGATTTTGAACATCCACATCGTTCCAGAATCTGGTCATTTTATGAGCAGAGATGAAAGCATACTCACCTCTATTGATCTGTCTTTAGATGGTAGTCCTCCAAGCTCTACTAATCTGCATCCCTTAGGATATGATAAAAGTGAACGTAGAAAATTAAAGAGAGAAGATGCCGTCCAGTCAGTATCTCCTCCAAGTAACAACAGTGGAAAATTGAGCGAGGATATTGATTCTGTTAAAGAAATATTAACTAATAATGATAACGATGATCGGTCAGGCGTTAAAACACAAATAAGTGATGATATTACTGATAAAAATATCTTTTCAATCAATGTTATGAATGATGAAAGTATTTCTACTATGATTGATAACGTCAATGAAGAACTCGTGAAGTCTGATGATTTAATAAATGTGAAGCGTCTAAGTACTCTAGTAGAGATGACTTCAGATGAAATGGATGTCATCACTCCAAGTACTAATACTGAGGACCATACTACAGATTCTGAAAATGATACAAAATTATTGCATTCAGGAGAGTGTCATGACATGGTTCTTCCAACGAAGGTGTCTAGGAATGACGCGTCTATCGTCCGTGGTGAGTGAAGACATCTTATTATCAGGTGATAATACTTTCCCTTCTATTAAGGCCAAGGCATGACTGCTTAGAGCTATTTTGTCTTATGTAGATAAAGGGCCTATTAATTGAATTTATACTTAAATTATATTTGGAAATAATGGTACACGATAACGTTGAGTATATAGTAGAAATCTTATTTACGAAATTATGTATTGTAAATAAACGACAGAAAATTTATAAGACATTTAGTAAGTAGTTTGTTGCAAATATTTAGATGTGTTTCGAAATATTTTTATTTACACGTAGTTCGATTTGGAATATTGTAGCGTTGCGTGTTTATGGTTAGTTAGCTTGCATATGTTGATTTATATGGAAATTTATTTTAAAGGCATTTGGCACTATTTTATATTTATTTTTAACATCTTGTGTCTGTTAATAGAGCTTTAAAGAAATATGAATATTTTATACCAGTTATTTGTTAATATTTTTCCACTACATATAACATATTTAGTGCCTAATTAATTTTTACTTTACAGAATTCCAGAATGTGGTGGTGTATTTTTTACTTTGGAATAATTCGTAGAACACGAGTCGACACTTCATTAATTACTGCTGCCTTCAAAATATATCACAATCAATTAATGTAATTTTTTCGATCACTATTAAATATTTTATTTCTATATTTTTTTATAAACAGTTGTTTTTACAATTATAATTTTGATAATATTTTGAATCAATATGAATCAATAAATTGTAGTGCTTTAGTCCTATTGATTTTAATTACTACCACACTTTAACCACTCAACGCACAGTGCCTCGAGGCGGAAAGCGGAAATAATAAATAAGATTCTATTCTCCACTTTACCTTTGTTGTGAAACTAAAAATAACTCTCTAATTATATATAATACATAAGCATAAGTATTTTAAGCAGATTAATTGTAAGAAATGGCAGAAAATGTATTTACTGTTATATAATGTTATCTCTCATGCTTGTCTTGCATGTGACGTCGTCGTCGTATATAAGCAGAATACTAATTAAACATAATATCAAATAGTTAAGATAAGAATAGGTTTTATAACAATGGGAGCAACGCTAAGATTTTATGCAGAATAGATATCAAAACCCTTGGCATAATTTTGTTCGTACAAATTAAAGTCTGGGGCTTGTAATTATGTAGGGTTGCGATGAATATTTTAATTGAGAAATATAATAGGAAGAAGGAACAGCTAAGCTAAGAACAGAGTCCGTACTCGCGGCGCCACGAGAAAATACTAAAAATACAACATACAAAAGTTGATAAACTTAAATTTGCGATTGTTTGCACTCTTTTTGTATGAAATGAACTAAAAAAATATGTTTGATTACAAATAATATGGATAAACTATTAGATACATTGCAAATAATATCAAAAAGTATAATCGTGAAAAACGCTATATAACTATAAATTACCTATTTTCATAGATTTTCCTTGGAGTTCTAATTTGTTGCCAAATTTCATACAAATGCGGCAAAATTGAATCTGAAACCCTTGTTTCTTTAGGTTGCGTTGACTTAGAAGGGATTTTTTCTATGCCCCAAGACACCATAGACTTACATATTTGTTATGAATTTAAACTCACGTGATTTTAAGAAAAAGGGCCTTGACAGATAGATAAACAAAAATATTTTCGTATATGGGTTCCGTTTTTTTTTGAAGTATGGATCTGTAAAATTAAGTTCATTATTTGACTAACAAGTCTTCAGAGTTTAAGGGTGACATAAAGATAAGATAGTGGTTGTTAATTGAAGCCTCTTGGTGAACGTGGTTATTAAAATATTTCGTGTCCGTAATTTTAAAAGACTAGGAATATAATATTAATTTTTTCAGTCAGGAGAGTTTCAAAAAGAGTTATTAATTTAATTATTAATGGCGGTCATATTATCTAAGTCCCAAACACTTGCACTCATCGGCGACATTAACCAATCTCTTCCAAAAGCACTGTATCAGTCCAAATCTCATAAAAGACAATCACTCAAGACCTAGATCATGTATATTATGCCCATTGGACGTGACTTGCGTGCCTTACGAGGTTTAAGACGGACAGAGACACTCAACCTGTATCTAGTCCATACGCAAGCAGGGAAAGCGGACCTTACCGGAAGAGGTTAAGGAAGGAGGGAAACCTCGCGCATCCTGACCATCAACGAGTTCACATACGACCTGAGAATTAACATACGAAAGTGCTATACACGACAGCATATTTCACACTGTCGTCGCAATAACACCAAAATTCACTTCAATTAAAGTAAAATAATCTTCTTTGATTTATTTATAAATTAGTAGTATCTTCATGATATCTTTCGTTATAACATCCAGGTTCCTTGTTGGTCAGTTTGAATAAATATTTTACTTGAGAGCATTGGCGGAACTAGAGACATTTTGAATATATGCATTATTAAACGTTCATACGTTTTCAGTGAGTGACAATTTATATGGTCCTAGCTATACTTAGCTACACAGCATTCCAACTTCACAGTATGAAATAGTTAGTTAGTAAATGTCGAGGAATAAGTATAATAGCTAAATATTCTTTCTTTAGGAATCTGTGAAGATTATTTTTGAATTATACTTCTTTCTGCTGTCCGTTTTCATAAAATTAGTATATACAAAATACTTATACATATATAAAAAATATATAAAATATTTAATTTCAATCAATAAAAATCTTCGACAAAATATATTCATCAAAATATTAGCGGTCGGAGACGTTATGTTATGTTATGTCACCTGACTGAAATATAAAAATAATTTTTTGCTTTTTGAAATTATTATGACTAATATTCCTATATTTTTCGCACTGTCAATTCAAAAATATATAAATGAAGAAAATTTGTCTGCTAAGTTATGGTTGATAACTTAGTTTTGAGATGTATAAAATTATTTCTTATTTAGAAGTTTAGCTTAAAATTGTCTTAGCTACCAAAGACAAAACTACGCTACAGTGCAGTGGTGCTTTTGCTTACTGTAGACTAAAAAAGAAAATATGTGTCTATTTGTCGTGTCAGCCTATTTGTGTCATATGTAAACTTCAAATTGACAGCTGGCTCATAACAATAAAATATATTCAATGGATGTTTTCATAAAAGATGTAAATTATGTTTGCACAATTACATTAGTTTAATTTAATGGTATTATTCACTTGTCTTTGATTGGGAACTTCCGAAATTGTTTGGGTATGCAAAATGATATCAAGAAAAGGACAAAAAGCAATTAATGAAGGAGTAGTGGGCAAATATGTAAAAAAAGATACGCCTCCGGATTTGCCTAGTAAGTATAATAAAAATTCAAAATTTTAAAGCTTCTCTTTTTATAGCAACATTTTTATTTTGTTTATGTAAAATGTAAACTACCTTGTTTTAGTTATCAATGTTTGGACTACTGGAAATAACAGAAGACCACGTAGTCAGCCTTTCGGTTCAAATGATGGAAATACACAGAGTATTGAAAATAAATTTGGTAAAGCTCAAACTATGAGTGGTCATGCTGGAAAATATACTCCTAGTGAATCTGTACCTAATTTGGCCCATAGGTAAATTTTATGCCTTAAAATATAAATAATAAAAGTACTTTTATGTAGCTTTCAATTGTTATATCAGAGATTATTTTACTATATTCTAGATTTGCCAGTTTGTCTACTGCAAGTGACACAGCAAGTACTTCAAGCCACTTCAACTCTCAATTTCATTTAGATGCTAACTTGGTATGTTCTTCTGACATAAATATTCATGTATATAAATATGTATGTTATATATGTATATTTCATTTTTTCTAGGCTTCCCATTCAACATTGAATGAAATTGATGATTCTTTTAGTAGGCAGACCAGCCACCGTTATTTAAGACAACCACAACCTGAAGACCCTATATATCAAAACCAGCAACAGGTATTTACAATTTAGTTGTTACATGTGCCAATACATTAATTATTATATGGAACTAGTCTTTTAAAACTTCACACATTAATATTTACGCATGATTATTATCTAATATAGGTTCAACAACAAAAACAGCAGCAGTATAGTTCAAGAGAATCAAGTATGCCAAGAATATCTTCTAACTTGAGCCTTACTCCACATCTTCATCCTCCATCTCCCCTCTCATCAATTAGAACTCATGTTACAGATTGTAAGTATAAATTTTGTATAAAAGCTAATATTACATCATTATAATTATCATTTTTCAAACATTATAAGATTATCAGTATTTTTTTTTGAAATATTGCTATCAAAACAAAATGTTATTATATAAAAAATATATGATGTATATCACCATATATTGAAATTTGTATGTCTATATATAAGTATATATAAGTAATATAATAATATATATAAGTAATATAAGTTAGTAGATAGATATAGTATATATAAGTATATATATATAAGTATACTTATAACAAAAGATGATAGAATATAATAACTTATAATGAAAGAGAGAGAAGATATGTTCTACATAAGTACATTTTAACAAATTTACTTATGTAGTACATGCTATCTAAGAACCTTTATCTCACCTTATCGAATTGTTGTCTTGTCCATGCTGAACTATTACCATTGTTATAATATGGGGGTAATTTCTTTACAGCATATTCAACACCAAGTCCATCATCTCCAATATATTCAAATTATGTTAGTACACCCGCCCTAACATACCACAATAAAGGTCATGGTGGCAACATCATATCTTCTAGTCAAGGTATGTCAATTAATATTTGTTATTACATAAGTAAAATGATAAATTTGGTTTTCTATTTTACAAAAGTATAATTTGCTGGTTAAAAGAAAACAAATGCATGCAATGATATATAATGTAATAGTTACCAGTAACACTAGTGCTGTTGTTGGTTAAAATAAATATATTCTAGGATCTGATGAATGTGAACTACCATTGCCACCTGGTTGGTCAGCGGACCGCACTTTACGCGGACGTCGCTACTACATGGACCACAATACGCAAACCACACATTGGACTCATCCACTGGAGAGTGTACCTCGTCCTTGGCATCGTGTGTCTACACCACATCATGGAGTGTATTACTTTAAGTATGTTAAGCATGAAGATTTAATTAAAATACTCAATTCTATATTATTGATAAATGTATATTTCAGATTTTCTTTTAATATAACCACTAATATCATAAATAGATTAATTAATTAAATTATTTACAATCCTATTAACTTAACTAGAAGAAAGTAGAGGGAATGGTGGTTATGTAATAAGAAGTTAATTTTATTAAGATTTTAGCCCCAAAATAGTTATTATACTTACTTGTGTAGTTATATTGATTATATTCAATTTTAGTGAAATCACTCATCAAACTACTTATGCACATCCATGCTTAGTAGGAGGATGTTATTTAGTCAGCCCCCTGGTACCAACCTTGGTTCCTCCATATTTGTTGGAAGAAATACCACATTGGCTCATTGTTTATTCTAAAGGTAAGTCATTTAAGAAACAAATATTTTTAAAATTTATTAAGAATTGTTTATCAATGCTTATGATTTCAGGATTTAACGAAATGTTTACTTAATTATACATACATTTAATAAATTTACCAAGAACAATTTAACTTTTATTACAGCTGATCAAGAGTTGGATCATAAACTCCGATGGAATATGTTCCGTTTAAGTGAGCTTGATTGTTACTCAGATATGTTAACAAGGCTTTATAAGCAGGAACTGCAGCTTATTGTGATGAAATATGAACAATATAGGTAAAGTAAATAAAATAACCTTATACTATAATACAGCATTACAAGTTTATTTTTATATAATAAATGTATTGTTTTCAAACTCTTAACTTCAATAAATTGTTGTCTTTCAGATCTGCATTACTACAAGAACTTGAAAGAAGAAGTCATGCCAAGTCATGCCATGCACATTCAAATTATTAAGTCAAACAAAATTGCCTTAGTGAGCTGTGATCATTAATTAAGATTAATTGTACCTAATGGAAATAAGTATTGCCTTATTTGGACATAAGTGCCTTAATTTTAAAATAAGAACAGTAAAGCAACTACAATTTATATTTTAATAATCTTAATTTTGATAATTTGTCTTAAGTCTAACATATTTTATGAAAGAACAAATATTTTATAAAAATACAGGTTCATAGCAGATTACAGTTAATAAATAATAAATCATTTATGATGTATTTATTTTAATTAATCTTGCTATACACAATATTTACATTATTCCTTATGTTAAAATGTATTTATTTTAAAATCACTTCTAATATTCAATAAATTATTGGCTTAATTGTTCTGCATTTTGAGTTATATTTTCTTTCCTGACTTCGTCCCCATCAACTATGTCATATTCATCTACTTTTGTGAATCCTGAGATTCTAACAACTTTTGCATCTTTAATGCCTAATGTTTTAGCCCAAGCATGTCCTGTAATAAATGTGTTATTAAATTAGCATTTATGGTGCAATGAGGACCGTCGTGATGAGAGGCATGCTATAAAATATAAATAATGTTGAAATGACAAATATCAATAATTATAAAAAGTAGGTATTGTGTACAGTGTTTGACTGTTAACTTAGCAGTTGTGAGTTTGACTACTTTTTGTTTCTAAATTTATTTTAATTTAAAGTACAGTAATTAATGAGATCAACTTAATTAAAAGGACATTTTTAATTTAAAAAAATATTTTATACAAATATTTAATTATAATAATTTGTATAAACATTTATCATTCCTTGAAAAACCTTAAATCTTTATATTTTTTTTTATCTGAATGTGACTGTTTTGTCTTCCAAATTTTTAGGTGTCTAAATGTCCTTTTATAATTGAAAATTAAATAGTTTCAAGATGAGTCCTTCACTTGTTGATTTATGACTACAAAAACTAGGATTTGTATTTGTATATAATTTTTGAAATTTGTATATAAATTAACTGTCACAACAGTTATATACAAAGGTAATATCCCCTTAAATTCTTAATAGCAAAATGACCAGGAAAAGGGTTAGAATCAATTTGTATGTGGTAGAAGTATGAGCAAGAGTTATAACAGTGAAATCTCTAAAAGATCTTGGTTTGTCTAGGGCAATTATTAATTAATTTCTAGACCATACTTCGAGGGCAGAACACACAGTTGATGTGACCTTTAATAAATGTTTCAAAGTCTATATTATCTTCTTATTGTATGTGTTCTTATCATGAATATTAATTTCATCATATATATTTCTCGAGTTCTCAAGGCATCGAGTTTTATTCCCGTTTCGACTAGACTAATTTCTCGAGAATTCTCGCTTCGGAATTTCTCGAGCGTAAACCCTCCATATAAAGGGACAATTGAATCTACCTATCCAGTTGTGTGGGATACAACATGAAGCTTGAGAAAAATAAGGTTATTAAAGTAATTCTGACACCAAGACGGAAATACGCATAATAGTTGTCAACTTTACCGTCAAATAAAGGAATGGTTATATTCCGATACAATAAGCAATATTTATTATTGATTAGTATAAATGACTCCAGAAGTACCCTGTAAGTAAATTTTTTTTTAGGTATTTTAACGCAATTATTTATTTTTCGCTTTGAAAAGTGTAAACGTTATGTTTAAAACGAACATGCCGAGATTAAAATATTTCAATTAAAAGTATGCAATCATACCGGGAGACATAGATTGCTCTTCTTCTGTTTTCAGACCATAATACTGTGCCCAATCTGCTTTTCCCTGATAAAAGTTGTAAGCGAGTATACCAAAGGCATTCCAAGCGCAAAAAGCATAAGCGAAACTAAGTCGCCGTTTCCATAAAACTGCGACATCTATAGGTATTGGCTTTGTTCTACGTCGAATAAATTTGTGCCACCATTTGTAAATCATTCTACAAAATACTTATATAATTTTTAAAATTTCAAATCTAACCCAAAAATATCAAAACACTGCATGAAATATCTGTCAATTATGACCACAGAGTAGTAAGCACATTTACCATTTATTTGTATTTCTCAGTTAAAGTAATATCTATGGTTAAAGTCTATGGAATATCAAAGAAATATAATCAAAAGGATCCGCTAAAAGGATGCAAATAAAGGGTGCGGCACAGTAGCAAGTTAAACGATTTTAAAAACAGTGCCATGGTTAAATAGAATAGAATCTAAAAAGAAAGAAACACTTCTGTTTTGTAACTAGTTGAGATTTTAAGTACCGCAGATTTCAACAGCACAAGTCACGAAAAATATTATATTTTTCAACCTTTCACAATTCACATCTATCAAATCATTTTGAAAGAAAGTGCTGAAAGTGTTCTTTACTAGCTACTAATAATTTGGTTGTGGACACTTTTGTTTGAGAATTACACAAAAAAAGTAATAATCCATCGTTGCCCTAAATTTCAGAACCTTATTTACTTATTAATATAAGAACAAATCAAAGCAAGAATAATTGTATCAAATTTAAGTGAATAATAAAAAATAGAGTATTTTAACACACGGTTATAAAGAAAAAACTAATTACTTATATAATCTACTAATTAATAAATTATTAATTCTCTAAAATGCCTAGGCATAGATAATTTCACATGTCAATATTTATGGAAGGATATCTACGAAATGACACTTTAATTTCAATAAATAGTCAAAAGAACAAAAACCGCATAGGAGCACAATAATTAAAGTTAACAACTGCAACTGCAATTAAGTGCATTTTACAAAATCAATCGTATGAAGTATTTACTAAAATATAATTATTCATACCATGCTTAAAAATATGAAAATGAAAATTTTAACAAGCTATAAGCATTTGTAAGCACTAAAGAAAAGTACTTAATTAATAAGTAATTAATCGTAGACTATAGTTATATAATGTATTATGTATACAATAGTTTAACTAATGTTTAATATTGTAAAGTTGCTTAAATGTAATTAGGTATAAATATTAAATAAATGCAAGATATATGAAATTTAAAATTACATGAATTATATATTTTAATGCACCTATGGCTGGTCGACTTGCTAAAAAATATAAATGCATTTGATATATAGTACTAGTAGCTCGCTTATTTATTTTGGCATTGCTGTAACCTGGAGAGAAAAATTGCAATTTCCCTCGCGAATACGTTCCTTCAATACATCTGTAGACACTGGGTTGGTATCGAAAACTTTACTTTTGAGGTATCCCTAAAGGAAAAATATCCACCGGGGACAGGTACGGGCTACGTGGGGGCCAGGTCCAACAACGTCTCTTGCTGACAATGCTGCCCATACAGTAACCTTAGGTGAATTTTGATGCTTGAATTTCGGATTGGTCTCACTCCAATACCTGTTGATATCCACGTTCAGGTGGAAGTGTGCCTCGTCTGAGAAATAAATGTTGGTACATCTCGTAAACTTCTCTATCATTTCGTTGGAAAATTAGTCTAGTCTAGTCTAGCAGCCTAGTGCCAGAATCTGGAGGCATTAATGCCTGTACTATTTGGATTTTATATGGATGAAAATGTAAATCTTTATGATAGGCCAGGCCAGGCCGGTCGGATCGTGGTTGATTTAACGCTGAACCTGTCTTTCCAAACTTCTCTACCCATCGTTTTATTATATGATTCGACGGAGATTCATTTTTATGCCGTATACTGTAATGATAGCAATATTTTCGTTGCGATTTTATCAACGAATCGTTGTTTCGACAATACTCACGAACGCAGAACGCACGTTGTACTCCGGTAAATGAGGCCATGGCACTAAATTCCCATAGGTCGCTCTTGCGTTTCGTAACACCACCGCCCCGCCCCACCGTCGTACATACCACCTGTATGCTGATGACTTGCAATTATACCGCCATTGCAGTGTAAACAATTGCAGCAATAAATTTGGGAGTTGAAATTACATATTGTGACAACGTTAAGAACTTTAGTCTTATTATTGACAGTAATATTTCCTGGGCACAACATATCAATAATATCAGAAGGTGCATGCATATTTCCTTCCATTGTGTTAAGCGTCTCCAATACTAGTTACTACCTTCCTCATAAGAGCAAAATGATACTTTTCTTCTACCTATTCTTGAGTACGCTTATGTTTGTTATGTTATGTGTATATGTGTTATTAGAGCGCACTCAAAATCTCTTCATACGTTTTGTTTACGGTCTGCGTTTGACCATGTCTCCGATTTCGAACTCAAATTAATTGGCTCCCAATCCACCTTCGCTAAGATATGTACATCCTTATATTACTTTTTAAATTTCTATATTACCACATTTGTTATCTTCGTTCTCGCTTTAATATACTTCACACTTCTGCACGCTCGAGGCGGTCGTGTGTTATACCGACACTTCACATACTCATGAGCAACACAAAATTTCTACAAAATTCATTTCCGTGTATGCTGCAACCCTCTGGAAACGACTACCTAAATCATCTTTCAAATCTCATGTCAAAAAACATAGATTAACTCTTATTACGTTTGTATGTATGCAATTAGTTGGAATATTTCGAAATCGAATCGAATCGGAATCGAAGAAAATATATGCATATAAAATATGCTTATAATTTTGTATGTATTTAATATTTATTTATAGGTAGGTAGGTAGACTATCTATATTATTGTTTTAAATGTTCCAACTATCGTAAACTAAATTTTTGACTGTCTTTACATTTTGATATTTAGTGCAATAAAAAATATATATATTTGTAAAGAAATTGAAGTAAAATACTCTCAACAAATTAATTAATAATTTCCTTCAGCACAAAAGCTTGCTTCTTTATAGACACACTTCTATTAAATATTTCTCAATTCTCAGATGACTATATTTCTATTTAAAATAATTTTATCTTAATAAATAATAAAATTGTGTTCTTGACAAGGTCATTTTAATATAAAATTGAAGGTCAGTGTTTAGTTTATCGGATCCATTTTATTGAAATCATGGTACTACCAGGAGACAGGTACCGCAGATGTATTTACATACTTAGACCACCTACAAAAATAAAATAAATGTAATTAACTACTTAATTTTATGTTTTTAGCGGTGTAGTTGATCTTATATGTGTTATTATTATAGCCCATATCTAAGCTACATCCTATAAAGCTCATAGAAGCTACATAGCATCTTAAATCACTAACTGCTTAATTGCCCGATTGTTTAACAAAATCGTAATTGACTTATCTTCGTCTTTATTGTTGTCACTTAGGTCTTGTTTTCAGCGTAGTATTCAAATTTTAATTAAAATCTTTAGAATATTATATTTTGGAAGATATATCAAGTTGTCCTCAATGAAATCTAGAAAAACCGTGCTATGTCACATATTCTTCTTCCAATACGAAGTCAAATCCATTATTTGTGGAACCTCTTAGATATATAGGTACATATAGTGTTGGTATTTGTTACTCGAAAGCCAAAACGTTGGTTTTGCTTACGTTAGTTAGTAAGTAGGTACCTACTCTATACTGTCCTAGGTGTTGTAATATGCAGGGATTAAATAGTTAATCTTGTTGGTATATTATCGTAATATCGTTATAATTCACTATTATCATATTTTATGAAACACATATTATGCGTATTTTGTTGAAGAAAGTTCGAGCTTTAGCATAATTACTTATAATTCAATCCTAACAATATCTATAAATTAATCTATTCTTAGTCAAGAATATTTTTATAACAATTATGTACCTACCTATTACTATAATAACGATCGCTACGAATATATTTGTAATTCAATCGAGCCAATGCAAATGCCAATGTGTCTCAAATTAATTAATATTCGACTATTCTATTACGACGTTATATGAACGTACATATAATTTTGCGAAACTCAGCAAAGCCAAGTTGCAAACCTTGCTAAAGGTCGAGCTTACATTGTCATGTTTACATTCTCATAGATCACACGTTAGTGCTTGACGTACATTTTCAGAATAAATGGGTAAAGCTGGTAAAAAGTACGTTAGTTACGTAAAAGACAAGAGGCTTATGTAATGTATTTTACAAATGAGAAATATGCCAAAGGCAGTAGGTAATTAAATATATTGAATCGATAACCTATACAATATATATTAGTATGTTTTTTTTTTCAGAGTAAAATCTGATAAAATAAACATATTAAGAAAACAATATGACGCTTTTCTCGAAGAAGATAAAAAACGCAAAGAAAGAAATGAATTTATTTTAGGACGTCTTGAAGATATGCGATTTTCTACAAAAGTTTCAGTACCAATCCATGATCAGGTAACTTAACTAAAATTACATTTATGATCAAATTTTTTTTATTAATGGTACAAGAATAAAAATAGAACATTTTTTTTAAAACGTAACCTGGTGAACAAGCTACCTTTATATATACTATATAGGAACATATATTAAGAACAAATACGCTTCTTATTTAGTGAATAACGAAAATTTCGTTACAATTTAACACGAATTATTGCAACAATGCCCAATCTTAAGGAAGAACTTATTAATTCATTATGAGTGCCTACATCACATTTATATATTGTAAGATATATATTTTATGTTGACGCCATCGTTATGTATTTATGACGTGACTGGAGTGATATGTGGTGGTTACTAATTCAAACTCCATTCAACAAAGTATTTGTATTTAAAATAAAAGTGTTTCTTAGGTCTAATTAGACTTAAGAAACACTTGCGACTTGCACTTGTGACATAGTCAAATAAGACAAGTACTACCTGGAAACATCGCGCCGAGATATTTATGCCACTCCGCAAAATGATGGTGATGAGTAAAATTATAACTCTTTTTTGTTTCAGAAAATACAATTAAGGGAAGATTATTATACTTTCCCGCAAAGGTCGTATTTAAGTAAACCAGAATTCGGTGATTATAAACATTTAAGGGAGGGTCAAAGTATCCCATTTTCTACTTACAATAAAAATTTTGAAGAAACATCAGTTTTCAAAGAAATAAGTAAAAAATATATATTGATTCCCAAACTTCAATCTTTGTTTCAAAGCGGCGCAATGTTTGCAGATTCTCCGATGAAAAACATTACAGATACTGACTGGAAAAATAAATACCATATTCTAGATGAACTTAAGAAAAACGAAAAAGACACAACAATCGATAATGATAACCAAATAACAGACTTTCATAAAGATAACAATAATATGTTACAAATAGATGTACCTTTAAGCACAATGCATAATGAAAATCTTTCACTAAATAATCGGGAAAAAGAACATAAGAAACACCAAAATGAGAATAAAATAAGTTTAAATATATCTCCAGAAAATCTACTTATTATTCAAAACAATGCAGAGCATATCAAGTATCCAATTGACAACATAAAAGATTCAGAATTAAATCTCGAAACATGTGAAAAAGGAAATAAATTACATCAAGAAATGTGTTACTATAAAGAGCATAGTAATGAAAGCAATTTAATTGAAAATACCGTGGTTAAACTACATCCAACTACAAATGATAAAGATCGAACTATAGAAATGAAAGAAACTAAAGACTACTTGCAAGAAAAAGATCAACATAACATCTCAGTAAAGAAAATAAAAGAAGCACCTATTATGATAGGTGATGAAAATTTAAATACTTATAAACATACAAATAGTTTAGTAAATTTTGAAGCTAATGAAAAAACGAAAGAAAATGTAGATGTTGGAGAAATAAATCAAGATTTGAATAATTCCAATAATGGTATTACCTTATTATCTCAAGAGGAAGATGAACAACAGGAATGTAAAGAAACAATTGTGAATGATACAGAAATATACAAAGCTGATGAAAACCAGTTTGATAATAGAGAACTGTATGAAGGTGATATTGCTATGGTGGTATATGGAGAGGA
The DNA here is from genome assembly GCA_037127375.1 of Dione juno. Taxonomy (NCBI): domain Eukaryota; kingdom Metazoa; phylum Arthropoda; class Insecta; order Lepidoptera; family Nymphalidae; genus Dione; species Dione juno. The sequence continues at coordinate 4,411,315 of JAXRJS010000067.1, forward strand.
TCATGAAGGACATACAAATAGAAAAGAAAATTATGAAAATAACCATATTAACAACGAGCATGTGATTTATGCCACAGAAAATGATGACTATATAAATGAAAAAAACCAAATTAGCAATGAGGCAAGAAATGAGAATGATGAAAATGAAGAATATACTTATTATGACGAGTCTCATCAAGAACCTTATACTAGCGAAATTAACGAACATGAAGAATCCTCGGAACGTTATGATCCAAACTATGAACAACAGTATGCTAATAACTATGAAGATCCTAATATGGGGCAATATCAAAACCAACAATATGAAGTAGAAAATACTTATGAACAAGACACCAACAATGTAGTACATGACAATCAAAATGTAAGTAATATTGACATTACTGATCAGCCCCAACAGGAAAATATATACAATTATGAAGATGACATAAATGTTAATCAACAGTATAATAGTAATGTACAACAAGAATATTCTGTAATACAAAATGATCAATATGGCTATCAACAAGAAACTAATGAATCTGAAGTGATAGAAAATGTACTAGATGCTGAAAGTGGACTCGCAGAACAAGTGACAGAAGGTGTAAATGAAACTGTAAAAACTGTTAAAAACACTGAAAAACCATCTGGAAACATTCAACCTGACATTGCATTGAAATAAAATGTCGAAAAGTTCACTTTATAAAAAGTCACATTAAATTAATTATTATTATACACTAATTACATTATAATATGACACAAGTTATGTTCTTTTGGTTTAAATAAATAAAAAACAGATTACATACACTCTTTAATGTATTTCATCTACTTACACAAAGGTTTTATATGAACTAATTAGCTAAAGGCATATTTTCCAAAACAGGAGCCTGCTCAGGTATTAGAGGTTCTAGTGGCTTTTTCCAATGAGATTCTACCCATGGTAGTCTCTCAAGACCTGTAGCCCAGTGATGGATCCTACATCTTACATTCACCGTTTCTTTGTTGTTTATCTATCAAAAATAAAGATCATTGAAATCATATATTTAATAAACTATCTTATAAACTAGTTGTTGCCCATGGCTTTGCTTGTATGGATCTTGATAGTTTGCACTCGGCGATGATGAATCAGTCAGTAAGGAAATGTTACTTTATAAGTACTGTAGTTCCTTGTTTAGCTTTTGTTAATTTCTTTCAGATGTATACCCCGCCGCTTATCCTACATAGCAAAGTAAGCAAGAGAGAAAGTAGTCTCACGATTATTCATTTTCCACTATCTACTCAATTCATGAGACAATACATAAGTACTTAACACCATATTTTGCCTTACCAGAGCAGTCAAATGAAAATAGTACATTGCCCTGAATGGGAATAAAACTCATGACCTTCCTATAGCCTATAGAAATATATGACACAAGCATTTTTCTGGTTATATAGCTCAACAAGGTAACACAGTTTGTATAACATCCAATACCAAACCATGCAGTAAAGATCTCTTATGGATTATTTCATAACAATATTAAGCAAACATAAATAAATAAGTGAACTAGTGTAAAACTTACTTTAACAATAATAAAGAATTCTTTTTCTTGTAGACTCAGGTCTGGGCCTTTAATGGTGACAGGTGGCATTGTTATAGCATACTCAGGGACAACAAATCCAGCTTTACGAAAACTTGTCCTAATATGCCAAGGTTCCAGTGTCCAGGGTTGAGTTTTGCTCATTGATATTTGTAATACAAGACGAGACAAACATCCCATTGTCTAAAAATATATCAGTAACTTAAAAATTTTCAACTATATTTTACAAACTTCTTTTCTTTCGTTATATTTGCAGCTGGTATGGACTCACCCTTTGAACATATGGGGAACTATATTCAGATTCTGGTTTTGGTTTACTTTCATCTACTTTATACTTTTCCAAATTTTGAAGGTTTGCATATACAGCTAAGCCAGGCAAAAGATAATCTCTATAAGCAATTGTTGGTTTTAAAGATAAAATATCTCCAGCATTTCCTACGCCTATAAAATAAAATAATAGTAGTATATTTATATTACTAATTAACAAGTAAAAATAAAACTTGTTAAGAAAATTTCCCTAGTTTTGTAACAATAACTAAAATTGGTAAATCATTTTAATTTTGAAGCTAAATAAATATTTACCAACAAATGCAACCTCATTATGTTTTCTAGATTAAGTATTTTTTTTACAGTTTCTTACCATCCACAAATTGGTTTAAAATTATTTTTAAGTCTGGTTTTTTAACAATATTCGTATCTTCAATTAAATCGTACACAAAATGTCTCGCTTTAAACTTTGATGGTCTGCCACCTTTCTTGTGTAGTGGTGGTGGCCATTTCCTTTTTAATATATAAGTATTCTGTAAAAACATCATACTTTATAAATGTTAAATGAGTGATGAAGAGCAAAAGAATAAGTAAATTAACTATTAGTGTATTTTAAAGATACCCTGGTTTGCTGAAGAAATAACTGAGGACCTGCAGAAAATAACATTGACATAGATGGGCGCACGCCAAACATTTTTGTTATTAACAAAATACGAGTAAAATATTAAACTTAAATTTATAGGTTATACTTGAATTTTATACTCGGAATTCTGACAGATATATATTAACGAAACGGTTATATTCACAGATAATAGAAACAAAATTGTGATAGCGAAAAAACAAATTAAAAGTCAAATAATATTCTTTATTGTAAATAAGGACGCAAATCAATATACATTTAATAATTTGATTATTTTGAAAATATCTAGTATTGAAATTATTGTTTAATTATTCTAATAAGTAAAACCTATTTGTAATGTAAAAAAGAGAATTTCTTATTGGAGTTTTGTACGAACTACCGTGTGTCCGGCCCCCAACTGGCGGTCTCAGTGCCCCCCGCGGGTGTTGTTACCACCTCCCCGCGTGGAACAGACCCAACTATAACGCCGCAGCGGGCTTCCAGGCCCGCAGCTAGAGAGGTACAACCCTCTAAGCGGTCGCCATCCGCGCCGTCTCGGTATGAGGCGGAGCTGTCGCCCAGAACGCAGCTGCATAGGGACATGATCTTCGTGTCTCATTTGCGGCAGCGTGGGGCTATCTCCAAGTCGTTGCTGGAACATATTTGTATGTTCCTCAACGACAAAGAGAGAGAGCTCGCGGGCGCCGGCACCGCTGATATCTGGATGGAGGAGGCGCCGAAATCAGCCCTCACCTCTGTCCAGAGACCCAGGCCCGCCGATGAGGCCCCCGAAACCGATCCAAAAAGGCTTTGCGCGCAACCATGCCCCGCCGCCCCGGGAGCCTCTAGGGACCCACGCCTTCGGGCACAGAATCCAGCGCCTAAAACTGTCACACCCATCACCACTACCACTACCACCACCAGCACCACGGGTGCCGCTACTGATAGCTCGGTCACCTTTGCCGATGCGCTCCGGGCAGGTAGCCCGAGCCAGGCGGCACCGGCTCCAGCAGCTGCACCCGCCCCAAAACCGAGGCCTCGCTACCCGCCTCTCGTTGTGGAGACCCTGCCCAACTAGGCGACCCACTTCCGGGCGCTCAAAGAGAAGTTGGGACATGCACCCAATGGGCGCTCAAAGAGAAGTTTGGACATGCACCCAATGCGCGCCCATTTGGGAAAGGTGTGCGCTTCTGTCCAGAGTCGGAGGGCGAATATCGTATAATCCAGCGGTACCTCGTCGACCTGGAGATGGCGGAAATGATAAGTTGGTTCTCCTACGCACTTACCAAGGAAATGAGTCGCAAGGTAGCCATCAGGGGGCTTCCTGCGACGACCACTCCTGAGGAGATTATGGAGGCGCTGGGAGAACTCGGGTATCAGGCCGAGTATGTCCGGCCGATCCGGGTGAGAAAAGGTCGGCCGAGCTGCATTTTCTTCGCAGTCCTGACTAATACCCCGGACCTCGTGCCAGGCATCTACAGCATCACAGAACTGCTGTACATGCCTGGCGTTAAAATAGAAGCCTGGCGCAGCCGGAAGGACCCAGCGCAGTGTCACCGCTGCCAGGGCTTCCGGCTCTCGAGTCATGGGTGCCACCGCAGACTAGCCTGCGTGAGATGTGGCGAAGAGCACCTCGCGCGAGACTGCCCGCGCCCGCTTGAACAACCCGCTACCTGCGCAAATTGCGGGGGAGCCCACCCTGCTAACTTCTCCTCTTGCCCTCAGATGAAGAGGGAATTAAAGAACAAGAAGGCTGGTACACTGGGCCTCACTGCAGCCTCGAAGCCTCCGGCTTCGGTCGCCCCGGTCCCTACCAATATGGTAGCCGCGGACGCACAGGCTTCTTCCCTGATGGCTCCGGCCAATCCGCCTTCCACCAGGGACGGTGGAGCTGGCCGTAGAGCGTCCAAGAAGAGGTCGAAAGGAAAGAAGAAGAAGGGGACGGCTTCTTCTTCAGTCCAGACTAGCCAACCGAGTGCAACCCATGCAGCCCCCCATGCTGCACAATTCTCCCAGCGCCAGGCTGCCCCAGTTTCAGGCAAGGCCCGCGCGACTCTCGACAGAGCCATCGACGTCCTTAAGGATGTCCTTGTGGCCGTAAAGGAAAATCGGGACCCAGTTGAGGTCGTGCTTTCGGGCATGATGCGTTTGCTTACAAATGGATAAGCTGCGCATCATGTTCTGGAACGCTGCTGGACTGAGACAGAGAGCCCACTTCTTCCGGCTCCTACTCAGTCAGCAGAATGTAGATGTGGCTCTCATTAATGACCCATCTCAGGGCCACTGACACCTTTGTCGCATCCGGCTACCATATCCTGCGCCTAGATACGGTGGAGAGCGCCTACAGAGGGTTGCTCGTAGCTATTAGACGTAACATCCCGCACCAACCGCTTCCTGATCTGGCTACGCTGTCGTTCCAGTCCTTAGGGATCGAGGTAATGGTTGGCAGGCAACCTGTCAGACCGACCGACCTCCCAACTCCTCACTAAGACTTAGCGAAGTTAAGCAAGTCCTTGGTGGTACAACCCCCACCATAGCGGCAGGGGACTGGAACGCCAAACACCAAGCGTAGCGCTGCCACATTGCGTGCACCACGGGTAGGAAGCTGTTCGAGGACGCCGACAGGAATGGGTATGTAGTGGAAGGGCCTGACGAACCCACCCACTACTCTCATAATAGCAACTTCCCCGGGACCACGATCGACCTGATCGTGCACAAAGGGGTCGATGCTAGCTCGGTGTCCCTCGAACAGCCGGAATCCCTACCTGATGCCTATGGGTCTGACCACCTCCCCATCCTCTTTGCCGTACGGGGAACGCCAGCAATTACAGTGCGTCCCCCTCATAGGGGATTGATCTGCTGGCCTCGGTTTGAAGCTCTCGTCGCACAGCTGACGCCACCACGTGAGGAACCGCTGGTTGATCCGCTTAGTGTCGACAGACTCGAAGCGTCGATCACGGCGACGATTCAGACCACCCTCAGTGAAGCCACCGCACCAGCCAGCCCAAACCGACTTTCCCCAACTCCTCGGCACATTGCCAAACTCATTGCGCGGAAGAGGAAGACGCGCATTGAGTGGCAAAGGACCCGCGAGCCAGCCACTAAGGCGAAACTCAATGACTTGGTGGAGCGTATCCGCGTAACGCTCGCATCGGCCTCCGCAGGAAACTGGGATGCGAGGATTCAGGCCGCCAGCGAGGACTCCGCCTTGCTGTCTGTCTGTGTCGGTAGATTAACAAGAAGCCTCCTCCCATCAGATCCCTATACCATCCAGATGTCACGCTGCGCTATGACTCCCAAGGTAGGGCCGACATACTGGCAGACTACCTTGAGAGTCAGTTTGCGCCTAACCCCAGCCTGCGACCGGAGTTCCACACTTGGCTGGAGACAGCGGTCATCAACTTTCTCGGCAACCCACCCAACCCGATTCCTCCCCCTCCTTTCTTCTCCCCGTCGAGCGTGAAGAAGGCAATCGCGTCTCTAAAGCCTCGTAAAGCTCCGGGGATAGACGGCGTGCCCAATCTGGCGCTCCACCATCTACCCAGGAAAACCATTGCATCACTTACCAGGCTCTTCAACGCCATCCTGCGGTTGGGCTATTTCCCCTAGGCTTGGAAAGAAGGCCTGGTGGTGATGCTACCGAAGCCGGGTAAAAATCGCAGACGACCTGAGGGGTATCGCCCCATCACCCTGCTGAACGCCATATCCAAACTGTTCGAGAAGCTACTGTTACCTCTTATACATGCGCATTTCCAACCGCGCCCCTAGCAGTTTGGATTCCGCAGTGGACACTCGACCATCCTTCAGTTGGCTCGAGTTCTACACTTCGTTGCAGCCTCACTGAATAGGAAGAAGAAACCAGTGGCGGTCTTCCTGGACGCGTCCAAGGCGTTTGACAGGGTGTGGTACACTGGGTTGCTATATAAGTTAACCCAGGTGGGCACTCCGTTCCACATCGTAAGGATCCTGGCCGAATTCCTCTACGGCAAGACCTTCCGAGTTAAAGTGGATAACGCCCTGTCCCCTTCCCACCCCATCGCAGCAGGGGTCCCACAGGGTAGTACGTTATCGCCTACTCTTTACGCAGCCTACACGGATAATATCTCGTCCCACCAGGACACCATGTTGGCGCTTTACGCAGACGATGTAGCGATCCTGGCAAAGTCCCTCAACGCCAAACACGCGACGTTGAAACTCCAGCGAGCCCTCGACCTCCTCCCGAACTGGTTGGCGGAGTGGAGGCTCACGCTTAATGTGGCCAAGACCCAAACGATCTCGTTTGGCAGCCACAGAGCGATGCCTCCTCCGTCGAACATCCAAGGCGAACAGGTCGGCTGGACTCGCCAAGTCACATACCTGGGTGTCGTCATCGATAGGCGACTTTTGATGGGTGCCCAGGTATCCAAGGCCAGGAACGCGGCGAGAGCTGCGCTGGCATTACTGCGTTCTCTCCTCCGATCCCGACTTCCTCTCTGCACTAAACTGGGGCTGTACAAGACGTATGTGAGGCCACACCTTACGTACGCAGCCCCAGCATGGTACTCCCTAACTAGCCAAAACCTTCGCAACGTCCTACAGGTGACGCAAAATGTGGCCCTCTGAAGAGCCACTCAGGCCCCTCGATACGTGAGGAACGCCATTATACAGCGCGACCTCCGTATTGAGAGCCTAGAGGACCACATTTCCCATTTGGCTGCCCGCACCTTCCAACGTGCTGACGTTTCGGACCACTTACACATCCGTAACATCGCACCATGGCATTCCCGTCCGCCAGACGCGCACAGGTTCCCCAGGGATCTCCTCCCTCCTTCCTCTCTCAATCCCTGAGCTGCTACTACGGTCGCTGGTCGCCTAAGCTGGGCCTCTCCTGGGCAACCAGGAGCCTCACTTGGCTGGGCTGACCGCCCTAAGTAGCTCACGGCTCTCCCAGTGAACTCCCCACAAAAACCCTGTCCCTCGAAAGGACACATTGCCTGGGCTTAAGCCCAACACAAGGACACGACCCATATTAATGGGCGGAGGTAGAACTTAACGGGCAAAGGGCTACGCCCTGGAACCGTTTGCCTCTCCCCCCTCGGGGGTCGACAGTGAGAAAACACAGATGACTGTAACGGGTAAAAATCCACAAGCGGATGGATGTAGCATTAAAGTAATTTGAATAAAAGGAAAAAAGATAGCAAGGAATCTAAATCGGTCTTTGAATAATGAATAAAAGTATTCCGGAATTGGGAACCACTTGAACATTTTATAAAATTTGGAGATATGATAAGTCCAAAAATTAAAGTTATGTAGATATTTTGGAGACCCCTTGACCCTTAACCCTTATTCAATTGCTCCTCTTTGAAGTTAAGACAACAACAATAAGCATAATCAAGAAAATGGTAATCAAGGTAACCACCACCATCTTGCGGAACGCTTACAACCACCGGGGACCGTTCAGAAACAGGAATCCAGAATAAAGATACGTTGCTTGCAGCTATGCAAGTAATGAAATCATTTAAAATTATCAAAGTAAATGTAAATTATCAATTTAAATCAGATATGGTTGAAGGATTGCTGTTTTTGGGTAGAGGTTTTCAGTGGGCTTCCAAGGAGAAGGAAAGGTACAAGTACCAACAGTTAACACCAGTATTTTCTCTTTAACATCACTTTCAGTGAATTGAACGTAATTTAAATGAGTATTTTCAGGAGTAGGTAAAGATTAAGGGAACTCAAAGAAGAGAATTAAAAGAAGAGATTGCCAATCCATGTCGACCGAACTTACGCCAAAGACAAATAATAGAACCAACAACGGACTTGACATGTTTGATATTCTGCAAGAATTCTGGGCAGTCCCTCAAAATCAAAAGCTTGATGATACTTTTGCCCTGATGCCTATAATCTTTTGTTTTAACCTTTTGCGGTACGGAACCCTAAAAAATCGTATAAATATATACCTATTGACTCTAGATCACTATTATTTATTTTTAAAATTATTCATTACAATATAGAAAATGGTCGATTACATAACTACAATATATTTACACAAGCTGGTCTAGAATTTAAAATACTGTAGAAAATGTTGTAAAATGTTTAATAAATTTACTGTAACATATATATCTGTACATATGTTTTTAATTTGTTTTTATCTTTTTTATGAACCCATCGCCTTGCAGAGAAAGAAACTAGGAGCAGTTTCTGGAATTTTATGCTTGCTTATACGAATTATTTCTGAACATAAATTGAAAAATTAAACTCGCTGGTGTACGTATTGATTTAAGTGTTGACTTTAAATATATTCACATTAATGTCGTTACTTAAACCATGACTAAATTATATTGGTTTAAAAACACAATTTGTAATCTTACCCGTTCTTGCTACTGGCAGCTATTTTAAAGTAGACTTTAAATTTGGCAATCTAAAGTTATTCGTTATCTGTATCCCAAATGAGCATAATTTGTAATTCTAAAAAAAAATTATTGTATGTACTATCTCGCGTTCAGTAGATTTTACGTGAAGTGTGTTATGTGATTTATTTCTGAAGCGAGTGCTCTTGCTTACCTAAATTTTGTATGTTTATGTTAAAATTCTGTAAGTGTATATAATCATAGAATAAATCGATGGATGAAGAAGCTAATCGTTATTTACAGGTACGTATGAGGTTATAAGATTTGCCTACATATTGTTGCTATGTATATATTCCACTAACGTTTTTATTCTTGCAGAAGTGCTTATCGGATGGTGCAATGGATGCCGACGATGGTCCTATAATCAATGAAAATTCAAGTGATTTGTCACATTTACTGAATGATGGGGCATTCAATAGTGTTGAAGCTGTTGGTGTCGACGAGTCGTCTACGTCAAACCAGGCTTTCCTACACGCGGTAGAATTGTCTGCTGGAAGCGTCGGCGAATATTTAGATAATAACACCGGCACTTTTAACGCTGACTCGTTTGATATTGGAGACAATGCCGTTAATTTCCCGAGCGTTTCTATGAATAATGTTCTGTCTGATGGTGATTCTCGTTTAAGTGCTACTTTTAAAGAGTCTTCTGATATTGATTTAGATCAAAAAACAGAAACAGAGCCTCCAATTGAAGCTGATATGAATGACATTGCAAGTGATGCTGATATTTCAACTTCTGCTTATGATGAAATGAAAAAAGCTAACATGGACAATGCTATAGAAGTTAGTAACGAATATAAACATGATGATATTTCTGATAAAAACAATTTAATAAATGACAGTAATAAGGTATGTTATAATAGATATTTTTTTCTATTAAGTTATTTCTTAGTAATTCATATCTTGGTACATATAAACTAAATTATAATATAGATAAATAGAATATTAAATGTCTAAAATACATTTAATATTCCTCCATGCATAGAAATTATGGCCCCATGAATTTTATCGAAGGAAAATAACTGCCTTTTACATAAAAGGTGAAATTTGGAGAGGAAGGTATAAAAGGTATGCTTAATTCCTTATTTTGCATAATGGGTAAGTTTTAATACATGTTTTCAATTATTTATTATATTATAGGTGTTCTTAAGTATAACTTTTTAGCCCTCAGATCAAAAAGACTTACAAGATGTACAATTAGATAAGGATAGACTTGCAACAGAAGAAAACAGCAAAAAACTTGAACCTCTTGAAGAAACAAGTATGGAAGTAAATCAAAGATCTGAAATGGAGAAAAATATTGAGAATAATAGAAGTGAAGAGCAAAACATTAATGAAAATATTGAAAGTATTGATAAGGATGCTATTCAGGTGCAATAATAATTCAATTTGATAAGATATTTTAATCTTTAGATATTTTGTTTTAAACAAATTGTATATAGCAATATTAGAGCAATGTTGTTGTTATTAATATTTTTCATTTATTATTTTCACATATAATCATTATAAATGAATGGAATGCTTGCATTACACACAAATCATATAGAACATAATTTTTTAGATGGGAGGTGCTGAAGAAACTGAAGTTGTATCAGAAGATGAATTACCTGTGGTTCAAAAACCAAGTGTTAAAGATGCTGAAAATGTTTCTGATGATGAACTACCTGGTCCAAAACCTGCAGAATTGCCTGCTGATACAGAGGTATGACACACTACAATTTATTATATGTTTTACGAAAGATGCAGATGAATTTATACTTATATGTTTTATTACAAGGTGGTATCAGAAGATGAGTTGCCAGCATCTAAAAAAGACACTAAGGAATCTCGAAAAAGAAAGAATGGTGAAGAAAGAGATGGCTATGACCCTGGTTCACCCACCTCAGAGGGTGAATCTGCTGAAAAAAAACAAGCTTTAGCTAAGGTATCATTGAGCTATATATTTTAAATATATAATAATTTGTTATTCAAAACATTTTAGAAATAATAAATTTAGCTGTAATATAAGAAATCTATATCTTTTATCACATTTCAGAACGGTGAAAGCAAACCAATACCCTCTGAGAAGCGATCATCTATTGATGAAAAACCTAAAAAGAAAACTTTGCCTGAGCTGGACAAGTATTGGAAGGTAGTGAATGATGATCCCACTGACTTCACAGGATGGACATACTTATTGCAATATGTTGACCAAGAGGTATGCTTTTACTTTTTTTAACACAAACTACTTTAATTTACTTCAATTAAGTATTATTAATTTCTTATTACACAATCAAAATAAATACAAAAAAATTTAATGATGAAACTAATTGCTAATCTTATTGCTTTATGAAGCAATGGGAACTGAATTTCATGTAGATTGGCAAGGGCCAACTGATACTCCACATTGTTAGAATTTAAATAATATTTGGAAATATGTGTTACAAAGCCTTGTGTTTCGGCAGAGTGACGTGGAGGCGGCGCGCGAGGCCTACGACGCCTTCCTGTCGCACTACCCGTACTGCTACGGCTACTGGCGGAAGTACGCCGACTATGAAAAACGCAAAGGAAGTAAAAAGAAGTGTCTGGAGGTGAGTACCCCTCGCACTGTGTCCTTTCGATATATTTAAGTGATACGGTGAGTGAAATGAGGAATAAATTGATATATTCATTATCAATGTGTCAGTGAATACACTTGGATTTTGAATTGTTTTAGACCTAACTGGTATTGTGCAACTGTTTTTTTTCCCCAACAGCGCTTCGAGGCCCGCGTACGTAAGCACAGTCATCGGCACGGGCGGACACTAGCGTTACGCCGTACATTGGTTCTAGTGTCGTCGAGACCGTAACCGCATACTGTGACCGCACATATCATAGCATTTATTATTTAATTAGCTGTATACTTTTGTACGCATAATGTATCAGATTACTCTGTACTATGTGATTTTGTATTTGATATTTAAGTTCGTCGGTGTGCCACGTTATGTGGCTAGGTGGGCGGCGGCGGCGGCGCGGCGAGGATCATAACAGGTGTAGCGCTCAGCACGCGGTGGTCGGAGCGAGCGGCGCAGGCCTCTCGCTGCCTCCATCCGTCGTTGTTCTTATTACTTGAATACTATTAATACATGCTATTCATTTATACCCTTGCTTGCGGCGCCACGGCGCTCCTGCCGACGCCCTGCTGACCCACCGACTGTTTCAGGTCTTGGAAAGGGGGCTCAAAGCTATCCCCCTCTCGGTCGACCTTTGGATACATTATCTCAATCATATAAAGGCAACAAAAACAGATGATCATGCCTTCATAAGATCCCAGTACGAAAGAGCTATAGGTGAGTACAGCATATTGAAGTTCCGTGTCTATTGTATCATCCATTGTTGGGCAATCGATCGAAAATTGCCTAATGAATCTGTAAAAAATTTATAGTATAGATTATATTATAGTATTATTTTATACTAGTAAATACAACGTTATAACGAACGTAAATAAATAGATAGTAAATAAGACTGTTTACTTTGTTTTCACAATTTAGATTCTAAAAGTGAATGAGTTTCTATGTTAACCTTAGCTTCAAATATAAACAAAATATATGTATATGAATTTTAGAAGCCTGCGGTCTCGAGTTTCGTTCGGATCGTCTTTGGGAATCTTACATAAAATGGGAAGCGGAAAACGGTTCCGGTCTGCAGGTCACCAACATTTACGATCGTTTACTGGCCACACCCACACTTGGTTACACTTCACACTTTGATAAGTAAGTATAATAATGGTTTATAAGTGTACCTGTAGAATATGTTCTTTTCTTATTTATACACTACATTGCCAACGCGATACAATGGAACAGTGAGTGATGGAGTGGTTTTTTCGAATGGGCTAATACTGCGATTGGCCTAGAATGGATTTTTACAGCGTCACTGGGTGGGACGAGTTCCGACTCGAAGAAATGAGAGACGAAGAAGAAAACCTAGATTAAATGTTTTTACATCAACAACTTTTATATACTTACCCACCCTCATTTTGTTTCTTAATCTTGCCAAAATGTCCTGTTCAAACGGATCATAACATAACCTATAAAAATGTGTTCCAGTTTCCAAGAGCACGTGATGTCGGAGCCGGTGGCGGGCGTGGTGTCGCGCGCGGAGCTGGTGCGCCTGCGCGGGGACGTGCGCGCCGCCGCGCCCGCGCAACCGCCGCCCGACCTGCCGCCGGGCGAGGACGAGCCCCTCGACCATGTTGTTAGTACTCAATATAAAGTTAATTATTTATTCAAAGGTACAAAGAGTTTACTTAACAGTTGCTTTCGGTTTTTAAATGTTTGCGTAAAAAAAATTTTATAACTTATTACTGAACCTAATATTAAAATAATAACTAATTGAGTTTAGTATGAAACATGAAACAATGGAAACTCATTACTCATTAATTAACTATATCTAATATGTTTTCTGATTATTAGGCTTCAGAAGAAGAAGCTCAAGCAATAAAAGAGCGCATAATTGCTGCACGAAGAAAAATACACAAAGCGACCGGCGAAGAGGTCGCCGCGCGATGGACTTTTGAGGAAGGAGTGAGTAATATCTTAACTGTCATTACCATTCTTAAGTTTTGCGACGAAATAAATGACGAACTTTTTTATTAAATAAATTTATATTTCAAACATTTTGGCCCCTAAGCTGTAATAAGCTTCAGTCCGTAAAGAATAATCTATGAAGAGGGACGGATCATTCATTCGGGGCGAAGAAGGCTGGCACATTTTCCCTCAACCAGGCTTCAGTGGTTTTTACTTAGTGCATAAAGCCGTGTCTTATTGAAAAAAAAAATCTTGTTGTGAAATAAAGTATCAGTTATGGGTTTCACCAGTGGTTGCCTTCGCCTTGACATCTGGTAAAGATAGAGCGAAATGGCATCTTTACATGAATCTCACTCAAACATTTTCTTTTTGATTTCACAAAAAATCTATTGGCTTTTTCCCGCCTTATATAGCAAGATTATAGTCGCACGTAGTCAATCATCTTGTTCCCTGCTGCTTGTTCACGATAGTATTTAAAGATTTAATATATTCTAAATTTAAAATAACAAATAAATAGCTGTCAGTTTTTTTTTTAAATGAAAATTTCTCATGAACACACTAGATATATCTTAACTTTAAAATAAATATTTGTATAATTTTGTTTTACCTATGCATGTATCTGGTATTAAATCCCAAGTTACCATTTGTGTTCTTAATTAGTTTTGAAACGGTTACAGATCAAGCGTCCCTATTTCCACGTGAAGCCATTGGAGCGTTGCCAGTTAAAGAACTGGAAAGCGTATCTAGAGTGGGAAAAGCAGCACGGCTCATTAAAACGCGCATTGGTATTGCACGAACGATGCCTCATCGCTTGTGCCCTTTACGAAGAATTTTGGATGAGGGTAATTTAATTTATATTTATTTTCTGACCGGCCGTTTTATTCAGGTTGCCAGAGAAAGCCTGAAAAAAAAAAAGTTGTTATGAGGGTGTTGCGTTTCTTCCCATCCATTTCGTTTTTGATGCTCACGGCTATCACGTGCTATACTATTACTGTATAACTGTAGACACAATGTATTTGTTTCTTGCGTGAAAAATATATGTTAAATACATACATACATAAAATAAATATATTATCTTGGAGGATCGTCTTGGCGCATAAGCGTCACATACAGTGTCTGCCTATGATGACTTGTTCGATTCTGATGAAGGGAGATTGAACTATTATAATTTTCTTCACACTGATTTTTCTAATTTATATATATATATATATATATATATATATATATATATATATATATATATATATATATATATATATATATATATATATATATATATATATATATATATATATATATTTACTTATTCTTTAAGCTTATTTTTATGTATTATAGTTTCCTTGTAGTAATGCACGTACATAATAATTTGGACAGTTAATAAAGTTCCTGGAAGAGCGTATCCCGACCAACCCGTCGCTAGTAGCAGTGGAGCGCGAAGTTCTAGAGCGCGCGTGCACCGTGCACCACCTTGACAAGCCTGACCTGCACTTGCACTGGGCACATTTTGAAGAGGCCAACAACAACACTGCCCGCGCCGCCGACATATTGGACAGGATTGAGAAGACATGCCCCAATTTAGTGCAGATACAGTATAGGTGAATCTAATAACTGTTTTTTATTGGTTGGATATTGTACTCTGCCTTAATCATTTTTGTATTTAATACTATTTTAGATTTACTTACTCAATTACAATATTTTACATTTTACTCTGTAAGAAAGACTGTAAGACTGTAAAGAATTCATGTATTGGAAAATATTTCAATGATAAATAATATGTATTTCTTTTATTATTGCTTAAGATAATATCTCATTCTAGGCGAATAAACCTGGAGCGTCGTCGCGGCGACTACGACAAGTGCGTGCAGCTGTACGAGGGGTACATCTCGTCCGCCAAGAACAAGGCGATCGCCTCGGCGCTGTCCATCAAGTACGCGCGCTTCCTGTTCCACGTGCGGCGCGAGCCGGCGGCGGCACGGCGCGCGCTCGACGCTGCGCTTGACAAGGATGCCCTCAACGCGCGCCTGCACATGCAGCGCCTGGACCTCGCGCTGCATACGCCCGGCACGCCTTACGACGACCTGGAAGGTCTATTATCTCTAATTGTTACTAATTTAAATATTACTATATCTCTGAAGTATCAGACGAGCCACACAACGAGCACACAGTAGTGGGCTCGTTGTCACTATGATCGCAGATTTATTAACATTTTCCAATTCTTAAGACTAAAAATATAAACTTTTAGCCCTAAAAATAAAATAAATATCTGGAACTATAATGTCGATACAACAGAGTTGGTGATGAGTTACGAGAAACAAGAGGGGGCGGACGCGGAGACGTGTGCTGCTTTAGCGGCGCGACGGCGGGAGCTCGCTGAGGAGCTGGGCACGGCGGAGGCGGCGCGCGCCGCTGCGCTGCACGCCCGCGCCGCGCACAAGCACCTGCGCAAGCGCGCGCGCGCCAACAAACACGACGCGCCTGCGCACCACGCGTATGTCCTTAGCATTTATTGGCTATTTGTGTTTATATTCACAAATTACTACAACTTACACGCTTTTATTAGTTATACCTGCATGTCTACTGTCGCTGGCACCCGACGCTTGCAGGTACCAGAGTGCGAGTGATTGATAACCAGCTACTAGTCCCTAAAGAAAGTAATAATCCATCCATCCATAACCATCCTGATCTATAGCTAACCAGACTCAGAACTGCATCCCTTAGGTCCATCATAGGAGCTGAACTTCTATGTTAAGCTAGACAGAGTACTCTGTGCAATTTGGATACTGGCAATCCCCCTGTAGATTACCAGGTCAAAAAGAAAAATTCTTTGCTAGCTCCAGTGAGACTTATAGTCCCAAATCGATTCAGCACTACTTTGTGAATGCGGAAGAAAAAGACTGAAAGAAAGTGTTGCCAACAAAACAGATTTTTTGAACATAATCATCAACCACAACCAACTTCATTTGATGTGGATGTTATAAATTCCATTAAAAGTTATCCGAGAAAAAAAGAGTTGTAAATATGTTTAATAGAATTATAAAAATCCTCCACAGTTGCAATTAAAAATTCCATTATTCAACACTAGTCACTATACTAGTCCTGATTCCTCCGGACACATGCTGCAAAATGCTAGAAACAAAAAGAGAAACCTACAATATTTTAACTCCACAGCAAAATCATAGTACACATTTCACAGGAGCATAATAAAGCGCCAGAGTATTATCTAATTTATGAAATGGTCCTCGTTGCATCACCTCGTATAGTGACTAACCTAACCTAGCGATAATATTCAATGCAATACTAAGAATAACGATTCAAAAACCTGAGAAACCTATCCACGAACTCACATCATACTGGCTAATCAGTCTTCAGTCTATTAATCAATAATTTCGGAATTTCAATTTGGTTTTTGAAGGAAAGGGTAGTTTGTAATCAGAACATCACTGAAAAAAATAGAACTTTGGTTTTCCTAAACATAAATGAAGCCTTCGATAAGGCCTAAGGATAAGGAAAGGTTTTCTGTACAAAATAAATGAATATTAACATACGCTTTCTATGAAGTTCTTAAATCATACTTATCTGATAGTTTCAAGTACGAATGGACGACTGCTTTTCTAATTTCTACGAAATAAGAACTGGAGTAAAACATGGGTCCGTGCTAGGACCTGTGTTGTACATGTTATAAACGCATGACTTACCGCAATGCCCTGGAGTTGCCGTTTCAACCTTTGGACACGAATTAGGCTACAAATATCATATCATCGGGAATTAGCTAGCCATCTTGAAAGGTTTCCATTTGTGCGTTTCAAATGACTGATTGCAAGTATGTTGCAATGCTATATTTGGACCACATTTCTATTTAATTCGTTCACAACATTTTAATATGGCAATATTAACACTTTAATAGCGAAAAGAAAATCATACGAGAATTGTAATATTTGTTTTTATTTTACTTTTTTCTTATATTTTAAATTAGATATTTTAAAGGTAAAACAAATTACAGAGCCACGACAGACGCAACGAAAAAGAAAGAAACGTGCACAACAACGAGTACGACTACAACCAACGCGGCCGCGTACTACCAGACGCCGGCGGCGACCGCACAGTCGTACGACCAGTACGCGCAGCCCTACACGCCGCCGTGGGGCTACCAGCAGCCGCCCTACCAGCACCACCCGCACCCGTGGCCGCAGTACCCCAACTACTACTAGCGTCACGCCACGCGAATGACGCGACGCCAGTGACGGACATTCTGAATATTTGAATATTAATAAAATAATGATTGGAATGTTAAAGGGCTCTTATTTCACAGTTTGACGATCAAGACTATCTTGCTGTTGTTGATAAAAATATTCTACAAGTTGAAAATTGTACCAAATTAAATGCGATTTGCTCTTAATAAAAACAACTAGTGATTTACATTCAAAATAACGTGTGTTAATTAATAATAAATATATAAACAACACAAAGTAGTGAAAACTCTATAATCTTATATTGGATTCATGAAATGTAATATTTTACATTGTGTAAATGTTGTCTAATTATTTAGTAATGGTCTTTTTGAATTTGATGATTACTACACGAACTTATAGTTTAAGTTACACTCATGTGTTTTTAGAACATAAATAAAAACTTAAAACTCACAAAACGCATTTTATTAACACCTTTCGCGCGGTCTTAATTAAATGATAATATTAACTATACAATTATAATATTTACAATTCTCGTTTTTTATTATATTAGCTCCACAAAGAAAATATGTAATATATTTTTGTTAATCATTAAAATTAAAGTACACTATTTTAAAATGCAGAATAGTCAATTTGTTTTGGAACAGTTAGTCTACTCTCTTAAATACTTGCTCATTTCGACCTTTATATATTCACATATTATAAAGTATGAACTAGCAGGACTATAAATAAGCAAAAGACAAAATTATATTACAAACAGGTAAATACAATGATCATACTGAATTAGTATGAATTTTGATAACAATGATATACAATGTTCATACTGAATGAGTATGAATTTAATATAATTAAATATGAAAACTCCATATTATATTCCAGTCACTTCAGTGTATGAGCCATCATATTGTAATTAAATAACCTTATTGTAATAAAATTTAAATAAGATCTTTCAATAGTTTTCATTTTATTTAATGTTAAACTTTTACATACAATCCAAAGATGAGGCTATTGATATATGTATTTTTGGACCAAAAATATTTTTATATAAAAGTGACAAATTGTGATCATTTCAATATTGCTTATAATAAGTTATTACACACTCGTACACATAAAATCACATGTAAATGTTCATCGCCTATTCTAGAACGAATAAACTAAGTCCATCCGCTGGGGATCTAACAAGAGATCACACCTGCATCCAGCTGTCTTACATCAGCCTTCATCATGAACAAGCTGCCTTTGCAGCTTTGATAGCTATAACAATAAAAAATGTTTGAAAAAAACACACTAAATGTAAAATACTATGTATCTTTATGGTTTTAGTTTTGACACACTTAGCGTTATTAAGGAAATTATATGTCCCTCGATTTCTCGATCATTTATGAACCATTTGAATAATTATTTTTCTATTTCAAAAATAGTACTTCCGCGATAGGTCCCATTATCGGCAGCTGAAGCAAGTTAAAGATAACTACTAAGCAAACTGAAGAAAAGCAGATAAAACAATACTTAAACTGGCATCAACTTTGAAAATAAGAGATTGTAAGTACTAAATAGATTCATATTATAAAAGTATCAGTAACTTCGTTTATTGTTTTTTTTATTTTCTTTAGGAGTTAAAATATTATTTTCTAGTTTTTTGTTTGTGTTTAAATTTGTACAGATGCTTTGGTATAATTTTGAAGTCAGTTTAATTTTTTCTTAAAATAATTTGGAATTTATCGCAGATATCTGGATGCAATGAAAAAATTTTTTCACTACATCAACCTGATGGATATTTATAAATAATTTAGAGTGTGTTTTATTTGCATATATTTTTTGTGGATACATGTTAAGTCCATCTTGAGTATTGTTCATACCTTCTCGTTCTTTCCGTCGCAACTTCTTGCGGCGGCGGTCGATGGTGGCGAGCTCGGCCTTCACCGAGTGGTAAGCTTTGCGCAGATCCGCCAGTCGGGATGTCAGCACACTTATACGAGTCTGACAATCCCACGTTGGATCTGTACGATATTAATACGAACATATTATATAAGAAATACGCCCAAAGCGAGACTATAGACGTATAAATAGTATCAGACCAAGATGTCTACTTCTGTCTGCTTCGATGTTTTCTTCTTAAGTATTTGTGATTAATTGTTTTTTATCAAAACTGTACAACTTTGTGTAAAATACACGTAATAGGTAAGAAAGTAGTACGGAGAACACCACTCTCTAAGGGCAGAGTAAAAAAAAGACACATATATATACAATATACATTTTTCACTGACATTTGATATATATAAAAATGAGGAATCTGTAAAACCTGATTTAAGACCACAATATAGAAGAGAAGATGAAGATGAACCAAAAGTCCGTTTACTTTTGAATCGGTAGCTGCATCAAGTAGCGACGGCGGGGCGGGGTGGGGTTACGAAACGCAAGAGCGACCTATGGGAATTTAGTGCCATGGCGTCCTTCACTGGAGCACAACGTGCGTTCTGCGTTCGGGTGTATTATCGAAACAACGATTCATAAAAATGAAGCTCCATCGATTCATTTAATAAAACAATGGGTAGAGAAGTATGAGAACAGCTTCAACGTTAAATCAACCACGATCCGGACGGCATAGAACATCAAGAGATCCCGAAAATTGCAGATATTGGAGTGAAACACCAATCCGAAATTAAAGCATCAAAATTCACCTAGGGTTACTGTAGGGGCAGTATTATCAGCAAGAGGCGTTATTGGACCTTATTTCTTTGAAGATGAAAGAGGACACACTGTTACAGTGAATACAGAACGGTATATTGCCATGTTACAAATCATCTTAGCTCCAACGCTGCAGGATTTCGATGGTTTTAATTAACGATCGTGGTTTCAGCAAGATGGAGCAACATGTCACACCTCCAATGACTCATTGAGTGCAGTTCGCGAAATCTTCGGCAAAAAAGTGATATCCAAAGGAGGTGACATCAACTGGCCCTCACGTAGCCCGTACCTGTCCCCGGTGGATTTTTTCCTTTGGAGATACCTCAAAAGTAAAGATTTTTATACCAACTCAGTATCTACAGAGGTATTGACGGAACGTATTCCCGAGAAAATGCAAAACATTTCTCGCAACAGTTGCAAAACATTTCTCGCAAATTTTCTCTCCAGGTTTTCAACAGCAATGCCAAAATAATGGAGGATCACATTTGGACGATGTAATTTTTAAAATATGAAATCCTCGTTTATGTAATTTCATAATTCATTTTGGTCCACCCTATAAAAGCTAAATTATAAAAAATAACACAATATAAAATCGATAAATCGGGTATCAAGGATCATAAATTTCTTGCTAACGAATGGCAACTGCTAGTAAATTCGTAACCTATTGTTGATTTTTATGAAAATTTCTAAACACTGTAGTTTACTTCTACGGGTCGTAGCATCACATATCCATTCGGAAACGGATCGTAAACGTCAACTCAACTCGACTCGAGCCGCTCAGTATTCCTTGTATGAAACTCCCTACTCCAAAGCACACTAAACGGAACGTAACGAACGGCGGTGTGGTGCGCCATCCGCTTGACGTACGTGCGCTTACATCCCACCGTACGCTAGCTTACGTTTCCTCGTCAACGCCCCGTACCTCAGCTTGCGGAACGTACCGTAGGAATGCTCGATATATCGATATTTTGATTTTGATTATATATTATACTTATAAAAAGTTGTAAGTTAAAGTTCTATAAAAAGTTGTAAGTTAACCAAAAACCAGTTTATATCTTATATATTTTTTGTACGATTTTAATTATAAATATTTAAAAGTAGTAAGTTATGGCTCTTAGTGATTATTGCTTAATTTAAATAAGACAATCAAATGAACAAATTTTTCACTTACTTTTTAAACATCATCATTTTGACTATGTTCGATAAGAAGCGACATGTTCAAAAATATAAATACTGCTTTGATTAAGTAGATATTGTACTAAGCATCTGCCAGAAAATGCATTGGCATTTTTTAAATTTTTAGGAGGTTTTGCTCCTAAAAATGTAGTCAGAATGGACATAAAGATATCTTTGTCCATTCTGACTACATTCAAACATAAGTAAAATAGATACTTCGTATTATAAATAATATTAAACTTTACAACAAAGGGGTATATCTATACAAAATTACATTTTGTTTTAGATAGTAAACAAGGTATAATAAATGAAACTTTTCTATTTTTTTGTTGATTAAATAATTTACGGAAAAAATTTAAGTTTATTAAAGAAATATCGACTATTAATATCTTTCTATTTTCTCTTTATTCTTAGTCATAGCTATGGCAATAATAGCCATCTCGTGTAATATGAAACGGTCGTCACTTAGCCGTAGCCGCGTTTACGTCAGGTTGACGGCGTGGCATTACGTTACGATCCGTTTCGTAGTTGATATCTGTGCTACGACCCTAAACGGCGACGAAAAATCGTAAAACGATTTCGTGATATGGTTAATAATTTCAAGAAATCATCAATCCCACATGACCACAAGGTATATATACCCAAATCGACATAAAAGTTATATTTCATTCCGCCAGTATGATGGGCCGCGGGCGGGAGGCCGGCGTGCTGCTCGTCGGTGTCGCGACGCGCGCGGCGCCGCGCGCGCCCCGCGCCCCCCGCACCGCCCGCGCCCGACGACTCCGACGCCTTGCGGGACCGCGCGCTGCCTGCAGTACATATACATATAAATCGGGTAATCTTTCACTCCACAATTGTACATATGAAATTATCTATTTAACAATAAAGACGCTACTTGCACATTTACGTTTCGGCGTTTTATATATTAATATACATTTTTGAAGTAAAACTTGGAGAGTAGGCTGGTGAATGCGTGATGCGCTAGCGTTACGTGAACGATGATTTCTTAATTATTTCATGTCAAAATAATTTAATAAATTAATATTTTGTTTAAATATATTAAATATATTACGTCTGAAATAAATGTAAATTTTAAATTATATATGTATATGAGGTCTGGTGAGGTAAGGGATTACCTCTCTTACCACTGATTCATGCTTCATACATGTGTTTTAACATTCTTTCATAACTCATTCTCTTAACACCAAATCCAAATCACCAAGAACATTCGTCTTCATTCTTACTGTACTTGACATGTGCACAAATATTTTTCTCACTCACTTAAACGCACTCACTTAAACGCTATTTTATGGATTCGTCAGAGTTTTGTATCTAAGAAATTATTAGAACTAGTATCACAGTCAGATCTTTTTGATTTCTAAAGAAATAATTGATAACGTATGAATAGTATGAGTAAAAATATTAAATTCGAACGTTACAATAACAAAACTTAACATTTTAATTCATCTTTGGCACAAGGTAAATATATTAATGATCACCAAAAACTACCCATATATACTGCAGATTATGAACAATTACACAGAAGATTATGTAAATAAAGTGCTCTCCTTCCAAAAGACACCTTAGGTATTTTTCGGACAGGTAGCTTTTTGGTTTAACATATTATTGAAGAAGGTAAATCATTAAATAATCATATATGATATTACCGTGTGGTTTATCAATATCCAATACACAAGCATCTTGTACAGGATTGTCCTCTTCATCATCTTTTCTATCCGATGGACTGTCTCTTTCTGATATTCGTCTTTCCCTGTAAAAGTAAAAGTATATGTAATCACACGTGTCTCATAGATATTATTATGTATTAATATTAATGTTGAAGAGTTTGTTTGGGATTTTATATGTTATTTAATTCTTTATTACACCAACACAAATATAAGGGAAAAGAAGATAAGAATAAAAAATACACAATTTTGTCACTTATCACTACAGGTGATCTATACATTTATCTCTATGTTATCATCACCACCGACTTTTCAACATTCAACATCACCACAGACTTTTGTCATTTGTACCTTTGTTTTTCCTACAATTAACAAAAAAGGAGAAAATTACCTTTTTTTGTTTGATGACAAGAATTATTAATTCTTATTGGTTTGTTCAAAACTAGGAAAAAAGGAAACACCTTTATTTTGTTTTTCTTTCTTAGGTTTCCTGTGGGTCGACGGTTGTCAATTTCAATGTCTTTATATTTTGTCTTTATATGTTTTAGAAATTTCACTGCGCGCTCGTCTCTTTAAGAAATAGCCTTTTTGATGTAACATCAGTTACGGAAGTTTCATTAGCCCGGCACAATATTAAATACTTTGGTATGTCGTGTATGGCACTCTTGATGGTTTTATTTGGATGATCATTACGGATTCGAATGTTAGTCCCTGAGACTTCTTGAGAATAGATTAGGTTTCGGACATCTATATGATCTTGCTAGCATTTGAGATGGTCGTTACGAGGTTTGGGCTGACATATTGCAATTGGATGCGGTTCAATCTATCGATGAAGGACAGTTGGTTGAGATCTCCGTTGAGCGCAAGGGTTTAGTCTTTAGATAATATGGCCGCCATTACGATCGCCCCAAATTGGTTCAATCAGCCTTGTACGCTTTTCTGAGAGACTTTCTACAAAAATTTATCCAATGTTGCAGATTTTGATATTTGTTTTTTTTTTGGACTTGATATGATTAAGTGTTTCCAAGCTCAGACGGGATTAGAACCATGGGCGCCCTAGAATAATGTGCCTCACTGTTTCCTCGGGGAACTGGGGAACACTGTTCCCTGTTGGGGCCGTACTAACATCCTTAGCTTGAATCGATGTAAAAAACTGGCTATACCTCCATGTTCGGTCAGAATTTGCACCAGTATGGTGCTCCACCTGAAAGGAGGGAGGAATTCCCTGGTCAAACCGGTGCTGGAGGTTGAGTATTTATCTGGCCATCTTCGGACGGATGCCTCCAGGATCGTTACCTTGACATTTGGTATTTTAACGGAGTTGTGGGGATTTGTTGATAGAGCTGCAAACTTGACGAGTTCGTCTGAGTTTTCATTTCTAGCTGTTCCTTTATGTGCTCGTAGCCATATCAGCTCGTAGTCTTTTTATTCTCTTCTCCCTGTTCCGTTTTATGTTGGATGTTCCGTTGAATTGCACTTGCTAAGGGGTGAGTGCTTCTAGTTTCTCAGAAAGTCGAGTGAAGATCTTGAGTCATTCAGTATTATGACTAGGGGATCAATTGTGTTTTTGATTTTCTGAATTGTCTTGTAGATGGCATAAAGTTCTGCTTGGAACACCGGACACGGGGAGGGCAGTCAAAAGACCATGTTCGTTTTTTTCGATTCCTTGCTTCCACCAGGTGAGGGAGCTTCAACTCTTCCGTCGATTTTGCTGCCATCTGTAAAGGTGTTGGGTCCAGATCGCTGCTGAGTTCATAGTTGTTCGGGGTCCGCATCCCAGGAAAAGTCATAGTCTCTCAATGGGACGGGTGTTCAAAGTTACTTGGACAATCTTTATTCTCCGGGGTCTTGTTTGGAGGTAGGTAGTTAGTGATTTTTTCTCTTTTCGTTCGATGGATGAAGGCTTGCACTTATATTCTATATTGAGTAAGCCTGACAAGATGAGAGCTGATGTGGGAGACACGGTACGGTAGTATCTACACATCTTCTGCGCGAAACCCCTCTGCAGTATGGTTAGTTGTTTTTGTATCGTACGTAGTTCGGTGGCTTGAGCCCATGCGCTCGCACTATAGATGATGGGTTCAATTACTGCAACGTAGATGATTCATATTATTTCTGAGTTAAGTGCTTGCCAGCCGCTTATGAATGTCGGTAGCTTTTCTGCATTGCGCTGTAACGTGAAACTTGAAAGTCATATTCCTGTCAACTATCAGGTCAGCTTCAGTTTAATCTCTTTGACCAGGTTGATTTATACACTTGCCATTTACGTACGTATTTAACACGTATTTAAGGTTTTTCGTGAGAATCATCGCGTTAGTAGTCCGTAACTTCTAACAACTCTGAGACATCATAAAAATGAAAAGTCAAAGGAAAAGAAAATAATTTACCTCATTTCATTTATCTCTTATTTAAAAAAAAAACTCAAAACGCTATGTATGAAAATAAAAAAAAATTAAATCAATAAGCGCACTCAACAAATTATGAACATATACTAAATAAAACGAAAGTTATATTACCAATAATATATGTTCTATCCTTCATATTTTACGGTTGTGAGGTTAATGCTGTTAGCCTTATTGGCCTTGATAACGACACTGGGTTGGGAGGGAAGAGGTATAGTGCTCGCTCTTCTCTGTCCCTGAGAAGAGCAAGCACTATGTGGCTGCTTAAGAGGAGTCGTTTGCGTCCCCTGAGGGACTCGACTTGCGGACAGCGAGCTGGGATATTCCATACTTCAAGTTCATATCATATCATACCTCTGCGGCGACATATCCAAGCTACTATCAGGCGTGGTAGGAGGCGTGTTCTCTAAGAGCGCACGTCGCCGCGACCACTCGTCGTCGCGCGCTCCCCCCGCCCCGCCCGCTCCCCCCGCAGCCCCTCCCGCCGCCGCCTCCGCTGCGCCCTCGGCGTCGCCTGCGTTACCTGGTTCGCGGGACCCACCGGAGCTGCGACGCTCTTCAGCTGTTTTATTAATTTAAATTATTTTGCCATAGCATATATAAACTATTATCCTCGAATCTTTAATTCACCCACATCTAGTCAGACGGTGTGCCACTGCGCTACTACAACCGTATTTAAAATATTTATTTAATAATTATTTCATGCCATTGTAGCAATATTGGACATTTCCAATAAATGCTTTTGTAGAGCCATGGTTGTAGGTATCGTGACTGAATATTTATATTGATATTTTTATTTAAATATTCTGGTACGCGATTAAGTAGAAAAATGTTTTTCAAATCTAATTGTATCTGCTGTATACATATAATATTAAAGAAAATATATTTTTTGTCAATTATGAAAAGTTATCTAAATATTATATAAGAAAAAATAAATATAGTATGGTTAATGAAAACTAAAGGAATCAGTTAAAAGATAATAATATAAAATGAATAAATTACGTTTATGATTATGCACATTATGCGTGTGGTGCTGCGGCGCACACGCAAACGGCAAATGGTGTGGACGAGTTGGCGGAGTCGGCTCCGCGTCCGGTGCTGGTGACCCTGGTATCGTCTCCTCGCAGAGCAGCAACGATACACAGCTGTCATCTTCACAACCTGCTCCTCCTCCTCCACCAGTGCTTCCTCCGCTCCCACCAGCACTCCCACTCGCGTTGGTGTTAGCGCTTGTGCTGCTAGTGCTCGCTACTATAGCGACTCCTGCGGTACCTGCACGTCCACCTCCCGCTACCACTACACTTGCACCTGTAAACGAAAAAGTTGTATTAGATGGAAGAAAGAGTTATAGTTATATTACAATTTTTATTCTAATAATATGATTTTGAAAAGGCCATTATGCTCATTAGATTATTTAAGCGGCCAAGAAGACACTATAAAAAGTAGTGTTTATACGACAAGATTAAGCCTGCGGTTCGATCTCGTCGTCATTTGTTCTCCCTTCTCCTGTAGTTTCTTTTGTACTAGAATTACATACATATAATAATGACCGCGTCACTCACTATGCTTGCGCTCGTTCTTGCAAGCGTCTTCCAGCATGAGCAGGGACTCCCCCGCGCTCCACTCGCCCGGCGACTTGCCCGCGTGCAGTGCGCGCGTAGCCTGCGCCCGCACCCCCACGGGCCCCGCAACTCCCCCCGCACCACCCGCGCTCGCAACGCTGGTAACGCTCGCTCCACTGCCGCTGTTCCACTCTTCTATTGACAGCTTGTCGATTATAAGCCTAAAATATGGATAAATGATGGTTATATAAACAAATTCAATCGCGTGTAAACATATCTATTTTCCGTTAAAGGCGCCGTGTTTTATCCGACCGACGCGACGGCCACTGGTGAACAAGCAATAATTCGGCGACCGCGTGGGATATTTAAGAATTTTGTGAGTTTGTATTTGTGTAAAATTGCAACGACTTTGTCTTTTTGAATGAAACAAAGACTTATTAATATTTGTATATACATAAACATAAGTGACTCAACGTTTCAGGTGATTTTTTCATTATGTAAGATCAAGAAAATATCAAGAAGTATATTAAAGATATGATTTATTAGTATCAATAATATTTACAGCTTACCGTCTATCTGAGTCATCAGAGTCGCTGGTGTCGCTTGGATCATCTGCTGGGAAAGGCGGTAAGGGAATGCTAGCTGCTACAACGGATTGATTTATCTGACTCGACAGTTTTTGTATAGTCTCACTCAGCACTTTATTCTTGCCGGGTGCACTTAAAGGTAGATCAGCGACGCTCTTACGCCTTTCTAATATACTAAGCGGACTCTGCAATCTCGGCGGAGTTGGCTCTTTGGGTTTGACCTTTTTAATGTCTGCTACATCTCGTTTCACATCCGTAAAATTCGAGGGTTCTCCAAATATTAGTACGGAATCCATTATTTCTGCAGGACTTGCCCTCTTCATTGGTTCTAGTTTCGTTAAGGGTTTTAGTAATTCCGGCTTGCTGGGTGGCCGTTTTATATCTACATGTATTGGTATTGGTGACAATTTGTCATCTAACAGTTTTATATCTTTCTTAGGTGAATGTGGTTTGTCTTCTACTGGGGGAGGCGACATAGACAATCTCTTGGCACTGTTGATTGCTTGTAAAAGCTTCTCAGCAATCTTAGGACCTTCTGATTGTAGAAGAAAACCTGGCGGAGGCTCGGGTAACACATCGATACGCGCCGGACTGTCCGGTTCTGATTTATCCTCTTCAGTGTCGATGAGTGCGCTAGATGGCGGTTCCAATTTAGATATTATAGGATCAGGGTCTAACTTTTCTATTCGTATTTTAGGAGGCTCCTTTGGTTGTGTATTGGGTAACGGTATCGCCAATAGATTTTCTTTGAGATTTTTTTCATTTATTTCGGTTTTACATAGCTTTTCATCATTGATGATTTTGTCTTCTTTTTTATCATCAATTTCTTTAGAAATGTTACTTGTAGACGGTAGTATGGATCCACTTGGTAATTCCAATTTCACTTTAGGCGGTGGAGTCCTTGGTGGTTCAGGAACAGCCTCAACAGGTAATTCATTGAGAATTGTAAGAGCATCCTTAATTTCTTTAGATGGTTCGAAGTTTTTATGTTCCTCTTCAATGGGTTCGGATGATTTATCCTTTAACATTGGCTGCAGAATTGGACTTGGAGCCCTCGCCTCTATTTTCACGGGCTCTGGTTCATCATCAGAAGATTGTTCGTCGTCAGCAGGGCTGTCAGGCGAATCGTCGATTAACTGTCGGAGTTTAGTCACTTTATTTCTTTTAGAATATGTTTCTTGGTTTTTGGCTGGTGTGAAGCCTTCGAAGATGGGTCCTGAACTGCCTTCACCGGGAAGAGAATCATCATCTAACGAAAATAAACCATCTTTTGAATCATCTTCTGGGCTCTGTCTTTCGGATATATCACGGGCTGCACCAAAATCTCTAAATGGCGAGAGAGATGGTGACCTGAATGAAGAAGGCCGCGCTTTCAAAGGGTCTTCAGATATTTCTTCACTAAGAGATTTCGAGAGGGACAACGTGTACTTGCTTGGGGAGATATCATCAAATATACGATGTGTTCTTTTCTTCTTCTCATCGTGAAGTTCTAATTCAAAAGGTTCCGGTTCTTTGAATTCATAAACATCTTCTGCTTGTTTTTCAGGTGGTGGAATTTCCGAATGTTGATTTGTCGATTGTCCAGGACTCATTATTGCATCTTTTGGGGAAGTTTCCGTTTTTATTGTCTCTTCAGCTTCTTGTTTGACTGAGTGTAATCCTTTAAGTTCTGATCTGATTTCGTTTAGATCATAATCTCGGCCTTGATGTTGACTTGATACATTTATCCTAGGTTTTTTAGCAGGAGATGTGGTAATTGGTGTGGACACAGTTCGGACAGGTCGTTTTCTTGGTTTACTTGAACTGCTACTGTCACTCGACTTTTGTTCCTTGGATCTCGATGGAGCTGCAGATAAGCATATTGTGAAATGTTATATTAAATAATAGAAATTTACATTTAAAATCAATTACTCACTTTTTATATTAGAATTATCATCACATTTCTTCGGCGGTCTCTTCACACTTTCGTCACTATCAGAGCTGTCAGTATCAGAGCGCGCAGATGACTCTGAAAATAGCACTAACAATAAAAATAACGTTAACGTTTTTATATATACTTTTTGGATGAAGTATATATTTAATATTAATCTATTATAATCATATACCTTCTGTCCTTTTACTTCTTACACGTCTACTTAAGTTTGTGATCTGCAAGAAATAATTATTTAACATAAAATCGAACAATAAAAAATAAGTACAGACTACTACAATTAACATTTTCTTTTTTTTTTTAGCAAAGTAGTCAGAGACATCTAGTGTACCTATCTTACCAGAGCAATCAATATTAGATTATATTCCCATTAGACAGAATTTACCTTCTTGTTGCGTGCATCATGCTGTGTAACATTAAGTGCAATACGCTGCGGCTTTATCCACTCGTCGTAGCGCGTGTTCCAGCCGGTGTAGTGCACGCGCAGCATTCCTTCAGCGGACACTTCGATCACTTTTGCCTCGTATGTCACCTGAATATTATACAATTCTTATATATTATAGGCCTTTACAATAGTTTTAACAGCACACAAAAACAAAATAACATATATACATATAAAATTTATACAATATGCTTCAAGGGATCTCTTTTCAAAGGAATCTCAAGGAATTTTAAAATACAGTGTAATTTCTTGTAAACCTAAGAATTAAATTTTTATATTTACGTTTGATGTTTATAAGTAGTAGTTTTCATTACATTAACTTTATAATTATAAAAGTAAACAACCTTATCTAATAGAGTTATACTATAACTCATAATATAAGTGATAAATTATTTTTCTTAACATTCTTCTTAAGTAGTACTTACTTATTATTACTCGCGAATGCTTTTTCTACACTAAGTTATAAATTCGATTATAATAATGTACTTTATAGTATTTTATAGTAATTGCAAATAAGAAGAATATGTTTACATTTTAAGTAATAAGTAAATTATTGTATACCTTTGATTCTGATTGGGCAGGTCCGTAATAGACCTTTAATTTGTCCCCTACTTGAGCTTTGACGTTGGAAGTAGTTCTAGTTGACTCATTGGATGACGGCCTGTATGATATGATGTGGAAATATTAAAGAAACACTTCATAATTATTATCAGCGGTACAAATAAATTTACAAATAAAGTTCAAGATAGGTGGAAGTTTAGATTGTAATTCCGAAAATGTTAAACATTTAAATTATATTTTTCTTTGCAGTCTCGTAAGACTCACTCATACAATCTGGGAGTGGAATGTTTTAAGTCCAACATTGTAATTGAGGAAGAATAGTGAATTAAAAAGTTATAGTATATTACTCAGTAGTTTTTCTCTTTCGTGGCCGCTTGCTGCTGTTAGACGCGATAGTGTTACCGCTGCTTGCTGAGTTTGCACTTTGACTTCTTCGACTTTGCATTTTCTTTGTTAGTCCACATCTTATGACAGAAAAAATACTATTTAAATTGTATCTTAATTATTTTAATGAACCCTATGTACATCCTATAGATTGATTAATATTGTAGTAATAAACAAAAAAGGAGCACAGAAGTAAGTTGCCATATTGGGGGCGTGTGCATGAATAATTTAAGTTACTCAGATGCTATGGTGTTGCTTATTTCTTCTATCAAAGGACTAAGGAATTTGTTAGATGTTACAAAAATATGTTTTACACCATATTGTCCTCATAAACAAAAAGTGCCAATGCCCACAATGTGTGGTATCATAATGAAGAGCTTACTGTACCGCACGCTGATGAAGTCGCCGAGATTTTGCAGCGCGTCGAATTCTTGCCTCAGCTGGTATAGAGGATTTCTTTACGGTAATTCTCTTCAGAAATTGCGTATAAAAATGTAATTAAAGTCACACCAAATACATATATAAGAGTTGTTAAATGCATAGGCGTGAGAAGGGATGGGCCTGGTGGGCCATGTCCACCCCAGAATGTTAATATATGTATATTTTTATAATTTATAATTAAAATGAATACGTAAAATACATAATTTATATGGTAGTTACGTAAGGAGTTTCTCCATCCATTTTTTTAATACAGAGAAGTCAAAGAACTGTTATATTATATATGTACCGACCACCGACCACCGACCGAATGTTCGGTTCCGGTTGAGTTTCGGCAAAGAAATAAGTTTCGGTTTCAGTGGCAAACCTGCCGAAACTAGGACCGAAACCGAAACTGCATTCGGGGATTACCACACTGTGCTCGGTCATGAACGGTGCGGTAAATGCCTAAACATGTCGTGACTTGTTAGTGTTCACAATGCATTTTGTTTATTGTGAGTTTCGTGTTTTGTTTTCGGTAAGTTTTATTGTGTGATATAGTATGAGTAAACATCGATTATATAGTACAGTCAAGTTTAACATAACTATCTAAATATTTTGTGGTTATTTTAACTCGCTCGCTAAAGCTATACGTAAACAAACATAAGTTAGGTATATTTTAATGGTTTTTAAACCCACGCCTTGTGGAAACAAAAAACAGCTGTCTTTAATGATTTATGTCTTCTTTAAGTATTATTCCTATCCTTAGTGTGGATAAACACTTTAAAAATCATAAAAATATTTAATAAAAATAGAATTCTCTCTTGCCAAATGATTGTTCTTTGCAATAATATTTGGGTAGCGGAAATTTGTACAAATCTCCCTACAGAGATGTCAACAAAGTAATAAGTTGTATAAAGCAAATATAAGAATTTTGATGCAGCGTGAGAAAGAACGCATGGCGTAGTGGACAGAGCGCTTGGACGGTTTTCATGAGGCGTTGGTTCAAATCCCGCTGTGTTGAATTTTTTATATGTTTTCTTTAATTATTTTTATTAGCTACATACTTGATAATTACGGTAGCGCATTATGGGTGATAATATTAAGGATTTAGAGCTCCAACATTTCATTTAATAATTATTACCAATATAACCAAGTAGTACAGTAAAATATTTTTTTTGACAAATTAACACCCTTTTAATGAAATAAGTGGGTACGTACAAAGGTAAAGGTTGTTTATCACTTCAATATTAAATACATACTTAGAACAATTGTGATATAAGATAACAAGTTAAAAAGTATTAGTTTTTATTTAACGCATTTTTAAACTATGTGATTTGAACAAAAATATCAAAACTGACTCAAAACATACTTCTAAGAAAATTTCGGTTTCGGTTTCGGTTGAAACTGAGACCTTTACCAAAATTCGTTTTCGGTTTCGGTCGTAAAAATCAGTTTCGGTCGGACACTAGTTATATATAATGTGTGACTAGATACCCTTTTTCTAGAAGTCAATATTAGTTTACGTGAGAAGTTCAAGAAGTTTGCTATATGTATTTATAAATTTGTGACAAGATTTCCTTTTTTTATTTTTTACAAATCAACTACTAATCCCCCCCTACCCCTAAAACTTTACCTGGAAGCTCTGCCAGAGCTGTCGCTGTCGGTGGAGGCGTTGGGTCGACGAGACGCGCGCCCTGAACTAGCACTTGTTCCTTCACTCACTGCAGAAAATATATTTAATTTAAAATTAGCTTTCTTTTCTCATTGCATCTGCGAAGTTTGAGTCTAAAGTTTGAAGTAATTTTTCATGCAGTAAAAGAACAGATTGAATTACGTAACTTAAAAAGCAAAATATTTATGATCATCTATGAATTTAGCATTTTCAAGATATACAATTTATAGAACTTACACTTAGAAGATAATGTTTTTCTTTTAGGTATCCGTTTCTCATGCGACTCAAGTTTAGTGGGCGGCAAGCTGCGCGTTTTCGATTGCGAGCGTTGCTTAACAACAATCTTCTCTTCACTAGTGGTTGAAATTTTATTCTTGTCTTTATCTTTGTCTCTGTCTTTTTCTTTTTCCTTTTCCCTTTCCCTGTCTTTTTCCTTTTCTTTTTCCTTTTCCTTTTCTTTTTCCTTTTCCTTTTCCTTATCTTTTTCTTTTTCCTTTTCTTTTTCCTTTTCTTTATCCTTCTCTTTTTCAATTCTATTTATTAATTAATTAATTATTCAAGAGGAAGGTTATAATTAATATACATAAAAGTTAATGTACTAGTTAAGGACAGGCTCACCTGTTTTTACTATACTAGTACATATATTATCTATACCGCAAGAACACTAGTTTCGAACGTACTATAGTACCTGATATTTAATTTTCTGACATTATGTTTAATTACATGTCTTAAGATCATGGTATATAAAAAATGAAATGATTAAAACTTTCAAAAATTTAACACTTACTTAGGTGTAGTGACGATTAGAGGTTGATTATCAGCACTGTCGTCTTCATCACTAGCACGAGGTTTATCTTTCTTTTCTATTTTGTCTTCTTTTTCACTTTTATCGTCACTTTTATCTGTTTCACTTTTATCCGAGTCTTTATCTTTAGAGCGCTAAAGTTTAAATATATAAAGAATATGACTGTAGCGGCGACTATACCATACTACTTCTAGTGCATTGTTGTAGGCCACTTTATAGTAGGTCAATACTACAACTAGTTGTTAGGGTTGCTGACTACTCTAGATCTAGTGCTATGAAGTCATCCGCAAATTCTGTGGTATAATCGTCGCTTGATTGATTGATTTTTTTATATAAAATATAAAACAACACATTTAAAGTATTTATATATAAAATAATGCCAATAGAGAGTAGTAGCAGTAGTTTTGAATGTATTCTTTAAGCAGTGAAGGCAACTTCACTTCTCTTTTCAATATAACATAAAAACCTATACCTGGTTAGGCGTAGTGGGCGTAGAAGGCGTCGTAGACGAAGCAGTAGAGGCGGTGGAGGCGGTGGAGGCGGTGGAGGCAGTGGAGGCGGAGGAGGCGGAGGACGCGGACGAGGGGGGCTGCTTGTCGCGGTCGCGTATGAGCGAGCGGCCGGCGGGGGGCGTGCGCGCGCCGCGGGGGTGCGCCACTAGTGTCACGCCCAGCTTGCGGTAGAAGTCCTCGAAGCTGTGTAGGAACCTGTTCACATGCGTGCCTTATTATGTATATTATATACTACATTTATTATTGAATAATTGATGCAATAATGCATAAAGAGATCAAACAAACAATACAAATTAAAATAATCTAAATATATTCGCAAATTTCTATAAAGTCCCTATATAAATATGTTATTAATTCTCCTACACTCATTACTTGAGTGTAATTTATAACTGAAAAATATGGAAATTATGTAACAAGTAAAATATATTATATTACTTTTAAATGTTTTTTTGTATACATACTATAATATGTATGTTTATAAGAAAAATAAAAAAAAAAACTAACTTTTTATAAGCTTGCTTGCAAAGGTTAGTAATGCTTGTAGTGACTGGGTGGAATCCCATCTTGTCGGCAATTGTTTTCCATTGATTTTGATTGGTTACCCTGTTGTAACCTCCAAGTTTTTGAACAACCTGCAAAAATATTTTAAGAATTAATTCATTAACCCTATGTATTTGAATATATCCTTCTTAAAAGCAGTTTTCAAATTTTACATAATTATTTTTGTCTGTATATATGATATACATATATATTCCTAAAGAAAACTTACTCGAAATAGCCTATAGAGATCAATATCTCTGTTAGCGATAGTGGGGTTTCTATTAAGAGGTGTGCCACGATCATCCATAAACTTATATAATTGGGCCACAAAATGGTCCTTCTCTTCTCGAGGCTCATCATCAGAACTCTGAAAATGAATATACTTGTTAAACAGTGATATGTCGATTTATCTATTTCAATATAAATCGTAATAAGATAAATATACAACTAGCTTTATTATTATTAAATAGGTTAATTAAATTAGATGATGAAACATAACAATAATAACAGAGCAAAATCGGGTGGGAAAAAAAATCCATCAAAATTTTTAAAAAGCGACAGTATATGTTCATGTCCATTTATACTTTCAACATAAGATGCACGTAAATCAAAAACAAGCACATACATCATCAGAAGTGTTCCGTGGTTCATTAAACAGCGCGTCGCGGTCCCAGTGCGGAGGCAGCACGCCTTGGTTGAGGTACTGTAACGCCGCCTCCACCCCCGACCACTCTATTGGCGCTGCGCCTTTGCGGAACTCGCGCGCCTCTTTTTTTGGTACTGTATAGCTGGAATTATATATGTTTGCTATCATTTAAAAGTTGCAATGTATAATTTAAGCATGTTAACTGAAAGTGACCATAATTTTAGGTAAATTCTAATTTTACTGACATTACAAAATATAGTGATTCAAGAAACAAATCGAAATTTACTTGTTTGGTCACATTCATTCTTCTCAGAATGATATGTACAGTTCATAGGACTCTTACATATAAAGATTAACGATAACAAATATTTTTTTCCTATTTATACAAATATTGTTAAACAACAACCACTAATTAGATGCCATTGTGTATCAGTGAGACAACGTCTAACGGATTAAGCGATAGTTGTGGGTCTGATCCACACTCTATGAATGAATCAATTTAATATAAAAACGTATCATTTGAACTTACTATCTCCCATCTTTAAAAGATCGCACTAAATAATCTTCCTTTACTTTA
The DNA here is from genome assembly GCA_037127375.1 of Dione juno. NCBI lineage: Eukaryota > Metazoa > Arthropoda > Insecta > Lepidoptera > Nymphalidae > Dione > Dione juno. Next base: position 4,447,460 of record JAXRJS010000067.1, read on the forward strand.
ATCTGTGCAGTAGGTGCCACTACAAGTGCAGGGAAAGCGGGCTGATGTGGTCGTCTTCTTTCTGCGCCGCTTGCAGCTTCTACTAATACTACGCGACCGACGTGAGGCTCTCGTTCTGCACTGTCTGCTTTGACGCGACGTGTGCTGCCTTCGCCTTCACTCTCGTCAGATCTGAATTAAAAATCGTTTATTGCAGCAATATTGAATGTAATCACTTTTAGTTTCTTTTATCTTCTTTATATTGAGTTAATAAATAGTTTGAAAATAATTGAATACCTCAAAGAGAACACTGAGGAAACATTTAAGGACTAATTTGAATGTTGCTTAAATATTTGGAGTGTCAATTGGTCACTGTTAGTGTCCGACCGAAAGTTCGGTTTCGGTTGAGTTTCGGGCAAAAAAATGAGTTTCGGTTTCGGTAGCAAACCTACTGAAATTACGACCGAAACCGAAACTGCATTCGGGAGTTACCGCTCAGTGCTCCGTCATGATCAGCGTCATGATCCGAAATTCCTAATCATGTCGTGGCTTGTATGTGTCCGTAATGCGTTTTTTTGTTGTGAATTGTGTTTTTTGTTTTATATTCGGTAAGTTTTATCGTGTGATATAGTATGTAGTATGTAGTACTTACGTATACTTTAATAACTTTTAAAGTATGCTGGGATTGGAACCCGCGCTTCATGGAATCAAAAAACCACTGTTTTATAAATTTTATATGTTTTCTTTAAATATTCTTTCTATCCGTAGTGTGTATTATATTATATCAACACTTTAAAAATAATTAAAATATTTAATAAAATAGAATTCTCTCTTGCTAAATGATTGATCTTTGGATGGCAGAAATTTGAAAAAATCTCCCTACAGAGTAATAAGTTGTATAAAACAAATATAAGAATTTTGATGCACCGTGAGGAAGAACGCCTGGCGTAGTGGACAGACCGCTTGGACGGTTTCCATGAGGCGTGGGTTCAAATCCCACTGTGTTCAATTGTTTACATGTTTTCTTTAAGTATTTTTATTAGTTCGGTACTTGATACTTACTATAGTGCATTAGTGGTGATAATATTAAAGATTTAGAATTCCAACCTTGAATTTCATAATTATTACCAAAATAACCAAGTAGCAAGTACAGTTAAATAATTGTTCCTTTTGGCAAATTAGCACACTTATAATGAAATGAGTGGGTACTAACAAAGATACCTAGATCCATTTTATAGGTTTTGTTTAACAATATTAAATACCTACTTATAATAATTGTGATATTAGGTAACAAGTTAAAAAGATTTTTAATATTAAAAATGCGTTTAATAATAACTTAAATAAAGTTATTATTAAACGCATTTTTAAAACTATTAAAGCTCACTCAAAATATGATACCTCTAAGGAAGTTACGGTTTTAGGTTTCGGCCGAAACTGAGACCATTGTCGAAATTCGTTTTCGATTTCGGTTTCTGTCGTAAAAATCAGTTTTGGTCGGACACTAGTCACTGTATTAATTTAATGATGCAATGCTATTATTGAAATGTGCAGAATATATTTTTATAGCTATCTATATCCTATGTCATGTATGATATATGATATCATGAATTAACTCAAATTGAAGCTGTTAACAGAAGAAAAACATTTTGTAATGAACTCAATCAAACTACAGGTAGAAAATGCATGCACTCACTGTGCTCTTCCTCGCCTTCCTCTTCTCCCGGCTATTACAGGTGTCGAAAAATGCTCTGGGTGTGTAAGTGGCAATTGGTCCAAAGTTTCACTTTCATTAAAATGTCTTCCACTCTTAAGGCACAGTGCAGAACGTCGCAAAGTAGTGATGTCACCATCATCAAAAACTATTGAAAAATTATGTTTAAATGCTAAAAGCTATATAAAGTGTATGTAAAATAATAAACTAGTGCATGTTTCATTTAATAATGGATATTACTTCTATGTATCCACAGAATCCATCTATTAAATAAACTTCACATATAATAATAATTTCATATTTTATAATACTTTTGAATATATGGATGAATTTCTGGGTATTGGATTTTAGTTTTGGAAATTGAGTTTATATCTAAAATAAAGATGGTAAGCATAAGTGTATACGCAATCTAACATTGCAATGGGCAGGAACTTTCTAAATGATTAAAGAATATAATATATATTTCATAATCTATAATTTTGTTGCAAGTTTGATAAAAATAAGTTGTTCTTGATTTTTTTCATTTTTGTGTATATAAATTATATAGCATAAAAAGCTGTTGTTTATTTTATATCTAATCAATTATGATTATTTACATATCACACATACTAATGTGTGATCTATATCCTTACCAACAGTGTACTGGCTACAGTCTTGAATTTTTGTTATGACAGCTTCCATAGCTTCCTTTTTGGGGTCTTGTTTAACTTCTACTGTACTTCCTACTCTTAAAGTTCCTTTGATGACATCATCATTTACTGTGGTAATACCACCTGCTTTTAAAGTTACCTGCACATATAAAAATTATTTAAATTAGGTTACAATATTGTATGACACATACTTACTATTTGATAGGAGTTATGTTAGTCTCTTGTCTATAATAAACTAAAACTTACCTTACATTTAATATTCCGTACCACTTTTTTAATTTTGGCCTCACAAAAAGCTCCTTTATATTTGGCACTCACATCAGTACCAACAGGGAGAAACGGTGGATCATCACCCTGCTAAAAGACAAAACTACAAATGAATAAAAGTCATTAAAGTTATCCAAAATTTTAGGCTGCCTTAAATTAAATATAATTTACCATTCTGAGATTTCGGTTGTATAAAAAACCAATTACTGCTGTAATAATTCTTCAGATATACCTAGAAACACAAAAATCTGTAGCACTAGATAACGTATGGATGTTAATTAAATTTTTAAGACGATTATGGTAGGAGATTATTTAGTAGAGGAAATTAGCAGATCATTTGAAAAGAATCAATACGGAAACTTTTTCTGATTAAATTTTCTCTATTAATCACATTATTGAGCATCCCGAGGTGAATGCGCGGCAATAAATATCTTAATAAGAACCAAAGTAGTCAAATTTATGTTAATTACCAACACTTTCCGAATATTAATATAATTTTATACGACTATAACGATTACATTTATTTTAAAAACTAAATTTTAGGCTAAAAACTGTTTCGTTCATTATTAATAAAACAATAAGAACACCATCTTCGTTTCACAAATGACAAGCAATGATTTGTTATGTTGCCAGTAAACAGAATTGCCATATCCAAAAATTATAAAGTATTATCATGCATTCAAACAAAAATAAGTTAAAAGATATATAAAATAAACAAAAACGAAAAATAATAACTAAAATTAACTTTATAACAAAAGTAAATTAATTTGGTATTCTCTTACAGTATAACTTTTACTAACTAACTAATCTTATACTTAATTATTAAGAATAGTTGGTTTTTACTTAACATATATATAACCACACAATTTAAATATCAATGGTAAAAGGATTTTAATTTTTAAACTTTAGAAAAGACATGAGCTATGGCACTTTCATTTCTGTGCTCTTCGTGGGTACTCGGCAGACAATCAATCTTTAACTACGTCAGTGAACGTGATTGGATAGCTAAATTATCGTTTCACACGCGCACAATAAATTTTTACACTGTATAAAATAAACTGACACAAATGAATATTGAACACGTCAAAATTATTTTTTATTCCAGCGACTGATACGGAATGATGTTTTGAAAATGTACTTATTCATAACTACTACATTTTACTGTGCTTAGAATTTTCTGTAACTATTTAATGTAAAAATTATAGTGTTTTAAAGTGCTTAGTGTATTCCATATCAATGAAGATGAAGGCAGTTGTGGCGACTGTTATCAGTCTAGCTCTTACAACTATGGTAATAGGCAATGCCTATTACCAAAAAAAACAATTTTATCCTTCTGTAGTTTATCTGACGAATTCAAATCCGAGTATGGCCGTAAGTATAATATATTTTTATATAAAAAGTCACTATGGCTTTCGTCATTAAGAAATATTTGGTCAGTTTTGGACACTTTAGATAGTATATTTTTTTATATATTTATTTTGTTTTTTCAATTTCTGTTGTAAATTCTAAATATAAGGTAATTAATAATATTATTTCATAATAGTAGATATTTCACATAGTTACAATTATATTTTAAACATATGGTTCTTAATACAGGTAATGTATTTACAAGCTTTTATACTGGTGTTATTGGCTGGAAAAATTTTAAGGAAAATCTTCTTTGGTCAACTTCGAGCTGCAGAATTTGAGGTGAATATTTATTCAAAATCAATGTTAATTTAATCATAACATAGACAATTTTATATAAAGAATATTATTAGAGAATAGTATCTCTTGTATTGTTTTTGACATAGTAAAAAATGTATATATACAAATGTGCTAAAAATGTTCTTCTTTTCAGCACCTAATAGAGCGTTCCTGGTATGCAATAACAGAGACATGTCTGGCTTTTACTGTATTTAGGGATGATTTCAATCCAAAATTTATAGCTCTGTTTACTCTCTTATTATTTTTGAAAGCATTCCATTGGCTTGCTGAAGATAGAGTTGATTTTGTAAGTAAATTATGTTTTTGAATTGATATGTTATTATTGTATATATTATCTAACAATAATTTATTTTTTACAGATGGAAAGAAGCCCTGTTATTGGTTGGTTGTTCCATATTAGAATTCTTAGTTTACTAATGCTTCTAGCTAATGTGGATTTATATTTCATCCATCATGCATATACATTTACTGCTACAAAAGGCCCTTCAGTCCAGTTGGTATTTGGATTTGAATACAGCATACTGATTATAATGATAGTGAATATTTTGATTAAGGTAAGCAAAGATAAATATTTTATTTCCTCACTTTCCTAATTTTTTTTTTACATACAAGTATGGTTTGGAAACATTTTGTTTCAATTAGAACAAAATAGAATAAATTGTAATGCCCAGTCCACTATCTTCCGAAACACCCCTCGAAAGTCATTGCAAGTGGACACTTTCAACTTTTTCAGATTGTCTACAATAAAATGATATGATTGAAAGTAACCTATACACAATACAGAATTATTAATATTTCATATTGTTTAAAGTGAATTCTGATCTACAAATAATTATAGATATGAATATAATGTTTACAAAGTGAACAGTGATGATAAATGTTAAACAAAACACAAATTAAAATTAGCTTTTTATTGATTATAATTTTTCATAAGTGAACAAAGTTTTGTTAAATGAAGTAAAAAATACATTTTTTTTTGTTGCGAGTTTAATGCTGTTAGCCCTATTGGCCTTGACTGCGACACTGGTTGGAAAAAATACATTGAAGCATCAAGCATAAAGTTGTTGCTAAATAATGACAATAAGTAGTTATTCACTTTAATAAAAATACAAATCCAAATAAATGCATTTCACAAAATTTATTTGTGAAAATGTAGCTAGCCACTATTATTTCTCTTTTAAAATTAATTACTACTGACATATGCTCATTACAGATAGAAAAGTAATCCTAAGTTAGCAATAACATCTACATTATACATCAGTGATAATGTCAAAGTGGAATGGAGTATCAAGTTTTATTATAATATCTATATGTAAAATGTTCATTTATGTCTATTCAGTATGTTCTCCATGCAATTGACTCCCATTGGGAAGCACCCTGGGAGAGCAAGGCAGCAGTGTTGCTCTACACAGATCTGGCTATTAACTTCCTAAAAGTTCTTCTCTATATCGGATTTGTAGCAGTCATGGTCAGGATTTATACATTACCACTGTTTGCTTTCCGTCCCATGTATGAAACTATGAGGTAAGCTTTTACACAAACATTACATATATTTGTACATTACATAAATTAAGAATCCTTTCATCATCCTTAACTTCTTTATTTTTTTTATATTAATTTTATAAATGAACTGCAAAGACTTCCAACTTCACTTTTTCTAATTAGATTATTTTACTATGACAATACATGTGCTATAGAGATGAATTTTTTTGATACTACATAATTATATATGACTAATGATGCTGATGCTTTGTAGGAGTTTCAAAAAGGCATACAATGACGTAGTTCTGTCCCGCCGCGCCATACGCAACATGAACACGCTGTACCCGGACGCGACGGCGGAAGAGCTGGCCGCCGCTGACAACGAATGCATTATATGCCGCGAGGAGATGCATAGCGGTAACGTGAATATAACTTCCCTTGTTTTTGTCTTGAGACTAGGTTCGCTCTGCTTAACCATGCCAACCAGGCCAATATTGAACGAAGGGTGTCTAATAATTAATTAATCACACACATTTTATATATGCGGGATTAAACTTACAACATTGAAAATATTATTATTATTCGTCAATAATAATAATATTTTCAATGTTAATACAATAAGTTTGTCTTAACGCATCGTCAATGTAAATACGTATATTGTAAACGTGTTTAATTACTTAATTATAATTAACTTCAAATACAAGGTAATTTTGACCGTGACGTACTTAATGTCGAAATATGTTTGTTAACCATTGCATGATTGTTTTTTATCAGAATGCAATGCAAATGCATGTAACGAACTTACATGCATTTGCATTTAAAAGTTTTAAATTGGTATATCCTTTGGTTTGCGATTAAGTCCTACTCATTTTTAACACGATTATTTTAATATTTAATATAAGTAACTAAATTTGACCTACCTATATTAATTGTATCAACATAAAATACAATAATACGGTGTCACTGAGCCAATCTGGTGATAGATCCAGGACCTTAAACCGTGCTTCTTAAAACTTGTATGATTATTATTATTAATACACATCTTGAATTTGTACTTCAATTATTAACTTAAAATGTACACTATTTAGTTGTCTGTTTTATTTATTGCTTACCCATATTTACCACCATTGTCCAATAACTTTAAATCTCACTAATTAACATATAAATAATATAAAATATACAGATATATTTAAGTCCACGCTGTATCCCTCATATAGTGGGATACCTAGGCTTTATACTAGTGTTAAAACACAACATTCCCCGTATCGTGTGTTATACACATGCACAGACATCGTGTGTTATATGGCGGACCTCGACGCCACACTGTTTTGTTACCAGAGCAATGAAAATGAAAATAAATCGTTCCGTCGAGAGGGATCGAACGACCTATATTTAAGTAAATGTTAATACTATTTCGAACATTATTTTGTTATAAAAAAGGAGTATTATTTGATATGTATTATTATTTGTTAAGTAAAGTTAATATTATATATGAGATTAAGCGTAGTCCGTAACAAGAAGTTGTTACGTCTCAATTTGTTTCCTAAGTGAGATCACATAACACAGGTGCAAAGAAACTTCCCTGCAACCACATATTCCACGCGGCCTGCCTCCGCCTCTGGTTCCAACGTCAGCAGACGTGCCCCACCTGCCGGCTGAACGTGCTGCGCGCGCCGGCGCCCGAGCCCGCGCAGGCCGCCGCCCCGCCGCCGCCCAACGCGCCGCCGCCGCCGCCCGCGCCTCCCACGCAGCCCCGCAATATGGAGGAGCTACGCGCTTGTAAGTGACCGTACTGGAGAATAAACATAGTTTATTGAAAATGTAGAATTTATTACAAACTTATTATATTAAGTACAGCCAAAACCGCGAAATATTGAGCAATGAATTATTTGAATTGTTCAATTCGGGGGTCTATAAACGGTCTACTTTACTATCTGTTGTTAACTGCTATGAATCTAATAATACGAGATGTGTACATCTCACTATATTGTAAAGTCAAAAGTTCGATTCAACAAACTCGTTCACACGTACACTAAAATTAAAGCCTCAGACCTGTGAAGAAGCGGAAAAAAGGGCTTTCAAAGTCTTCATTTTCATATATAGTTGGGAAAAACCAATCAGAAAGCATGTTTCTGTAACGTACGCCGTTCATATTAACAGTTCTCCATCCCAAACATTTGTGCGTTTTGGATGAACTTATGAAATGTGGGATTTGGTTGGAGCAACGTCACAGTCGAGAATCATAAGCGATTCATTAACGGTTGCGATTTTCACTAGTTTTATAATCATTTCTTATTACTTAAATACGTTATTCAGTTGTCATCCTTGGCTTAAAACGAAGATAAATATGACAACAATTTTTATCAAGAATTCATATTCTCAAAAAGCCATCAGGCTATTAATGGTAAGATTATCAAACAGTAAACACGAAAAAGCCAAAGCTGCCAACGGTCCCAGGAATTCTAATTTGTTTGCTGTTCCTGGACGGTTATTCTAGTTCGGAATGTGGAGGGCTAAACTAGGTTAGACTAAGCTAGCCTAAGGTCTAAGCTCACTCTACATACATTAAAATTAAGCTGGTAAAATCCTACAGCATTGTCTCTATTGTTTTACATGATTGTTTCATAAAGATAAATGAGAGTTTTTTTAACTTATAAATTGTAAGAATTAATATACGAATTTTGTTATCAAAACATTTTAATATTATATTGTTGATCATCAACATTGTTGTGATTTTGTTTATATTGGAAATGATTTAGTGATGAGATGGAGCATGCCGCCCCCGCCCCCGCCCCGCCCCGCGTCCCTCGCTACACTCTCTGATGAAGAACTAAGTCGAATGGAAGGCACTGAACGCAGGAATATTGAGGCCCGACTTCAGGTATACCTGACTAGAGTTTTCGAATTAATAGTGTTTTTGTATTTAAATCATTATTACGAATATGATATTCGGATTTTGCCGTTTATAATGTCTATGTTATCTATGTTAAAAATATAAAATTTCAAATAATATAAGTTGTAAAAATGTTTCTCCTTGGTATATAAGTTTTTACAAATATCAAATTTGTAATATCATATAGTAAATATTTAGTGAAAGCATTCTTAAAATATAAGCAATGTGATATAAGAAAGCTAAATAATCAGACTTTTTTTTAACAAATTTTCAATAGTGCTTCTTTATTTTTCAATATTTAATAAAAATTATGTCGACAGCTTCTGCGTGAAATCCAAGCGATGTTAGACGCGTCTGTTCTTCTCATGCAGCAGTACTCGAACGTCGTCTCCAACTTGCCGCTGAACAGTAACAATGTTGCCACCCAAACTAATATGTGGTATGTTATATATTGAAATTTATTATTTCCAATAAAATATTCGTTTTAATCAAAGTAAAATATAATAAATAAAAATATACTTTTCCCATGTATATAATTGTTAAGTCTCTATCTACTTGTTGAATCTAGTTGTTTAAGTTTTAATTCATAATGCTTTATTACTAATAGTTGGTAGGGAATTTTTAATTAATTAGTATATAGTATATTGATAAAAATACTTCCCTACTATCAAATATTTTAATAACTACATTATAGTATATATATTTTTTAACTCCAGCCGAACCGAACCTTCCCCGGAACCCTCGCCAGTAAGGGTCAACACTGAACCTGACGTAGAGCCCTCGACTTCAACATTCGAAGTCGACCCTGGAGACATATTTGAGCCCACACCAGGCCCTTCCTCTAACGACGACTTTGATATAGATCCATTTGATGTCAATTTGGAAGTTGATAGGTAAATAATTAAGACTATTTATTATTTTAAGATTAATTATTTTAAGACCTTATAGATTAGATTAATTTTGTTTAATGTCTTTGAATTATTCAAAACTATGTGGTTTATTGATATTTTATAATAATTGTTTATTTTATTTAGTGTACTTAATCAATTATGGCTAACTGAGGAATAAAATACAGTTGGTCATGGTGTTTCAATCAGAATTTAGGGGATAGAGAGTCTTTCATAAAATATAGAGCTATATCTATTCCAATAAATAAAGAAGTTTATATAACTCTTAATTATTATATTTCAGATTTTTTTATAACTCTAGTACAGTAATCTGTCGCTAATACCCTATCTATCTCTAGGAGTGTTTTTGGCTGGCAATTTTCAAACCCCTATTATATTTTTTTCAGAGACACTGACTCCGACGCAGAAGAGCTTAGAAGAAGGCGATTACAGAAATTCAGTGCAGAGAATTAAGACTATGACTATGAATTTTTGTGTCCTAATTTCCTAACTTGCTATTAATATTTATGTACAAAGTGTTTTGGTATGCAACAATTGTGTATTCTAATCAAAAATAAATGTATTTTTGTTCTTGTAAATATATTAGTATATATACATTAATACATTTAAACAATATATTTTTCTCTCAGTAGAACACATCGTAAATTCTTGGGTAGTATATTAAAAGGTAGTGTTTTTTCTAACTTCTATTTATTAATATGATTAAATTATAATTAAATCTGTGTATTTAACAATTATAAAAGGCATTAATATATCCGTATACTTTAGGGTTATAATTCTCTAGAACTGGTATTGCACTTAGATATCTGCAAGATTCATATAAAACGAGGTTGTTCTTGCAGTACCAGATGTTTTTGGTGCCCTCAGTGCCATCAACATTAAGGGTGTTAAGTTCAAAAACCCCGAAATGGAAGCGTTGACCATCAGTTTGAATACAATTTATGTGTATCGGTTCAGGTAGGTCTTTTACATCCTCCTGTAAAAATATATGAAATAAAAAACCAGAAAAACATTGTGGTTATAATAATTGGTGTAAATTAATTTTACTTACCCCATGTAATTGTTTTGCATATGCTGAAGCAACTGTAAATGCATGAGTAAGTGAGCGGCCTAATATTTGAGTTGAAGTGACTGGTGTTTCAAATATATTAGAAACTTCAGTTGTATTAAAATGAAGCCAAGTAGTGTGTGGGTGCTTTCTTGATACAGTTGGACGTATAGCTGAAAGATTATAAAAAAAAATTTCTTCTACAATCACAATATTATACAAATAAGTCATTGGCATATATACAACAAAAAATGTTTTTTGCTTTATGCATATTCTGCATATAGTAAGGCAGACACATAACTTAGGTCATCGTTTCCCAACTATTTTTATGTCGCGACCCACGCAAAGGCCAAAACGATAAATAAAAAGTCTTTCAACCCAGTCACTGTAATATTATAATAATATGTACATAGCGCACTATTTTTCATTGGTTTTAACCTGCGGTGTACTTGCACGAACTTGTCAAATAACCCGCTTGCGCATCCCGTGGCACATACTTCATACATGTTAATTGTCTTAGTTAAACAAAAGGTCGTGAGGCCGAGCTTTATCGTTATTTACATTTTTAGGGAAGTAATATAGTGATGCAAGTACATTCCACCACTATTTTATCTCACTCACTCAGTGTTTAATTTTCATAAATAGAAATTAGTATTAAGTAGGTTTTACAACGACATATATTTGAAATGTGAATTAATTGCATAAATTGTTGTTAATTTTCAAGTTTATCAGCGGATAGCGAGGTCTTCAAGATTACTCCGGCATATAGAAAACAGACACTCATTGTTACAAGGCATATCGTTAGAATTCTAATTCGCGTAAGTCATTAGTTTTGAATTTTTTTTATAAAATCCTAATGTGAGCAGCACTTCATGCATCCCACTTAGTAGCAGTCGCGAGCGTAAGGGTTTACCCTTACTATTGTGGAAAGACTCATTTTACCCCCTGCCCATTGATATGGTCAATATTATAAGTATGTATAAGTCTGGAAGAAGCTAAAATGTTCAAAACTATACCCCTTTTAAATGATACAATATCGAGGCGCTGTTGATATTTACAATTAAATAATGGACAAAGTTAAATTAAGTTACATTTTTGCTATTCAGTTTGACGACTTAACAGACATCGAATTAGGCGCAATTTTTACGTTTCGTTCGTTATGAATGTGAGGAGTCTATTAAAGAAAATATAAATATTGATTTTTATAAATCAGTTTCTGTTCGATGAACAGGCGAGGAACTTTTTAACTAATTTATTGAAGCAACACAACGAAAGCTTGGACTGGAATACATACATTGCGGTATGCACTAATGGCGCAAAGGCGATAATGGGGAAGACCATCTCACTTCATTATGGAAAAGCAGTGAATGGTTCTTGATCCCCATTTCTTTGCAGAGTGTGGAAAGAAATCTAGACAGTAATGACTTTGAGAAAGGCTTTCAATAAAATTGATACCCTTTGCTACTTCTTAGTTATGCGAAAAAGGTTACTCGTTTATTAACTCGAAAATAATTTACTTATCAAGTGTTTGCAAAGATGATTCACATATAGAAATAATTTAAGGGAGAGACAATGCCAAATATCACAATCAATTAATGTTCATGATTCATCATTTTATTGTAATAAAGTAAGATGTAAGTTAATCTTTTCATGTTATTTATCATATCTTAATATTTAATTTTACAGCACTACACTTTAGTTTTAACGCATTCCTTTAATAAATGAATGTTGTGACCCTGAAAAACCAAACTTGACCCCCCCATTGAGAAATAATGACCTAGAGTCTCAATTCTTTACTTTCAACCCATTTTGCCCCATCAGTATCAGGATATTAAAATATAATATTAATATTATAAATTGCATCCATTATTCATTGCATGTGAAAAATAAAGAAATTTGAATACACTTGACTGGATCTGAGTATGTTTCGAAAGTTCCAATATTAAATTGTAAAATTATTACTCTGACCAAGAATATTTAAAGGATAATTGCCAGCTTGAACTACCTTGCTCTATGTATAGTGCCTGTAATAGGTTATTTGAGTAAAGAATGCTTTGAATTCTAAACACTCCTCCACATCCTTATGTTGGTATCACTTAAATAAACCACTCACGATATTTGCTGTTGTCACTGTAGAAATGTTCAGGGTCCAATGTAACAGTGTGTTTCACTGGGTAAAGATTGGGAATTTCAATAAATGGTACGTCTTTTTCATTGAACTCGTGCTTTAAAGGCTTACTACTTGTTACTAGGATATTAGATATATCTTGAAACTGTATAAGATCTCCCTCTTTATCAAATATACTTTGATAATTGATATCATTCATTATATACTTATTTTGTGTCACTTCTATGTCATTGCTCTTTTCAATCAGTTGTAGTAATTTGTTAGTCAATATTTGGCTAAAAAAATAAGATTAAATAAATTTGAAATTTTAACTGATAAATCAAAGGTCTCTCTGGAAGTACTTAAATTGTCTACCACAAATAAAGCAACGATTTATATTAATTAACACAATATATGACTACCCTAAAATTTACTTTTAATTTTGATAAGGATGAAAAGTATCAACTGAAGAAAACATCTTATAATTTTGTTTCACATTACAATTTTTTAAATTATGTCCAAAGAGTAAGATAAATTTAATATTTATTTAGCAACAACAACAAGAAAAACATGTTATTGTATAGGTTTTATATATCTACCTAGTCTACTTTTAAATTTTTAGTTAAAATAAAGCAGACTGACTAGTAAGAATAAGTATAATATATACTTACTTTCTCCTCTTGTCTGTTATACCTAACACTCTTGGAAAATTATATGCAGGCCTATTTGGGTCTTTAATTTTAGGTAATTTCTTTTGCTCACAATCAAATATGTTAGCATTTAAAATTGCTTGTTTTACTCCTTTGTGTATAGCTTTAGGAGCTGGTAACTCTGCAAGTTCTTCAATTCTTTGAGGTAATTTGTCTTCTGCAATTATTGTCTTGGTAAGCACCTGTGCTTGAGAGATACCCTCTAGAAGAACATTACTGTTGGTCAAAGTCAAGCAAGGCTTTTCTTTATATTCTGGATGTGCCTCATCCAATGGTAGCGGTCGTTTGTATGGTCCTACAATTTCTAATCTGAAAATAGACAACACACAGGGTAGATAACCTACCTACTAATAGTGGTAGATGTGCACTGTACATTCTCCTTCCTGAATTTTCCATACAACGTGACATTGGAGAAGTGAATTGTGCACAACTGGCACGCTCGAAACGTCATTAACGTGGAACAGAACAGAACAGGTAGATGTGTCATATCTGATTTAAAGAATTGCTTATATACTTTATGATAATAATAATACTCAATACCTGTTATATACTTCTGGTTTATTTTTAATAAATTCAAGTGCATCTTCAACAGGAATACCCTTCTCTTTTAAATATTCTTCAATACCCATATTCACTGGCACACGCTTTCCTTGCACAAGCCAATGCCTTTTGAACATGAAATCGATATGTTGTCTAAGTAAAACTTGAGATAACTTCATCGTAGATTTTTCGGTATATATTTTGGATTAATATATATAATGTATACTAATAACAATAAAAAGGTTATGAAGTAATGTAATTTAACTGCCGAATGACATATAGAAGTCTTAATAACAAAACTGACAGATGTCGACTTAAGTAATATGATAGTGAGACAGATAAAATATGTAAACAAAACAGCTTATTCAACCGGATGAAGAATTGCTAGCTTCTTCTAAAATATTTTATTTTTAAAATATAAATAACAATAATGGTTAAGTTCTTCTTCTACCTCTTGGTTATCATGACTAGTATTTGTGAATATGAATATGTCCTCTTACAATCGGTTACTATTGATTGTTCTGTCTTTTATTAATGGGTTTTGTTAAGTCTTCAGATCAAGTAAAATAAGGTATTCTCATTGCGACATAGCATTCATTAGCATGATATTCTTATATGACATAAAAAAGTCCATTCTTAATTTGAATCCGAATGAAGTCCAATATGAATTTGAGACGAAAAGATGATTGAGAATTGATGATTAATGATATCTTAAATTTTTTAGCATTTTAGTAGAAGGAGAGAAATACTTAATAGTTCTTACGTAAGATTATAAAAATATATACATATTTTAAATTCATAAGTTTTGGATGTATAACTTTGTTAAATACTAATAGGTGATTTAATATTGAACAAAGATTTCGTCGATTCTTAATTTATTAAGAAAACTAGGAAAATTTGAAATAAATATTATGAACTCAACTTGTACATACAGTTAAGAATTCAAAATTGAATTATAATAATAACATTAGCATAATAATTAATAAACACTAAAATTGTAAATACATATTATTTTTGAATATTTGTTTATGACAGAATGACTTAGCGTGTAGCGTGTGTACCTGAAATACAGAAAACCCCGATTCAGGTGTAAGTAGACTCAATTCCTCATAAGAGAAAAAAATTCCTCAAGAGAAGAAGAAGGCTGAATTCCAATTATTTACGATGTTCTGTTATTTTGATTTATTAGAAATGAATATATATATATATATATATATATATATATATATATATATATATATATATATATATATATATATATATATATATATATATATATATATATATATATATATATATATATATATATATATGTATATACATGTGCACATTTTGTATTTCTATTACTTATAATATATAAATTAATTATGTATATATAATAAATAAATACTGATTCTTATACTCTTCTGTTTCTGAAATAAGATGAAATGATTTTTTTGTGTGCTAAACTAGCCAATGACCTTCCTTGGTTGACCTGCCGGCACCAGATGTTAATTTACTGCTGCCGTTTATACACGCAGCTTTTGCACTGCGTTATGCATATTATTTTTTATCAATCATTCGAATTTTATCGGGATATATGTAGGATTGCTTTTTATTGTAATTCAATCAACTATATATTTTTCCACAATTCAATCAACTATATATTTTTTTCGCTTAAAAAATATAGATATTGCATCATTCAGAAATGCGAGTTCAGAAGTGTTAATCTATGCTTTAACTATTTTCTTAAATATATATAAATGTACTAATGCGAATTCGTAGAATGGTCAATGGGCACTAGATTTCGTAATATCTACAATCTACATACCTACTATAAATTTTATCGATGGTCATAGATTTCTTTTATTTCCGTTATAAAAGTAGGTAGGTACATACTTGATCATCCTTAACTTACGTAAGTATTGAATAACTTCTAATAACTAATGATTAATTCAGTGGCAATCACGAATATGAGTTGACTTTAATATTTGCAAATTTTATGTCATTTTGTGTCTTACATAGAATAGTAAGAGGCCTAGATCTGAATTATCTCTACAGTATACAGTAATGAAATGAGTGGGTTCAAGTAGGTAGGTAGGTATCAATGAATTACTCATTGAGCTAGCTAGCTTGACCAGAAAACTGTATATATATATATTTTTTGGCTGCAATGTAATGATTGACTTGTCAATGCACAGTGACAAGATACTTAGTTCCTCCATTTTCTAATTTGAGACATTGCGTTTTAAGTGGAACTCTCGACGCCTCTCTTTGTGGTACCAGAGCGGGAAAATATTTTAATCACTGTCTCAATTGAGTATCGAATCAACAATAATTACTTCAGACACTTGTTTTTTTACATAGATATTTTTTTATTATGTTTGTCTTTTCGTTCGTTAAGCTTAATCTCCGAAATAACTGAACTGTTTTTTTATAGAACTATCACCGGAAAATAGAGGAGGTTGTGGAGGAGGTGTGGTGAGGTGTGTGGAGGTTTCAATTATATAATTGAAATTAAAAATATAATTTATCATTTTATATACAACATTTTAAATAACGACATATTGCTACACAACCTCCTCTATTTTCCGGTGAAAGTTCTATAAAAAAACAGTTCAGTTATTTCGGAGATTAAGCTTAACGAATTTTCTCGGATTTAACGAGAAAATCGGTCAAGCAGACAAAGACGTGAAACGTGCCGCTAGTTTATTAATAAAAAACAACAAATAATTTCGTAAATATATATATTTAATTTTATATCTTCCATCAATACATACAACACTGATAAGTAGGTACATCAATTTATCTGTAACACGAATATCATAAACATTATTCAGACATTTCATAATTAATCTATCTAGATACATTTAGAAACAGTTTTAGTTTTTAAAAACAGGGAAGACATATTTAAAATAATTTACAATTGGAACCAGCATCTCATAGGTGACAACTGACAACTATTTAACGTATAATATTGATGGAGGAGTAATACTTTACAAAATAAAACTTATCGAAATATCTTCGGTGTATGCTAGGAGCTATAAAAATTGAAAATAATACAACTAATTAATTTCATAACTAGTAAGACATTACAATCCCTTACCACGAGATCAGCGACAGTGACGTCACCCGGTGTGTTCCGTAGATATGCCGTATGTTATTATTGATAAAAAAATCTTTTATTTTCATTAAATATTGTCAAATTTGAAACCTTTGGTGATTTCACAGTATATTTCCAATTGGTGGGCACGTACATAGATTTTTCGTCTTTGGACTCTTGTGAATTAATTAGGTTTATCATGTCCTTTATCATTCTAACTATGCATTAATTTAATCGCTTATTGCAACAATTTGCGATTCAAACATACAACACTTAATATCTATTATAATATAATACCTAATTATTTTTAAAAGTAACAAAATTAACTTATATTTACAGTATTATTAAATTGATAGCAAATTTTTTTACTATTTATCTTATATGTATATGAATATGAATCAGTACTTTAAGAGTATACTATAATGATTTTAGTGAATTGCAAAGAAATTATAATATCGTGTACGATTATTTTCTGTCGGATATCCGAAGTGGAAATTATTAGTATGAAAGTACATAAATATTTATAGATATACCGAGAACAAATAGATTTAATTTATTTTAATAATTTTAATGTATTTTTTAGATGAAATACCGTAGCATCGGCGTTACATAACACTTGCACGTCATGATGATTAATTTATTTAAAAATAGGAAATCAACAACAGTCTGTATGTGTTAAGGCACCGTTGGTTAAATCTGGCACTTAAATATATTGGTGGTTTGGTGTAAAATAAGAAACAAGTCCTAAACGAGTAACCTCATTTGTAAGTAAATAAATTCCACTGGTGGATGTGCATGAGATCATACCCGACATTTTTATATAATATACGTAATGACTTATGAAACAAATCTTTCATAAGACCTATGATCGAATTTAGAATCGAAGTGTGGCAATAAATTAAAAATATAAGTTTATAATCAAGTTGTATATTCAACTTTCGATAAAATATTTTGAGAATTGCTTATTAAATCTGTTTATTTACTAGATGTGGTGTCTTGTGAAAATCGGCTTGAGTTAATTCAGTCGTCGTCTTTCTTTTCCATTTTGGGTTCATACATGGCGTGCAGCTGTTCAGGAGATATACTGTAACAAATGAAATGGCGGTTAGTTTAGCGCAAAACATATTAAAATATCTAAACTTAATTTTGAAAAACCTTTACAAATAAAATTTTATTAATCTCTATACAGAGATCTCTCTATACGGAGATACCTAATCTTTTCGATACACTAGTTTTATTGGATTTTTACAAATTAAGTCAAGGTAACCATTGTTTTATGCTGAAATAGCCTACGCAAATATCATTCACCTTGATGTGCTAAAAAAATGATTAGGTAGTACTAAACTTTCTTGTCCTATGAATGGATTAAAAATAAAGCAAATATACATTTGTGCTTAAAAAAATCAATTATAAAGCATTTACCCAAGCAAGCTTTGAAGATCGCACACAAAACGGTATACGTAGCGTTTGCCAGCAGTTTTGTGAATGATGTTCTTATCGTAGTAGTAGCGTAGACCGCGTGAGAGTTTTTCGTAGTTCATCTTGGGTTTGTTCTTACGTATGCCCCATCGTCGAGCAACCTAAAATAGAAAAATATTACAAAATAAATTAAGATTGAACAAGTATACCTATTTGTAAATAACAGAAGTATATTTATTGTTCACAGTGGGCGAATAATCTCTTTTTTTGTTTTACTCGATACCTATATGCTAATATATAATTTATCAGTTCGTCAAATTTAGTTCAGATTCCTTTCATGGCATTAACATATAATTTATTCACTATAGCAGCGGGCTAAACAGGGGGAACCTAGTGTTAAGACACTCCGATCCCCATTTTCTGTCCAAGACACGGCGTGATAAGTGGTGGATCTTAACGCCGCATTTTGTTTTCTTACCAAAGTCAGAAAATGAAATAATTCATATATAACATAATTTAATAATCGGGTGGGAATCGAACCCAAAACTTAAGTGAGTAAAGCAGCAAAATTAATCTTTCACACTTGAGGCACATATACAAATAAACATCAAAATAAAAATGAATAAAAAAAGTTTAGGTACCTCATCTGGATCTGTGAGCTTAAACTCCCAGCCGTCACCAGTCCACGAGATGAATCCCTGGCAGCTCTTGTCGGTGAGCAGTTCTAGTAGAAACTGCCATAGCTGAATGGGTCCTGATCCTGTGCAGATGGTACACAGTTGCTTTACGATATACTGGACATTGTCTTTCATATTTGAGCTTATTAATTACAATTTTATTTCGCAAACATATGAATGAAAGAAAAAAAATTTCAAAATATTAAAGTTTATTTAACGAACCAGTGAAGCAGGGTCCAGAAGCAGGATAGGGCAACTTGTCTTGTGGCAGCAACGCGTGCTGCTCGCTTGGCCATTCGCCCCACTCGGCGCAACCGCCGTACTCTGTCGCGTAGCCCTCGCCGTACACTTCGCCGCCCGCGCCGTACCTACCACCTGCTGCTATATTAAAATAATATATATTAATTTTACATACATTTACAAACATTTTTTAATTTAATTTTAATATATGTAATGATTATAAATCAACACTATATATATCTATAAATATGGAAAATCACAAGTATAAGTACGTTTATAAAAGTGCTGAACATTCTTAACAGTAATGTTTTCATAGTGGAAGTTTGCTCTTACTCCTTGGAGAAATATAAGCATGTCATAAGGAAGTAAAAGTAGGATTGATTAGAAATGAGCTTTATAAAATTTCAATCGATATTCCAAACCACAAGTAGAGAAGATAAAGAAACACAATTAAAATTCTTTGTTAATGTTTATCGACATGATATTAATGTATTCTAATTTGAATGACAGAGTTGGTCATATTGCCTTGTGCATATTCTTATATAATCAGGAATGCTTAGTACCTAACCATTTCTGTCTATCTTTAAAAGTAAAGAATGTTTTGCTATTAATATATGGTGATCGATGTAGAGAACGTATCCGTTGCTATTCTGGAATATTGGCAGAACTTGATAAAAAGCATTTTATTCAAACGCAACAGGATGTGTGTTCCCATTTTGCTAAACGTGCGCATTAATTGGATGATTACGTAGACAGCTAAAAATTGTCATGTCTATCTAGCATAGGCAAATGGAGTACTTCTACTTTGTAATATTATGAAAGTTTTAATTTTATTCTTTGAAATGAAGTACCTATTACGTTTTTATTTCTAGTGAAAATATTTTAGAAACTTTGAGATAAAATGGGAAAATAGTAATACTATAGTTTAGTAAAACAAATATGAGGAGACTCACTTCTAGGATATGGTTTGCTATACGCGTGAGGTTGATATTTGTGTTCATGCGTGAGCAGCGGCTGCGTGTGCGCGTGCGCGTGATGATAGTAGTCCTCGAGATAAGGCTGCGAGGGCGCAGGTGGCGGGTACTCTGGCTGGTAGTACTCGTCGAGAGGGGAAGTTGCAGCGGGTGCAGGCGCAGGTGGTGCTGCAGCGCCACCACTTGCCTCTGTATAGTATGTGTTTGTCTCTCTGGGGCCACCGGTTGTGTAGCCGCCTGTAAAATCAAAGATAATATATCATATTAGTTTTAAATAGGAATGTACCTATATTTGACTAGATTCTTAGAAATAACTGTTCAGTACACATATGTTCGGACAAATACAGTCAAAAATCAGGACAAGCGTGGCATCGTGCGCAGACACGGCGCGGCTACCGAGGCGCGACGGTCGCGGTTCATGGCGCGCCCTTTGTTCTGCGCGCACGCCGGACCCTGCCCCTCGCCCCGTCAACATAATATATGTACGTGCCGTTTCATTGCGATTTATATTACAATTTGGGAAGTACGAAAAAATACCTTTTGATTGACTGTTATTTACATATGAAAAAGATAAATAATCAATTTAATAAGAATAAATTGATTTATTAATTTAATATTTAAAGTAGATCGTCTGTGTATAAAGGTCATGTCATATAACTATAAAACAATATTTTAATTATAAGTTTTAATCATTTAGCCACCTTAAAAAATATTTATAAATTATTCTAGAAAGAAAAAATACTATGTAGTTGTTTATAATACCCAACTCAAAACATCTCATAAATTAATGAAGAATAACAATAAATACCTAGTTAGGGTAGGTATGTGTACATACTATATACGCAGGTACCTTATATACCTACGCGCTACAAAATTCGAGGTGTCATTTGTATGGACAAATAAATCACAAAATCAAATTGACATTAGAGGTCAAGTTAATTTGTGCTCATTGTGCGTGATATATCTCTCTTTTTCTCATCAGACCGAAAGGAAGGTTAAATTCGGGCCTATTGCATTTTGGCATTTAGATATTGTGTTGTAAGAGCTATAATCGTAATGAGCCAGTGTTGTAGTGTTACCGGTCAACGGTCACGCATGTCTGTATTTACTGTTTGTAATAGCTTTTGTGAAATATATTGCGTGCGTTGGAAACTAAACTATTACTAGGTACACTAACTATATCACATTGCGGGCAACGGCCTCTATACTGTTGTCGCTTCGTCTCTTAAAACGAATAACAAATCATTTTTATTTTATTTAAATCATTTTGTATTCATCATTAGTTTTTATTTTCCCCTCACTTTGTATCTACCTGCTTTAATTGTGGCTATCGAGGGTGCGAGTTAAGCACAAATAAATTACACATTACATACCTACTTTAGTTTCTATTAGTACTTTGAGTATAGGTAAGTTACTTCATAGTAGGTCTATTTCATATTTTTTTATTCTTAAGCAGCAAGAACGTTCTTGAGTTCCCAAAATGATAACCAGATAATTGTATCTAGGTATATTAAGTTATTTCACTTAAAGTAAATTAACTTTTCATATTTCTGTTATTTACTTGTTAAACATAAGACAATCCATAACAATAGGTGTAATAACCTACCATTGTATCATTGGAATTCAAATGCTTATTATAACAACTAAAAACAAGTAATTCTATTATTAATATACAGTTATTTATATAAACAAATAGTACTTGGATACTATGTTGTATACATGCCTACGAGTTTAGGTACAATATTTTACGTAGGTACTTGCTTAGGTACATAGTTACATAGTTTATAATATGTGTTATAATATATAACAATAAGTTTACTCTGAAATTACAAAAGTTTTACTGCCAAGAGTAAATAACGAAGAAATAATTATATAATTAAAGTAAATTTTTTTGTAAGCGTCACATAAAGAATGATGGTATACCTTAAAAAGAACAAAGACGTGTAAACAAATCACTGGTCGGCTTGACAAACAAACAGAAGTATTTTAATGAACCGACACAGCTCATTACAATTCCCTACAGTCGTCTATACTGTCACTATAAATTGTAAGAAACAACACAATCTGGTAAAGCGCTCCCGAGGGAGTGACCTTTGACACGTTGGTGACGTCGTCCTAAAATATGTTACATTTTCATTAGGGAAGCAAGTTAAATATCTGTGTAAAGAGTTTCTTAGTTTTTTTTTCAACAAATAAAAATAAATGTACTTGGGTGTACCATTGTATTAGCATTTAGTTTTTTACAATACATTTTGGAGAATATCTACGAAGATAAAACACTGATACCTACTGCATATTTTCTATAAATAAACGTATGTAAATGTTTGTAATTGTATCAAGGTTATCCCGATATTATTGATTCGCTTCAATCATTTGAAGCTAGTCACGAGATGACCAGATCGTAGTGTGAGACAAATTCGGAGTGATCGCGAGAGGCGTGCGCGCGGGGCGGGGCGGGGCGGGGCGACCAATGGAGCGCGGCCACGCCTCGCGCGCCGGGTCGAAAGGTCGCACCACTCGCCACCATTGGCGCGGAACGTTGGCAACTGCATGAAGTTCTGTTTAAAGCAACTATCTTGACGTGAAAGATTTTAATTTTTCCGAATTTTACGAATTACTAGTAAGTTATGTACACTTTTTTATAAAGTATTGTCTATTTTAATTTTAAACACAAGTAGGTTTAAAATTTATTATTTAATAAATTGTACCACAACTCTAAACTACTACTCAATTCGTATAACGTGAACTAAATTTATGCAAAAGTAACTTTAGATCCTTTAACAGCTGCTGCATAAGATGTCATTTTTTATTTTTTGTCTCTGAAGAAATACGAGACCTGCTAAAATATTTCGGAATATGCAGTTTGGTAACACACGCGCTAATGGCCATATGGTGTTTTAGTGACACGAGTTTTTTTTTTAAATAATAAAAAAGGGGTACAGCCTAGTTATATATAAAGTATTAGCAGCAGAAACTTAAGCTGACGCCTGTTGGTTGCATCCTATATGAAAGTTACTTACCGATCAAGAATATTGTTATTTTATATATATATATATATATATATATATATATATATATATATATATATATATATATATATATATATTTACTTTTGTAATTTACCTTCATGCTATTACTATTTTTATTTTTATATATCTCGTTGTTTTTCACCACAGACTTTAGGCGTCCATGCCATTATAAATCGACCCCATTATAAACGTGCCATTATAATTCTCATCTATGTTGTCATGTATGTATGTATGTATGTTGTTGTATGTATGTCAGTTGTCGTCGACAATATCTTCAGCTGTTGTATTTGTTTTCGTTTCCAAGTACCTTGTTAGACAATTTATTGTGGTCCTCGTCTCTATAAGAAATAGCAGTAGTGATGTTGTGTTCTACCATATCATAATTAAATATTCAGTCATGGAACTTTCGTTTGCCCGACGAATGAACCTCCCGATTGCGTCTTCTTCGGCGTCAGAGTAGTAAATACATCCTTTGGTGAGTTACTGCAACGACAGCGTGGGATATGCTGTCGTATATGACACTCTTGATAGTCTTTGTTTGGATGATCACTACGGCCTCGTATGTTAATCCATATCTTGGGCCGAATAGATTCCATCGTAATCCTCGTTGAGCGCATAAGTCGCGTCCAATGGATATCTATATGATCTTGCAAGCTCTTGAGTGGTGGTCGTTACGAGGTTTGGACTGTTATAGTGCATGCCATTATGTTCTAAAATGTAAGGTCAAATATAAGTTAAAAAACAAAACTGCAAAGGTATTTCGTCTAAATAGGCAAAATTTGTGTCAATCAAAAATAAAGTGCCTATCTAAAAAAACGTTTCTCTCAAGTAAAAACCTACAATTATAAAATAATCTGCACGCGTTTGAGTTTATGTAAGCTTCAACAGAAGACGGAAAATGAAATGAGATTTTTATATTTAGAATCGCAGGTGAGCACTGATGACAGTTTCATGTCATTTAGATGACGCTCTATTTTGACATTCTGTTTTTTGCTAATTAACTCGACTTTACTTGTCGTAGCTTTCATTATAATTACAATTTAACGTTTAAGTATGCAAGTAAATATAGAAAAAAAAATTTCTTAGACATCTGCTATTTGAAATTTCCAATTTAAAAATAATGAATATCAAATAATAAATTTCAAAGTAATTTTGAATTGAGATTATAATTTGTTGATTGACATAACAGATATGTCATGAAGAGGTAGGTAGTTACAACTTATGAAAAATTATAAACATAAAAATGATATGGAAAAATGACATGAAAATAAAAAATCTAAGGAAATCTCTGTCGTCGAAAGGATTTTAAATCAAAAACAAAATTGGAGCATCGTAAGGCAGGAAGTATTAAATATATTAGTGTCCAGTCGGCTCCCGCTTTGTCACATACATGCTCTCTATCATATCTCATTATAATTTTTGTGGCAAATGAAATATTCTTCGCTTAGACCTACTAACAAAATAAAATGTGTTTTTTACTGTTTCTCAGCTTCCCGTTGATACCCACATGTATAAACCAGGAAGAGAACGTACTAATAAGGCACGCTATTCTCCGCACTTTATTCGAATTCCAGACATTGCGTTACGAGTGGCGGGTTTTCACGTCGCACTTAGAGAGGAAATAAAAATAATTCATTGTCCCGAGTGGGCATCGAACACACAACATCATGATTACAGTTGGACAATGCACCACTGCGCCTCGATGATGTTATAATGATGGCGTTATTTACCTACACGTTTTTTTTTTACTATATTGCGACTATTTTCAATATACAAACATTGGCTGTTGTACGTACATAATGCAAATTTAGCTGTGTCGAACGTTGCCAAACGAAATTTGATTAAGCAGGTCCGATATTTATGACTAATAAAATAGCGTTTGGCACATATGTGTTTAATTTTAGATGTTCTTTATTCATAGGTATTACAAAAAATTAATTTTGTACGAAATCTGAAAACGTAAGTTTTTCAATATTAGTAAGATTATTATTGAGCTTACGATAATATCCGGTATAGCATTTAGTTAGTAGCGTATTTTATAAACAAACCTTCCCGGCAGATGTTAATTTCGATTTACCACAATAAAAACAAGTCACCGACAAAGTTTAATTGATAAATCTTAGAAAACATCCACCAGCTTATTTTATGCGTTAGAAACAATTTATAAAAATATATATTAGATTGACAAGGCAAAAATTTTGAACCTAAATAATGTAGGTATAGTAACAATGTATGTATAAATCTGTGAAGTTAACGAATGAAATAATTGTGAAATAATTTATATACTAATTATATTTCAAATTACAAGTTACTATTAAATCAAATAAAATCCTTACATTAAATGTTTAACAATATGCTCCATAAAATACATTATAGTGTAATAAGTTCTATGGCAGGTCTGAGAATATTAGTTTGTGAGGCAGGTGCGCGGCCACCTGCGCACGCGTCGGCGGTCGTTACAAAAACGCATATGGGGGGCGCGACCTGTTACACTGTAAACACTGACCGTCATACACACCATGGCCTATGGCTGACTGGCTGCCTGGAAGCCTTTAAAGTTGTTGTTAAATTTTATTCTGATAAAAACGCGTTATTGGCCTATTAGGTTCCAGGAAAGTTCTCTTTCTAATTTCAAAAATATTTGATTTAACGAGTCCTAAAGAGTTAGGTTATTTTTATTAAAAAAAAATGAATACTAAAATCAATCTATCAAACTCTTTCAGCATGCATTCACTCTACTCTTATAGCTTACTTAGATAGGTACATGTCACAGGCGACACTTTTTAATTCTTGGTGTACTTTAAAGGAACACTATGTCTGGTATCAATAGACTAACAGGATGTGATGGCGCTATAAGGACGGAAGTGGCACTTTAAGAGGAGACGTGACATCTAATCCATACAAACTAATACAAATAATTGGATGTAAATTATCTTTACAAACAAGAATAAGTATTACAATTTATTATACAAGTGTAATAATAATTATATAATATTTTTATCAATGTAGGAAAATATCCGTGGATAGTTAACATGGGGAACACAGCTTAAAACGGAGGAGGCAGCGGAAGTCACCATGTTGATGCATGAATGGGCGTGACGTCACTGTGACGTGGCACGTGCGGATGGTTCAAGATATCCGGATTACATTTCTATGTTTGTAAGCTGCTACAGACATCTGTTCAAAATATTTAAATGTATATCTAAAATATAAAAAGTATTGTGCATTTATATTTTTTAAATATGCATAACTGTTTTACTAGGTAAATATTAAATATTTAACAATGTTCCTGAAATGATATGTTTATGTTTTAATAAATACATATATATTTGAAAGTCATTTTCAAAGCTCTTACATGGTTTTTACAGGTTCGGTCATCCGAAACAGCTGCAATAGCCAGGTGAATCTATGATTTATTTGCTCTCGAATTAAATAACGAGGTTAAATTTTTTGATTGTTTTAAGAATTTTTTAAAGGTTAATTTATGTCTTAACACTTTACTTGAAAGAAAGATGTAAAATATATTTGACTTAGCAAATAATATGTTTTTAATGAAATATAAAAAAAACCAAATGCAAAATTAGAGCTAATATTCTATTAAATTAAATTATTAGATCTAATTTATTTATATTGAAAACAAAATAATTATAAGGTAAAAAGGGTACTGATCAAGTATCTGTAGTGTCTTAGTATTAAAAAAACACCAAAACATTCATAGAAAAACATTAATAGAAAAATATTCCAGTTAAATTACTATTTATCTTATATTATTTATGATGCCAATGATCGACTCAATTATTTTATAAGGTTTAACTTTTGGTTTAAAAATATGCTACGATGTAACGGCCTGGGATTATGAGACATTGAATTTATTATTACGATCACGTCAAATTGATTATCGAATAAAATTTGCGACAAGCTGTAAAAGGCTTCTAGCCCATTACTGAAAGGTGAGCGACCCGAACCGTTATAATTTGTTGGTATTGCTATTTCTGAGCAGACATAGGCAGATACTACTTAGATACAACGATTATTTTTACTATACAAATATTCATTGTAGGACACGTATCAAACATTTTAACTTTTGTGTTTCGCGCGATCTTAAGGTAAAAAATCATTTCAATCTTTACATTTATTTTGATATGCTAATTTATGATAGGAGTATGTTATAAAAATCTCATTAATGGTATATTGATAGATTCAAATGTGTTTTTTGTTTTTCTTCAAACTAGTTTTTTTAAAATTTATCTGTAACATTTTGTAACTAATTCGAAGATTTTGTATTACCAAATTATAGTCGTAAGTCCGTCCGAGGCACCGTCATAAAGGTACTAAAGATAGCTGCCGTGGGCCTCTTTTGAATATATAATGAGAACTATAATTTTTTTAACATATATTGTAGGATTGATAATTGAATGCAGATGAAGCGTTCACATTATATTCACGTAATCTATATATGCAAATGTAAGCTGTGTGACAATACTGCGAAGCTTTTTTATGCGCGTCACGCGGCGGAAGTGCGGCGAGGTGCGCCCGCGCCGCCGGATCCAACATGGCGGCGAAAGTACTTCCGGCCTGACTGAAGTTCTGAATGAAGCTTGTTCGTCATGTAATCGTACTTACTAATGTATATAATAATGTATATCATTTTATATGTGCAAAACACAATATGATATATTTCATTATAATAACTTCCATAAGTTATAATAACAAATTATTTAAATATACCCAACTAAGTATTCCTAATAATTTAAATTTATATTTTGTTACTTTTATGTTCACAGATATCTAAAACAAATATACTTAACCATGCTTTTCCGTTTATTTCTTTACTTAAGTTTTTATGTAGGTACTTTATATTAGTTTGTATTTGTTTTTGCAGCAGCTGTTTTTGAATAAAAAACAATACAGAAATTGTTTATAGCAAATAGTCATTCGAAAGAAAGTCTAAGAAAATACACACATATTCGAAGTTATACTAAAATGTCATAAGTTACAGCTATTTGAATTAAAATAGAACAGCAACTACAATTAAACTTATATTACTAATTATTATTAGTAATAGAATACAGTAATATATTAAAATAAAAACATGTTTATTTTTGATACGACTAGATATTAAAACGAACTAACCTGCAGGCACCACATAAGTCGGTTCAGTGCAGATATTATCCACTGAGGGATCAAAGGGCCTGTTCTGGTGATCTCCATAGTGTATCTTATTTGGACTCGTAGAACTCGAGCTCACAGACTGTTCGTAACCTAACCTAGCTGCACTTAAAGCTTGTTCATAATTTAATCTATTTTCCGCTTGTTCGACTGTCTCATATGGTTTCACTTTAACACTGTAGTCTGTGAAGTTAAGTTTTGTGAGGGTTGACATCGGGTGGAGAGGCGCCGCGCATGGAGGCCCGGCGGCTTCGCGCGGCTCTACTAGCAGCATGGCGGCTATACACCGCCCGTAATCACTTTATAAAATCATATCACTTGATCACCTCCGGATAGTATTTTAAAATTAGTTTATTTAGTTACTTTATGAGAATAAATACTTTGAAACACTTTTACTTTTTATATTTTATATATATATATATATATATATATATATATATATATAGGAATTATTTCAATCGTTTCTAACATATACTTTTGATTGCAAATAAAATTATATAAATAGCCTGAACAACCTAAAATTGTTTAAGACATTAAATAAATTTACGATAGTACGCAACGAAGAAATACAAACAACTTCTAGCACTGCACTTCTGCGCGTCTAATTTCTGACTGAGCTTTCGCATGGTGTCGGCCTCGGGCGGCTAGAGAGAGGGCGGCCCGGAAAACGTGCCGAGTGGTGTCGACAACGGCCGAAGACCCCCGAAGTGGGTCGAGATAGCGCGAGTGGCAAAGCACACCGCGACCTGCCATGCCACCTGCTACGCGACCAACTGTTGCGCGACCGTTGATTTTTTGCTAACCACCCGTAGTATCATGAAGATTAGCAAAAGTCTACGCTTGGTTAAGTGCTTATGAAAACTATACCATTTAAGTAATCGTGTTATGTGCATACGATCTGCCATTAATTATAAGCAAACAAGGTAACAAACATTACTTTACGAGACATTTTTCCCTCTCGCTTATCATTTAAGGAAAATAGTGTTAGCTAGTTAATATATTTATGTGTCAGTAATTAAAATGCTTAAGTGCCATAACAAACATAAGTGACTACTTATACATTGAAGCTCAAAACTATTTTAAAAGGTAAAAAAGAAACTACTTTGTTTAATTATACGCTTCAGTTAACGATACAAGGTTTTTGTTTTAGCGAGCTACGAATATGTTAAAATTTAAATATAACCTATTTTAACCACAAGCTCGAAGTATTAAAATCAACATGTATGTAAATATTATGAACTAATTAAAGTCGCCCTAGCACTTTTTTATGAGAACAATTGTATTATTAATTGCCATACATTATAGTTCATAAGCAATACATTACATAGGATATCAGCAAGAATACTAGCCTAGGTGGAACAAAATAACGTCAGAAAGTCGTAATTCGCATGTCAGTTTTGATGGCAGAAATTGTAATTATGTATATGATTACGGCATATGACGCATGTGACCTTGGTGGTGATTCCCATTGTTTGATAGCCGTTGGGAATCGGTTTAATTTACATTTAAGTTTGAATATATAACTTACCACTGTGTAAGAAATTTAATTTTAACTATGAATACAGGATGTTTGTAAGAGCAGGTAAGAATTAAGCAGATGTTAAGGCATTACTTGTTGATAGAGAGATGAGAGGCGAATTTGAGTCGGTAGGAGGACATGAACTAGGCGGCGCTCGAAATCGGGTCAAGTTACAGGGGTGGGACCTAAAAAGGTCACAATGAAAAGGGGACAGGAATATTCCAAGATAATAGACACCTGAGCACGTGTGCTGCCGGATATTGAGGGCCATTGTCTACCGGAGGAAACGATTTTGATGCAAGATCCGATCCGATTTTATAATTATTTTAACTGTGATGCACTAATGAATTATTGAATAAAAAAATAGTAAAACATTTTTCATATGATTAAACTATGATATTACTCTCATTTGATAAACAGTACATAAATGTACATTGAGTACTAACATCTAATTGCTCTTCGCAGAGTTTTTGAAAACTGCTACTGCGTCATGCTGCATTAAATTTTGTATCAAGGTATTGAGGGACACAGCGCTTCGACGCAACAAAGATTCAATTAGCAAGGGCGTAAGAGGAAATGACGCAGGAAATGAGTTTTCAATATTTGAATAAATGCCACGGAAATAAACACATGCGGGATATTGTCTTTGCTCATCTCACACAATTCCCTTGCCAATCCTTTTGTAAGGAAATTAAAAATTTTACAGTTTGATTAATATTAATATACGTCAAGTTGTGTTTTTGCTTTTGTATTCTTTTTTATAAGTAAATTAATATGCTTAAATTAAAAGTTTTGAGAACATTTTAAATATTACAATTTGTAACTTTAAAATAAATGTTTTAATTTGTTCTATTTGACATGTTTTTTCTAGAATCGATAGAAGTCGGCATCAGGAAAAAGATTAATTACGTATGACATCAGCGTAATGTCGATCGCAAAAGCCGAAGTAATATTAAAATACCGCGGGAGA
This sequence comes from Dione juno, assembly GCA_037127375.1. Taxonomy (NCBI): domain Eukaryota; kingdom Metazoa; phylum Arthropoda; class Insecta; order Lepidoptera; family Nymphalidae; genus Dione; species Dione juno. The sequence goes on from JAXRJS010000067.1 coordinate 4,478,541, forward strand.
TCGATATGCACAAAGTAAACTCGTCGATCCAGTGGCGGTGTTTAAATTTAAAAATACAATTTACCGAGGAATTCCCTGCTTTGAATTACATTAAGTGTAAACAATAAAGCGCTAGTGAGCGTATCGGCTGCGGCAGGCGACGGAAGTACACGATAAACAATCTTTTTTAGATAAAATACTGAAAAACAGTCTATAATTTATACAACCGCCCCGGACTACTTCATCCAGAGCTGTCAACACGATACGATGACATTACTACTTTTTTGTACCAGAGTAAAAATATATTGAAGGATACGCAATAAAATGGAACGAATATCGGCGATACTTTCAGCGGTTGACAGGACAAAGGATTTTTTATAGTCTAACCTTTGCACTAATTAAAAAGCACAGCGCATCCGGTGTACCCGAATACACAAAAGTGATTAAATTCTGACATAAAATTCAATTTTTATGTTTGCTATTAGTTCGGGTCTAAGGTTAGTTTTACTTCCTGCGATTTAGGGATATATATTATTTGTGACGATCCGATTTTTTACTCACGTTTTTACGTCTAATGATACAGTAAAGTATTCATTTAAAAGAAAAATTGACAAGTCTTTTAAATAATCGTCAGTGGATTTACCTTTTTACCTAAAGAACAACGGTACAGCTTCCAACAACAGTTGGAGTGGTGCGTTTTAAATTGGAGCGCGCTCAGGACGTCACTTCCGGTTCCAATAATTTATTTGTCTTGGCCTCCATCATGTGACGAGATGGTGCGAGATACGACATTTATACGAGTTAAATTTGGAACTATTCCCGAGAACACTATGATTGTGACATATTATTTTTGTTTTAAATATGATTTGTTTGTAGCGTACAAATTTGCAGTGTGAATATTAGTGTACAGGATTTTTTAAAAGAAAGCTAAATAGATACAGATAATTATGCAAAATAAACAATTTTTTTTGGAATTTGATAAATAAAATATTTATAGTTTTCTTTAAACAGTTTGTTATTATAAAAAACAAATACTTTTGGTCAAAAATGATAAGAGTTTACAATGAATGACCCATGTCAAAGGCTGTGGACATTGTGACAGCAGTATAGAGGAGCAAACTATCGCAGGGCCGATTGCGAAGGACAGCGCGCCCACGGCGTCCGCCCGCCCCTACTACACTTCACAGATAAGATATTTATATTTGAATTTAAGCATATATTTTTTTTAAATACTGTATAGCATCATATAATAAACGAGACATTACATATATTCTATATTTTTTATGAGATGAACATCAAAATCAAAATTTAATATTATATGATCAAGGCAAAAAACTTTAGCCACTGTAATTACAGGTTCATGAATGTCGGGGCGTTAATTCTTCGACCGCAGCGTGTACCAATTTAAATGAATCGAAGAGCTAAAATCAGCGCTACCTAATAATGGATAATGAAGTCTCATCAAATATTTGTTTTTGCGAAGGATTCCTTCAATTGGAGTAGAGGGGGGGCGCAAATAAGACAATTAATTGAATTCGGCGCTTCAAAGTCGCCGCCGGCGGGCTTTGTCGGCGCGGTGATCATATTGCAGATCCTTGTGATCTACGTCTTTTCAATGACTTAAAATTGCGAAAACTCCTTCACCCGTCAATATTCCCACACCTTTTATTACGATGTAAAAATGGTAAGATGCTTCTGCAGTTGGATTCGAGAACAATGTCTACTTAAATTTCAACAAAACTTGTACCTTTTATGTACATCGATTAATTCTTTAATCTTCTGAATTGGACAGATTTTAAAAGTCCTATGTTCCCACTTAATATAAAAAACAAAACATCTTTTATCTAATTATCATAATCTTACGATAAGTAAATGTTAAAGAATAATAAGAATTAATGTAACAAATTGATTTAATGACTATTTATTATTATTATTTTACCATTAGAGCTTACACGTTAGAATTAGATTAGTGCGGACTGAAAGTCTCATTCTACAACGCACTGCTCTCTGGCCGTGTGTCGATAACTCGTTATCTGTATCGAATTCCAAGAATCGTGCTAACGTTCCATTGTTTTCATTACTTTATATTTAAATTTAACTTATCTGGTGGTGACTATATAATTATTTAGTTTTATGTTATAGGAAAATACATGTGTCCTATATTTATTATTGACCTCATTAATATTAATATTTTAGTTTGTTTCACGCTGTCTATACATATATGTAGGGATGGGGAGACTTAGTGTCAGGACACACCGTTCTCCACTTACCGCCCAATTTTCAAGACAATACGTGTCTAGTGGCGAATCTCAAAAATGCGCTTTAAATAAGATTTTTTTTATAATATAATAAAACATTATTTTAATTTGATTTAAGATTAACAAAAAATATACTATAACAAAAAAAAATATTATGAATATTTGTGCATGTTGGGTTAAAGAACAGGAAACATTGAAGTAAAGATCTAAACAAAACTAAATGTACTAAAAATATATATCTTAAGTATTATTTACATACCCAATTTATTTATAGTGAAATAAAAGTTTTATTGGTCTATGAAATGTTATCTAAACAGCAAACAAATGAAAATAAAGTGCCAGCGATAAGAATCACTTTTGAATATTAAACGCTTTTGTTATTGACCCCTACCCTTTATTCCAACACTGAAATATCAATCGAATAAATTCGGGATAGAATCAAGGACTACTGATATAGGTGAATGGCAGTTTCATTGAATGTTCTCATTGTATGGTACTTTACAAACTCTTGTTAAGGTCTTATTGAAGGACAAGAGCTCAAGATGGTGCTCTACAATGTAGAGCATACGTCGAAAAGGCACCCCTTGCTCTTTTAGTACTATACTGAGGGTTGCTCCTTATAGACATTGGGTACTCGGGTGCATTATTGCTTTTTATTAGTTTAATTTATACACATTTATAATTATGAAGATAAATATTCATAGCTTTACTAATCTAAACAAGAAGGAGATTTTAATTTTAAATTAGGACTTAATATGATTAAAATCATTAAAATTATTATGACATTAGGAGAGACAATATTTATCAATTGTAACACGAAAAAATGCTTTCTTTTAATTTGGACCACAATCATTGATGATGAAATTTCTTATCATTTGTTAAAGGCGCCGTTGTTCTAGCATTCTTTGTGCTGATTTTCGTGGTTTGAAAAGGTCCGCACGTGCGCAGGAGTGTGTATCGGGTTGCACCGGAAGCCGGTTGAAGTACAATGGCTACCGGATGTGGCCACTCGAAACGACACGTATCTTTTTATTGATATCTTAGAAAGCTCAATATTTTCCCTGTCCATACTACAGATTGACGCATGTGTGCGATGTAAATGATATTGAATTATTGATCTTTTAAATTAGAGCACGTGTAAACTCAACAGAAAAATAAAAAGAAAGATTTTATAGTGAATATGACTTCAAGAGAAAACAAAAAGTATTTATATGCTAATAAAAGCTTGAGACAAAGTACGATTCCAAAAAAAAAACTTTGAGAGTTATTTAAGTTAGTTAGTTAGTTAGAGATTAACGCCAACACTAGATTAAGTGCCTCAATCACGATTTGATAAATAATAATTGGATAAATTAAAATAATAAGTCAAAAAGAGCCACGTAGCTCATAAGCTCGCTAATAAGGATGGGCCGTGATATATTCCGAATGCGATAAGGTTTAATGATGGACGTGGTTCATTATACGTTCATTAATTCCCGAATGGTTAACAGCTTTATGAATGAAGAAACTTTTCATTGGCGCAGTTTCTTCTAATCGAACTAGATATGGCATCATTAAAAGAAATGTGTAACAGGTTTTGATTTGTTACTCACACCGGATGTTTGGCAAGTGGCTGGAAAATCGAAATAACTATTTGGTGATTCGTAGTTAAAAATTATGAAGATTGTACACACGAATATGTAAATATTAAACTTGATAAATTAATATTTTTGGCTAAAATATCTTAACTTAAAGCCTATTATGACCATGAAATCGGAAAAACTAAGCGTTGTGCAGTTCTTCAGATATTTCGTAAGTGTTCTGAGGCGCACGTCCGGCGATTAGTGGCGAGTGCGCAACGCGAGGATGTGCGCCGCGATCGCCTTGCGACAGCACGGATGCGCGCACATTGCGCACATAGCGCGCATTGCGCACATATGTCGTATGCCATACGCCTTTTCAATATTAGTGCAATTGCTACATATTTACTATATGCAGTTTTCTGCACTAACCTTCGAGTTGTCGGCCCACTTGCATTACTTTCCTACGGTCGAGTTGGTGCGAGGACACGAACTGCTTCGCGAATCGGCATCGTTATGTTAACCTTGTTTTACTTTTTCTTATAGATAGCGCGATAAGCGTGAGTGTTTCAGGGGTAAATAAAAATGTAATTACAGTCTATAATTGCTTCAGCGTTAAGTTTTATTGACACCTTGCATTCGTGATAAGACCTCTGTGTTTACCGAGTAACTACGTAATGTTACGAGTAATAAATGCTAAATATTATACTTATAATTCAATTAAAATTTTAAATACATAGAAAAAAGAATATATATAAAACAACAAAATGAAAAAACGTACGTACATTTAGCAGTGATATTTGGTAAAGACTCACCACGCCACACCATAAGAGAATCTAACTCAGTAGAGTCCCTGGCGCGAGAGCTCGGGTGCAAGAACATAGCTTAACCAGAATCAAGTACTCCCATATTTGAACACAATCATCACTATATATAAATTTGTCCAAGATCAGCACTCCACAACAAAAAATAAATAAAATCTATTAGATTTGGTTTTATTTTCAAAGTAAGCCAAAAAGTAAAACAACAAAATATAAAAAGCTTATGTGCAACTGCCTATACTGCAGTGCTTTAGAGCAGCGCGACTAACTGTGTAAATATTTGAAAAGAACAATAAGTAGTGAGCACAGTAGCTTAAAGACTGTGTGAACCGCTCCTAGTGGAGAGAGACGAGCAGTGGTAGGGGCTCAACTTCACCTTCAGACTATTGCAACCTAAACGAACCTCGCTCATTGACTGTTTCACTTTTCATAATAATGTTAAATTTATGTACTTATATTTATATACGTATCTACATATGAAAAAGAATCTTCTTTTTTTATTAACTTTGCGATATTCGCAATTGGCATTGTAATATGATTAAAAATATATATATACATATATATATACATATATATATATATATATATATATATATATATATATATATATATATATATATATATATATATATATATATATATATATATATATATATATATATATATATATATATATATCTGGTACGTGTACGATTTAATTATATCATTGAATATATAAATTAAGCATAGAAGGAGGCGATGACAAAATCTGTCACGAATTAATATATTTTTAAGATGTAACAGAATACTTAATGAAGGAGCTTAAGTATCGTGTCCGCAGATAAAGCTTGTAGACATCGAACATCAAAGAGCGGCTCTAAGAGTAAACTCACTAATAGTGTAATATTTAGAAATTATATAATTAACACAATATGAAAACATCGAACTGTTTTTTTTTTATTATTTTTGGGTTTATTTGATGACGTTTCTAGTTAATTATGATATAATACAAAGATGTTTATATTAATAATGTTAATTAATGTTTGTTTGTATTCAAATCAATAGTATAGAATTATTTATGACATGCACGCATGTATATAAACTGGATCGCTTAATGTAAGTTACAGATTAGTATTCGAATTGCACGTTGTGTTAAAAAAAGTGAAGATGACACATGTAGTACAAGATAGACCTCGGATCGGCTGAAAGAGAGCGGAAAAACTGCGCCAAGGTCGCTGCTTGCTTCACGCACCCGCCCAAGTGGAAATAATGTATGGTGCACCGCGAAACGAAATAAGTATCTACTATAATTATAAGTTGCCATCATAATATAATCGTATCTTATATATATCGTCTTTATGATCCACTTACACAGTTTTAGTTGAAGTAGGAGTAGGAGTTTCGTTAAATCAATCTTTAAAGGTAATCAATTTATAATGTTTAGAATTATTTTGCTATAGTTTTTATGCTAGTCTGTTGTCAATACCGTAAGAAAATGTTTTAAAAAATTATTAAAGTAATAGATACGACTACCACTGCAGAGTACTTTTTATTCACAATAAATCAACTCGTAGCCTAATGTGACTTACTGAAAAAGAAGGAAAAGGGAAGGTTACAATATGTATTAAGTAGTATATAAATATTATAAAAATTATATTTATATTATATTATTTCCAGAATATTTTTTCCTTATAAAGATAAAATTATAAAAAGAAAGTCTTAAAAACAAAAATTGTATCATAGCCGCACGGCCTGTAATATTATGAGTTGTCATGTGTCAACATTAACAAATTATATTTTAAATTTTATTAAAATGTTATAATAACTTGTTATAGAATTTTTTAATCAATATAAAGCCATACATAAGTACGTAATCTACATAATCGGACTAATGATGATTAATATTTAGTACGATTTGAATTTTCTATTGATACATTGTCTCATACGGAAGTCGTTAAGATAAGCGAGTAATTATTTAAAAAATAAATATCGTATGTATTTAACACCTAACTATAACCTTAAATAAATCCCAACTAGTGTATAAAATTTTTTTGTAATTTTTTTTGAATTGTATTTACTACTTTTTATTGCATAATGCTATATTTTTTTTAAGCAGTTTCACGGTATTTCCCGCCTAGCAATTAGCTGAGTAGATAGATAGAGGGAACTCCACTCCTCACTTTTTGCGCAACTTTCGAGACATTGTGAGTTAAGTCAACCCGGCGCTTCGTTTTCTTTCAATAACATAGACACATCATATCTATATATCTGTATATATACATCATCAAATACAAAGAAACCTGTGCTGTTTCTATATAATATGGCGATAGACAAAGATGCTTTATGATATATGTAATATCATAGACATACTTTAGATTTAAATATTTGTTCTTACATTATGGATTTAAGCAGTGGGACAACGACTGGTGACAGCGTGTGGGACTGTAAATGCGGAGGGTGTGGTGGGTTCGATCTACACTCGAAAGTATTAATAATTATAATTTCTCTGTTTTGGTAAGACAAAGCGCGGAGTTGAGTTCCGCTATTCAACACTCAATATATCAAATTCAAGCGGAAAGTCTAAACGGCTTTGTTCACTAGGTTCACTGTCCACTCTGTTATATGCTTGATTATGCTTGAAGCCATGGTTATAGAAATTATGGTTTTTGAAGAAAAATAACAGACAAGATTGCTCTAATATGACACTTTAGAAAAATACAATAGGGAAAAAATGTTTAAGTATAAGTTCTGGTAATTTTTTGCATTAATAGATTGCATTATGAAAAATTTGTAAATTAAAAATGATCTTTTATTAAAAAATGATATGATGTTAAGAACGTCTTAGAGTTGCTTAGTAATGTTAGGACCACCCGTGTTAAATGAAGAGGGTTTCGTGTCTCTTATTTAATTTATTATTTCAGTGGTGTTCAGCGAGCGCAGTCAAAACATCCCGCGCTATGATTTACTGCGCAATAAACGCGTTTTTATATCAAATGGAAATGGCCTATCCCTGAGATTATGCAGTACTCTCCTATTCCTTATACATTATATTTAATATAATACCTATATGATAAATAACTATAAATACAAAAATAGTATTCATTGATATATATTATGTATATTATTAATTTATGTATAATATATAATTCCTATATATATTTGTTACTCACACCCCCGACCCCTATCACCTTACCCCCGTTACGTCTCTTTAAGGAACGTCTCTTTTGTCTAGTTTTTTGAATGTCATCTTATTATTTATAGGTCTATATTATTATTATAATAAGTTACCTTATTTCTGCAAAAACACCTTATCATCTATTAAAGAGGAATTGAGGTTCCTTATATACCTCATCATATACAGAAGTTATGCAATTCGATAATCTTCAAGGTTATCCCGTCACAGAGATTATAATTTTGCATGTTATTATATACACATATTAAATATTTTGAAGATATACAAGTACCTAAATAATTTAAAGCACTTAATCAATAGCATTTGAAGATAGAAAGTAATGACTATATAAAGTGAGTAAAAAATATATAATATATAACTTTTATGTAAATAATTGTTATATATTGAGTAAATATTATGTTATTTTATCTTTACAACATTACATAGACATAAGCTTTCTGTACAATGTGATATATGTATCTGACATCATAAAACGTCGAATAACAACAGCAAGAACACAAGAACTCCGATATCGTTTACGGGGGTCGTAACTACCTCGTAATGGTCGGGTTATCGCCAATGGTACTTTAATGTGAGTTTCTTTATCGTTTAGTTAAAATACTCTTATCTTTTACACCATATCAAAGATCATATATACTGTATGGAACTTTATATTAAATAAAACAGTTTAAACGGATTAATCATGTATATTATCATTTTTTTGGAAATCCGACGACGAAGTCCCAAACCCATCACACCAGAGGGCAAGATACAGTCAGCTCATTCTGCAGGAATCCAGGGCAGTACGCGAGGCAACTTAGAAACCGTTGGCGGTAGTTGATATAATAATTATACCAACTGACAGACGAATTTCACCTCAATCTCAATCCCGTGACGACGGACTACTGCAAAGTGTTCGAAACGTCAGGTTTCCAAAAAAATGATAACATACGCGATTAATTCGTTTAAACTGTTTTATTTAATATGAACAAACATCACGGAAAGCAAAGAACTTATTATTGTATGGAACTTTTATTCATGGTTGTTCTTACGGTGCTACGTGATGATTAGGATATTGAACAAGGACAGATTTGATATATTAATGATGTCAAAGATAATCTTAAAATAATCGATATACTTACCGGTATTGTTGTTATTGTTGTAGTGGTGTGCAGGAGGCGGTATGTAGTCAGAAAGCTCTGGCAAGCACACGTTGCTCTCATACATGTTCGGTGGCACGTTTGCAAGTAGAGAACGTTCTTTTTCTACATCTAGAACAATAAACAGGATGCCATTAATTTAAATAAATTCATTGGAATATAAATGTGAATAGAAAAGTGGAATATATGGAAGTAAGTGTATAAAATATTTTAAAATAACAAATTAATTAATTTTATTTAGTAAAATATTAAGAAATGAAGATTTACCTTTTTGCAGGATTTCCAGATGTTCCCATAATATGTCGCCCATGAAGGCGGGTGCACGTGCCACGAACTCTTCCCGTCCCATCGCACATATATCTTTGCCTTGGGCGCGGGCGAACTGTTGTAGTGCTACACCTTCCAAAGAGAACTCTCGAGCGGCCCAACGTAGCCAAGCTGTAACTGCTGCTTCGCTCCATTGACGAGGATCTGTAGGCAAATATATAAATTTTTATCTTTTCTATTCTTATGTATCCACAGGACTGCGTAGAGCTTTAGTGAAACCAAGATTTCTCGACATCCTTCAAAAAATATGTTCAAAAGACAACTTTTTCTGTTTAATAAATAAATCAGCATTTTTAGCACTTATATATCTGCCTTATCTTAATTTAAGCATTACTACATTTAAAACTTATGCATATGATTATTTAACTTAACAGTCGATAAACAAGTGATCGATGAAGCAACTTTAACAACAATTAAGCGGACTGTTGGCCAACACCGGAACTTGCTTCACGCGGGAAACAGCGCGACCTTGGAGCCCAACGAAGCACAGTTCAATAAAAGTGGTTTCTAATGTGGCTTTAGAAAATTTAATAAAGTAGTCCTTTGTCCTTTTATGTCTATGATTTTATAATGAGTACGGCATTTTATTTTTAAAAAGGGGATGATGTTTCGACAAATTTATTCCTTTGATTACGTATTTTGTTTTTAGATTTTTAGACTTTTCTCAATTTAAGATTGAAAAATTTATGTAAAATTTACCACAAGGTTTATTTGCTAGGTATACTTATATAATATTAAATGCATTGCTCGGTTGAACGAATTAAGAATTGTATTGAATAGCCCATTTATCGAGGAAGGCTAAATATAATACCTACTACTTATATCACGTTAATTATTTCGACGTAACTCACTATAACTGCGGTCGTATTTAGATTTCTCGGGCTAAATAAATTTCTTTCTGGAGATAAAAGCTAGTTTAATATAAAATGCAAATGCTTAATTTCGTAAAGGCCTAAGTTATAAAATGTCGCAGCATCGCTCGATGCAAATAGAGTTATGTCTTACTATGTTATAAATTGCGGACGGGTCTTGACTTTTTCCCCGAGCGAAAAGCGGGACGAGTGGCGGCTAATAATAAATAATTAGTTTAATTACGGCTTTTAGTGGCCGGCCGCCTGCGGGGCTCTTGTTTATGCTACTGTGTACCTTCACTTTGATTGCGCTATGCGTGTGTGTACTGCGCGAGTGGCACAAGTGATGTTTTTGTATTCGTTCAGAATGAATTAAGTTGAAATGAAAATTGTACGAGTAACCAAGCTTTTTGCAACGCAGACGTTATTAAAATGTGTTTCTCCTTATTTTTGCTACATATAACATAGGATATAGTGATTGATGTGAAAAAAAATCGTAATATATGCAAAGGAAGTAACTATAACTAATTTAAATAGACAGCGACTATAAACTAATTTAAATAGGTTTTATACTGCTAAATTGATAAGGCATATATATCAATTAACGGGATTTTAAAGACAAATTTTTACATCAAACAACATTCCTCGTACTAATTTCATGCCGCGCGTCGGCGATGGATTCCAAACATCGCTATGTATCTAATCAATAAAGTCATTATTTTTATATATTTTTTTCTTCATTAATTTGTCTAAGACATTTATAAAAGATGTTTCTTATCAAGATACAGGTAGATATTATTCATCTACACCTAATATTTATGAATAATACAAATACCATAGTATTTTTCATACAAATTATAAATGACATAACTTTAAAAAGTGATTAGAAACTACATAGCATTCCTTCCTTATCAGAAGCCCTACCTAGCTCAGAAGTCAGGGATTTATATACCAATATTCTTAGGGATTCAATAGTGATTTTGGTAGATAAAACCAGCAGCCGAATTTAAAATCTGAAAGGGTTTTGTGTGGTGAAACAATTTCCAGGCTGGGACACTTCTGTTTGTTGAAATGGATTTAACAATATCATCGTGTGATTTTCCCAGAATATGCTTTTTGGTGATTCTTAGGTGTCGATTTGTCATAGTCATAGAGCTGATGATTTCTTTAATCTCAACCAACACTTGCCGATTGTGTTAGCAAAACTGCAATGCTTTTATAACTCTTGGATAGATCCAAACTTAACTAAGAGAGTTTTATTAATATCGTATACGAGGACAGGCCAAATAAGACGTGATGTAAGAAAATTGTCGTAAATCCCAGCTAGCATTTTTCCGAGAAATTTCAAAGGTCGAGACCCTTTTGCCACCAATTATAAGTCCATCAGGATCATAAGTATCTCATATGATCTGGGGCTTATAATTGGTATTTTTTATTTATATATAGGTATAAAATTTATAATTGTTTGGGGTTCGTGGCAGTATCGCAAAATCGTCCGCAAATCCGATAACCCCAATAGTTTTTTGTGATTTATTACTTTAGTTTAAATTTTAATATTTGCTAAAGCCTCAAAAATTTTTGAATAGTTTGATGTGATTATGTTACTAAATTTAGTGGGAAGATTATACTATTTTAATGCGATGTACATAAGATCTTATTGTACTGATTCGAACGCGTTTTCTAAATTTCTCCAACAAATCGTAATTTGCCTCTCGCATATTCTGGTGTCTAACAGCTGGTGTCTAGCTTTTGGGTAACACAGTATTATGCACCAGGGATTTAGAAATTCGAGTTAAAGACTTTTTTTGGTAATAGAGACTGAAATACTTATTGGTATTAGAATTTAATTACATTGATAATAATTAGGTTTGTCAATACTTATTGTATTTTTGTTTCATTAGTTGTCCTGTATATACATAAAATAACTATTAGGCAATATCTGATTGTCTGTGGTGTCACATAACTATTACATCATAAAATAAAATGTACGAGTAATAATTTTACTATATTATAATGGTCATTGTTTACGAGATTGGTTTTACTATAAACTAAGAGATCTTTAAGAAAAGATAAAGTATAACTATAGCCGTCATCATAAGTGTTTTAAATCGCAAATAATTTAAATATTTAGTATCTTTTGCTATAGAACCTTCTCACATTGACAGTCAATTGACAACATCAAAAAAAACTCCGCTCCGCCGGCAATTTAATTAACTTTGTCCGTAAAGACATTCTAAATGATTTTTATCTATGTATATAATCAGTGATCTCGATTGGTGATACTATTAAAATCTCTAACATATTTTATATAACACCAAAAATAAGACGTAAATTTTATCATTATGCGAATTTACATTTTATACCTGTCGTTAATTAAGGAATGAGTATTATTATATTATAAACAGGATAAGTTATCGAAATTATATTTAAAAAATTTTGAATACCAATTTAAAAAATATAGATTAAAATTGTAGAGTTGAATAAAAATAATGTAGAATGTAACATTTCTGTTCAAACTGTAAGTTACATTCAAAATAAATTAATATATTTATGTTTTAGTTTAAAAATACTTTTGCTTTTGGATGACATAAGTATAGCTACGACTAACAATCAGATGTTCCTGATATGGCATGATTATAAAATTGCCTTCATAAATCTTTATTTAGATGAGTTTATTAAGCTCTAGGTCACAGATGACAGGTTATATTATTACAGTGACGATTTATAGTATGTTTTACATTTATAAATTGTTTACGATTTCGTTTCTTTCTTCAATATTTTTTTACGTCGAATTAATATATTTTTGTATTTCTTTATAAATATGCTGGTAACTGAAAATTTCTAATTTAAATGGCTTATTGTTGAGGTTGATGTCTCGTGTGTTTGTTTTAATCTATAAGTTGAAGCCTATTATTATTTATCTTGGTATTTAAACATTAAACTTAAATATTTTTTACGTAGTGGATATTGTTGAAGAAATGCTGAATGACTCACTAAAGCATACAAATATAATGTACATAATATTATCAAAATACAGTGCTTAGAATACTATAAGAGTATACAAGATATCACAGTGTAGAAAGAACATTTAAGTAGAGGCCGTCTTTCATATCTAACAACCTTAGGATACAATTTAAATAGAACATTTAAGTATACTCAAATGCCAAAGAGATTAAAAACGGGTATAGTATGAATATTAAAATACAAACAAAACTTTCCGGTTACAAAATTAAATATGATTTGAATGTGTAGATGTACATATGTTTCTAAGCAACAAGACCAACTCGGGCAGTCCCAGCTATTATAATGTCGTAAAAGACGCTTTTTGTAATTTGCCACCGTCTTACGTTTGGTATTTATTGCGAGTAGGTATGCTGATTAGCTTGTATTTAAGGTAATTATGGATGTTTTTCGATTTTGTATAGACTTAAGAGTACTTATGTTCGATATATTAGGGATTCTGTTTATTGATCGTTGGAATATTATTAACGCTTGTCCAAAATATTAGTATTGTAAATTGGTAAATTCGTATTAAAGAATTTATATACGTAACATGTTATATTTACACCTTAAAATTATGTCAACATCCCAAACAAAAAGGCTTCTTACTTCTTTGTCGTAAATATTAATATTTTATAAACAAATTTACAAAGTTGGTATATCTAGAAAAAAAATAGTGCGAAATGAAAATATTATTTAAATAATATAATGTGCATACTGGTTTGCAGTAATAATAATAAAAAAAATATCAATTGTCAATAATATATACCTACGTATACAATGAAAGTAGAGTAAACAATGATTTCAATTTTAAATTAGTATTCACGTAATAAATTTCATAAGAAAGTTAAAATATTACAAAAGCAAAAATACAATCTTTGAATTGACAATAATTTAGTTTTCATTGTGTGTAGGGTTGAACTTAAACGTAAGGTGTTAATCAACTGAAAATGCATTCCAAAACCGGTATTTAACATTTATGACTCATTTTATGAACATGAACAATTCCACGACATGTAATGTGTAATTTGAGTGCAAATTTTCAAATATATTGTACGTGTGGTACCTTTTTCAGTATCGACGGTATTTAAGCAAATGTGCTTAGTATGTTTAATAAATTCATGTCCTTTTTTTAAATTCTTAACAAAGAAGAAGAAAATTTGAAACTCAATGGTGATAAAGATTAAGCACAGATAAAAGATTATAATTATAATTATAAAGATAAAAAAATATTAGTAGCATACGTTAACATTATTTTACTCGTTATAGATGTAATAGATTCTTTTTTTAATTTTAAAGTACTTGATGTTTCATAATTTTTTTTTATAATTTGTTAATCAAATTTTACTCATGAATGATTGCCAGATAATAATTCTGATATGGAATATATAATGTGAGTAACGAGCGTGGCGTTTCGCTGGACAGCGGAAGCGCGAATAGACGTGGCGCAGACAAACACACGCACTTCCGTCGCGACGGGCGTCGAACTCATCACCTGTGATGTGTTTTATGATAGATATAGGATTCATATGATGCATAAAATTGTAAGATACTCAAAGGGTATTATATATTTTAATGATCTATGCTGTCAATATATTAGCTTAAAACAAATAGGGATCTTCTAACTTCTCCTAACTTGTAACTTATGCAGCAGCAAATACCATTTTAAGTGTAGTGGGAGTTGGTTAAAAATAATGTGATTATAATTGAAATTATTTTGAATATTTTTTATAGCTTCACGCTGTACCCCGTAACATTTAACGAAGAAAATTCATTCTTTCCAACTAGAAATCGACCCCACTAACTGTTGTTTTAGTCATTTGCTGTGTGTTGCTGTGCCACGACGGAATGCAATTAAATCAATATGTATATGAATAATGTCTATATAAATGGATACCTATATATTAAACAAAGTTAAATACTATATTTATTAGGCACTTTAAATATAATATCTGTGTTCGAAGCTAAAAATAAGGCATATTAATTATACATTCAGAGAATCAGTTTTAATTTCATTTAATTTTCTTATAAAAAATACGAACACGACGATATTCATAATTTCGTGTTATCGTATCTATAAAAAACTGTGGATATGTTTTGTATGTTCTACTTAAATTTTTTTAATATGGTAACAACCACGAATGAGATGAAAAAATAAATAAAGTGAACTATCCTATTATTTGGTTCATTAAAATTCTCTGAAATACAGCTAAAATTAATGAGTAGCTTTTTCCATAAGCTTATTGTGTGTGTATTTAATACAAGATACGTAATTTTTTAAAATAAAAATTATCTTTATTTCATCATTGAAAGGTGTAGAACAGTAAATTTTATTTTTATAGCTACACAATAATTTATTTATACAAAGAATTTATTACTTCTTAGGGAGCAGCGCATGTTTGTGAATAAACTTTAAACAATTTCATTTCTGTTTCTGATCTATAGAAAATGCCTTCAAAAAGTGTATTTTTATAAATTTTATTGCGTTAACTTCCTGGTCGTAGATAACAGTGGAATATAAATGATATAAAATTAATATAATTTGCTTTAATATACAATGTTGGTAATCGTCGTGATTCAAGCCTTAGTTTTAGTTAGTGACATTCATTCCCGCTGTATCAGTCGAGAGCGTAATTATTACTAAAGTAATTGTACATACCTTTTGGAACGCCGAGGCGCAACTGCTCCTTCTCCCAAGAAGCGAAGGTAGCCTTCAGCGCCTCGGCCATCTTCTTATTGGTGCCAGGCGTAAGCGGTGGCACCTGCGATGGGATATCTGCAAAAGACATATAAACGTAAATTTTTATACATAATTAGATTTTTTTTAAATAAAATTTATACTCTTCTCATTCCTGTATATTTAAAATGGATCACGAGGATTTGACCAGAGAAAAATTATTTTATTTTATAAATTAAATTATTTGAAGTTTTGGATACTTTAAATGGTGAAGTTATATTTATTATGTTAACATAACAGATTTATAGTATTACTAATTGTCTATCTCTGAAATTTGTTACTTTAAAAGTTATTTGGTGAGGTAAAAGCATTTTAATATAATCAGTTGATAAGCATAAGGGTGGGTATCGACGTTTTCTTATCTCGATCGAAACTCGTTCTGTTTACGATTGACAAAGATTGGTAGGTCGGAGAGTGGCTTTCATTGTGTAACAATAGCCATTACTTTTTTTTATTATTTTAGATAAAGAAGTACATTGTAGATAAATGTTTATTAAATAAAATGTACGATTAATAATTGATTTATTGATTGATAGACTCACAAAACCTAATCTAATGATTGAAGGGAATTTAAAGAAAGTTATCTACATACCTTATGTAGTCGTATCTATAATCAGATAAATATTTTTCATTGCTTTAATTTCTTTAATTTAATTTCTTCTTAATTATGTAAAGAATATTACGCGTGAAATAGTAATAAGAGAAATAATCATTTTAATTATATACCTATAAAAGTTCTTGTTTGCACGTACCATAAAACTCATATTTGTTTGCTTGTTGCACGTAAGTTCTCCATAAATATTTCGAGTTATATATGCTCTAACTAAATGAAAAGTCATATATTCGCTCATACACGTATAAAGATGTTACTTTAAGTTTCAATACAACTTATAATGTAATGGAGAACCGCGGGTTATTTCAATATGGAAACGCTAAAGTTAATTAGACCTATTGAGAAAATAAGTAGCTGAGATGTTTCATTGGGTAGTTAAAGGGCTTGATTAGAGTTAGGTAGCGATGGCGTCGAAATTACTGATCATTGATTACAGAGGCGTAATACCAGTTACCAGGAACTGGCTTTTCTTCTATTAATTTGCTGCTTTCATGACTTGTACATTTGAATTCCATACGTCTTTTGTGTGTTTCGATATGAACTGATTTTAATTTACGATCTAAAATCTGGAGATATATTCATATTTTTATCGTTACATCATAAAGTAATTCGGTTACTTCAAAGTTAAAGAGTGACAGACTATTAGTGTCCACAGCGGTGTGTATCTTCTAATCATAGGTGACTTGATCAGCAGATGATTATTATCTTCGGATTAATTACTTCATCTAAGGTATTTATTTACTGGGCAGCGAGGAACAAATTAATAGTTGATTTCTTTCTGAGTCCCGATGGCTTGGAATAAAATAAATCAGAGATAAACAAGCAAGATTGCGTTGAGTGTGTGTGAGTGGTGCGCGGACACAGGCTTCATTCATAAGTGCGGCTGGTTTGTGCCGCGTGTGTGAGTGGGCGTGCGGGTGTGTGCGCGCGCGTCTTGCACACCTGCCGACCAGTTCTGAGATGTTGAGATTTGTACTGCTCTCCCACGGTCGGTGCCCGCTCCGATCTTCTAGCTGAACCGTTCTGATATCATTTAAATGTTTCGTACGTATTCTCGACCAAAGCGAAACACGAGTCATTTGTGGACAGCAAAAAACGTATGTGAACTAAGACAGGTTACATGTTATTAGCATAATATATGTATTATGTATACTCATATTAATTCATGTCTATCAATCATTTTTAAATAGTGAATGTAACGAACGTGTAAACGTCTGTATTTATAAAATTATGAAAATATTCTTTATCTTCTTAGTGTTTCGCTTCTGAAGTTAAGTTGGGGGATTAATAAGAATGTATGTATTTATTTGTTATCCTTTCGTATTAATATTTAACAGTGGGCAATCACATGAAGTTGCAATTGTAACGAATCACGTAGACATTAATTGCGAGCTCCAGCGCATTGTGATTTACTCGTCGAAGCCGGCAGCTGCACTTGAATCATTGCGTACGAGTATCTTTGTGTGCAATAATTCCATAGGAACGATATCCTTTATCGGAAATGAGATTTGAAAGAGTACGCAGGTACAGGTTGATCCTGACTTACGTATTCATTGTTAGGAATATTTTTATTCAATGAACAAATTAAATACAAATTGTCTCTTTTATAACGCTATTCCACTATTAGGTAAATGACTACTCTGGGATAGATACTAGAACGCTAGCGCTGGTTTACCGAAAAGAAATAGGTACGATGCACCTCAGCATGCTCAGTATTTTACTTATATTAAACTCTAAGCTTATTTTGATGTTGAACGAATCACGTATGAAGTAGGGTAATATATTGTTTAGAACAACATAAAAATATACCAAAATGTGATCTGTTAAATAAAATGTGCTAATATACATAAATTGAACATTGATTGGAAAATCTTTACATTATAAATTGTTTATTTATTTCAACTTTACCATATACATAGACCATAGTTTGGTTTTTAAATTTAAATTATAAATCGTTGGTCAAGTCACTTTTGAATTTGTAATTATCTGACGTAGGTAGAATTTTCTAATAAGCAGTAACTCATTATATTTGCTTGACATTTTACATAAATAACTCAAGCTAGTCACTATTGTTGTATGTAATATAATTGCAAATTAAATGCATTGAGTGCATCACGCACACCTGCATACACGACTTATTATTGTATTTACATATAATAATTATACTCACTTTATTCATATAATTAAGTATTAACAACATTCATATAGGTATACATAAATGGAAGTATTGTTTGGAGTGAATAGTATTTAACGCAGAGACAATTCTAATTTTTAATGTATTCTGTAAATAATTTAGAAGCAAATCAATTTACATGTTGTGCTAGGTTATAGTAATAATAATAACAAATAACAAATAAGTACCTACATTTTTTTATTTAGCTAACTTTTGCAAAGAACGCAAAAATGTATCGTAAAAACACTGTAATTATGATATTTATTTTTAAATTACAAAAATGAAGAGCATGGGTTCCGCTTCCGTCATTAAGATAATTAGTTCGAGTGATTTTGTCTTAATTATCGTATACGACTTCCGATAGCCACCATCCGTCCATCTGGATTGCGTCTTGTAAGAACTCGCTTTGCAAATTAATGAAATGAATTCCCAATTATAGGATTTTTAACAAATTATTTATATTCTACTGTTTTCATATTTGTTTTAACATAATTTATTCTTACAATCCACTGATTAAAAAGTAAAGATAATGCTAAGTAAAAATAACCTATTAATATACTTATTAATTGGTTTTCAGTTTTAAAGGCGAGGGATGTCTTGATTACAAATTTTATATTAACTCGTATGACTATTAATTGAATAAAATAATCATTATTGGAATTTAATAATAATGAGGTTTAATTGCCAAATCGAATTGCACTCGAAAAAGTGTCATTTTAAAGCATACAATCATTTTAACTCCAAAACCAGTTTCGTACAAGATATATATATATATATATATATATATATATATATATATATATATATATATATATATATATATATATATATATATATATATATATATATATATATATATATATATATATATATATAAATATATATGTATATATATATATTTATATGTACATGTGTTACATGTTCTTTTTATATATTGCAATAACCTTGTTACTTAAATTTTAAAAGAAATATTACGTTTCGTAATGTTATTTATAAACCAACTGACAACTAGCATATAACTTTGTAACGATTAATAGGAAAGTGCTTGTGGTAGCATTTGTAATAATAAAATTGCAGGTCTCTACACGTGTTCAATGTAATAAAATGTAAGTGTCCACGGAAATGAAGACAGTTGGGCTTTTTCTTTTCCCTTTACGCTCACATTACAGCTTAATGAAGGTGTAGTTGCTGTTTTAATTCTCTTAGCCTCGGTAATGTTTGTTTATGTATTCATGTCTCTTATACACCTATAGCATATTTCTTTGTGCTATTCACTTGTTTTTCTAAATAATAAATATAGATAGCAGATTTTAGGCAGAAACTAGTATTTCTTATTATAATTTAATGTCATTTTTATATAATATTTCAATATATACATAATATTGTATAATGGTTTTTATGGTAAAATAAAACTTTATTGAAGTTTAGATATATTGTATTGTGAATAGCGTGGATAACGGCACAATAGGCCGGACATGCGTCCAGACACACACTTCTTTACAATCTTCGCTTTGGCTTGTTATTCTTATCTTTAAGTATGTAATTTAAATTTGATTTTTACAAATTTAAAGGCTTACTGTTTTTGGTCGTTAATTTCGTGACCTCTTTATGTTAAAAATAACTTTTGTTTTCTCTACGACAACTAGCTAAATGACCAGAAATTTACGAAGCTAAATAGACAGAATATTTCGGACACATATTACAAGGTAGAGTGTTTCTTTATCATATCCTTTGTTCGTATTTCATAGAGATGCCCTCTATCTTTTGTTTTATATTGTAAACTATAATTCATTATTTTACCTATCTGATGAAACAATAAAACAGTTTCCCTCGAAACCACGAACGTATAAAAGGTCGCAACAGGTGGCTACAAGGGTGCGTGCAGGGGTGCGGCACTTGTTGCACAATTTATACGACACTATTACTAATAATATAATACTATTTATAACGCAAGTCCTATTAAATTAAGACAAAACATTGGTGAATATCATTTTATTTCTTTTTACATTGGAAACTTCAGGACTACTTTGTGACAGTATAATAGTAATTTAAAAAATCATTTGTATAATGTTTGTCAGAATATCTATAAAATTGACTTTCAAAATAAGTATATTTTTTTTATTTTTGTTAATAACAAGAACCTTAGTGTGACTACAATGGCGTCGACTAACAAAAGTTCGAGCCATTTGTACCAACGTTGCTATTGTTCCTTTGAACTTGGAACGTCGCGTGACGTAAACGGCGCGTGCGACGTTTTGCATTCAAATCGCCGTCTTCATAATTACCCCAATAACTGTTACTAACGTTCTCATTAGTTAAATTACACTTCACGATATATGCAATTTGAAAGGCCATAAACATGATAATCTAAGTGAGAATTAACTGGAGTTTGTTTGTATGAAATGTTATACCTCATGGTTAGTATCTTGTGAACAAACATATACCTAAATATAATCACTATTAAACCCAACTTTAAGAACAGGTGCCAAATTGTAATATCTTGTATGTATAATTAGTAACTTTATAGATGCCCGACGTTTTTTTTTATCTTGGGTTAGAATATGGAAATTTTCATTTAGAATTTATTAATGTATTTTTTCCCGCATAGCAAAATAGTCCATATCCCCCCTTTCCGCCCAATTTTTGAGACACTGCGTATTGAGTGGCGGAAATCAACACCGCGCTATCAGAGTGTACTGGCATTTCCCGTATGGGCATCGTTACCTACAACCATTTTGTTAACAGTCAGGCGCTGGGCCATTGCGCCACAAAGGCCTTGTGATTGTTTTAATACAAACATATATTCTTTAAAGGTTACTCTCGAAAGATTGACTATGCGGCTGTATCCCCACATTTTAAGTCTCTTATATCTTCCTAGATATTTATTTAAGCGATATACCTTACAGTACACTTATAATCTACAGTAAATTCAGAACATACCTAATATATTTAATTGTATAAAGGATAATTTTGTGTTGATTATAATAGTTTTGTAAATTCTTCTTTTTCTCTAAGTTTCCATCACGTAAGGAAGCAATGACAAAATAAGTTATCTTAAACTTTTTCTCATCTCGAAGTAATCCGATATGTATTTTAATTGTAAGATAATTTGTATTCGTATTAAGCAATAAAAAGATAATAAAGACACAAAAACTATAGGCGTTGTAGCATATAGAAAATAGAATAGATTTTAAAACAGTAGCTAACAATAATGGTACATTAATCTAAAGATCTGTAACGTTGATCACGAATGTAGGCGAGAGACCTTTGCTCAATGACAGAGGCGGCGCGGGCGCATCATCTCATTGAGCGCACACCGGATGGGCCAATCAGCGGCGTGAATGGACGCCCCCGCGCATGCACTGTGGTACTGCTCCGTGCGTTATTAGCTACCGTACTAGATGCCTTCTTCTTTGTTATACCAGTAAACTGTTATGACTTTTTATGGCCCCCGTGTGTGCTGAGTCGTAAACGTTCCTACTGTTGCTTCATTGACAGCGCTATTGTTCGCTCGAGAAGAGATCAAATTTATTGTGAAGTTCGGCCTGTGGTTTGAAATGTGCTGCTATATTTATTGGCTTGAAATGTTAACAGGACTTATCCCATATATTTCAATAAATTTAGTATTGAAGCTTACGAACGCATCCAATTTTCATTAAATAGGAATTATCGCAAAATCTATACAATATTTACGGTTACATAAGTTAGAGTGATGGAAGTTTGTAACAAAATATGAATTTCTCGTTTTGAAATTTTAATCTCCTCGTTTTTATTTTAGCTTTTAAACCTGAGCTTACATATACACGAGAGTCCATTTGGCGTTTTGATTCTGAAGCACATGATGTGGCACAATAGTGGACCAACTTCACCATATATTAAAAATGGCGCCCTGACAAAAATTGTTCAGTGTGACATTTATTTTGTTTCTGTATCAGATGTTGTGTTTGACAACACCTGATATAGAAACAAAATAAATCAGCTAAAGAAATTAAAAATAACATAAATTCGGCCTTCACAAAAGTTTTAGATAGATGTTTTCTTATATAAAATTTTTAGATCTGAAACATCTGAACATCATATGAAACTGAAACATCATATAATGGATCGGCTTAAATATAAGAAATAAATGAATAACGCATAGAGAAGAACGCAGAAGTTATACGATATAGGGAGCAGATAAAAAATTTAAAAAAACGTTGTGACTTTGAGGTCACTGTGGCGCAGTCTAGCACCGTCTGATTATAAAAACGATGGTTGTGGGTTCGATTTTCACTCGGTGGAATGATATAATATGCCTATTTTTTCTCTTATTATGAATAAAAATATTAATATCAGCGGGTAAATGGTAAATGGAACTAACTATCTTGAAAGTGATAATGAAGTTTTGGGCGCAACTAGTAATTAATTAATATTATTGTAATAGCCACTGAAGCGATATTAATAGGATTCAGCTATTATACTTAAACACTTATGTATACTTATGTATATATATCTATAGTATTTTTTATTAAAGTTGATATATGTATGTATATATATATATATATATATATATATATATATATATATATATATATATATATATATATATATATATATATATATATATATATATATATATATATATATATATATATGTATATATATATATATATTTGATGGTCACCTGCATAAAATAAAAAAAATACAAATGTATTGTTTGGTAACGAATCTCAGTCCCAAGGTCTCACTTTCAAGATCATCAGAGCATGCTCAGATCATAATTATGGTAATAACGCTTGCGCAACTTTACTGCCCTCTAAGGTAAACACGCTATGTTACGGGCTGTGCTATTTAGATATAGGATAAAATTTACTCGAAACAATTAACACCGTATCTCGTTTTTATTACAATGAACGTTTTAATGATATTTGTTAGTAGTCGTTTTTTACCGTAAATAGAGTGCTTTGTTATAAAAAAAATGAAAACAGTGTATAATCAAGCTCAGCCAGATGGTGAAAAATAAAATATAAATAAAAAATAAAAAAAAATAAGTTTCAAGCAGCAAAGATAAAAGTACATTTTATTTTTATTAAGGGGTGTGTATTGAAGCGATTCAATCCGCTATTACAAGCGTTGATAGACGTATTCATATATTTCTTACGGTCACGGAGTGTTCACATTTGGGACAAGAGCAGGCGAAACCGAGAGCGTTGCGTCACTGAGGATGATACATCGCTTTTCACAACCGACAATAGTGTTGCGAATTCTAATTCTACAAATGGCCGAACGCTGGCATTACAATTGACAATTGCTGTTTTTTAAATAATATGGCACTAATAAAATAAAATGTATTAATTTTGTGATATTTTTTATTTAATCCTATGAAATATATTTAATATGAATGTTTTTAAAGTATACTTTACCTAATTGAAAAAATATTGAATCGAATGTGCTTCACAATAATAATTGTGATTGAGTCAGAATAATTTATTATATACGATATATTAAATAAAAGTCATTGTTTTTAATTTAGGTTTTTCATAGTTCTATTTTATTGACATAATAACGTTTATACGAGTATGATGACAGGTACATATGTTTATAAGTTTATATACTTTGATAGTTTTATTGTTTTAGAGTAGGTGGTCAAGCACCATTTGGATCTTTGTAACTTCAAGTATATGATAGTTTTACATAGGTAGTTGTCACGTTACGAGTTAGTACGTATATAAAAATGCCCCAATTTTTTTTAATTCTTTACAAATAATAATGAACCTACCTATAAATGATATAATGATAACCTATAAATGATAAAGATATAGATTATATGTACCTATGTTATAAGTCCCTTATAAAAAAATATTTTAGCTTCTCGTTGTATCCCGTTAATAGCAGGGTTGGCAGAGGAAACCGTAGGCTCAAGGATCCTAGGGTTAAGACACTCCGTTCCTCACTTTCCTCACTTGCTTTTCGGGTGGGGGCACGCCGCACATTTGCCTTGTTGCAAGAGCGAAGAAAATGAAAACATTTCATTCTACTCGAGTGGGAATCAAACCCACAAGCCGTCGCGTTTTAGGCAGATGATGTACCTCTGCGCCATGAAGGTCATCAAAAAATAATTGTTTAACTATCATGGATGAAAAGCAACACTATCATGGTACAAATGATTTATTAGAAGCATTGTGGTTTTAGTATGCTTATCCTTAGAGAGATTCTTTAAATAAAAATTAACATTTATCTAAAAAGGCATAATGTTATATACAAATGTAGACTGAGATAAGTATCTTTTCTGATTAATATGTACATTAATAGATATATATTTTACTCATTATGTGATACTAACCTTTTGGCTTATTGAAAGCTTTCATCATGACTTTGATTCCCATGCCTGCAATTGCCGCCGTTGCTATCTTGTCTGGTGCGGGCTCTTCAAGTTTCAATTGTACGTTAACACGCTTTTAATTATAGCATATATTCTGTTTTTATGCTTGTATATAATTTGTCCTTTGAGCACTTTTGTATTTACAAACGTTTATAATTTAATATATTAATACTAATTTATTTTAATAAGATCAATAAATATCACACTTATTTTTTCTTACTTAGTTTAAAATGTTAATGTTCTAAGCACTCTTCACTGTTTTTCATTTTGTTGGTAAACTTTTGTCACGTCACAGTATAAAAGTTCATTACTATATCACTTTTCATTCTTGGTTGCACCTAAAAGCTAGTCTGTTTAAATTTTGCACTTGACTCTATTATACCAACCTACTACTAAAAATAATGCGTAAATTTCAATGCTCTCGAAATGAAGTCAAGAGAGAAATATTCAAAGTAGGGAACATTCTCACAGGTGCACGGAACGGCTGAGCATTTCCGTCCCCCACTCACCGCCCGCACCACCATCGCCACCACCCTCGTTTAACCCCCGCCAAGCTCGTGGTTCTCACAGAGACTACCGGTCCGTGACGAGCAATTTTGCTAAATTTAGTGGTTTGGCTACATCACTAAATTTGTGAAACACTAAGCTTTGATAGTCAAATAGCATATCTAAATACCTATATGAATACAATTGCCACAAGTTGTTAGTAGGGACTAAAATGTATAACGCGTAGAAAGTTTGGAGGATAAATTACTTATATTCAGAAATATATTTGAAAATTACTGTTTAGAACCAAGAAGCTATTTTACTTGAATTGCATTATATTTTGTTATATGTTATGTACATATATAAAGCATTTATATTAATCTATTTTTTTTAAATATAAAGATCCCATTTAAGCTATCATTGAAGCGTATACATTTTAATAATGTAACAAATTGATAGGCATAGTTGATCCGACTGCGAGGGATCAAGGGTTAAATACGTGTAAACATCTCTATACGACTTAATAACCACTTTGTAAAGGGTCGGTAAGTGCGTAGATACTGAAAATATTAATCTACAAGTATTGTTTACGAGTTAGTGGCAAGCACTTAATGAATGTGTAGAAGATTTTTATCGGTTCACACGTTTATCGAGATGAAAAAATTAATTTAGATTAGTTAAATATTTTTTACGTTACATTTATTTACTACATTTAAATTGATTTGTTATTGTTATACTTGGATATTATGTTTTTATTCTCATTTACAGTTAATTAAAAACATATAGATATATTGTCGGAGCAGCATTTGTGAGCTAATGGAACATTATTCATACATATATTCAATCTAATTTACTTAACGGAGATGGGGGCCACGAATTGCCCTCAATAGAATTCAAATTTAGACACCGCAGGCATAAATATTAGTAACAAAATTTTAGTATCTTATTTGGAAATATAACGTTTATTACTGACTATAGATTAGGTGATATGTGAAGCTATACAACAACTTATGAGTATGTTTATATATAATGGAAGAGGACATAAGAAGTTAAATTTGAGATGCTCGCTGTTGTTAAAGTGGCCTTTTGTGTAATAATAGTGTCATCTATTACGCTTTATTAACATCAACAACAAAGAATATCATAGTGGTGTACTTTTGATGACAATTGGTTTTACACTATAGGTATATTATCAAATACAACTAGCTACAAAATCACTGAATGATATCAAATATCTAGTTATATATATTTTTTAAAAGTAGTAGTAATAAATAATAATTTATATATGTGCAGTTTGTATTCACCAGCCAAGCTGGTGTGATTGTGGTTAATCAGGTGGTTGGACCGATATTGCCGGCCCATGGGTCAACTAACTCGATTGTCGCGCTCAATTTGTCTCCCGACCAAACGAGATCGATTATTTTAAATTAATTTTATTACGTGTACTCACTGAAGCTACAATTTAAATATATATTATACATATTCATAAACTATTTTCAATATTTTCGGGTTATTTTTATAGATTGTACCGTCAAGAAGATATTGGACACACTTATTTATGAATACCTAATATTGATTTAAACTATAACATGCATAATAATTTAAATGTATGGTTTACGAACATAAAACATGAACACAATCTAGTGTGAATATTAAATATTTAATGAGCAAGTACAAAGTGCTGGTTACATTAGCTAATGCCCGCGGCTGTGTAGCAAACACCAAGAGCTGGGTGTCAATTGCACTGCGGGATCAACTGGGGTCGGCTCTAATTTGTATCTTATCTACGACCCTCTCAATAGTGGACACCCGCATTCATGCTAAATAACATTAATGTAGATTTTGTTTTTCCATATTATTTAAAGTATAGACACGTTGGAATTCCATTTATTCCAGTTCGAAAACACGTTTGTCTCGAAATGTTTTGATGGGCCGTTTGAGATTTTGAACGCTTTTGCTCGATGCGCAAACAAACAGCAACAATGGATCCTTCGGCGAAGCGCGTGTGACGCGGGAAACGATTCAAATGTGGAACAATGCTTGTATAACAATTCGGAGTGTTGATGCAAACAACTATGTTGTAGATTCGGTATGTATAAGCTTTTGTACAAATTGTCCAACTATTATACAATGTTTGCATGTAACACAAATTGAATGCTTGTTTGACGTTCAATTTGCACGTTGGTGACGATTTTACTATAGATCACACGATACGGCGTACAAGTAACTTATTTATCAATTATTTTAATATTAAACCTAACTCAACATATATTTTGTCAAGAATAATATTACTTAACTTTTATATCTAACAGCATTTTGAAATATGAATTTATTAATCTGTGGTAAACTCACAAGTAGCATAGATAATGTAGCGACGGTCGTCCCATTTCAAGTGATTTGACCTTAGACCGTTCAATTAAAACGTAGTCAGTGGGGCGGTAATAAAATTATACATGGAGTTATTTTGTACACTGAGCATTTTAAATTTAAATATATTTGTATGGACAAATAGCTTATATCAAAAAAAAGCTACAAAACTCGGTGTGAATTAGTCCACACACCTATACTATAAGTAGGTACATAACTAAAAGGGAAGAGAACGGATTTGAAACTAGGTTTATCGTTATTCATTGTGAACTTTTTCAAGTAAAGTGACAAATGAGTTAACTAATTTCTATTAACAATTTCCTTGTTTTTTTTAAATATTTAAGCTCTCAAAATTATATTCAACAGCAAACATACTTAAAGTACGTTATAAATATATAAAATCCAGTTGCAATTACATATAATGTGTTAGATAACCAATAAGGTGTTTACAAAAACAGTTAATATAAAGACTTGACTGTTACAGATATGCCTCGTTACAGATATACCTCGCTCATATAAGGATTGGTTAGTTAAGTATATTAAAAGTTGTTTATTCAAGAAAAAAACATTGGCTCTTTCGACTCCGCTCTACATTAAGGTTTAAGTATCAAAAAATGTTCTTGACTGAATTGTGGCCTTACAATGTAGGATACGTCAGTTACTCACAAGGTGTTCCCATTTTAAGTTTTAAATCTACATAATAATGAACGCTGTACGATAAGAATGTATCTACTGTATATATGGCAAGAAGCCATACAAAAGTTGATGCATTTATTTTTTTTGTTTAAAGATAGAAAATGACAAGTAATTTTGCAATGGCTACATTTTATAATGCCATTGTGAATATATATGTGTAGTAAAATGCAAATACATTGAACAAAGTTTTAAAATGTTATTAATTATACTTTTTCGTCCAACAATTACGACACAGATTTGGCGCTTCTTATCGGAATTTTTGGCGTTGATTTGGAGTGGGTGTTCTGAAAAGTTAGGTAAATGAGATTACAAGGCGTGCACATGAGCGTTTTGAAGTGCGGGGTGGGCTGGTCGCCTATTGGCGAACGCCTCCCACCGCCCACGCATGCGCAGTGTGCCGCCTGCGAGAAAAATCTTCAGAGAAGAAAATTCCGTTTTGAAGTCACGGATATTCAAATTTATATGTTTATATTATTGCGTGGGTGGTTCAAAACTGTTTCATAACCACAGTGTTTATGGTATATCTGATAAGACTTGAACAGCGGATGTACAAATATTTTGCAATACACGAGACAAATTTAGCATATTTTATTTTTAAAAAGATCTGTTTTTCTTTCTTTTGTCTTTTTATTAATGTAAAATTTTTTGGCTTATTATTAATGTAAAATTCATAAATAAATTTTTGGGTAATGAAGTTTATTAATAATTGTAACATATCAAATTGGACTATAAATATGTTCTCTGTATTTTTGATTACAATATAGGGATTCATTAGACATGCAAATTAATGCAACTTCAGTACTTTTGTATGGTAATTTGATCGGTTTAGGGTTAAGTTCAGTGTCATAGCCATTTTATGTAACGTTTCATTAGGAACAAAGGCAATAAAATACAACTGGTATACTGAGGAAACGGTTAAATATAATGCTATATTTTGTTTATTAATGATTTGATCTCGATTGTGTTATCACAAACAAGCGTAACTATTTAACTAAATATTTAATCAAAATTTTTTAAACTAATACGTCTTTTTATTTAAGAAAAGTCACTTTAAATATATATGGCCGAATTAAAATATACATGCCAAATAAAGTATTGGAAGTTAGGCGTTTACATGTCTTTCCTTTATCCTTTAGAGTCTATTATTACCATCTATTAGTCCATTAGTCTATTATACCATTTTATCATGCTTACTGAAAATATTACTGTCGTTGAAATTTTTTTTCAGTTTAGCACACATATTGTGAATCATGCTGTAAAGATATCTACGTCAGTTAAGATATATAGATATATACATATTAACATAAGTTGCTAAATAAAGAAAATAAAAAATCTTGTTTGATCTATGAATCTATGAGCCTATACCTATAACGGTTTGCTTTTATATGTCTATGAAAGCGCAAAACTTTACCGAAATAAAATTTATCGTTATAACTGTGAACTTGTAATATTTAAAATTTGATATTTTTTAAAAGTTAAAGATTTAAATGGATCTAAAAGTCAATTTAATGAAGCCATCAAATATTTTTTTTATTCAAAAGGTTACTTCGCCACAAAAAATCATGTTCAAAAAACGAAAAAAAAATGTATGTCCCTTTGTTTATCTGAACGCAACACGCTCGTTAGAAATAGTGAGTCACTATTACGGTTGGCTGACTGCGAAAATTTGTCGATTGTTCGTCCGAATTTTGTGGAAGAAATGCAATGTTAAACCAAATTCTATGAACCATTAACAATTCGGCAGGTTTCTGTATGAATTTAATTTAAATATATATATATATATATATATATATATATATATATATATATATATATATATATATATATATATATATATATATATATATATATATATATATATATTCCAGTCAAAACTTTGTACCTATATTGTTGCTAGTATGCACGAAACAAGTGTGACCGGGAAATAAGAAATAGTTTATTTTCAGCAAATCGTGGTTCCGTGAACCTCTGTTAAATAAATAATTGATTCGTGATTCATTACTTGCACGAGGTGATTTATATTTTTGTATATGTTATTTTAATTCTTAATTTACGATAACAGTTTTTGGTAAATGTTGACTATCTGAAAATCTCGTAACATGTTAATTACTATTATAATAAATTTTAGATATATTTTATTTTATTTAGATATAATCTGTTATTCATTTACTAAGCTGTGTTTCATTTGCTTGAGCCAGAAAATTATTTTAACACAAATGTTTTCTTTAAGGAAAATATAAATAAAATACTACATAACGTTTAAGTTAAGCTTTATATCTTTATAAAGACCGAAATCAACGTCTAAATTGCAACCGTGGTATTTTTATTTAAGTTTCTTTTTGATACCCATTAAAAGAATTAATGTACTGAATTTGTATAAGGAAGATATGTTTTAATTTATAATATTTAATAGACAACTTAATTATATTTAATAATAACGTAGAGGTACATTGTAAAATAACTAACTGATCAAAATACAAACGTTAAAATGGCTTACTTACAGCAGTTTAAAATCAATAATTGTCCAATATATAAATATGTTGCTACGAAACGCATTGGGCGAAAACATAAACAATTACTGGAAGCACCCTAAATGGGGTCTCTTATCTGTAGCTATTGTTTAACACGCTTTTTTCATTCCCACGCTCGTTGGCGAACGCACTGATAACGCTCTACCTGTACCTGCACCTCAAAGAATTCTAAATAATAACTTGTAGAAAATGGAAGCTTTGTCTATTATACTATTATAAATACACAAAGAAAGTGATTAAGATTAAGTAAGATTTAATTCAATGAATGAGCACTAAACACTTAAAATTTAAAATAAAATATAAAATTATTTAACTATAAAGTTAATTATGAAGTAAAATTTAATAAATTTCTCTTGTAAGAAGAAAAGACATCGTTAAATATTAAATAGAATAGTATCAAACCAAGAGAGTTAGGAGTCAAGTGCAAAATTCGCCGGCGACCCACACATATTAGAAGGACAGATATATTGCAATATGTATGAGAGCCGAATCCATTATCCAATGACGTACTGCAATTACCCATTTAATGTAATTTGGGCCATTGTAAATGTGTCCAGCTCTTCTCGTACATTCTCGGCGTCACTCACTCAAAAGCACCAATTAACGAAATCACAAGAGAGCAAACACACGGTGATCACAGGCAGATCGCGACTTCTCGTGCGGACTGGACATTTCAGATTCGGTATCGGGTATCCAGAGCCTGTAGCGACGGGCTGTGAGTGCGCGCGTGCTTGTCTGCGGCCGGTGCGCGACTACTCGCTCAATGGGCGCCGGCGGAGGGGCGAAGCTCGCGTCTTGCGGCTCACTCCCAGCGAGCTTACGAAAATCACCAATTGCGTCTGTCCCTTCATTAAACGATGCTCAATTTGCATGTTTGTTAGTGCTCCCAGTATAACCACGAAATTATTGCAGATAATCTTTCTAATGCTAACCTTCGAGATTTAAAGAGCTTTCGAAGCTGAGCGGCGCTACACATCCGGTGCCACCTGCTCGCACTCAATAAGAGACAACACGTTAGAATGAGATAAAGTGATCGTTTAGCAAACAGACCGGATGGCGGACTCGGTCATGAATGAATGCACCGTCTCTGTTCACCATAGGCGTTTATGTAATGCTTGCTCGCTCGGCTACAGGTTGTCGCCGTAGAGGAAGTGAAAGGGACGGGAGGCGGTGTAGTAAATATTGCTCACCACCGGGAGTATTTCTAAGGGTTTCCAATTTTTTTGTCGATTACAATAGGTAACTAAATTCATTCACTGATTTGTTAGTGTAATCTAATATCTACAATTTATTACTTTAAAAACGTAAATAAATATATTTATTTTCTTAAGTAATAATTTATCTTAAAATAAAGTAAAATTAATATATATATATATATATATATATATATATATATATATATATATATATATATATATATATATATAATATGTAGGTGCTTATAAAAAACTCAGCATATGAAAATTATGAATATAAATAATTGTACAAGAGGTAAAAGGAAACTATAAAGTAACATAGGTAATGTTATGGAAAACATAAACAAGGGAACATACCTATTTAAGATTCTAAGATTGTGCGAAAGTTTTCTTGGATACATTTATGACTGTGTAGTGTACAAATCACTATGGCCATCTAGTTCTCCAAGTTGACTTTAAATATATTTTTAGTAGGTAGATAGACGGAGAGAACCTAGTGTCAAGAGATTCCAACCTCTGTTTTCCACCAAAATTTCGAAATATGTCGTTTTGAGTGGCAGAGTTCAACGAAACACCAGAACAAGGTAATAAAAATAAAAGAAGTGATGATCAGACCCACAATAATCGCGTTTACAGTCAGACGCTATGAACAATGCACAACGGTGGCCAAATCAAATAATGAGAGAATATAACTCCGTGTTTAAACATATCTGAGAGTTCCAATTGTGTTTTAATTTTAATAGTTAAGGATAATATGTTAAGGATTTATAAAGAATTAAAAAAAAAATCTTAAAATATAGAGAAAAAGAATAGGTTTTTGTCTGTCTCGCATGACATATAGGCGCGGCTCTCCATTGTTGGTTATCTATGGGCGCAGTACAAACCAAGCGTGTCAATGTTTGGTTCGTACACGTGGACAGTGAAGAACAAACATATAAATGTATTCTTAACTCCTTTGACATAATGGGCATAGTTTATCTATAATATTACTTTTGACTTACCATATCAGGTAGATTAAAATATTTTAAGCATAAATATTCTTTTGGCGTTTGAATCTACACTCATATTTCACAGTAAATTAAGATTTAGCTACAATAAAAGCATCAGTAGTATCGGAATCATACTAATAATACATAATATTTTACAAAAAGACATTGTACAACTTCTACAATATGAACTCTTTAAAAATGTATGGTACTTGTATCATACGTATAGATAATTACATATAGTTTATGTTAGATTATTGATTAATTGAGCTCAAGTATTACGTATTATAAGAATCAGAGAAGAGAATAATATTAAAATTTGTTAGTTATCTGTTTTGATGTAAGTACCATTCAAATTTTCAAAAGAACAGGATTTCACAAAAAGTTAATCCGTTCATAGATTTTTTCTTATAGCAATGTTTAAAGATTTTAATTCTTAGTATTCTTTAGGTGTTCTATGTTAAAATTTCTAAAGGATGTTATTTTATCACGTTTTAATGAAAAAAAGCGATTTACATTGAATTCAGCTATGATGAAATGTATTCAGAGTGCGTGCTAAATCAAAGCTGCGCATAACTTGACTTCTTTGTCTTTTTGAAATTGCACAACAACGGGCTTTCAAAAGTTTGTTTGACAAATGGATTTTAACGCAACAGTCACTTTCGCTAAGACAAACAGAGGATGTCGACTTCATTGTCATCGTGCTCGGACACCTAGTTTGGTTCAACAAGAAATTATTTGGTATTTCGTTTTGAATTATACCATTCTACATTTTATTTATAATCAAATATATGATTTCCACTATTTATTGCAGAATATGATATTTTTCCGTTTCATGGCATCGTTTCTATACAAGAAAGAGAGAGATATTTAAAATATTATGTACAATATATGAAGATAAAGCTGTTTTCGTAAGCCCAATCATGCCATTATATGGAATAGTGCACATGAACTTAGTAACTTTAAATTAAAGCTCAAAATATACGTTGATTGTATTTAACACTGGCTTCTCACTATAAATCAATGGGATCTCGTCGATGTATGTAACCTCTGCGCGCCAGGTGCTACGCGGGATGTTCCTCCCCCTCGCCCGCCTCACATCCTCCTTGAAACCCTCATATATGCAATCTCTGAAGAACTCTACATACACGTTTGTACGTTTTAAATTATGAGCATTAATGTTTTTTTTAGTTACTAATATACACGTTAATGATATAAACTTTCTTATTTGTATAATAAATACTATTATTAAATATTGATATGTATTTTCTTAATTAGTAAACTTTATGAATATAATAGTTTTAATCTACATTTTAATAATTTTATAATATTTTACAAATTTAAATATAACATATTGTGCAATATGAACTCGTTAAAAATATAATTTGCTTAAAGTAAACGTTTTACAAGTAATATTGTCTTACTGATAGCCTTTTCATAGTTTATCGATGTAACCAGTTTAACTATCCTAAGAATTCTCAAAAAATTTCATGCCTAGTATATAATTGTTCATGTCCATTATTCACAAAGAATATTATCACCAGGTAGCGAAGGTAATACAATGTGTCCTTCCGGTGCATT
Organism: Dione juno; assembly: GCA_037127375.1. NCBI lineage: Eukaryota > Metazoa > Arthropoda > Insecta > Lepidoptera > Nymphalidae > Dione > Dione juno. The sequence goes on from JAXRJS010000067.1 coordinate 4,513,374, forward strand.
TTCAAATGATATAACTAGCTAAGATAAACTATACGCTATGCTTCTAACGTAGAATTCGAATTGCCTTGACAATTGTGACGTTTTGGGCGATAGTCAAAACAACGTTACAGAAGATACATATTTGTACGCGATGTTTTTCAAGATAATCCGAAATGAACTATGCTGCCCTCATATTAAGGTTGTAAATTTATTAGCATAAAATTGGAGGTTGTAGTTTGTACTGCAGGGTTACCTAGCATCCGGTGTAAGTCGATATCGTGGGGAAGCAGGGATATTTTTAAGCTATACATCACATCACATTAACATTAGAAGCGATAATGTTGCAATATTATAAATTATTGGCATACATTTAAAATGGAAGTTGTTAATACGGACCGCTATTGCATTATTTTTGCAACTACTGTTGCTTTTCACTTATCAGCATATGGTCATTTTATGAGCCAGGGTAAATCATACATATATGATTTAATCTCAAACGTTATTAATAATTAGGTTTATAGGTTTTAAGCAAAGTCTTTCCAAATACGTTCTGGTCTTACTTAAGCCGATCTATAATAAATATAAACTTAAAGAAAATTTATTTTGTCGTAATCCTATACCTTTTAATTTACGTAAATGTAATAATGATCATTAAAGTATTCGTCAATTGTATGTTATTTACGAATGCTCTTCGTTATGAAAAGAACCACGGCCTATTCTGCGCCATACAATCCTCTCAGCGCATTATTCATCGGCAGTCTAGACTTGAATCTCAAACAGTAAAATGTCGAACGGAACCATAAAAAGTTGAGTAAAAGGCGTCGAAAGAAGGCAGCGAATTTTGAGGCAAACCAGTTTAATGAGGGTCGTATTTAAATACGAAAATAAAGCGGTTCCCACGGCGTCGTTCGCGGGAACGGAAGCCTCTTCGATGTCGCGGCGTTACCGCGCGACTGCTCGTATCGCGCGATCATCGCCTCCGCGCCGCCTCCCGCGATCTGCTCGGCCGCAGCCTCGCCAGCCTTGAACGGACCCTTCGAGAGATGCTGCCTTAATACTCAACGAGTACTTAATTTTTTTTGCAAAATCGATCACAGGTCACTTTAGGCTGGGCACTAACATGTGAGCAGGCAGAGAATGGCGAAATCATACAACGTGAAAATCAAGTTTTACAATTCGGTTGTTGACATGTTGTGGAGCAAGCGTGAGAATATTTTACAAATAAACAAGAAGCCAATATATATATATATATATATATATATATATATATATATATATATATATATATATATATACGTAATAAAATGATCTTCTAATTCTATTTATACATTTTAATGGCAGGTATACCTAAAAGTGATTCTCTATATAAATATACTTATTATTTCTAGGTAATAATATACAGCTATATATTAAAGTCCTGTAATAAATAAACTTCAATTTAGATTAATTTATTTTTGTAGGATTATGAAATGCTTTTAGCATTATTAAGTATGTAATATATTCTTAATTATATGTGTATATTTCTAACATTAATAATCTCCCCCTACTTTATAGTAGGTATGTATATAACGATTATCTTCTCTTGCTTTATTATTTTAATACTCATTCTTCTCTTACTATGATTTTAGAAAAAGTAAATGTTTTTTGAAAATTTATTTAGTGAATAAAATCCCATAAACGTTCCATAGAATAATTAATCGTGCTCAATTAATTTGTATAATTAGCTTCCCGGCTTTCGGATGGAGCAGTATTACAAGTATAAGATAAGATGAGTAGAAGGTATGTAAATTTTGGTTCTAATATATCTTTTGATAAATATGTTAATGTAATAGATAATTATGTAGGTATGTCTTATCAATTGTATTAGTTACTTTAGCATTTTTTGTAGCTGTACGTTTTATATCGCATATAGCGAAGTAGGCAGAACAACTTAGTGTTACGACACTATATTTTCCGTATTCCGCCGAAATCGTGACACTGCGTCTTCAGTGGCAAAGTTCAATGCCACAATTTGAGGATGACCAATCCTCCATGATCTAAAAATTAAATATTAAACTATCAAATATTTATGTATAAGTTAAAAATACGCAGATAGCATATTAACATATTATTTTTTGCTATTTATTAACCATTTTGTTTCACTTAACAAAATTTCTCAGAAATCCTGTGAGATTTACTTAACAATATATACAAGTTTTAAACAAGGATGATCTTTCTTTGTTTGACGGCTTTCGATAAAGTCAACATGACCTTATTCAACAGAACTGACTCCGACGCCTTCATTTATGTATATTTTCAAAAGCTATATTAGGTGTCGCATTCGGTTAATTATTTTGTTACACATGTATTCAGCTATTTTTTAAAGGATCTAATTTTTATTATCAAATTTTATGTAAGGTTTTCTAAAAATATTAAAATTAGAACCCTTCAATTATATAAACGTTGAGCTTGTATTATTTTCTATATTTTCCATTTATCTTAAGCGAGTATATAAACACTAAATGATATGTAATAGTGTGTGACAAAATGTCGACTCCACAAGTAACTCGGTTCATTAATGACGTGAATGATATGCCCATTGAGTGTGCCGGCGCAGATTGTGGCTAGGTGGGGGCCGGAAAGCTGAGCATGAATGAAACGTTTTGACCTGCTTCACTCGGATATATCTTTAACGATATGTTTATTTGTATAATATATGTTGTTTTCGACATCAGGAACAGGTTTTGTTTGGTATTAATATATTCGCAAGTTAATATGAACATCCTGTAGTGTTTAGCGGTTTTTATTTTGATGTGAATAATTATAAATAATACTATATTTATATATAAGCCTAAAAAACCCTTTGCAACATCAGTTGTCAACAACCTTTGCAACATATTCATAAAGATGAAGAAATAAAGTAAAACGTTATGTCTTAGCTTGTACGCCATATGTATCCTGTGTGTATTTGCCCAGACAACATGTCGGGTCGTCACCGACTCGCCGCGGATATTTTTGTAAAAAACTCAAATGATGACAGTGTACATTGTTACTCATTTATCTTGACATTGAAACTATTCTGTTCAAAGTAATAAAATTTTATGTAAACGAAATGCGATAGCAATGACAACTACAATAATAAAATATAAGAGCTTCTGTTTTTTTATAAAGTATACTTAAACATATAGAATATTGCAGTGGACTAAGATTTAATCTTCTATTTTTATAAATGGTTTACACACACACCGGGCACAGCCAAGGTTACTTACCATATGGTGATTAAAAAACTAGGAGACGTATTTTAGTGAAAGTACCTATAGAATTTTTCAGTCTAATTAAAGAATTTTACTATAGGAGATTCGATCAACGATACATTAAGTAACAATGTACATGTTAATTAAGCAATGAAATCTATTCTTACGTAATTTAAATATAATATGTATCTACAACAAACTTGCATACTCTACCTATATATAAATATTATATGTTGTTTTCAATATTATTTAGATAAAAAAGTTATTAATATTACACCTAAATTTATATTTTAAATATAAGAGGTCGATATAGTGGTCAACTGGTTCCGAACATCTTGCAAGATATTTTATCATTTTTCTTTTCGTCGCAAGCGCCTTCGTGAGAACTGACAAGTGAACCATTTTGTCTTGATATTTCTTTATTATAATTAATAATGAATGAGAAGGTCGAGTTACGTTGGTCTCTATCATTGCTTTCATCGCCACCATCAAAAACTTGAGTGTAAAAACGGTGATTTGTTACAAACCTCAATTTGGCGGTTTTAGTGTCTAATGAATATGTTAGTCAATTTACCGTACACTTTGTTTCTTGTGTCGTGAGAAAATTGATATTTTTAAGATCAAACACTGACACATGAATTAATTAATAATATAATTTAATGTTTTATTCATTATTGCTTATAAATATTAAAAATATATCAAAAATAAATATATATATATTTACACCTTTGTGTGATTTTTTTTTTCGTAACACAGTGTAACACGCCAATGCAACGCCATACTTTCTCTTCTAGCCAGAGCGCGAAAATTAAATATTCCCCGGGAGGGAATCAAACCCACAACCGTCGCGCTTATAGTAAGAAACTGTGCCGCTGTGTACAAATATAGCATATTTTAAATAAATATTTTTTTCTATATGTTTAAATAAGTATTATTTAATAATTTAACATGAAAAGTAATTGTGTATTGCTGGCATAAATAAAATTAAATTTATACATACTTGAACTTATTTAATCTGCCATTAAGTTGGATAAATTGTTTCTCATTTCAAGTTTGAATCTACAGATTTGCATATCTACAATATTGGATACCTACCTACTTAGGAAAGAAACGTAACAACCTAGGAACAGGTACTGTTAGATGGCAGGAAACATTCTACTAAAAAAACCAGAAAATCAACATCTCATAAGACACAGGAATATCGCCTTCCGCTAATTATTTACGATATATTGCGTAACGGTGAAACGACGGGAAGGAGGTTGGAAAAAACACGCTCGACAGGACACACACAACACTAAATGCATACCTTCGCCATCGACGACTTTATCGTAAACCATTATGGTACATTTTTAAACAGGCCTATAAGTTGTAACCAACGCTTAGAATATCTTTATTCATATTCTGAACGATCTCGATAAAGTAGAAACGGAGGCTGATACATCGATGAATATAGCAAATTTGCGCTTTATTGTTTGAGGAATAGGAATCAAATTTCCACTAATAAATAGACTCACCAGTTCACTTATACTGGTTCATAATCAAAGATACCATAGCAGGAACCAGGAAGAGTGTCGTACTATCTCAACAGTTAGCCGGAAGTCGCTCGATCTGTGAGTTCATTCATAAATGAGACTCGAGGCGACAACGTGTTATCAAATGTGGGGCATCACAGCATATTTACTTCTATTTATACCTACTTAAGACTTACAATGGCTAAACAATGCAATAGCAATAATTAAGTATGAATGAAAGGAACCATTTAATTGAGTAGTAATGCGAATATTGTACATTGGTACATTGTACTAGTTGATTGTAGATCTCATATTATTATATAATTTGAGAAAATTTAAAAATATTGATAGTTGGAAACATTCTTATACATAAAAAAGAATGTTTTACAAATCATTACTTATAATAATTTAATATAAAAAGACAAGTTATATATTATTGCTGTGATATACCTTTGACGTATCTTTTTGTCCACTCCGTTACAGAGCTGGTTGAGGAATGAACCTTTTACTTTATGCAATCACAACGAACAGGCAGACTTTATCAAGTGATTTATTGAACGTCAATGATTTTGGACACAAAGCTTACAGAATATACTAGTAGTGTATTGTAATTCAAGATATTCTAAAATAAAAAAGAACATCGTCATATTATTTACTTTATTAAAATGACTTTTTCATTTTAATTATAGATATTTTCCCACACGACAAAGACCTAATAAGCCATGCCCACTGCCAGTTGCCACTAGCTTATAAGCCATCTTCACAAATAGGTGGAAAAAGGCGAACGGAATGCTATTTCTCGGCTATCTTTGTTTAATTCGCAAAACGTGTTAATTGTCTAAAGGTATAACAAAAAAAGGTAATTTTCTATATTAGGTATGTTTATTTTCTATATTAGGTATTTTTATATATTAGGTATGTTTATAATTGTATTATTGTTTTATTTTTAGCTATAAAATAATATTCGTAAATCATTATCAACACTTGGCGTTAATGAATAGTGTGTCTCCAGACATAGTGGCGTCCGCGTCAGGGTCAAAGGGCGGATCTGATTGCTATAATCGAGTTAAGACGATAAACAAAAAGAGCGCAATTAGTATGGCGTGGGCGCAGGATGCTCCAACTAGCCCACTAGTGACGGAATCTAATTACGCTTTGTTCCTTTAAAAATAAACAGTGTTATAGTTGGATATTAAGTGATTATAGTGTTGGTCCTTTCCTTTTTTTATATTTAGCTGTATTTAAAAAGTCAAAATATAAAAATTACTATCTAAGAAATTTCATTGTGTAGGTATATATATATATATATATATATATATATATATATATATATATATATATATATATATATATATATATATATATATATATATATATATATATATATATATATATATATATATATATATATATATATATATATATATATATATATATATATATATATATATATATATATATATATATATATATATATCGTAAGCCGATTTTTGTGTCAGTGATTATGGGACCATAGCTCACATAAAAAATCTGTTATGGTTTCATTTTGAAGACCTCCGCCGTAGATAAGCAGCAAAATAAAGAGAATTCTTGATTGCAATTTACTAATTTGTTTTGATTTAACAAAGAATTAATTTTCAAGAGCGAGAGAGAGAGAATTACTGGTCTGTAAGAGAGCAGCGCTACGGCTACATAAACTATTTTAAAAAGTGCGAACCTACTACGACAAAAATCAAACAAACTTTATGCGGTTTTCACTAACAGAGTGATTCGAGAGGAATATTTATATATTAGGTATATGTAGGTATAATAAAATGCAACATTATAAGTTTGTAATCTAATTAAAAAGTTAGATACCATTTCTATATTATGTTCATTATATTATAGTTAAGATTTTTGTATAAGCATTTCTTAAGTATTAGGATTTATAAAGAGATTTTGATTTTTTTTATATAGGATTAAAATGAATTATAATTTTTATTTAAATATACAAAGCACTTTTATCGTTTTATTTGGTCCGTTACCTTATGAAGAAGTCCACACATAGTCTTAAATATGCTAAATCATAATTATTACAAATTTCATTAAAATACATTAACAAATTTTGTTCGAAAAATGTTTACTTATCTCATTATAATAAACAATGTTTATAATCTGTATTAATTAAGAATATCGATGTAACTGTCGATACAGGATGACTGCACTATCCACAGGAAGTGGCCGCCGGACGCGCTATCTAGCTACCGTATATCTCATTCACTTTACAGCTCTGTCATACTATATCTCCATCTCTCTTCCACGTGTAACATTCACATATTTCTATCTCCTTCATCCTGGTACTATTCCAATGACGTTGCGTAATGAGCCCGTCGAATTTTATTTTATATTTTGTGACCGTTATAAATTATTATAGCATGGACGGAGGTGAAATGACTTTTAATTTTTGGAAGTAGGCTAAGGTGTACTTATATTAAAAACTTATTAAAAAAATATTTAATATAAAATGTATAATATATTTATATTTAATATGTATACCTACGTCCAGAAATAAGCATATTATAAATCGAAAATAATTGAATAGCACCCAGTTCCGCCTTAGTCATGTCGGGGTCATATATATTGAAATATTTGGGGTCCCTTCGGAAAATAAAATAAATTAAAGCAGATTATAGGCCATTGGGGGCCCCGTGAACCCATTTTTGGCTCCTAGACACGGACGCCGTTAGTTCGTCTGTATTTTAAAAACGGAACTGATAAAACCAAAACAATAATTATATTTTTAGCAGAAAGATAATTAATTATTACAAAATATTTAAATGTTATCGTGCATTATGAGGACGTTTAGCCTCATAGCTGACTAAGTCGAAACAAGCCGCTTCTCTATAGTTTCACTCATAAATCCTAGAACTTTCCTATTAACGCTTATGTGCATATTTATCATTCTAGTGTTTGCCTACATTTACGATTACGATTACATTTACGAAACAGGATTTCTGTTACTTGCTAAGTTATTTTCACTCAATAAATGAAACCCTAATAATAAATAGTAATTACGAGTCAATAAAGCACATGAAGAATATATTGAAGAAGCTACTTAGGTAATATAAACTAAATAATTATCATCTTTAAATTCTATAAACAATTTACTAGATACTTATTTTCTTGTAACAAAGATTTTCTATAGTCATTCTCAATTAATCTGTAAATATTATAAATAAATAGGTCAATATACATATTTATAAATCAACAGTGTCTAACTTTAGCATAGCATAGTCACTGCACCCATATCGCTGGACCGGTTACTGGCTAGAAATCATCTCTGCGTCCGGTCATTCCATCACTAGTTGCCTTTTAATTATTAATGAAACTGCCCAAGCCCGCGCGGGAAAGCCGCACCGCCCGACATCGCTTCCGCTCACGACTTTGCGCTTCATTCATAAAACCAAACTCGCCGAACCTGATAACACAACTCCTTACCGCGACCAAACAATAATAAACCTAATCTCAGTTCGATAAGATTCTATTTAAATCTTTAATATGTGGCCAATCATTCACAAGAAACTCCGCGATGCGTCGATAGAAATAGATATCTAAAAAGTAGTAACTGGTGACTCGACCAGACGAAAGTGGATAATCCACGGAGACCAGAAAGTTGTTTTCCGTTTGAGGAAATATTTCCGATTGCACCTTATATTATAGTTGTTTAATATTCTCGGTTGATTTAATCGCTATTCGTGAATGAGATGTGTCTTGTGGTCGGCGAAGTGCGAAGATCTAGTCATGGCGTGAATGGAGACCTTCGATGGTTTTTACGCGCTGCGGTGCGGCAATCGGCGGAAAACTGACCAGTATCGCATTTCCACATTACTTGGACATTAAGTATCGGTTATCAGGCACGTTTCCTTTCTAAACTTAAACTTATGAGTGACTCATGTGCAGTTGTTTACGGTTTACTAAATAAACTTAAATATATTTAACAAATTTCTTATGTGATGTTTAATACTTATCATGTTTTCGTTGAATTAATATATTGTACTAAAATGTAATTGTATGAGTAATTGCCCCGTGTACTAGAAGTTACAAAAGGTAATTTCCAACTTCACATATAATTTAAAAAATCATGGAAATTTAAATCATTTATTTTGATCAAAGAAAAGCTTTACTTTTGTGGTGTGGATGGGCCGCTTCGTGAAAAGTTCTAAAATATTAAAATATAAATTGATAAACTGAATAAGTATGCCAAATGATACTAAAACGTTTCATTTCGTATATGTTATGTTCTCAATTATAGTGATTACTGAATACCTTTGCAAATCTGTTTTTGCAACAGTGTTATGTAACTGAATATTATACCCATCAAGATACGCAATGTTGCAAAGAATTGTGCCCGGTCGGCCAGATGCTCCCTAATTTTGTCATTAAATTATATGTGAACTCTTACCACCTACGTAATCACCAGGTTACTTGACTCAAGCCATTGTAAAGGTTCAGAATTATAGCTTATTAAAAGAAGTTCGAACATTTTTTAATATTATACATGTATTTATTCAAAAAGCATAACCATTATAATGAAATTGAATATAATGAATGTTAAAAAATTCAACGTTTACTATAATATATAAAAATAAAATAATATTCATATTTTGTATTTTATTTGGGCATAGTGTTTTTAGGCAATACCTAGATAATGAAGGTTAACGTATGTCTCTGACATATCTCTTTCGCCTCACCTCTATATTATGTTTTTCTGTTCTCATGCCTTCTACGTGACTACCTCGCCTTTAGACTCGTATATCCAGGTGTAGCTTATTAAGTATCTATCATGGCAAAAAATAACTAAATACGTATCTTATCAAGGTTAAAATAAAAATATGCCTTCCATTTCAGTCGCGTATCGCAACATATAATAAGGATATTAAAATGTAAAATGATATTCATATCGCATGATACATAAAAAATACAGTAGCATCCAAACTTCTTGGAAACAATCGATGAGCTCTTTACAATCTTGAGTATTTCGCTCCAACAAAAAGATTTCGGTGCCACACTGTCTGTAGCCACAAAGGGTGTTTTTTTTACAAAATTTACTCTGGAAATGCAACCTGTAGAATTTGCAAAATCGCCTTTATAATGAGGTTCATCGAGTTTGTTATGTGCTGCAGGTAAGATACCTTACCTTAAGTTTGCTATAATGATAGCGTTTTTGTGATACCTTACAATATTGTGGGCTAACCGGATATACAATTGTCCTTACAATGGACATACAAAAAGTATATTCACGACTATACATGAACGATTAGTCGTCACTCAATATGAGTGGTGCCGTAGGCGATTATTGTATCACATTTCGTATGAAGTGTTCTAATTATACTATGTATTTTAAAAGTTTGTGCATATTTAATATCATCACAAATACATATGTACGTATTTGTATATTATAGTATATATTACTGTCAGTATTTCTTTGACATCCGTGTATGATTAATGAAATTATATACCTAACTTATAATATGTATATATTTTTAATTGAACCATAATATATCAGACTCGTAAGTATATTATATACCCACCATGTAAATGTAGAAAATCTAAAATTACGCTCACTCTAATCATAGCCTTGTTAATCCCCAGCAAAATGTCGAGCTAAATTATCGCTATACCTCATTCGGTTGGCTTCAACAAATCATCACATTATACTTTCACAATATGGCGACAAGTTTCGAGAAATAATCCATCATACAGGCCGAGGTGATTTTTCACAGCAGTTTGTTTTTCCAATGCACAAATAAAAAGTCACTAAATTTAGCGAGACCGAAAATAGCAGACGTTGACAGCGTCCATCTTTTACCTGCTTGCTTATCTTCCATAAAAATATTCTTTTACTGACGGAATAAAATATATATTGAAAATGAAATTTATTATTTCATACAATTTAGTAATACTAAATAAAATATAGTTATGAAAACATAAGTCAAATCAATTTAATTGCCACAATCTTATAAATTATCAAGTTACTAAAAGCCTACAAAAAATAACCTACTGCATTTCCGCTCTAGTCCAACGTAGTATAATTATTTTAATTATAATCTCTGTTACATGTGCTAATTTTTCATGAAACAACTATGATTCATTGAAAGATATTAATCACGGTCATGTTGTAACTGTTACTACAGAGTATATAATATGAATATATATTTTTTTTATTTACATAGATTTTTGTCAATTGATATAAAAAGATAGCTTTCTATGTCGATTTAAAACTTTGCTTATCGAACTTTAGACAAAGATGTCAGCATTAGATCTGCCAGACAATAAAAAAAATCAAATTCAAATTTGAAATTAGAATTGTAATCATACGTGACGAGTCGATGAGGCAGAACTTTTTCTAGTAGCCGGTCAGGTCCGTTAGTGAATGAACGAGACCGGTTTGGCCATTATGTAGTTCCACCTCAGAAGCAAGAGGTTTATGGATCAAATTATCGTGCACGAACACATCGTTCTATTAGGAACTCGAGTATGAAGCAAGATTATGTTGCATCTGTCAACTTGTTATCAAAGGTGTTTGAATTCACTTTGGTGTTAGATTATAATAATGTCTATATTAATTATTGTAATGTATGTATATATACAAATAAAGTATATAAATAGTTTAGTTTTTCTTATGTACATGTCAAAATTTCAAGCAATGATAAAAAATTATACAATGAAATAAAATAACCTCGCTATGAAATGAAACTACAGAGCCAGCAAACTTTTACTTAATTTAAATAAATTAATATTACGCCCACACAAGGTAAGAGACTGTTTTACAGAGATAGGATATTACGAAACATTATATTGTCTCAGGATGTTAGGTAAGTTTTCAAAAAGGTCCACATATCCTGTCTAGAATTGAAAGTTAGATAGCCTGGGAACCTAAATTATTGTAAACATTTATGTTGTATTAATGTATAATAAAATATAAGGAATATAAGTTCTGCAGAAAAATAGAATCGATATGAAAATATTTAAAGATATTAATCAAAACACACACTTTCGAGATATCACTGCTGTAGATACTCTATGGTCCATCTACAATACGTATATTAAAGTGTATATACTACAAGTATTTAAAATGATATTTACATGTGACCTTCAATGTACCCCAAATTTAACTCTTCCCCTCATAAGGACAGCACGATTCGTTGACATGTCTCAAATTACACATTAAAATAATCTTTTATACACCCATCACTTGTGTTAAGGGTGAGATATTTCTTATAATTCCGGAAGGGGTGTGGCCTTCCGGTATCTGGTAATAATCAGAATACAATAAAAATGTTGCTACCCTTATTTAAATAACCTTGTTATATACTTGTACTGTTGTAATAACCGTATTATATCTGTGTAACTTGTTTGACGAAACGGGATAAACTAGTCTAACTGTAATTTATAGGAACGAATATTTATTTATATATATATATATATATATATATATATATATATATATATATTATATATATATATATATATATATATATATATATATATATATATATACTATATATATATATATATATATATATATATATTATATATATATATATATATATATATATATATATATATATATATATATATATATATATATATATATATATATATATGTGTGTGTGTGTGTGTGTGTTTATTATTTAATTGAATGTCCATAATTATTAGAATAATTGTAGATGACATTTAAATAAATAATAGTATTATAATAGTATGCATAAGTAATAAAAAAAAAGAATAACTGTCGTCTATTGCTACTGTTTATGATTTTTAAAATATCGCCCATATACATATAAATTTTGTTAAATTTATAATTTAGAAGTATATTGCGCTTAAATACTGTCAACCGGGTTAATTTGTGACGCACTAATATTAATATTATTTTTATTTAGGCTTTATAAGCTTATATTTCGGAACGTTAATGTACAAAATTTTTAAATGTTATTTATAGATGTCGATAGATTTATATTTGCTAAATAATGTTGAAAAAATCTATTAAATTGCGTGAAATATTAATTTGTGTCAAACTTAATTTACGATATGACAAAATATGCGTATTACCAACAATATAAACACTTCTCACGCTAATTTGTTATCGGTTGACAGTTTGACAACTACGAGCGTTAAACAACATAGAAATTAAACTATTTCCTAATTAAAAGAATTAAAAAATCGACTCGGAGACGAAAGCGCCTACTTCCGCATTAGTTATTTGTGGTTAACCCTTCACAAGCTATTAAAGGAGTCGGGGTTAAATGAGACATTTTTCAAAGCGGGCCCGATCGTTGACGGGCTTAATGAGATGTCTCCACGGGTTATTTTCAGACGCTACCGGTATAAAGTAAAAAGACAATTCGAATCACAGATAATGAAGTTCTGTAAGTGTTCGGAAAAAAAACAATTGAAATCAGTAGCGCATTTTATCGTGTGTGAGAGATCTCGTGAACGAACTGGTTTTGGTCTGTGTGCGTGTTCCTTGAACGATTGGTAAGCGAAGCGTAACTGTAAAATGGTTGCCACACGTGTAGATATAGTTTTCTATCAAGCTCCATTTATTGAGCTGTAGTTTTAATATATTAAACAATGTAATTTAATTGAACTGCGAAATGTTAAGTTACTCAAAAGTGTTTGCCTAAAGGCAAAATTAAAAATTTTCTTTATATATCTTATACATAAAGGAAATTTTTAATTTTTAAATTTCCTTTTATTTAATAATACATGTGATAAGTAGTCAGTAAGTAAGTAAGTAACAAAGATTGAAAAATACGTATATTCCTATGAGTGCCTGGTGGTACCATAGAATTAAACATAAAAATATAAATAGGTTATTGATTCTTTAAGTAAACAATATCTCTTGTATAAAAACAACTATAAACAGTAAAATCTAAAGAATCTTTAAGAGCCACTATGAAAAAAAACTTTGTGCGTGTAACAGTATACAAATGTAGAATGAACGCGGTGAATGTTTATAGATTCGGACTGAAATACACATTTTTTGCAAATGTGATTGAGACAGGAAACTGTCAACGGTGCACTAATTTAGCTGGCCGCGTGGTTTTAGCTTATCGGCAACCAGTTTCGCACCGTGGGAACAACACATGCGCAATAATTTACGCTGTATCATTTGTAGGGTTGCCTGCCTGTGAGTTGGCGCCAGAATTGTTTCTGAACGATACTTTCACGTTTATTTTTATATCGTCGCGTTTCCTCTATAGCTATCAGATTTATCTTTATTATAATTGATTACAAATTGCGAACAAAATATACAGTTCTTTGAAACGATCAGCGTTTACTTAGATACAGTATATCACTCGTATACCTAGATATACCTATTACTTCTGATTACTGATAAAGCCCAATTCAGAGTCAATCGAACTATACGTTACATTTTCTTCTAATCAATGTTATATGTATTACCGTTACTGTAGTTAGTGCTGTTAATATCTAGGTACCTCTTGTTAACTTTTGAAAAAAATGTACATATGTCAAAACACATGATTTAATGACTTTTTGGTCTTTTATTCGGATGCAATACTTATAAAATAAACTCACGATGTAACTTTATATTTTAATGGTATAACGTGGTGTCAAGCTCTCAAAACACACAGACCTGTGGTCGTAATGCTATTTTAGTAAATTAATAGATATGCATCGTAAAAATCTAAAATATATAGTAACAGACAGTAGTAAGAGAAGGATGTTTTTTAAATCGATGCTTTCTTAAAGGGGACACCGCCATGTATCCCAGTAAAACACAAATAAATTTCGAATGCATTACGTGGCGTCGCCAGTGATGAATAACGTCCTTTGACTTCACCCTTTCAGCAGTCTATTGATAAATGTTTAAGAAACAAAATGTACTCTTTTAATAAGATACTAAATATATCACATTGGACTTAAAATCGGCCGTATAAGTTTTATACTGGCACCTGCCATTTGTTTTTGCAAAACAAAAGTCAAATATTAATGTCTGTATATTGCCTGTTACTGTCGTACGTATAGAAGCTCAATCTTATTTCTCTTTACAATGGCTGTCTCTACAGTGAGTCGTTGTAGTGAAGGTATCAATTTATTTGTTCACAATCAGAGTCTAATCCGATGTAATAAAAGATATTGTTCGCTCAGGCGGTCAATGGCTCTCGTAATTGCTAACCGGAGGTTTTTAGAGATCGAACATAGGCATTTCATAATTTACATTTATATTGATGATGAATATATTAACAAGTCAGGATGATTTCAATTATTGATATCAGGCTATTTAAAAAAAACTCTTCGTTCCTTCGATATTTTTATTCTACACAGTATAATCTATTTAGATATCATTAAAATAAGCATTAGAAGAAATTTTTAAATTGATTTTTACTATTTTTCTACTACTACTACTACTTTTCGTCTTGACTATTATGTACTGACTGTCAATGTATTTGATACATTTGTAGAGAGAATAGCTTTATGGTTGTTAACGAATTATTACTCACGTTTTAATTAAAGAAGTTTAGAGGGACTTCACTCGGTAGCTAACGTTAATTGTACTTACGTATTAACAGTTTAACTGAGTTTATTATAAACATAGGATTTATTAAATATCGTCAAACACTGTTCCGTTGCACCTCGAAATCCTCAAATTCAATTCTGTTTGTCAAGACCATTTTTCTCAAGATTGTGTGGTTAATCAAGCTGTAGTTAATAATAAATATAAAATACCTATAGTTATAGTACCTATAACTAGTAAATAATATAATGCATCCGGAAGATATGATCGTTCGCATAATAATCAAACCCCATACCCTACTCGGTGCCCTAGAATTATCAAATTTGGCAAAGAGTTAAAACTTAAAATACAAAAAAATATCTAGCTATATACCAGAAAAAAAGCCGTTAATCTCATACCGATATTTTTTTTACGAATTAGTGTATAATTTAAAATCCAATTAACTAACAAATATAAAATATATTTTATTAAAAATATATGTGGAAATTTTAGATATATAATATATAAAACGGGCTTACAATATAATAATTTATACTCAAGTTAAAGTGAAACAAGAAATAAAAATAACAAAGTCAATTTAATGCGCTTTGTTCCAGGTGCACCCTGAGGATGTAGGATGTAAATATTGTATACTATCTGTATATGTTCCTAAGTAAATCTCAACCAGATCAATGATCTCTAGATCGTGAGACGGCGCCGGCGCAGTGGGAGGAGGCCTGCTCCGAAACACCTGCCGCCCAAGTACTGTGGACCAGTGTTTAGTGGAAACAACTATTAAATGCCCTAACACTTTGCAGTGAATCAATTAAAATTGATCTATTTCATTATTGGGATAAGATGCATTTTTGATTGCTATATCTTAACGTTCATGACATTATGCTAACACTCATTCACATAGCCAACCTAGTCAGGACACAAATCTCTCGTTAGATTTATCTCCAACTGCTTTTACTGTAGGTATTGAATAAAGCTACTTTAACATGTCCTTTATAACATCAGGCTTTTTAAAGGGTAACATAGTTGAAATATTATTAAATTAATTAATCTTATTTTTATTGAAAACTTTCAATCATTACAAAGTGTGTTGAATTTAATTTATAAATTTTAGTATATAAACAAGCAAATTACTGTGTTTAACTTAATTGTGCCATATCAAAGTAGAGCAAAATCTTATTTAGTCTTGTCTCTGCTCAAGTGACGTATTTCTTTTGATTCATTGTAAAGGTCTTTTTAACAATATATTGAAAACCAAAAAACAGAACTGAGTCACTTCTATACTAAAAGTAGACAAACATACGTCATTTGATAATTTATTATAGACCGGAAGCCATTTTGCAAGACGTATTGCGAAAATACAAGTGTTCAAATTAATGGCAGATCGGATGTATTGCAATCTATTCGGTATGTTCATTATATTAGCAAGCATGAATGAATTCATATCATATATTAGTGTATAGTTTAGTTATTTCGTATAATATAATAGGTTTATGAAATAATATGAGCCTTTATATACCTACCTATTAATGGCCACTTTAGAGGATGTTCAGAAAGAAAATTAAAATTAAAATCGGTTTATTCTTATTATTGTTATATTAATAGTTTAATATATCAAAATAATGAAAATTATGACAATTTATAATTATAGAAAAATTACATTGATAACAAAAAATAACTCATTAACATGTTTAGAAAAAATTATAACTATTACGATTGAAATTTACGAGTGTAAAAAAATATTTTATTTAATGAGAGACATATATCAAAATGGCTCAATCTTAGCGGTCGTGTCGATCGCTCCCAGATAACGGAGATAATAACTAACGTATCGGCTACTATAAACTTGCTTTGAGATAATAACGATTACTGCACTGGATTCCAATTATATTCTAGTAATATGAACATTGTTATTGTACGTTTCGGCAGTGAATAGTAGTTTTATATATCTTATTTCAAGTCGTAAATAAATGAACTTATTCAATCCGACATAATATATAAATTTATTAATACATACAACAAAAAATTTTGATTTTCCTTTTCAAAAATATTGGCCTGTATATGTCATTGAATGATTCCTAGTGATTTAAATCGCGTTCTGCATAGCTAACAATGTAATTAATGACCATTCAAAATAAAGGTTTTGAGAGATGGTGACGGTAGTTGATTGCGAATATTAAAACATTCTAACCATAGAAGCAATCTCATTTACCGTTATATAATTAAGCTTCAAGCATTATTGTAAATATAGAGCATTACAAAGCTTTATATACATATGTAGTTGATACATATGTAGTTGATATTCTATTATCGACATATTAGTACTTATGTTTATCGAGACCAACCACTGATTTCTAGTTTGGGAACTTTTTTTTGTATACTGGTATTTATATATGACATATATATGACAATAACAGTATGCTAGGAGCAACAAAATCAGTTCTTAGAAGTCATAAATTTACCACTTATGCGACTTCTTATATGGAGTAATCATTACAATTCTTAACATTTAAATTATTCCAGGAATCCTGGCGTATCGGTGTTTGATTAGCTTCTGGACGGGACTCTCTCGTTCCTCGAACGAGCGCCAAGACGCGTGCCTTTTATCCGTGCCGACAAAGACGCCGCAGCTTATCTTGTGTGAGACGAATTTTGTTCTAACAAGTGACAATAATGGCCTTTGTGCTCGATAAATATGGATTTTACTCACTTCCCTCGGCTCTGTAAACTATGACCTAAGAGGAAGTTACGTATTTGTAGGCAAAAAGAATATCTGTGCTATTGCCGAATTTAAAAAAATGGATATGAATATTGTAATGCCACTTGAAATAAGTTAAGTTGAACTACTTTTTTATTTGTTTATTTTTTAACATCTTCAAAATTACTTTATTTAAATAGTTAACAAAAAAATCTTGCTTTACTTACTTAACAATGCTCTTTAATATAGAATACAACATCTATTTTGATAATAACAATGAGTGCCAGTCGGGCGGACTTGTTATTTAATTAGAGCGGCATTAATTTTGTAACAACCACTTCCGCCGCGGGGGCACGTCTAGACGCGGTTATAGCCATTTTGAAACATTTTTTAACTTAGTTAACAAATTTTGCTTTCCTAAATTATTCCTTATATTTCAATATGTTTCTATTAAAATTACTTTAAAGAATAAATATTTACTCAATCTGATAGACATAACAAACATAAAAATATATGTTTTCCAAATTTAAAATTAACAAGTAAATAATTTAAAGTGTTAACAAGGTCGGATTGGAGCAACCGTTTGTCCTTTTCCGCTCCAAAAACCGTAGTTATGCAAGCGCTAAACACGCTTACACATACATTTGCAAATGCATATTGTGTTTTGTTTCGCGTGTGAGAAATTAATGGTTATTATTTTTATCCTGTGCATATATGCTTTTATTAAATACAGAGACACCGATGATCATAACGAATGTAGAAATGGTAGCGGGTGTAACTCGTAGAAGGAGAAATAGCATAAAAATAATTGTAGTTGTATCGTATTTTATAAATGTTAAAATTATATTAAATTTTAGAAACTACGACAGATGACCAAAAATGACAGAATGATATTTTTTAATAATAAAATAACGTACTAAAAAATTTAGAAAAGAGTTTCAATAAAACAATTAAAATAAAAATAATTTATACTAAGAAAATAAAACTAAAACCCCACACGATGATAACAGCAACGATCTTTCGCTAAAGGTAAAATATGTCACATAATGAGTTTGGTTTTATTTATTGTATTACAATACTGTAATTACAGGAAATATAAAAACATTATTTATATTACCTTTAATTTAATATCCACAATAGATCATAGTTCACCTTTATACAAGAGTTTAATATGAGATATCTGAGCTTTATAAATAATAGATAACATGACAAACAATAACGCGTTAATCTCAAAATTATTTCAGCAAAATGCCTATATTGTATCAGCACTAAACCAAGCCATAAAAAACGTAGGAAAAATGTGAAAATCATAACACAAATGTAAATATGACAAGTGATCCGGAAATGCATAAGGCGCGCGCGACCGGACGTGCGCGCCCGCGCAAGTGGGTCAGTTTATTTCTGTTTTGGCGGGAACCTGGCCGGAAGCGGCGCCATTGTGGATGCGCGGGAAGCCCGGAAAAGCACCCCGGATTTCTAGCTAATGAAATATTACGCGCCGTGAACGGTAGCGTATTGTGATGCTGTACAAACCGCATCCAATTCTACCTTTGACGACTTTTCTTAGAAAATACTGTGGTACATTTTGTGAGCTAATTTTATTTTGTCGTTTTAGTTACTAGGAAAATAAATAGCCGATATTTTGAGTTATACATACGAATTGTTAAGTTTGGAAGCTAAACAGATGAAACAATTTAGTGCCTTACATCATATACCTGGTGAGCTATGCTATATAATTACATTTTACCATTTACATAAATTTAGACTCATTGACGTTCAGGTTTTGCTTTTAATTTTATTTTAGATAAACATCTATTACATTATTTATTATTCTTTCTCATTACATATGACTTTGAAACCTTTCAATATTAATACTACGTACATTTATTAGAGTACATTTTAATACACTATTAGCTAGTTAAAGATTTTATTTTCGAAAATAATTAAAAGCAAAATTATATGAGGGTGAAGCGTAGTCTCCCACAGTGTATGCGGGCTTTTGCAATAATGTTTCTCGCAAAGGACGAAAGGACTCTCAATTAGAATTAATTAAAGACAATTCAGCAATCCCAGAAAATAAATGGTCACTTGACGATAAACGAGATTTATTATTCGTTTAGGAGATTTAAATTTGACAGATCTGTTTCTTTACATCTGCTATACGAATAAAATGAGTTTTGTTACATATTTTAATGACCTATCTAAAGTTAAAGGCTTGACATCGCTGCCATTATTAACTTATTTTTATTGCTTATTGGTGATAAAAATGAACAACTTAAATTTACTGTATTTTAATCTAGAAATCCATTACGAACGTTATTTTAATGGGTTTAAAATTTTATTTTTAGTGTAGTGGTTGTACCTTATGTAGGTAAGTTATGTTGTGCGTAGTATTTCGACAGTTAGATAATGCGGTATCTCCCGAGGCGTGACGCAGGTGTCGCGCCTTTCCCACATTATCACTTAACGATCGAAAAGCAACATAGGCTTAGTAATTTCGTACTAGATAAAAATATACAGGCCAGAACTTGGAATTATTGCTGGCTCTATGCTCTACTGTTGCTATATATGAGACATAGTGCAACTAATTTTATTAAAAAATATAACATGAGCTTTATTCTGTTTGTTTTGATCATTTGATTATATTATAAGTACTTCCTTTTAATTTTTTTCTTTATTTTTTCAAACGCCGAATGTTTAATTTGAGAACAACTGTTCTAGTGGGTAAACATTTTCACAGAAAATATAATATTTATATACACATGTGAACTTTAGCTTCAAACTACGTTTCTAGGCAATAATGAATATATACAAAGATTTTATGTTTACGATAAAATCAAAGACGATATGCGTTTCTCCGAACGGCCACTTTAATAGGGATCATTTGAAATCGTCAAATTTCGAATTAGTTCAGACTTCAGAGTACGCGAAAACACGCAATGTGCGAGTTAAACTTCTGTCACTTGACCATTAATAATATAGTTTCATATTAAATATTGAACTGAGAAAAACTGTATATACTGTATATCTAGCGTACCAAAATAAGATATTACACATTTACTTATAATAATTGTGTATTTTATTGTCAAATATCGTTTACATGTAAATAGTAATGTAGAAACTAAGTGCCTTATGCATGTGAATTAGTACTATGAAGATATTACGATTTTCAAATGTAAGTATCAAATGGATTTAACAAATTCTACCTATACGAAATAAAAATAAGTGAATATTATTGTTAAAGCGGTATTAACTTAAGAGCTTTCAGTGTAACGTAAGTTGAACACTGCTAATAGTCGGCCAATTACAAACGATTTATAGTAAGCATTTCAAAATCACCTGATTAATGAGCTTTAAAAATTTTGGGAAGCAATGTTGTTTGTTTTTATCGTTTACTTTAACGATAAATGCAATAACATGTACGAGTATATAAAGGAGATGAAGAGAACTGAAAATTAATTACTTCTTCAACAAGGAATGAAAACGTGAAAGATTCGAAATCGACAAGAAATGATTTTTCTAGGAAGTATCTAACTATGTTATAATAGCTACGCCGTAAGCTTTGTGGCTAAGTAAAAATAACAATAGTTATTAAGTAAATGTACATTTTGCTTAAATATTATCGAAAATTGAGCATAACTTGTACCAAGAAAATATACCTATACTTTAGCTTTCTTATCAATTATGGATAGTTTGTAACTAAACAGATAAAAATTTAGTCGATTGTTTTTTTTCACAGTAAATTTGTAAACATTTTCCTTAAAAATATTAGACAATAGACAAATTCGTATCGAATCTTGAATTACTCATTGTTTCTTTAACTTCCTGTGATTGTTTATTCTAGATTAAAAAAAAAAAATTGTTTAAATCACAACATTGAACTTTTCTGACTTTAACTATTATTATTATTTAATATTATGAAGTGCTCACTAATTAGCAACTATCGAGCAATTTAATATTTC
The DNA here is from genome assembly GCA_037127375.1 of Dione juno. NCBI lineage: Eukaryota > Metazoa > Arthropoda > Insecta > Lepidoptera > Nymphalidae > Dione > Dione juno. The sequence continues at coordinate 4,535,273 of JAXRJS010000067.1, forward strand.
GAAGATACTTAAAAGGCGAAAATATTTGATTTTAGAAGGTTTACATTATATCGATTTACATAATTAAGAATTTCACAAGCATTTTAGCTGTTATAATATGTAGAGGCCACAGCTATTACACCGTAAAATAATTACTATAAAACTCGATGATTCGTCGATTATTATTTACCAAAGAAAATTGTAATTAAAAAACCATAAACGCTAGCAGATTGTAACTAATTAACTCAAACAGTGCATTTAACACTTCGCTCATTAAGTATAAATCAATTCGAGTTGTGGGTTTGGTTCCCGCCCTTTCGCCGGAGGCTGTTTACTGCTCCAAATTACTTTTCTACTTACTGGTGTGTGATATAAAAATATAATTTAAATTTTCTAGTCATTATTAACAGTTAAACGATCAAGTTGGAAATAGGTTATTATTATTTAATGTAAATCATTTAAGTTTAGCAATAATTGACTTTAGTGAGTGTCTACACTGTACGATACCTAATATTTCGAAATTATGTTCACATCAGTAATTTAATCAAAAGGTTAAAGTTTGTAATTTATTAAGCGCATATGAAAAAATGCAACTAATAATTATTAAATATTCGTAAATTCAAATATTCGTTTTAGATAAAGGTTAACTTTACAAAACACAAATTGTGTAGCATAATTGAATTCTTAAGCGTCTATTTAAATACTTTGCACCATGTTACACCTTTAGCTTCTCTATGTTTTAAAATGGGATTGAAACAAAGATGAAACTTAAATTGCTAAGTCATATTGATAAATAATCTATGTAATTCAAATTACAAATATTTCAAGTTTTTACGGACTAGGCATTTACGCAATATATAAAATTCATAAAAGCTAAAGTTTCAAAGCCTTGTCGGTTACTTACTAAAGTTAGGGACTTGAAGAGAAAGAGGTGAATGATATTATAGGCATCAAAGGGGAAAAATTTCCCCATTAAACCGAAGAAATCTAATTTTTGTACTTTGATTCAAACCCCTCTCGGTCTCCGGCTAATTTTGTTACAGGCAGTACCGTTTTTAAAACGTTGTTAGAATGTTTTCAGTTATTTTTATAATTTACTTACAAAAAAGTGAGGTAAAAACGGCTTTGTGAAGTATATTATGTATTTATTAATTATATAATAAAGCATTTATGAATTAAATAATTATGTAAGCAAGAAAAATCTACGATAACTTTTTATAAATATTAAATGACATAATATAAATAAATAATAAGTATATAACTAATAAAGACGTAAGTATATATATTATACTAGCTGCGCCCGCAACTTTGTCTACGGTTGAAAGTAAATTTGAAATTTCGGCCAATTCAATAAAAAAGTAATTTTGTAGGAATTTCGTCGTACCAAATACTTTAAATTGAAATAACTTTTTTATTTATAAACCGATTAAAATAAAACACACTAAAAATGTACAGAAGTTTACCATAATACAATGATGAAAACTGCATTTAAACCGGAAAGCTGTTGCTGAGATAAGCGTACACAAACGCACAGACAAACAGTAAAAAAAACTCATTCTTTTGGGTTCAATTACATTTATCAGTGCCCTCAATAATATATTTTTTAATATCCATGTAAAGACATACAAGACGAAGAAGTATAGATTATTGATAATAAATTACATAGATAATTTCTAATTATACGATATATAATATACATATATAATAAAAAAATGTTGTCAAAACAACAATTAATATTCTGAAAATAATAATATGAAGTTATAAACATATTTTAATATGTTAAATGAAATTTAAAATAATATTTTTTAGTAATGCCACTAAACATAATATATAGAGTTTCTCAGTCAGGAGCGAGCTAGAAAAGCGGAACATTCTATGTAGGTGTGCGTTCAGGATCAGTGGCCGGCGCAGGCGCACCTGCCGCAGTTCCCACGGCGCCCGCCTGACGTCACAGCACAACGGTCCGATGCCGACTTGTTTTTTATTGCCCCGTAAGGCTCTGTACCTTAAATGCAAAGCTATTTAATGTATGGATTTGTATACAGAAGTTTTGTATGTTCGTCGGGTAATTTAAATATGATGTACATATTCAAGAGCTATATTTTCTATAATAAAGATCAACCAATGCAATAAAGTAAAATTTTAAAAAATTTAAATAGCAAACAAAGTCACTAATATAAAAAAAATATGTGAATCAAAATTATAAAAAAAACAGTATTTATTGGTATAATGTTAATTAATTTTAATAATATTATTTATATTTAAGTAAATTATTATTATTGAAGACATTAATTATTTTACATATTGTAGTTACGCCATCTATAACCTATTAGTTAAACTACGATAAGCTTTACACTAGCGACATCTAGCGGATTATGCATACACTGCGTTTAATTAACTCAGTGTGGAAAGTTTTATTTATCGTCAGCAGATGGCGCTATCTGCATGTGCTCTACTATTTATAGAAAATCAACCAACCAAAAAAAATAGAAGAGAAACCAAAAATAGAAGGCTAACATCATTGATGTTTTATCTAGAAGAAACCTGCTTCTATAATATTTTATAATATAGTATGTTATCTTATTTACATAGATAGATAATAATATTCAGAGCATCATTTATTTAAATCATCATAGATCGTGCAGTGCGTGTAGGTAGTCATTTGCCAGCAAGTTGGCAGGCTTTCAAACGTCTTCGGAATATCATAACGAGTCAGCACCAGATTTATTATATCAATAAATCATATTTGGGGTATACACTTAGAGATAATGTAGATATTCATAGAAATATGAGAATTTGCAAACGCCATTTTATGTAGATAAGATTGTTAGATTTGATAAGTAACCGTTTCAATTAACAAAATGAATGTTTTGACTGTAAGTCAAATAAAAATTATACTTAAACCTAACACAAAGTATTCATAAAAATAAGATAATATTAAGATTCATAAAAATACATATAGCATAAAATATAAGTACATATTCCACTTTCGATTCATATATATATATATATATATATATATATATATATATATATATATATATATATATATATATATATATATATATATATATGTATATATATATATATATATATACATATATATATATATATATATATATATATATATATATATATATATATATATATATATATATATATATATATATATATATATATATATATATATATATATATATATTTATATATATATATATTTATATATGGTTCGTTTCGAATATTGTATAGTTATAGTTCGAAAAGCGATTAGTATTCATACAATACAGTAGCGAGCAGGCGAGAGGTGACGACGAGCCTATTTGGATGCGCCTCCTGACACCACGACGCGCTACGCATTTACAAATACCTCATAATGCCTATAAAATTATTTTCGAATTAATAAAAAAAGCATTTATAAAATATATTCTACCTGAAGAAAGCAAACGTTGAGCCTCACATTGTATTATAAATTCAAAAAATATTACATTCATCGACATTGATGTGGACATTTCTATGTATGTGCTCAATGACGCTCACATTTAAATTTATTCATTTATGTTAATTTTGACATGCAGGGCAAGCTTTTGAGAGCTTTTTTGTTTATCAGGTGTATTTATTTATTAATGAATCAAGAAATGTCTAGAAATACAAAATATTTAGTGTATAGATTTTTTATACATCAGAAGCTTCAAAAACTCAAGTGAGGATTTCTATTAAATTCTTTTAGTAATAGCCGTAGCAATAGGTATTCCCGTACTCTCGTACTCTATATATAGACACGTATAAGGGATTCGGTTGTGTTCAATCGACTAATTTATCGGGTTGCGTTGCCAGCGGTCAGTATCAGCGATTAATAAAACAACATGTCCGCCGACTAGTCCGCCCGCGGTACCAGGCGCTCATAACATCTACAGAGCTTTCGCCGAGTCGCGCCTTCTGCCATTCACGAGTTTCTTCATGAATGAATCGTTGGTGTGTGCGTCGTCTCGCTTGCGTTGGAACACGTGTTTATTTGAGTCAACATGGTACATAGGCCGTTCTTGAGAATTTTCTTGTGTCAACATCTGAACTTACTTAGACAGAAATAACTCGAAGCTTTGTTTTCGCAAAGGCATAATATAAATGCCAGTATTGCCTTCCATTCGCATTAAGTGCGTCTCCATGTTGCCGTTTTTGTGCTGTTGCTGAGCGATTTAATCTGAAGATATGCAGCTTCAGTTTTCGCTGGCGTCGTACGTGACTGTATTTTATGTGAACATTTATTTCATTCAATAATTATACATACAGATAAAATGTAAGAAGTACTTCATTCTATGTGTTTTATAACAAAAGAATTGTTGCGTACACATTTATACACATTGCTTGTAAAGTAACGTAATTGTCTAGTAATAATTATGGTTATTTTAAAAATCTTCTGTTATTTAAGTACTATAACTATTACAAGATCCCATAGTGAAAAAAGATATGTTTGACTTGATTTAAAGCATATCCAATTTAATAAAGAGTAGGAGTTAATTTTTCGAAACCAGGTGACATACGAGACTTTCCACTTGATCGAGCGTAAAAAACTGTTCAACACGCCATTGAATATAATGTTACTTATGAGGGTGTAGTCGATCTTAAAATATTTTTAAGCATCGAGTGAAATATATCGAAATACAACAATACGCGACCATTTTAGTGTTTCCACTTAAAACTAAGTAAAATGTTGTAGAATACAATAACAGCTAACATTATGTTATAAAACATGTTAGTTACTAATACTTCACCACACTGTGTTTATAAATGGTTAATGCTGAAAAATAAACATTTACCATAGTGTAATGTAAGGAGGTATGCAGTTTTGGCAACATCCTGTAGACTGATCAACAACGTGGGGAAGTGGACACCGCAACATCCTGAGGTGTCGAGTATACTCTGCTTTTTTTTTGTAATGAGGTAAAATTCTCATTTATTTTATATTTACTTACATAACATTGCATATGAATATATTCTCATTTGTTAGGAAATTTAGTTTTAGTAATAATGTAATAACTAAGACATGATGTTGCTATGCTATTAATACTTTTATCGAATTTTTTGGAGATTTCAGCAGCGTTCATGCTTTTTATAGTATATAATATTATTAATAATTATTATCTTGCATGTATGTACAATGTACATATATGACTCACTATATAGATAGGGCTATATAACACAATATTGTTCTTGTTAACTCGAAACTGATATGCTTATCATATTCTGGTACTTTTTATATAATACAGTGTTAACGCAGAAGCTTTTCCACTTAGATATTGCAAATACTTAGTAGTTAGTAGTTTGAAATAAAATGAAAAGTGTATATTTTAAATTTGTTACATAATAACATTCTTAATTTTGCATCATAGTAAGGATGAAGTTTTACTATTTACATGTAATATGTTAATATGTTGATTTGTTTCGGTGTGGTAAAACTTTATAAGGATTATACAATCTTAGATACATATCTTAACAGCTACGCGTACTTAATTATTATATTTTTATATTCAATCTTTTTTATTTATTTCTTTGTGGCCACCTTGCTAGGGCTAAAGTGTAAAGCAAACACAAAGATATTTTTTTTTCATTTACAAAGCGTAATTTACACTGTAATGACGTAACGACTTGATGTGACAGCACGCTTTGTTTACATGCAAAATAGCTTTCGTCAAACTTTCTGTTCTGAGAAAGGATTCTAAGATAATGCTATCTGGTGCTAACAATATGTAAATACTCTTAAACAGATATATGTGTGTATGTTCCCACGTTAAATGCGTGTAGAAACAATAGGCCCCTATTCTCAGCCCACCCTGTTACAAACCCACCAAGTTGGATACAGTTTAATGACCTTCTAATATGTTGCATTAGATTTTCTGGATTTTGTAAGACATCTTATGATAATTAAAACTACATTCCTGAAACCAAACCAAACAAGCACTACGTAACGTAACTAAACACTATGTAACGTAACACAGAAAATATTTTGAAAGAAATGAATGAGAAATAAAAAGTTATCTTTTTTCTCGGCCTGGATTTATAAATTTTAAGTAGAACTCATAGATATAAGAACAGAATCTATCTAAAATATTAATATTTTATTATCACTGTGACATATTTTAAAATGAAACAGGATATCGAAGTTCAAGTTTACTAGCAAATTGGGCTTCAGTGCGTCTGAAACTGCAACGTAACGAGGATGCGCCGTATTATCCTATTCGGGCTTCAGCTATTTGCCAATCATTAGAACTCTAGCCCCTAGTAATAAACGTTGGTACCGCACCTATCATTTGTGAATATCATATATGTATGTACATACGTGTCGCGACTACTATATATTTATTCTTATGGTAGACTAGTAATAAGCCCAGTTGCTTTTAGCGTTTCCTAAAAAGCTGTAGGTATATGGTCCTTGTTAATAAAAAAAAATAAAGTTGTTTATACTGTTTTTAAAAAAAATATACATTAGATTAAAGTGAGTTTAAGGAGTTTTTGTAATACGCAGAAACGAAAGAAGCTCATAATTAGAAAGTAAAATGTGGTTATGTATTAAGTACGAATAAAAAATGTAGGTACAAAATACTTTTATAATAGTCTTTCGAATTGGCTACTATTAATATTCATAAAAGTTGTCTCAAACCGGAGCCATAATTCAGAAGACGGATGTTTCCTTCCATTTAACAGTGAACCGAGGGAGATTTACAAGGTGTGATTCTATGATTGGAGGTGTCATATTCAACATTCAGAAAAGGAAATTGCGAATAATCTTCTCTAAACTGTACTTTGTGACATTCGTGTTATACCGACGAATATAAGTTCATGTATGCTGATTACTTAGAGTATTTGAAATTCCATTGAAATAACAGTACAATATGGTTGAGAGATAAGTAGAATAATTAACTAGTTATTCTATTGTAAAATAACATAATTATATGTATCTTTTTAGATACATATAATGCTTTTGCATGTACGAGAACAATGCACCGGTATATACATATGTATGGTACCTATAGTGAAATAATTTACCATCGTAATATTAAGTCGAGGTTTTACAGATAACAATGGAAATTTCTAAAATTACATTTAATTTATTTGTATTATTTGTGCATACCCAGAGACGCTTCAGGGTCCGTGAGGTCAGACAGCGATGGAACCTTCTGCATTGCTCGTGGTTCTTCTGCCTCCGGGGGCTCCGTCTTGATGCCTGCAATCGCGCCACCACCTTCATCGCACTATAAAGGAAATATCTAGATTAACTTAGTTTAAAAAAATAAGTTTAATACATATATATATATATATATATATATATATATATATATATATATATATATATATATATATATATATATATATATATATATATATATATATATATATATATATATATATATATATTAATATTAAACTAAATGTTTATAATAGTCTCCACAACTTTCACTGCTCATATTTATTCTACGCAACATTCTTTTAGCAATGTAAAACCCAAGTAAACCTATCAATATTTATGAAAATATGAAATTTTTTAACATTAAAATATTAACGTTTATATACACATATTTTTGTGTTTATATACACATTATAACGTTTATATACATATATAACACATTAATTTGGAATAAACGCAAGAATGGATAGATTTTAAACTTATTATCCGACTGTGATAGGTGACTCACATAGGCTTAACGCGATTGTAATACAAATAGCAGCAACATTTTTTTATAAACATCACCTACCTGTTAGTGATATATGGACAGGAACTCATTTTTTTAAACATGTGCGTACTTGAATCTCATCGGCTCATCGTATGAAGCCAATATACTATTCACCGTGCGAGGGCTACTTCCGTTGGCGTTCGGCACATGCACCGCGTTGAAAAATCGCAAACAATTGAACTATCCAGAACTATACACATGGACAAATCAGGTAATTTCAACTATTTAGGGAGTTGTATTCATATTTTGTGTAGATACTAGGTATTGAGATATTCACTAGGTATGTTGTCGCTAAAAAAATCTGTACAAACTCTATAAATCAAAATAACATTTCAAATTTATAAATATTGGACGAAAGAAAATATCCTTTTCTCACTAGCGTAGTGAAACCCTTAAGCATATCTAACCTAAGTAAACTATTCAATAATTATCTTTTAGTGAAACCTTGTTTGTAAATAATAACCTAATTTTATTCTAATAATCAACAAGAATACAGCACCTGAATATTATAGTTACAATTCAATTGCCCCTTCGCAACCCATGACACTGATTAATCATAGAATATATCTATAACACCCAATAAAAACGTCAAAATCGAATCAGCGTCCCCTCGGGTCAATCAAGCAATATGTTCCACTTGTTATGGGTTGTTCGTGTTTCTATTGTTGTTTTTATACGGATGGGATTGCATTGAGAAACATTAGATTTCGAAACATTTTATATAGGACTGTAAAAAATATCAACAAATAAATGGATTTTAAATTATTTCTCATTTAGTAGATACCTACTAGTCTTGTACGGGAGACATTGATATATATTTGAGGTTTCCGTGCAAAATAATTATGAAATTAAAATTATATTTAATACATTTAATATTTGTTACATATATATATATATATATATATATATATATATATATATATATATATATATATATATATATATATATATATATATATATATATATATATATATATATATATATATATATATATATATATATACATATATATTTGAGAATTGTAGTTGCCCAGAGGCACAGCGGACGCCTATAAGTGCGACGGTTGGTGGGTTCGATTCCCACTCGCCGAGAATGAATTATTAATTTTGGTCGATCTGGTCGCCACTCAACATGTAACGTCTCGAAAATGGGAAAGTACAGTGTCTTAACATTAGGTTGAGCCTACGTTTCCCTCGGCCTATCCTGCTATGTGCGTTATAGCTACAGCGTGAAGCTAAAGAAGCCAAAATGTATTTTTTATATGTTACAAAAATTCAATAGCTATGTATGTTGTAATTCTATAGCTATGCTATAACTATGTATGTTGTATTGTAGTTACCAGCTTGAAATTCAAAATTATCTGTAGTATATTAGAAATAATATTTATATAAATATTTTTTAATATTTTTTATTCATACAAAAAGTATCTTTGGAGCTTAACGCTTTATCCCGTATAGCAAGGTAGGCAAATTAAACATAATGTCAGAGAACCTCTTAAAAGAGAAAAGTAGAAAATGTTTCTTAATTTTTTTGTTTCACCAAATTTGTATGATAGCTAAGCGTAAATATTATTATATTGTAAAGTGCAATTAATATAAGTACTTATTTATAGTAAATTGTGTTAGTCATTCATTCTTAAGTTTTTAATTACAACCTAAATAATTAAAATTTATTTTAATTTATAGAATATAGTAGAATATTGTAGGTTATTTTTGGTAATAGATTGATTTATTCACTTCTTTTTTATTTTACTGAACAATATGCTAAGACCAACAATTGGATATTAATAATCTACATAAAAACAAATCTACACATCATAACAATGAATTATCTCCATTCATCGATGCGTGTGTCATGATTAACCAGTACAGTGGGGATATTTTTACACGGTCGACTTCGAGGGGTCGCCACCCCTCTTATAATTACGAGGGCACGATCTCAATCACTCACCTATGTCGACGATTGATAAACTATTTGTTATTTTTTTGTGAAATGGCTTTAATAGAGTCACGTGTTAAGTGACATCCTATAAATGACTTTTACAGATCGTGCTGAAAAAAAAATGCTATTTTTTCTCTTTTTTAGACCTACGCTAAGACGTTAGAACTTAAATTTAAACGTTTAAGATGATATCATTTTTGAAAAGACTTTTTATATTACTGAATACTAATTAAAGGTAAGAAATATAGAATTCTAGTATGTAGGTACGTATGTTATTAAATTATAGTTAGTATTTTGTGTATAGGTACCAATATGAGCTTATTAAAGATAATTATAGAATGATATATTATTTTTTGCACAAAAATACTGACCTATACAAACTAGTTATTTTACTTTGTCCATAAATACACAACAAGGTAGCTAGAGTAGCCGGAAGTGCAAGTTTGTTCCAACTCGGCCTGGTTCTATTTATATGAAGAGCTTAATATAAGCAAGTCAAATTATTCACACATGGAAAAAAGTATATTGTATACAGTGCAGCTATTACAAAATATGGTTTAAAAAGTATCTGAGACAAAAATATTTCATTAGATATTTTTGTCTGTTACACATATGTGTATAAACTTAAATAAATGCTAAAATTTCATACAGTCTTAAGCTTTTTGTTTCGCGTGTTATATTAATATGTAGCCCAACATGTACCTATATAATAGGCATATGTTGGGCCTATACGAAAAGTTTCTATTTTCACCACATTCATATTAGTTAACGGATATGACATTTACCTTAATATTGTTATTACAGACGTGACGCCACTGCTAATAGGAATAAATTTTTAATTAACAATTATCGTTAATATAGTGAAAGCCTTTTCCGTTCCAAATTTTTAATTCATGGCTTTACTTTATTTAAAATTTGTTGATATGTTTTCTAATTTTAAAAATCATTGTAAAGGAAGTAGATAATATACGGGCGAGGTTAATTGACTATTTGTCGCGCCATCGTTCCAGTGAAGTGCGAGCGGGCTCGAGCTTGTCACACTATATCACTTGTCACTGCTTTTTAAACGTGCACAGACAATCTATGGATTTGGTTAATCCTACGATCATAATAAATTAGTGGAGATTATGTTTTATTTGTATAAATTACTTGTTAGTTTACTATTGACACTAGAATATATTAAATATCAATATCACAAAAAATAAATTCTGTCATAAAATTTCCATTGTTACCGGAACTTATTTTGACTTATCTAATTTAAAATATAATTTTGATATTATCTGTAAGTATCATTCACTGCAATTACTTTTTGTAAATTGTATGAATGTTTATAAAATTTTAAAACTTTTCAAATTGTTTTGGAAGCTTTTGTAATTATTACATACATAATTTTACTTTACTTTTTAATATACATATGTATATTAAAAAGTAAAGTAAAATTATAATGCAATGTAGATTTGCAGAACCTGCATACCTACGTACTTCGAAATATTTTCAAAACATCCATTATTCAACGAAATGTATGTACTTAGATTAGGTTTATCGTTCCTTAGCCTCCTAATTTAGCTGTACCGTTAAGTACGTGGCTTTATACATAAATGAATAATTTAAAAATGATGCGTTTGTCATCGTATATGTCTATGATTATAATAATTATTTTTAAATTATATTTATATTATTTATTAAATGATTATAAAATTAAACATGACAAGCACAAACATTTAAGAAAGTTTAGAATTAGTAAATCAAGTGAGCACTAAACATTTGTAAATGACAATTAATATTAGTTAATCAATTTAAATTCACCATGTTTCCATAATAGGGACAGTGAATATAACGATTCTTAATAAAAATTGTCTCTCGAAGACAACATTGTCATCACATGCTAATCTGGCACAAAAATAAATAAAACTACAAGAAGACATCAGCCATCCTTCCCACGCATGTTAATCTTAAAACAAAACATTGTCTTAGACTCCATTTCATTCGTAAACAAAGAGTGTATGAATATTTAACATAATATGATATTTTAAAATGCAGTACATTATAATTCAGTACTTTATTCGGCTACGAAATTTTGTAATAAAAATACTTAGGTACATAAGAAGATTATAAGTGGTAAAAAAGGATTATATTTAAGTACACTGCAGATGATTATCCAACCGCTTATAATGATTAAGTATAAGTTTTTATTTACAGAAACATTATGAAAGGACATGAGGAATTATAGTCTCAATGTAAAATATGTAATAATATAAAGAAAAATTATACAGAATTTGTCATATCTCACCTAACGGATATAACTAACTGTTCCTTTAATTAGTAGCCGGATATTGTAGCAGCCCTTAATGAGACACGGTTGCTTGAACCGACTGATACATACCTCACTAGTATATAAATATAAAATTATAGATAATTCTTATACTTTTAAAATATTTTTACTCTATTTATTTATTTAGATGAAAAATGTATTCACGTCATAATTGTGGAATATATGGATGTAAAATTGTATAAATTTGAAATAGTTTCTATGTCGGATAGTGGAGATTGGACATTAATTAAGTTATCTCTGTTAAATTTACAAAAAACCAGAAAAATTTAAATTAATACTTTTCACGCCTGTTTATTTTTTGGTTTTATAGTATTAACATTTCTTTATTAGATTCATCTCGCATACAGCATAGTGTCAACAAACTCTCTTCTTTATTTTCATAAAGATTAAAAAAATGAATGAGACGCTGTCCCACTGCACCTCAATATAAGTCTCAGTTTTAATCTCAGAACAAAACAAATTAGAAACGACATACAACAATTTTTGCTGAATGTCAACGACATCTCAACGTTAAAGGGATCTTTTTTTACAGAATTCCATTAAGTAAATGGGCATTTCATTATATTTTTATTTTTGTATACTAAATAAATTTAACTATGCAACAAATAAAAAAAGTACTTTGGCTCTTAAACTTTTATTTATATTATAAAATATGGGTATGGGTACGTACATTTTTTACTTTAGTCACTATTAGTTTTAGTAAGTATAATTTCAAAACACTGTCATTGTATACTGTAAACATAATATTAAGCACATTTATGGTAAAAAGAACATTAATAATTATAGTATAATTAAATTGTTATTTTAAGATGCGTACACTTTACTCCATGGATAAATTATGTTAAAATTTCAAGAATATAAATATAGCTTTTGAACAACTCATTCGTAAAAAGTCTCACCACTCTTCCGTCGTAGTAAGCTAATGTCGAAACTCATTAGAGTAGGTTAGCGTCAGTGTCACGGGCAAGTTAAAAAAATAAAAATAAAAAACAAGAGCTTTGAAATATGAACTTGTTTATTTTTTTAAATCAGTTAATGATTGACTATACCAGTTTTAATTCCAATTCTAGTTAAATCTCATTAAATTTCCTTTCTTAGTTAAATTTCATTACGAACATTTAAAATGTATATTATGGTTTACACATTATACAATATATTTTGTTAGTAACTGGTTACAGGAAAATCATGATTAAGATCACAGCTTATTAAAATTTATTTGCATTGTATGTGGTCAAAATATAACAAATATGACAATGTCTACAATCATTCTTAAAGTACTCATAGATTAGGTTTGATGTTACCAAGGCGGTGTCAAAAAGAACGACAGTTCATCACGCTCCACTGCGCCGGCGCATCCGGTGCGGTGCTTTAGCTTGTCCTGCCCTAAGCTCCTCTACCATGAATATATAGCTTTTTAAATACATATATGCAGCTATTGTCACATATTTTAGGAATATGCTGACTGATTCGTATAAATTTTTAGTAACCTTTTATTATTTAAAAGTCTTGGTTGCAATTACTTACAATAAATACGATTAATTTTGTAAAGAAATTACTGATTCTGTGCATAAGATAAATTAAAGTGCGACATTACATTCATATTTATATCTTCATATATATATATATATATATATATATATATATATATATATATATATATATATATATATATATATATATATATATATATATATATATATATATATATATATATATATATATATATATATATATATATATATCTTTATTAATAAAGTATTCTATTTTAATTGTTCTGAAGTAAAATAAAATACTCGTAGGTGTAAAGGATATGGCTTACTAATAGTAACGTACGATCTCTTTCAAGTTAGATCACGTTGGCCACCTAGCAAAGTTGCTTCACCAGTTCTGATGTAGCTTATTATTAACCTGCCAGTTACTTTATAAAAACTTCCAAGTACTAGTTCTACAACCGGCAGTAATTATGGTGATCCTAGAAATCAAGTGTACTGCATACATGAATTCAATACGTGCTACTTTTTCGTCTTGAAGCAAAATTATAAGACAGCGAATATGCAGTATAAGTTGGTTATTGTTTATTCAAAATATTGAAAAAAATGTTCTAAAAATTTATATTTTCTTTTTATAAGTTTTTGAAATTATAAAATAATGAATTAAAATTATTTTTGGCCAATTATTCATTATCAAGAAAAAGAAACAAGATATACAGATGAATGTAACTAATCTCAAATAAAAAAAAATTACAATATCATTCAATAAAATACATATAACATATTATGTGTAGGATTGTTGTGTAGGATAGTTAATTTAAGTAACCTTTATTATAATGATATTAGACTTATACAAAGTTATAATATATTACTATTTTCTATAATGATCTGGCACTTACCAAATCCAATCGCAAGCTGAAAGAGACATGCTTGCGAGGCGGCGGTGGCAGGACGGCGGGCGCTTCGTAAAACGCAGCCTCCTCCAAGCCGTAGTCTGATTCGCTCTCCGCCCACTCCAGCTTCATTGTGCTGGGACTGAAACAAAGGATTGAAATAAAAGCTTAGTCATCATATATTATACCAATTTTTTACAAAATTCATTCAGCATTAGATGTTTAAGAAATTAAATACGTTGTTTTATAAAATATTATTTATAGTAACTAACTCAATCATAATGCATAAAAAAGTTTTGCTACATGTGATACCACCCTACTTTGTTGTTCATATTATCTTGTAACCACTTTTATGGGGCTTGAAACAACAGGGCATCTGACCACAATTATGGCGAGTGATTTCCGACTTTTTTTATATCTGTCCTCTTTACTCGTATTGATATAGAAAAAAATAGACGGTCTACAGTTTGAGTGAAGAATATATTATTGAGAAGACTTGAACGTACAAATTGAACTTATTCTTTTTAATCTTACTTCACTAAAATCAATCTTATTGTATCATTAACAAATAAGAATTTACTTTAAAGTTTATTTAATATTTGAATATTTATAGTAAATGATCATAAATACTTAGAAACCATGAAATCCATTAATATCCCATCAAAGTGATCAAAATTAGTTAACACTTTTAAATATCAGGAGTCGATCCGGCGGAAATAGTTTATGAAACCACGTGTTTACAAACCCTTTACCAACTCAGAATTCATTTCGTTCTTATAAGATTGAATATCCCATGACACCTATTTGCAGTAAACTCACACATTTAATAAAAAAAGATTCTTGTTAGTAGAAATATACAGTAGTTTTTCGTATACTACTATCTTCATATGAAGAACAAGAAGTAGCTAGAAGTGATAGTGTAAATATGTCTTCGGAAGAATTCGGCGTTAGCGTCTCGCTTCGGCTAATATCCGCAGGAAATGATCCTCACTTTGACACCGATTATTGTTTTGTAATTGAATCGGCGTGTCGATTTGTCTGAAGAGTGAAAGCCAAAGGGTGTATAATTATAGATTGGTTCAGTGAAATCCAAGCTAAGTAAAAGTAATTAAATAAATCCGATTAGGAGGACAACTTCAAGAAATCAACGTTTTTCTATAGGTACATACCTTTATAAGCTATTTTTACTGATAAATATTTTGTCAAATAGCTTTTTTGTTGTAAAATTTTTGCCTTTAAAAGATTTGATCGTGAGAAGATAACTTATTATTTATCGATGTTGAATAATCTTAAATAAATGAAAATTGTTTCTTGTTATAACGAAATATTTTAGAAGCCCTTTGGCGACGCGTAATACAATTAGGTAAAGGTAATTTTAGCTTATTCTCAGAAATGAGAGAAATTTATGAAGATGAGTGCGTTAACACATATGGTAATATGTAAGCATAAGGTTCCCGACCTATGGAACATTGCCCCATTAAACAACTCACGCGACTTTGCATGTCAGCCTAATCGTGTGCATAGCAGATAATCGGTTTATTTATGCCCGATTTGAAGGGTGGAAACTTTTTAACGTGATAGCAAAATATTTTATATATTTAATTAATATTTTTATGTTCGTATCTAACGTTTATTCTTCAGTCGTATTCGTAAAGTTTATTCTTCAGTTAGACATTATAAATAAGATTTTATTGCTCAACAAAGAGTTTGTCTATAAATATTTCATTAGACGTTTAGGTACATAAAGGTTTAGGAAACGTCAACAAATTCACTAATATTAATATTAACAAGTTTAATACGGTTAAGGATGGCAAAAAGATTTACAAAGACTGTTATTGACTGGGCTGAATTTGCGAAGAGAGTACCTCCAAATGAAAAGCAAAAATATTTGGTATTTAAAGCAAAGACAGAAAAATATTGGTTACGGTAAGATTGTTTATTTTTTATTAATGAAAACTTTATATTTGATTTTATTAAGATAAACTTAATTCAAATTTTACTAACGCAGTTTTCTATAGAATTAATGCAAATCCGCCGAAACCACCAAAAATAAATTGGGAGGAATATCAGAAAATAATACCAGTAGACGGTCTTGTGGACAAATTGAAATCTGCTTATGAAGCATTTAAAGTGCCTTATCCAGATGATACTCTTTCTAGTAAAGTAGATGAACAATGGAATACTCTACAACCTGATATTAAAAAATTTTGTGCAGAGAGGCAAAAAGATATTGATGCGTAAGTTCTCACCGTGTGTTTCTTTTAAGACGTGATAATGACTAGAAAAATAATATTGTTTTTAACATATTTATTTCAGGGCACAGAAAGAATTAAACAGAGTTAAAGCGTTACCTAAATTGGAGGATATCACGCTAGAGATGTACTATGACATGTTTCCAAATGAAGCTTTTGATCCAGTCAATCGTCAAAGTTTTTGGCCTCATACTCCTGAAGAACAACCTGGATATTTGACGCCTGAACAGAAGGCTTTAAAAGAAGCAAAACATTCTTAGGTAAAATATTTTCCGTAAACGTGTTTCACAATTTAATTCTAATGTACTAATTATAGATATTGTTGGCTTTTTAACGATTTCTTATAGTAACCAAGCCCAAAGTCGCCTTATAATTATAAAAGTAGGCAGAGTCAATGGTCGATTAGTGCAGTGGACTTGAAGCAAACGATAAATGTTATTGTCTATGGAACAAAAGGGGCTGCATTCTATATATAGCATCACGTTCAGGGTCACAGGCATTAGCCAAGAAGTCGCGCGTGGCAAATTGTGATTGATCATTGGATTGGCTTACTGCTTATTTTTGGCTTTATCACTTGCTTGGAGATTTAATTAGCGCACGTGCAGCTTATTATCGTAGTAAAAGGTTTAGTTTTAAAGTTAAAAATAATTTACAGATACAGTTTTCTAATTTTACGTTTATTATAATTATTGTTTTATTTATTGACTTTAACGTGTAACATTTAATTGGGTGACGACACTTCTTTACAATAATGCATAATAATATGATTTTGATACTAATTTCAATGGTTTAAAGATTTTTTCTACGTCTAAAAGTGGGCGCGTGTACTCTTATTATGACATAGAAACACATTGTGTCATGGCATATTTGTCAAATTATATAAAATTAATTAAGTCAAAATATGTAAATGTTTAAATTGATATTAGATCCATCTGCATAATATTAATTTAACTTCCAAATAGGAACATCCTTTTCCGTTTCCGTTGGACAAAAATCTGTAAGATTAATGTGTAACATACGCATGTAGATAAATAATTTTATTTTTTCAGATTAGTGACCAAAGGCTTTGTTTTCTTGCATGTTTCTTCAGAGAGGCGCAACATATCTTTTCGTCTACAAATTATGTAACGAGGATCGTTTTAGCAAATGGGCGTAAAAATGTAAGAAAATTTTGCTCAATAAATTGTTTATTATATTTTATATGTTTGATGTTAATATCATATAGATTATTATTTTGTCTTTTATTTGTTCTTAAATTATATTTTACATTAAAATGGATAATATTCTGCTTAAATCCGACAAAGCAGTCAAACTTATCAAAATATATACAACATCTTATAAAATGCAGATTTTCTACATAATATTATAGATTTATATTTGATCTTTAATGAATTGATATCAGAATTATATGTTAATATAGTATATAGATACTGGTCACTTGAAAATTGTCCTGTAAATGCCAATGCAATCAAGCTATAAGCATAAAATGTTTTAGTATTTTTCTGCGCTTTAGTTAACTATACATATGTGTCTAAGTATCAAAGTTTGTCTATTTCCTCTAATTCTTCTAATTATCCAGTCTGGATACAGTTCGGGATCCAGCGTGGGTGGAAGGGTAAGACCACCTGTTGCAGGCAGGCTATTTTTAGCGTCTATCCCGCCCAACCCCCGCGCCCCACGTCAGCCGCTCATAAATCCATGACTAATGTGTGCACTCAAGAATGCTTGCAACTTTGACCGGTCAAGACTTTATGATGTGAATGAATTTCAGCAACATATCAATGTAACCAATAAGTATTTGTTTTTTTTTTTTAAACATAAACATCAAGCTTTTATCGCTTTGAAGAATCATAGAATTTAGCTTTATTGGTTTAAGTGTGAATAATTCTAGTCATTTAACTTACAAATAGTTGATTGTGTATGTAAACTCTCATTCAATCATTCTCATCATCGTTTTTCTTTTGTTTACAAGAAGTATCAAACGCAATCAAGTGCGTGCTTGTTTTTTATAAATGTGTGATACTCCGTGCGAAAAAAGCTTTTCGATTTGTTTATACCCAACTCGCAATGGAATTTAAATCAGTGACTACAATCAAGATATAGATACAAAAAAAATATTTATTTATTATGTATTGTTGCAATATGTAATATGTAAGCAATATGGTTCTGTGTTCGATTGTATTTTCTCTTAAGTTCTTTATATTAACGGTATCTTTATTCAATGGATATTTTTTTTTTATTTAATCCTACTAGTTTCACAAGAACAAGTTGTTGAACAAGTGTTTTCAGACAAGAAAATTCTTGGACCTTTTTTATTTAATTATTAAAAAATCAACGACAGTACGAAGCAAGTAAGTATTTAATAGATTTTTTAAAATAATTACCTTGTTGTTTTGCACTGTCGTTGTTGGTCTTATGTTAATAAATGCAATCAATGTCAACCTTAGTACAGAAGACAATGGCTGCTCAAAAATAATGAAAAAAAATGACCAAAAAATTTAAATAAACCTGTCGGCGATGATCAGTAATCTGAAACAGTCTGATCAAACGTTTATTCTCGTATTAAAGACATTTACACACGCGTGATACGAATGGCCGATCAAGCGGCATGAGATGAATAAAATGTGATATCGTTAATACCGCAAACAGCTTCAGTTAAAGTGCTATGAAGCTTTTTGGAAATACGGAGATTTTCACGGTACTGTAGCCTGCTTACTTACATATTATATCTACTGTAAAATACATTTTTAATGTTCCCTCCAATATTTTAAAATATCAGATAAGAAACACAATTATACAATACAAATTAAGTGTGACTACTCAGAATTCACTAGCGTGTGTTATGATAAAATTTTATATTTTATATTACGTAGGTATTCCAATTTAATCCTGTTTCATTAAAGTTAACTTTTAACATATATTTGTATGTTGATAATTTCTTTGTCTTTCACAAACCTATTTAAACAAGTTTAAGGCGACATCTGAAAATGTAATTTTATTACAGTTATCTGTGCCAAACGAGATAAAATGCATATTTTACCACGTTGCATATTTATGATTACATATATTTTTTAAAAACATTACTTATGTTTGTTATTTTTCATATTTGGTCAGAAATCGTTCGAAATTTGTTCTTTGTCTTGTGGTATTTTTGTTTCAAATGGCTTTTAAGCTCTCAACCACAGCGTTTAATCAGAAGCGCTAAGAAGAGTTTTTTCTATAAGTGTAACACGTATATTTTTATAAGTTTTGAAAATGTCATATATGGGATACTATATTTAGGTGTTATGTCCTTCGATAAATAAATTATTATATGGCACGGACGCTGATATGACACGTTATCAGGGAGTCGTCGAACTCGCACCAAGGCGATGCACATTATGTAAAGGTCTTTGTTCAATATTAAGGTCTAAATTGCTGTGAATTATTTTATCCCAAAACTTTTTATAAGTACAAGAGACATATATATATATATATATATATATATATATATATATATATATATATATATATATATATATATATATATATATATATATATATATATATATATATATATATATATATATATATATATATATATATATATATAAGCGTACCCTGGAAAAATAAATATTAGTAAATGTAGGTTAAATGATTACATAATATATATACACATTTAGTAATTTTACATGAACTGTAGCTATTTTACTTTTTTCTATTTCTAACAGTACCGACACTGACTCTATAATAGATATGTCTATTTCGATACTCGATTTTAGATCCAAAATAAATATGTAATTCAGATTAAACTATATGATGTGGATCGTTACTAATTAATTCATAATTAAAAATTCTGGTGCGCCCGCGCAGACGGCGTCAACCAATTACGAGACTTACTGGTTTTATGCAAAAACAGGCTTTATGATTGACGAGATAGAATTTCATTTAGTCCATGATGACATAGGAGAGTTTGTATGAAGGGCAAGCGACAGTTGTTTTATTTTGAACTATATTTAGTACTCGAACTGAATTGTTACTGTGCCAGCTTTGTATGGAGCGATGTGTGGCCATCGACATACTTGACGAGCACATAGTTTCATTGCAAATGCGTAGTTTTCTATTAGTTCAAAGTAAGTAGTAAAAAATATACATGTTTATTTATAGCGTGGTAAGGTAAATTTATGTATAAAGTTTAGATAGAAGTATATTTTTAATCATAAATTTACAATCATCGACTCTTTAATGTTGATAGATAAAAATTCTATGTAAATGTAGGCGAAGATCGGCTGGATAAAACATCTGTTAGTATGCAGTGTAAAAAACATAAGGAGATATTTCGTCATGGTTTGTGTCGTCACAGAGATATAATAGGCAAAATCTCATATAGCGATTCATAAATTAACTTCATATATCAATTATAAAATGTTCACATTAATGCTGTCTTTGCTTTTATATGCTGTTTATTATGATTCTATTTAGGTTTATTATATTAATAAAATTAAAAAAAAAACTTATTACTTAGTAATTTTAATATTATTCGTAGTATACGAGTCATACATATTTCAAGCTCATTTGGAATAATCAAGTGTAGCCATCCATATTTGCCAAGATCCGTTTAGTGATTCGGGATCATGTCAGCAGTTTCTACCTGCGGTCCCGTTGGTCGCAAGGTGTAAGCCCCCTACGGCCTACACTCACACACCCACACATAATAGGGCTGCCAGATGTTCACATATCTAACTTAAGTTTGTCGCAAAAACTTTGGATATTAAAAGGCATATTGTTCATATTACTGAAAATAATTGAATTTAGAATTTTTAATTTCTCATATTATGTATCTATTGATATATTTCGTGACATACATTTATATGTTATTTATTGCAATGAATTGACGATTAAAATATATAAAATGGCAAATATGTCTAGTTTATTATGACTATATATATATATTTTGTTTATGGTGAAAATTAATTATAAAGTAAAACAAAAATGCCACCCTATACCTGCCCACGAGCAACCCGGTCCCCCTTTTATGCAAAGCCGGTGTGTCTACTTGTTCTTCAGACGTCGATCACGATATCTTTTACCATAACAATAAAACAGGGTTGGAAGATAAACGATAAATCTATTATATACATAAATTACATATTTTTATGTTCACTGAAGTCATATATCAAGGTTGCATAGTAAAAATGATTTTGAAGACATGTAGGTATATTATGTAGTGAGATCACAAAACAAAGCACAGTATATTATTTTACACTATTATTTCTTGATTTTTTCTGAATTTTTTCACAAGAAACGTGATTTCAGAAGAAATATGAACAATTACCTACCATTTGCATATGTATCTATATAATAATAAAATCGATTTAGTAGTTACTATTAATAGAATATAAAATGAGTAATATAAACCTAAGCCTATATATTTTATATTTAGGAATATGCAATATTATATATATATATTATAAGCCTATATATTTTATATTTAGGAATAGGAATATTTTTAACTACATGTTTTATAATAATTAATACAATAACAAGTTTTTTTTGGTACTATACAATGTGAACGTAGCAACTAGGAGCGTAGCTTTGTCTTATTCTTCCACCTGATTCGTCTCGCTCCTGGCTTTTCATTAAATAATATATTATATATTATTAGCATATTTGCTGTGAGTGCTCCCATTGCTTTATTTTTTTAATATATCTGAAAAGATTTTGCTAAAGATAGTTTGTTAGTAGTTTTGATAATCTGTATTGTAATAAATGTTGTTATAGTTATCACCTCTATCGTGATAGCATTCAATTTATTGATAAAGTTATGAAGCATTCTGATTCTGTAACGTGTAAGTTTCTATATAAGTAGATTTTCCATGAAATATTTTTTTAAAAGATAAAATATTACAAATTTTCATGCTTTCCTATATCTTCTAATATGTTATATATAGCATCTATTTGAATGTTCTGTTTTTTCTATAAAAGATCAAAAAATATATTTACTAAAAAAATTTTAGTAGGTACAATATATCCATATTAATACATATGACATATATTGCTTAATTCAAATGAAAAAAAGCGAAGAAACAGTATAGATTCATAACTTTTAGCACTTCAATAACGACTGTTAATGATAGACATTGAAGATATTCCTGGACTTACATACAATCGATCGGTTCAACCGTTCATGGTTACGCCATTAATGAATTTAGTTTTAAAATTAACTAAAATACACAAAATTACTGTAAAAGTATTTATATGCATGTAAAAAAGACGAGACGCACTGACGAGAAAAAAATATTTCTTTTTCCAATTATTGTAATTTTTTGATATTAT
The DNA here is from genome assembly GCA_037127375.1 of Dione juno. Lineage (NCBI taxonomy): Eukaryota > Metazoa > Arthropoda > Insecta > Lepidoptera > Nymphalidae > Dione > Dione juno. The sequence continues at coordinate 4,558,203 of JAXRJS010000067.1, forward strand.
TACCTGTTTATTCCATAATTATATTAACTTAAGTTGAGCGAGACTAGGATAACAAAATATTTTGACAAAGATAATAAGCAAAGATTAAACTATAATATCATTATCATGTTCCAATATATGATTAATATAATTGATATTACCTAAACATTGCGCATGTTTTTTCATAACATACACATATAGAAAGATTAATTATATATAACAACATTATTGTAAAAGTATATGATTAATTATTTACATATATATTATCTTATTTTATCAAGTGCATAACTAGGTTATTTACTTAATAATAAGTTAAGAGTAATAATTCTAAATGATCTTCATATGTACATTTTCTGAATAAAGAATTATAAGATGTCTTCATAGTTAGAAGCAGTATCACGCGCAATCCTAGAAAGACCTTTGAATACATAAATAAGTATATCGTTCCTTGAATAAACAATCTCATTTGAATGGTTCTACCGAAGAAAAGATTGAATCAATTTAATAACAATATTTAAATTGTTGTTTAGTACAATTTTGTCGAAAATTCAAGTCATAAAATTTTTTTTAGTGTCTTTGTCAATTAAAAAAATATGATTCAACTAATGTCAATATGTACTACGAGTATGTTATGTGTATTCATTCATTCAGTCGTTACTAATTCAGCTGAGGAGTTACCTATCGCATAAATAGCATAATTTGTGTTCTAAAGAAAACAAACTTGGTGATATAGATGTAATTAATTATTCCAAAAGGAATGGTTACTAGAAGAATGGAGATGGAATGAATATAATTAATTAAAAAATAGTTAAGTTCCGGCACTCAATATGCAACGTCTACAATTCGAACGGAAAGTGGAGAACCGAATATATTGATTTTAAATCTCTCTGTCCACCCTGTTATTTATATGAAAAATGCGTTATTTGCTGTTTCAAATTTATAAATTAATATAATTTACAAATGATATTCCTAGAGTTTCATATATATGTACATATGTGTATGATATAAATATGAATATTTGTAAAAGTAATAAGATTTTTTTTTAAACGTATTTACTGTTAACAGTCAAAGTATATGCTAGCTAAGCTAGCTAGCTAACTACCGGTATGTCTAGTATTTATGAATATTAGAAATCTTAGAAAGGTTAGGCCTAGCAAGGGTTAAATGCAGTGACATTATTATGTATCCGGTGAATATAATGGTCTAATGGAAAACTTACTCATTTTAATCAACTATTTAATCTGGCAGCTTTTGATATTAATTTTATTTCATTATTTAATTAAATATTAAAATTGAATGAAAATTTCTCTTTATGTGTAAATTGATATAATTTGTTTTATATTTAATAAGGTTGAGTAGTATTTTTATTATTTTTGATGATTAAGTTTAAAAAAAAAAATTATTCACTTCATTTATACTTAGACAAAAACTGAAATAATAGGAGCCCAAAAATCAATGAAACCCATTAAATTGTACATTTTTTATTTGACTTCACTTATAAAGGATTTTTTTGAAAAGATAAATTAAATTATTTATCCACAAAAAATATATAAGGCAAACCTTGCATATTCTACTATAAGTATACCAATGTTTATACATCTTAACATTAATGAGCTCTGACAATGAGACATCGAGTTACTTATTGATAGGGTTGATTTATTACGATATGTGTATCATAAAGCTTTTACTAGGAAATTGAGCGTTTTATGCTCTCTAGCACAAACAATTGTTGATTGTGGAATTTGTTATTTTGTGGTTAGCATCATGTACTCTCATACTATTGTTTGTACAAATATTTTTAACTATCAAACTATAGAATATGAATAAAAGTTTCTTTATATTTAATTTTTTTTATAGATATAGATAGATAAAGGGCCGTCGTGGCGCAGTGACGTGGCCTCTGCCTGTAAACGCGACGGTTTGTGGGTTCAATTCCCACTTGGGGAGCATGAATTATTTTCTTTTTCTTCGCTCTGCTCGCTTCAAAAAGCGCGGCGTTGAGTTCCGCCACTCAACACCCAATGCCTCGAAGGGCGGAAAGTGGCAAACGGAGTGTCTTAACACTAGGTGCCTATGGTTTCTACGGTTCCCTCTGCCTACCCTGCCATGTGCGGGATACAGCGTGAAGCTAATTTAATATTTATTTTAAATATAGATATCTATTATAAGTTGAGAGAAATAAGGCACTGTGAGATAGAACCTAATATCCAGGCACTCCGTTCTTCACTTTTATATATATATATATATATATATATATATATATATATATATATATATATATATATATATATATTCATAATGATGTATATCAAAGATAGATAAGATCAGATATGTACGTACATATATAAATATACAATTATGTTAACACATTACGCCGTTTCATATAACATGAGTTACGAACAGTAACTATATTATAGTTTTTATCAAAACACGTTATCATGCATATATTCATACTACATGTTGTCAAATCACGATAAACAATTATCGCCGTGAGTCGTATGTCAATTTTTGCGAATAGCACGATAGGTTTTTGTTTATCTATTTAGGTATATATTTTTTAGTTGTACGCTTTAACTTTTAAATGAGTTGTACTAGTACAAACCTGACTGGACCAAAATAGCGCAAACCAAGGAAGAGTGGAAAAACTGGAGAGAGGCCTTTGCCCAACAATGGGACAGTTCAGGCTAATATAATATAATAAACGCTTTAACCGCTTATAAAACAGTATGCCGAGATCTATGTTAAGAAAGTGTGTCCTCCATTTTGCGCTGGAATTTGAGGTATGTTTTGCGTGTTCAATGCTGGAGCTCTACGCCGCGTTTTGTTAATTAGTAATAATGTATAAAAGTATCTGCTAGTATTAAATGTAAATAAGATTCTGGTGATGTACTTAATAGCCGGTTTCTCCTAAGCTTAACTCTTCTTTAGCTTTCTCTTAATGTATTCACTGATATGATGTGGCACAAATATAATTATTAAAAACATTAAGTTACCCTTTTGACTAGACTGCCATAATCGGTTACTTAATTCATTATTTTATCATATTAATATAAAAAGCAGCTTTTAAATGTGATTGGTTTTACGTCAATAAAGAGATGCGTAGTTCTAGGGTGAAAAAGCTCGTATTATATTATTTTGATTTCGAGTTTGACTGTATAGCTGTTTCATATTAACGGACAAATATATATTTTAAGTGATTTATTAGGTTAATAACGTGTTTTTTTATCTTTAAGACAGAGAAAGAATTTTAAAAATCTATAAATGTAAAAGTTTATATGAGCTTTTACATATCTTTGTGGTTTTTTAAATATTATTTTATATTGTAGGGATGGGTGTACTCGTAGGGATATAAAATCCATTAAATTAATCTATATTTATAATACAAATATCTTTTCAAGATATTATTTTAATCATTAATTTTAAATTATATAATGTTGTGTTGTATGAATTGGTTGCATTTTTTTTGATCTTTGTGTCCAACTGAATTTTAAAAAAATATATTTTTAATTGTCTTGAGTCGGACTGTAGTGTCCTGAACATCAGTTTTAAATAAAAAATGTCCATAAACAAATTATACTCAATAAATTCTGTTAGAATACTTACTTTTATAAATAGCTTGCAGTATTATGGAGACGATTTGTAAATCTTCACATTATATCTCTTAAATCATGCAGTATCATAACTTTCTGAGAATTTATGATGAGTTCATACTAGTACTGTTTTAGACAGTATAGTGTATCAAAGAACTAAAATTAAAATAATTTAAGGTAGAATGTAGACTGTACTCTTTGAATAGACTGAGTGAGAATTTACTGTCAAGACACTTTGTTCTCCACTAAAGTACGGCGACGTGAAGTACGGTGGCTAACCAAGTACGGCGTTGAATTTCTCCAATACTGCGCAAGTATTGGAGAAATTCAACGCCGTACTTTACCTTTCCAGAGCGGGGAATTGAAAATAAGCTAAGCGGGGCTCGAACTTACAACTATCGTGCTTACACACGCTGCCCCACTTCGCCACAATGGCCTCTATTACACTAGTCGATGGACTTGAAATGTTGGATGAAGTTAAATGCGTATTTGTCGAGAATGAGGCATATCAGCGTTATCTTGTTGAATATAGATTTAATCATTGTGTAAACGTTCGTAAGTCTGATAATAAATGAAATTACATCGTTTGTTTTAGTGTTTCGTTATAATATAATACAAATCAATTATTATCCATATACTTTTTTATTTATTCATCTATTGTTCTTAACTTAGTTTATATTATAAAATATATACAATTTTGATTTATAGTATATTTGGCACGTATATTACAGTATCAAAGTCACCGATAAGGATTGCGACATATTATTGTTACCGGTAGAGTTCAGTGAATTCGAGGCACGAATATGTAAACAAAATCGCAACTAGATTTTAGGTGTGGTCTGGCATTTCTCTAAGCGCGCGATACTATTAGCAGGGATCGACTGCACACGAGTGCGGACAGCTCGGCTCAGGTAGTCCGGGATGAAAACACCACTTGAAATGGAACGGACGCGGTCTCACCTAGATAACGCGCGGCCAGAAACACCGATTTAAGACTAATCTAACATCAGATTCTAACGTCACCTCATTCCTCTTTTGTCTCGATTTTGAATCTAATCTTCCATTCATATCACACGTAACGATAATACAAATAGTCCCCGGCCAATGAATGAACTTATAACATGTAAATTCGTCGCTCACAAATCGCGACAGCTCGAAGCGTAGGCGTCGGGCTTGAATGAAAATAAACATACTGTCTCACCTTTCAATTTTTATATTATCCAGATTAGCGATATCGTCACAGCACTGTTATAATAATGAGTGTTCGTTACACAGAATCGTTTCGCATGTTATTTTGACACGACGGTGGACGCGGCGCGGGCGGCTGCAGGTTCGCCGCCGGTTCATGCGATACTGACTGCGCACACCAGTGACCGGAGCGAGTGCGCCCGCGTCGCACGCACACACCCGCGTTCATTCAACACAGTGGAGGGGAGAACTTATGAATGGACGTAGTGAAGCCATGTCTGATGTCTACACGACTCTGATAACGACACTTCGCCTCTTTTATTAAGGCTGATACGTCCTAGATCACGGGTTGTTTACTTTGCATCGTACTTCAAAATATGACAGTAAGCGAAATTTGACTACAGATACTGTGTCGCAATATAACTATGTCGTGCACTCAACAAAATATATATAAAATGAATTGTTACATGTACAGAGATTTTATTGTGATAGCTCGACATTTACGAGACTGAACAATAAATATTAATATTAATGAGGACATACAATAAATTAAAAGACAACTTAAATAGAAATGACTTTAATAAATAACATTAAAATAATATTTTTATAATATTAAAATAACAATATATCATGTGGATAATATAAATTAAATCTATTAATATGACGTGATGTGCTACAATAAATTACGACAGTCCCTTGAGAAAGCTCGATAACTTATTAGTCTTGTAGTCGGAGCGCAGTTGTATGAAGTTGTGTAAGATCGAGTGATCCAGCTCCGCCTGTAAAAACAAAAGAATAAATCCTCTTAGTAAAATATATAAATCTCTAATTGCTGTCCGCTCTTAGTTTGCCTGAGCGCAAAAATATTCTTTCATAGAATGTTTAAAAGATATAAAAAATTAAGGATTTTTGTGTACAATCGCATCGTACAATCATTTTATGTATCATATAAAACAGTAGCTTAAAACATGCTCTGAAAACTTTAAATACAGAATATACTCCAAAATAGTACATAGATTATATTTATTTATAAATACAAAAATTACATTTTTCGTTTGAATATAAAATATTAAAAAAGTGTAAAATATATATTTTTACACGTTTCGAAACCACGTAACAGTGTCGGTTCGGTATGTAAGGTGATATTCTCAAATTAACAAAGGATGTAAAGTAGACTTTAGAGATATTTTTTTCATATAGACCAGGTGACACGTTGATATGACATTCACCTCATGGTGTGGTTCTCATAAAACATATGTATAGCGCACTTTACACTGAGCTTATATCGCTAAGAATAGTGATGTGACTAACATGGTGGAATAAGATTGTTAATATTGGAATTGGTGGAATATAATTATTATAAGCTCTGACAAATAATTTTTCATTAAAATAAATCGTAGCTGAGATGTGCCTGAACGTTTGTCTCCTTTTCACCATCTGTTTAGAGGAAGTGCAGCGTGCACAAATACTTTAATGGGTGGAATGTGAAGAACAGAGTGACCAAGTTTGCTGTTAGTTGTACACACTAAAAGAAAACTTTATTAGTGCTCCAGTTTTAACCGAATAAGACAAAGATAAAGCTGGATTTTAGATTACACAACTAACTTAGAAACCTTTTCAAAATAATATTCTATTTTTAAGACTTTTAAAGAAGAAAATAGAATTTTAATATGTGATCTGAATATTCGTCGTCAATATGAAACTTTTTATGAAATTATTTATGACTAAAGAGTTATACGTATTACAGATTCGTATGGCAAAAAAATACATGTAAATTGCGTTTTATAGAAAACATATTTTCTTACAATATTTATAAAAATCTTTCCATTTTTTTTTATAAATTTACTCTTTAATAGATAAAGGAATTAATAGAAATTTCAACACAAAATTATATCACCTTTATCGTGTGGAGATAGCATTATGCTATTAATAATAATGTACGGTAGAAGTATGTAAAAACAATTTCATCACGCTGAGCAATATTGCGAATATTTTAGATAGATATGAGATATTTTTAATCTTCGACTTCTGTACTCTATTATGAAAATGCTCCTCAAACTAAAAACTCTTTGTTAAGGTGCCTTCAACTTCCAGATTAGGTATATCACATAAGAATAAATAAAAATATAAACAAATATTTTTTTAATAAAGCCGACAGAGGGATCTAGTGTTAAGGCTGCGGTCCCCACTTACCATCCCAGTGGCGGAACGCAGAAGTTTAAGTTACAGATTACAGGTCACCTATCGAGCTGAAAATTCTTTTAAGGAGCAATTTTCTTATTTCTCATAGTTTAGTTGGACTATGGATTTTTACTAAGTATATCTTGCCTATACCGAATAGTTATACAATAAAGAGATTCATTCAAGTCAATGTAATGGTTTCTAAGACGTGTGTCAGTAAAAAGATATAAAATTAAAAAAAGTGCTATTAAAGCAAAAATAGATATAACAATTACATATATTAATCGTATAAGAAATAATAATTATTGTCATTGATTATTGTCAAGGCTGACCGAATTCAATATAAAAACAGAACCTTCATTTATGGAAAATTTTGTTATAAATATTTTAAGCTTCGTATGACGAAGGTAAAATTTTCTTTGAACTTAAGTATGGGATTAATTTATGTTTATTACTTTTAACATGGTACATTAAATGTCCCATTGTATAAAGGTGTCTTCTCCATACAATGAGATATAAAATATAATGCGCTGGATCAATATATTGTGATACATTTAATCGGTGTCAATAGCAGACTTAATGTTGATAAAATGATAAGTACTTTTTACGTAAGAAATTTTCAAACCAATGTCTAGGTAAGGTATACGTATGTACGTAAGATAAGGTATACGTACATGGTCATATTGTAGACTGTCGATGTCATGAAATGACCGAGATGGTGATATCATGAAATCATAAATCCTATGATTGTATTATATGTTACATATGTGGCTGTGACGTATATAACATATACCTAATACAATCTATTTTATTAGCTATCAAGGAAGAGCACGAAATATGAAAATATTGATTTATTTCAAAACGTACTATGAAAATTACACTTTTTTAATATTATGATAAAACGATCAAAATTTAAATATCACAAAATAATTTTATAAATAAAAACCAACAAAAATCTATCACAATTAAAATAAGATAGATTTTCAATCAATCATAATGTATAAAATATATATGTGTGTGTATATTAAATGGTTTATTAAAAAGTTTGTTTGTTTGTACATGCACATCTTTGGAACTTTTGGACAGATTTCAATGTAACTTTTGCTGTATTAGAATACTAGCTAGCTATTAGAATACAAGCAGGATATGTGTTATAATTAATTTAGAATATTGACACATCTTATGTAAAATCATCTTAACTAAAGTTGTTGAACGTGAGTATTTTCTATTGCCATAAAAACCAGTTCTGCTAAATTATAAAAAATAATGAAATACATCCACAGCAAAAGCTGTTTAGCAGGTGGCATTTTCCATAGCCATTTTTCAACGGCAAATTAAAAATTTGAATAATTTGATGAAGAACCAGAATAGCTTAGCTAATTCATAAGATAATAAAATTTATTAAGACATTTCCCCTTGAGAGACACTTACCTAAGTGTAAAATGAAAGATCAATATAATATCTGATAACCGCAACATATCTGCAACTAAACGGAGTAAGAACGGAATGTAACACTAGGTTTTTTTTGTTTACCTGCTGCATATGTTATATTATAATTTATAAAGTCCATACAAACAAAGTTGCAGGTCGCCACTAGTATTAGAGTAAAAATAGGCACTGTGTATGATGAATATTATATTTGTTTACAAGCATCCACTTGGATTCTTAGAAAATATGTTAAAAAGATAAAATTTGGATTAAACGCTGTAGAAAGATTATGCAGTATACGTTTGATGTTTTCATAGTTTGTTTTGAGATAGCTATCGAAAAAGGAATAGATTATTACGCCTACCCGCGACGTAATGACGTTCATCTGCAATGTAATTCAAAGTTTTTCTTATAATAATTGTTATTACGATAACGCATAACTAAAATGATATTCATGTTAATTGGTATTTAAAAGTGTTCTCTAATTTAATAAGTTAAAGAAAATAGTTATATATACAAATAAATCAATAAATAATCTCCGTATCTATGCATAGATTTTGTACGTACATTTATATACCTATATTATAAAGATAATTAGACAGCGAAGTAACTAAAAAATTAATATTTAAAACCATTTTCTTAAAACATTCGTAAATAAGGAATTAACTAACCATGAAAATGATCATGGCAAAAAAATAACATCCTAGCGCTTAGGATAAGCAGAGACCTAAGGGGATCACCTTACAACCATCTACTGTATAGCTAGTTTCAAAAATAATATTATTCTTAAAGTTGTGAATACTTTCAACAAGTAAAAGTAAAATAGTAGTTATGTCAGAAAATTTGAATCTCAATTTATACAAAGATTGCATTGAAATATGGCTAGTAGATAGTTAGCTTCCGGATTTGCTATTTTAGGAGTGAGTTAAAAAACTATAACATTTAATTAGGGACATGCCGCTGGCGAATGAGTCAGAATGAATACGACAGACAAACAATGTACATGTTTAATTAATCTATTGAAAGTTTAGACCGCGTTACGCCATCACAGTTGTGGTCAGTAGCTATGCATATCAATATGCAAATCTTTGTACTAAAAATTCATACTTTTAAGCATTGTGTTTGTGTTTACACTTTAAATTTATCCATTTACATGCAAAATTTGACGAATTAACACTTCAAAGATTTATTCATTATTATATTTCAAATTTTGAACTTAAAATAACGAATTCAAATACGTACTGTATTTGAATTCGTTATTTTAAGTTCAAAATTTGAAATATTCATTTAAAATATATTTGTATATATTGCAATTTTCGATTTAAAAAATAACTACAACACTGAATACTTTAACGTATTTTAAAGGATGTTATAAAAACAATATTTCATTGATAATATATACAAACTTATGACAAATAATTTTTATACAGTATTCTGGTTAATTAACAAATATTTTGTGTCCATTTTACTATTACTACTATGTAGGATTAGAACCATTTTTTATTTATTTTTTTGCTAATTGAATTTTTATACAATTTGACAAACACAAGAACATATTTCACATATTAATTTAAAAGTAATAGGAAATACTGTACCTTGTGTTCTACCTCATTATCTCATAAGTTCAATCTTATAGAGCCCAAACATCTTTTGTATTTCAAGAATAGCTTTTCTGTTTTGTCGGATCGATTAATAGTATAATGAGGATATTATTAAGAAGTTAAGCTTTAACTAAGGTACCTGCGGCAAATAAGGCCGGCGGCCCACATACGAAAAGTAGCGCTAAAATACGTTTATTTCGGTTCAAACTTAACTCATACCCGCATAAGATACTTTAACGTCAGCGTGCATACGGCGCGCGCTGCCATCTTTCCAGTAGCGAATAATTTGTGACCAGCTCCGCTGCACCACGTGAATTTATAATTTTTAGTGACAAAGAAATGTAAGTATTTAAATTTAATTGTTATTATGTGATAAAGTAATGTAATATTACTAAACAATAGACATATTAGTATATAAATTCAGTGGTTTTAATCGATAATAAGAGCTATTTTTGTTCTAAGTTTGTTGGTTTTATAAAATAATGCTAAGTGGCCAATATAAATACTTATACATATTCCATTAATACTGAATATTATCTATCATGCTAATACCATCGCTCATTATTCAACATAGCTTTCATAAAGTTGATTATTTAATCAACTTGAACACACAACAGACCACAAGATCTTGGACGCGACATTTTATGTTTGTTACCGGGCAAACCGTAAGATTTACACCAATTTTGTGAAAACGGTACTTTGATTAAATAATCAAAGTACCGTTTTCATAAAATTGGTGTAAATTTTACGGTTTGACCGGTAACAAACATAGTGTCGCGTCCAAGATCTTGTGGTCTGTATTTTTCACGTTCGTATATCCTCAACAATGTGCTCTGTAAAGGCCAATCGAGGGCTCCTACTTCTCCTACACTCACTCTAGAGTCACATATTTCTGTCTCACCTCACTCATCCTCCCAGCGTGAGTGCAAAAATACAAAACGTATCTTACCAAAGTCTCGCCTTCACACACTTGGTGCAAGTTCTCCGGCTTGACCAGTAACAAGTTGCAGAGTGCGTGCAGCGCGTCGAAGAGCGCGTGCGCGGGCGCGGGCGCGGCGCGCGACCGGCCGCATACCGACGATCTGTATTCCTTTACGTCGCATATTGCTATCATTGCACCTGGATAAAAAACACGACTATTTTCTCTTCGATCTATTTTTACTACAAAATGAAGGTATTGCGTGATAAAAAATCTTAACGAAGTTAAATATATAGACAAGATATCTTAACGAAGTTAAATATAGACAAGATAGCATTTATTAAATTTTAAAATGTTTAAATCAAAATAGGCTGTAACTACACTTCACTCTTCTTGACCATGTAGTGCCACTTCTTATGAGTCTAAACTAAGGCGTTTATTCATTTAAGCCCAGGAAATACTTATTTTTTAAATATATAAATTACATCTATTTTACTTTTCGATAATAATAAAAAAAATAACAAAAACAATAACAATAAAGTCGTTGTGACCGTCGTAATACAGTGGGCTAGCCTCTGACTGTTAACACGGTACACTGTTCGCTCGGACAAGAAATAATCAGTTCTGAATCAGAATCACTTAAAACGCAATGTAGAATTCACAAAGGGGGGAAAGGGGAAAGCAGTGTTTTGATACTAGGTTCACTCTCATAGGTAGCCTATACTCATATAGCGAGAATATGAAAAAAAAAGAATAATAACAAACTTACCGGCAGAATTAAATTGGAAGTTCTGCAAATGCTCGTATATAACGCGATGTAAGCGCACAGCGAGCTCTAAAGATACGGCGTTTAAGTTATCACCCTCTAATTGTGTGTGGATTTTGTCCATTACAGTATTCAAATACGATACTACTGCTACACATGCCTAAGGTTAAAAAAAGCATTTTAAAAATAAAATAAGTATCGCTAAAAAAATGGTAAAACTTGGACATCATATTAGTTGGTTTTATAATAAATTTTATATATAAAATAACTAGCGACCCGCCTGCGGCTTCACCGGCTTGAAGTACACAATACTTTATTTATTAGTAAAGTGAATTGCGTTTGTTTATCATATAGTTTATTTTGTATGAGAAATGTTGTTATGATGTATAAGCAATATTACTGGAAAGTTCTATCTAAATCCGTTAAGTAATTTTTGCGTGATACCGGAACATCCATAGTGAAGTATCCATCCTCATCAACTTTCACATTTATAACATTAATTGATTTGTTAATAAAAGTAGGATTATTTTTATACAAAAGGTGTTTATTTTGTACATACGAATGGGAATAAAAAAAGGTGTCATAAGACAACAGTATACAGATAAATAAACATATTTTATGATTTTATTTATAATATATTTACTTTTACTGTATAATCCATAAATATATATTATTTAGTTTTTGCTTTTATAAAAACATACTTACAGACGATGCTAAAGTATCAATATCGCCTTCAGGCTTAAAATCAGTTTTCTTCTGTTCTGTCTGTAGATGCAGTTTGACCCACCCAACTATGGCGGATATAGCCCGTTCCAATCCCGCGTCCAATTTGTTCTCTAATTGCTCCATTATAGAGTTCTTCCTTTGTACACACTCCCCTTGCTTGCTGTTATATAAAAATGTTACATGACTTATTAATAAATACAAGGAAAATATCCATGAATGCTTGGAATAAAATGAATAAAGTATTATTTAAGATGTTTTTAAATAACTTAAAATATAATCTTACATGTTTTATCTTAGACAAAATTATGTTGTAGCACATGAATGTTTGTGATGCGTTTTATTTATAGAAATGAATATCCTAGTAAATGTGTCTGAAATACTAATGTTAATATTGCCTAAATTTAGAAATGTACGTTAAAAAAACGAGTTAAAGTAGTAAGTAAGTAACATCACATCCTTTACCTCATACATGGCAGCACCGATTCTTGAAAATGTTCTCCAAACATCTTCACTATTTTATTTGCTTGGTTTACTGTGTCAAAAAAATATATCTGAAAGAATAAAAAAATCTATGGACTATTTTAGCATTGCTTACTTTATTTTTGTTTTTGTTTTTATGTATCTGTTTATTCTACCAACTTTTGAGATGGTGAGTCGGAGAGAGACAATAAATAAATCAAAATAAGGACAGACCGTGTAGAAAAAGAAAAGGTAAATAGATTTTTTTTAAAAATAATTGTTTACAGACTTTTAGTGACAAAAACCAAATTTAAGAATAAAAAATTTTGGCTAATAAATTTTGAGTGAAAGCATACTGTATAAAAAATATTAGAATAAAGAGAACCTTATAATGAACCATCATGCCAATTTTCGTAAAGCTACTACCATAATCCACAGCTGAGGAAACCCAAGCAAACCACTACACTAATTTCTAGTACTGTAGATAGTCATATCAAAACAGGTTTCAAATAGGTTGGTTTTTTATTGTTGTCAGTATTTGTAATTTTTGTTACTAAATTCATGGACACTTCATGGACGCTGGACACAGCATTGCATGTAGTGTTTGCAAACGGCTATATATAACAATAAGTTTTAATGTTTGTAATTTGAATAATTTTTTTATCGTGTAACAACCACAAGCAAACCTATGTAAATAAATAGCAAAGGTACAGATAGAATTATATAAATACTTAATTAAATGTAAATAAATCCACAAGATTTAGAAATTAAAGTTAGAACCATAAATTGTTATTTCTCATGAGCTATATATATTTTAAATCTAAACGTATAATAAAAACGTAATTGATCGCTGTATGCACATGGAAGATATATGAGGCATTTACCAATGCTAAATACAAAACAAAGATTTTTAATTATATTATCTGTTTCTCTATGTTTTTATGTACGCTAATCTTAAAAAAACGGCGGATTCTATTTAAACTTAATTCAATTTAAATAAGTTGCTAGGTTTTAAATCATATTATTTTCACTTTCAATAATTTTCCCGCTGAGGTAGACAAAGCGCACTTAACACGCAATATCTCGAAATTTGGGCAGAAAAGTAATGAAAATGAAATTACTAAATTTTTAAATAATTCATAAAATGTAGATAAGTTATTTAGCTGTCTAGTAGGCAGCTTTAAATTTATAATGGACAAAATAACATTCGAATATATTTCACCTGGGGTGGTGACTTATTCTCAGCAATAGGTATTGATTGCAGGCCAAGATCCAGTGCATAGTCAACATGTTCTACAAGCAAATGGTGTATAACAGTGTCCAGTAGTGCTAGTGTAGTGCCCGGCAACTCGTTAGGTGTACATAGCTGTCAAAATAAAATAAATATTGTTTTTATTAGTAAAATATGTCAGTATATGTATCTATAAAGGAATATTTTCATTTATCACCATACAATTTCCTTCGTATGCTCTTCATGCAATGTTAGATTGGTACGTAATTTCTTATGGCACTCCAGGAATGCCATAAACAATTAACTGAATTACTAGAACTACAATTAGAAAGAACTACATTAAAATATTTATACCATATACATTTAAAGTAGAAATAAAGATATCAATTATGTTAATGCTATAAATTCTTTTAAAGTTAACAGTATTATTTTTCAAATTTTATATTAAATATGTAATAATAAATAGATTCGTTTATCTTTGCTGGGTAATACGTTATAAGTCAAACTTACAGTTATACATCTGGTAAAAGATGTTTTTGCGTCATTTAACATTTTTTGAACAAGCTGTTCACTTAGGAACGTTTCACCGCCATAATTTTCTATTTGCGCTATATTTATATTCGCTCGAGTTCCAATAACAGCTTGTAAATCACGTCTTAACTCTTGAAAACTGTAATTATTAAATTATAAATTAAACTTTTTAAATGGCATACTCTTATATGTATTGCATTAAGCAATTTATATTATGCAAACAAAATTTTCTGTTATGTATATGTCCTTTGAAGAAAGTTCCCTAACTTAAATAATTGTAAATTATAAACATTTATAGAGTTTAAGAGAATTATTTTTTTAGGTCACTTTAATTTTAAATGCAATAAAACTTATTTTATACACCTCAGTGTAAATATATATATATATAAAAAAAAATTACCCTCCACCCTGTATTTGCTTTTTAATATGTTGTTTTTCATTATAATATGCATTTAAAGCATTAGAGAGAACAGTTTTCAGTCGTCTTATTTCTAAAGCTGGATAGCCCTCTGTGGCACCTGCCATCGCTCCGTTTATAAGAGCTTCCTTTCGTAAATCTCCAGAGGAGCTATTCCCATCGGCTGACACTAAGTTAGCTAATACAAGCTCATCACACACTCGTTGTGTACTGAAATATGGTTAGAAAAGAAAATATAAATAAATTTATTAATATATTGTATATATTACTATAAATTGAATCATAGTTTTTGTTAAGGAGTTTTCAAAGGTAGTTTTAGATTTTACTATTTTTATGTTTATTGTATAAATAAATAATATGGAATTGTTATGCAGATTACAAATTTCATTTAATCTTATATATATTTTGTTGCTATGAGAAGAGTGAATGTTAATATGTTGCTATTTGTTCCATATTTTGTATCTTCTAAGATATTTTGAATTATATAGCAAAATTAAACACACTATTTGGTACTATTTGCAGAGAGCAGGTTTTTAAGATGTAACTAAAATATATAAAATTATAAAATCAGTGTTATTTAAGATTCTTGCGTCAAACTCCATTAGCTGAGTTAGATGTTTTGCATAATTTTGAGTTAGTATTTTATTATGTTATAATTATCTCTTTTGTATTTGTAATAGTAATAGCTAATAATTTATATTTTAGAAAATAAACATAAAATTTTACTTGCTCACAAATTACAACATTACAAAATTACTTACCTAGTGTACATGTCATATAAATTACGCAAATATTTTTCCAAATCATTCTTATCGGCAAGTTTTGTTTGTATATATTTTTGAAGTTTCAAATGAAATATATTTAACACAAATTTGCTCATCACTTGATCTGGATTAGGAAACACACTACTTATTATTGTGTAATTTTTTTTACATAGTGGATATACAGCTGAAAATATGTCTTTGCCTAGTAGAGTATTCTGAAATAAAAATAAATATACATATTCAATACACATACATTCATGCAGTATATATAAATTGATACTTATATATTTTTTATACATAAATACTAAATGGACAAACAAGAACAATAAAGATGTTTACTTACCATTTGGCTAGTTTCTATATAAGCATCGACACATTGTGAGTATCCTTTAAAATTAGTCATTATGTTAGCAATATCCTTCATCTTGACTATGTTACCCTGATTTTGGGCTTTTACAAATTCTTCTATAAGATTTCTTTCAATTTCGTCATATTTAGCCTCTATTTTCTTTCTGGCAACATCAAATTTGTCTGGGGGAAGCTCTTGGGATATTGTATATAGTTTTTGTATGACATCTGCTGCTTCTTTCAACTAAAGTTGAACATAATAAAAAAAAACATTAATAGCCCGTTACACTTCTTCCAATATATAAATTTAAAATTATAAAATCTACAATAAATTATGAATTATTGAAATGGTTCAATGTACACATACCTTATTTTGGTCATTAAATAATTCAGTTAGAATAGGCCCAGGGCTAAGGAAATTTGCAAGATGTGATAGTAGATCTCTAGCAGCAGCCGCTCTTGCTCTTGGAGCTCGAGCTGCACCAAGCTTTTCACCTACATCAAGGGCTCTTCCACCACAACGAGACATTCTTTCATCTAAAGAACTGAATACATTGACACAGTGCTGAAATGGTTATATAAAATATAAAAATTAGGTTCACATATTTTATTAATATGTATAAACATATTTAATCAAAAAATATGAATTAATAATTTATTTTAATAGAGGTTTAACAACTTTTGTAATTCTTACAGAATGCTGATCCATTATTTCAGCAAGTTTTGCCATATATAATTTTTCTTCCTCTTGAACTGCTGTTTCCAATCTACCACATTTCCTTTCTTGTCTTTCTTGAAGCACCTATTAAGCATTACTTTTTAAATTGATATAATATAAGTAAGTAAATATTTTAGGATATAATATGTTAGTTTTATTTAAATAATGAGATATAAAATCTGAAATGTTAAAATATATCACTTACCTTTAAATCTTGGATAGCTTGAGTAAATATGTCATGTATCATTTCAGGATCAAATTGATCATCTTTTAAGCGGCTTTCTTGCATACTACGTCGCACCATCCTTTCCACAAATTCATCGGGATCAAATGGATCCTGAAATAAAATATTACAAAAAAATAACTAGGGCAGTTAAAGGTGTGTGGGTTTGATTTTCTATTGGGGAGAATGAATTATTTTCATTTTCTTCTCTCTGGCAACAAGGCAAAGAGAGGCGCGCGGAGTTCCGCCACTCAATACGCAATGCCTCGAAAGCCGGAAAGTGGGGACCTATTGTTTCCTGCCTACCCTGCTATGTGCAGGATACATCGTAAAGCTAATAAAAAATACATCATTATGTTATACTAATCAAGACTAAAGTTTATTTCAATCCAAATTTACCTGTTCTAACTCCTTCAAGTATTGGTTCATCATTTTGAATACAATAGTTTACAACTGTACTAATAAGTAACGCCTCCTTTCTGGAATAAAATTATTTTGTTGTGATCCTTATATCAAGATGCAGTACATTCATGAATGTAACCATATAATCTCTTATATCTACTAAGTTTATTTCTTTATTTAAATAATAGTATAGTAATCAAAAGTAATAAAGAAAATACATTTGTTTTACACAAACACAGGACAGAATTTCTTGACATCAGTCAAATATCAGTGACAGATGACAATTGTCATATCACAGGTTATATACAAGGTCTGTAGCGTTTAACTTTTTTTACTGATCAACCTTCATAAAACACTTACTTCAGCGAACTAAATTGCTCTAAACGGACATGGTCGAAACGAGAAAAACAGTTAACCTTTTTTAATCAAATTATTTTTCTTTGTTCAATTCATATTTAAAAATTGTCATAGTTATTACATATTTTAATATTTAAATATTACTTAGATGGCATTTTTCCGACCTTCGGCTTTAAAACAGAAAAAAAATCATACATTTTAAAATCGTCCTTCATATCTTACTTAATTGATCACTCTAGGATAGATATAAAGTTTCGAGTCATTCAGAGTCCGACAGTACTCTTATACCACGACTCACCAGAGTGGATAGAGATATTTAATATAATGCCCGTGACAAAAACCATGTATTACCTCTTTAGATCGGAATATTTGCATTCTTAATTGATTGCAATCTTCTATATATTTTTTTTAATTTCTCTTTTTTGATTACATGTTGCTTTTCAGTAGTAATTCTATTTTAAGCTATATATATATATATATATATATATATATATATATATATATATATATATATATATATATATATATATATATATACATATATATTTATTTATTTCCTTATCTTATGCATAAACAAGCATGAATTTATTTTTATAATAGTCTAGATACATTACTTATTATTGTATTCTATTTTTTTTATATTTGTATATGATGTACAAGTATAGGCTGGTTTGAAAATCATAGTTTTGATTTTAGAAACAAAGGAAAAAATGATTAATGTAGATTATACGTCTTTTTAGAAGTTTTAATTACTTGAAAAAGCGTTTTTTATGTCTAAATTCTTTGTGATGTCTTAATATTTATATGAAATTTTGTGCGTGAATTTAACGATTATATTTATTTATTTCCTCTTTCATGAGAGGTGAGTAGAAAACAATAAATATATATTTAAGCATTTGACAAGGGCAAGCTAATAAGTATCATACATAACGGGGATCGTGAGATGTCCAATGTATCCTAAACGGGTTAGAATAAAGTCGTTAGAGCTCCATGGCTGAGCGCCTCAGCCCTCGAAGCTCCGAGGTCAACGCCTTGGAACAACGAGGATATTTAATAGGTAAAAAAATAGGACAAGGATCATATGCTACAGTTCATTTGGCAGAATATTGTGATGCATCCAGTCCTAAGCGCATGCATCTTGCTTGTAAAATATTTGACAAGGAAAAGGCACCTAGAGATTTTTTAGAAAAATTTTTCCCTCGTGAGCTAGATATATTAACTAAAATTGAAAATCCACATATAATTCAAGTTCACAGTATATTACAACGAGGGCCGAGAGTGTTCATATTTATGCGATATGCTGATAATGGAGATTTATTAGATTTTATTAAAAGAAACGGTGTCGTCCCAGAAAATCAAGCAAAATTATGGTTTCGACAAATGGCAAGTGGTCTACAATATTTACATAGCAAAAACATAGCGCATCGTGATCTAAAATGTGAAAATATTTTACTTTCAAGAAGATTCAATGTGAAACTGGCGGATTTTGGATTTGCAAGATTTTGTACTGACAGTGAGAGTCGTCGTGTGTTAAGCCAAACGTACTGTGGATCAGCTGCATACGCTGCACCAGAAGTAGTAAGCGGAACACCTTATAATCCAAAACTAGCTGACGTTTGGTCGCTTGGTATTATACTTTTTATTATGCTGAACGCTTCGATGCCCTTTGATGACTCTAATCTGCGTAAACTACTTAAGGACCAGATGTCACGAAATTGGGTATTTAGGTCGAGGATAAGGGATACTGTTACAGCAGCAGCTAAGTCTATAGTTCGACATATTCTTGAACCTGACATAACTCTTCGATTGACGTTAGACCGCGTGCTATCCCATGAATGGACGCGTCCTCGGAAAGATAAAAGTGCTAGTTTAATGGGGCGCTTAGTACAACCTGCTCCCTCTGGACCACATTCACCTGGAAAACATGATGAAGCCGGAACATCTGCCGGTGCCCGAGTATCTGGAGATCATCATGAGACGCAAAGAGAAAGGCATGATGATATCAACATGCGATTTCATGACTAATTAACATTTAGAACACTTAGTAAGCTATCAGTTCCAAGTACAAAAATATAAAACTTTTGACTTTTGAATATAAATTTTATTTGTTTGATATTTTTAGTTGACAGCTTAACTATTGTTAGTCGTCAATATTGAAATAAAGCTAATAATAAAATATTTCTCTCTTATTGTTGCCTATTGTGTTCGGCTAAAATTATATTTGTATTTAATTAACAATTTTATATATATGTTTCTGGTTTTTTATCTATAGATATTCTTTATCATTATACTTATGGTTATTTATTCAGATTTAAAATATTATGTACATACACATCTATATGTAAACACTCTTGAGATTTTCAAATGGAAATTAATTATTTTTCGCAGATGAGGTTGGTATTTACTACTCGCCAATAGGGATTATACATATTGATTTTTGTTTTATATTAATGCTTTACATCCTTATAATATAAATATCAAATTAAAAATAGGCTTGGAAACTCTTTTCATAATTTTTTAAGCTGCAATAAAATATCGAACACATTAGACCCGCTTAAGTGCCACTGTTTAGATACTGATTAATGCGCGTCTTAGATGACGATATTTGAGGTCCCGTGTTCAATTGATACAAAGTCACTATAAATGTTTTAGTTATTTCATATGTCACTTCCGTTGTAATTGCTATACTAAGCATTTAGCACACAATAAGCTAAAAAAATTTGGCTATATGTTAGAATTTATAGAACAAACAAAGGGAAAAACCGGAAAATGGAATTTTTTTGAAAAAACATTAACATTATAAACTGTTACCGTAGTTCATTTTATATAAATTAGTACATACGACCGCAAATTAAAATTTGTCGACTCTTATTAGTTGTACTTCCTTTACCTAGACTAGTGAAATTTTACAATAAATGAGAACTTACAGTATATATAAAAAGGAGAAAATCTCAACATTTATGATTTATATGTTTAACACAGATAGAAACCACTACAAACTTATATTTGTAGTTCGTTTCATACAAAATTAATGGATACGACCGCTAATTTAAGTTTGCACATTTTTATAAGTAGTATTTTTCTCAACATACATACCATCATGAAATAGGTACTCGCACACCGAGAGGAACCCTTGGTGCTCTAGTATTACTCGCAATTCACCGATATTTTCTGAAATACCAAGTATTCCTTGCATTTAAGTTTGTAAATATATAACAATCAAGTAGAAATATTACATAATGTCGTTTATATGCGTTTTAAATCAATTAAATAATATAAGTTAATTACGATAATTTTAATTACTTTGACAAATTAAGGTATCAATATCATATTTTATTAACTAATGTACCGACACCGACGCGAATGCGTTCTAAAAATCTAACCAATAAATCAGAATTTGCTGCTCGCTTATTCTATGTATCTTTTAAGCTGTCGTATAGTATAAAATATAGGTTCTTGGCATTCCAAGTAAAAACTCACCGGTAAATCAGCCTGAAATATTTATTTTTTAGAGTTCCGTACCTCAAATGAAAAACAAAAAAACGAAATATTTACTTATAGGGTTACTTTTGGACGCGCTATTTCTCATGAACTCGTGGAGGAGAACAAAGTCAAAGAAATATCAAATATCCGGGTCTACAGTACCTTGGCGTACAGAATAAATTAAACTTCTATAAGTTAAGACAATTTAAAGATACGAGCGCTTATACTCCGTTTTTGCCGCATATTTTATAAAATTCGTAGCGTAATCAAATCTTATAGGGTGCTTCAAAGGCCTGGATCTAGTATTGTGAAATTTAAAATGATTTTAGAACTACAATAATGGGTAAAATATATAAAGGAAAAAATTGATAACTTATAAATCTATCACAAAATAAAAAACGTTATAAGTTGCGTTAATCATGTAATTGGTACGGATCCTTTGGTGCGCCAGTATGTCACTTGACTGATATTTGCTTAAATTTCTTTTTTCTTAAATTGTGGTAGATAAAGGAAACCTAGTTTTAAGGCCCTCCGTTGTTGGCTTTCTATTTCTCTTCTAGATATTTCAAGTCTAGTGGTGGAACTCATCACCTCTTTTTATTACTAAGTATCTATAATTGATCATAAGTTTTGTCAGTGACGAAAAATATTATTTGTCATGTCAGCTAACGGCATAATCAGCAATAAAATAATTTCCGTTAGTCAATAAGGTAGCCGTCAGTAATAGTTAAGTAATACTTAAAAGCAATATTTAAATTTCATCACTAATAGTAATTTGTTATTAAATGAGGAAGCAATTATGACTACTAGAGTAGCTGTTGAGGACACCACATAGCAATGGCAATGTAGTGTCACTATAAAAATTGTAAGTATTTCAAACATAATATAGTAGTAGTATAATATGTTTACTTATTTTAAAAATATATTGACTTCTGCACCCCTATACCATTCAAAGTTTATGTATAACAAATTTCTCAGAGAAGAGATCTTTTTAGTAATATCATGGCTGAAACTGTATTTCTTGGTCTAAATTGACCAAAACCGAAACCGA
Organism: Dione juno; assembly: GCA_037127375.1. Classification (NCBI taxonomy): domain Eukaryota; kingdom Metazoa; phylum Arthropoda; class Insecta; order Lepidoptera; family Nymphalidae; genus Dione; species Dione juno. The sequence continues at coordinate 4,580,566 of JAXRJS010000067.1, forward strand.
AGCTTAAACTGAATCTTCAGTTGGTTCTTAATTAATTATTATGATCATATCCAAACATCGAGACAGAAATTTACATTTATAATTTATAAAATTATAGGATATATTGAAAGACAAATACATCTTGATTTATTAGTTTATTTTCTTGATATATACACAATGTATCAATCAACTAGGAGGCGCCAGTCCTTTGCCAATAATTTTATAAGCAATTGATAACGGTCCATCTGAATACGGATCTAGGACATGTATTTTGACATGTTGATTTTCTTCTGTGTACTCTATATTCGGCACTGTGCTCGCATCAACGGATATCTCTACGTATGTCAATGAATATGGTAGTTGTACCTTAAAATAATAAAGACATCAGTAAAGCATAGGGTTTAGTAGATATTTAACAGATATAATTAAAATAATTTTATACAATCGCTGCCTTTTTAATGCTTAAAGAAAAAATATTCTGTATGAGGCAGTCTTTCGTCAGTATGAAAGTACTGACTGTGACAGTAGTGTTGTAGGTTCAGATTAAATTGTTTTTCTATTTCGCTCTGGTAGACAAAAAGGCAAGATGGGGAACGGATTCTTCTACACTAGGTTCCTTCTGACTACCCTACTATATGTAAAACAAAATAGGTAAAAATCGTGAAGCGGAGAGAATTAAATATATTTATTTATCAGTTTTTATACTCACAGTGATATTTCTCTCTAGATAAGTAGGATTAGCGAGTGGTAAATATCCTTCATCTTGATATACAACCACTCCGCAATTCGTACCTGAACAGTAAATATATTGTTATAGTAATGTGTACGTAAATATTATTTCATGTTCAGAAAAATAATAAGTTCTATTAATCTTTTACATTTAAACAATACTTTGTTATCGAACTACGATGAAATTTCTAAGGGGTTGCTATAACTTTTGTTGTTATCTATTTACAAATGGATTTAACAAAATTACCCTACCTATTTGTCGAGAAATTTCTGTTATGCATTATAAATAATTTGATGCGATAAAACTATATTCTGTCCAGTACTATAAGAATGACGTTTAAAATTATATTAATTGGTGCAATTGGCAGAAGATCGTGGATTTTTTTTATATATCATCGCAAAATGCTTATAATACTGAGCAACAGCATAAACACTATTTTTATACTTTGCTGCTTAGATGATACCTTAGCGCTACACATCAGATGTGTCAGGTCTTAGTTTTTGATACTACCTATCGGTAAATGTCTATAACGCAGAATAACATAGATTTGTGTTTTTATTTCTATTTTTTCTTTACTTTAAATGAGGTCTTCTTTAAATATTTAATGTTTAACTATTTCACTATAGCAGAGGTACATAGGAAATTTATTAAATTTTTTATAGACCTAAATATGGATTTCGTAGAATATTCTGCATCTTATTCCATTCCATTCCATATAACGATACAAAACAAAACTTTTCACGAAAAATGTTTATAACAATATAAGCTTAGGTATACTTAAAAGAGCAAAAGACTTACCATGTCTGCTTACGTAACGACTACAGAGGCATAATTGACTGGTAGTGAATAGGAAAAGGAGAATCGTAACAGCTTGCTTCATCTTGCCCGTTGCACTTGTAATTGCATCGATGTTCGAATATCATTACTTAAATATGATTTCAGATAATTGGCGTTTTATGCGTTTAATATAAGATTATAATTAATAGTAATTTACAGCTTTCGTGAATAATTCGTAATCAATTTATATGTTTTTAGAATAAAATTTTAAATAATTACCATCGTGATGTAGGTGATAGCGACTATTGTTCTCAGTTTTGTTTAAATATTTTGCGCAATTATATGATGACTACTAACAGGCACTGATGAATTGATTTTGGCTTAGATATTTGTTGTATTTCTAAAAGATAGAGCATTTTGGTTTTGAAGGTCTTATCCTTAATTTCATTTTATCGTAATTAAAAGCTTATATTAATACTGCTGACTTAAAAACATATTCTATTTTTACTAAAACACCAAATATACATATAAATATCGTGGTCATTTCGGAAAATGAAGAATTTAATGACATATCTTGAAATCGTTGTATTTTATGCTCAATGGTTTACACTGATCACTTCATGATGTGCGGTGATGCGATCAATGATAACATTTTGACAATATTATCAACTAACTACTTCATGAAATTGTCGATCTTATGTGACCGAAGCGTAAACCATAAATTACCTACATTATTTTCTGTCATAGGTGCTAGAATAGTAATATAATAATAATAGTATTTAATTTAAAAAAAATATTTGCTTATTCGAAGTAATAATGTTTGTGGGAAGCCAATAAGAATGTGCAGTCACCAATCCTATGAAGATTTGCGTTAGGCACTCGCAGTCATTAGGCGTAAACTTTTTTTAATTTTAGAGCCAGTATCACGGATGTAAATGAAGTTTTAGTTTTTTTTTCTTTTTTTAAATTTTTTTTTATTGTTATTTTTTTTTGTACCCTTTTACCTGTCCTTACTTATGCTAGTGTCGTGTTCGCACACACTAAGCTGAATGCCCTTCAAATTGTTCAGAATAAATTCTTGCGAATCGCGTCAGGTTGCCCCTGGTTCGTTCGCAATGTCGACCTTCATAGAAACTTCGAACTGGAATCGATTTAAGAGTACTGCAAGGCTTATTCAGGCGCTACTTCGAGCGCGCAGCTACTCACGCGAACCCCCTTATCGTACAGGCGTGTGACTACACCCCGTACGCTAAAACTAAGCTAGACACCCGCGTAGCGTTCTATTAGACCCAGATGATCCTATTACAGTTGCTAATGCTCCATATGTAGGTAGGAAGCACAAAACACATACACGACTGGCTTGCTAAGAATAGGGAACCGCAAGCCGAGGCTTGAGTCCCGCAGGGAACGCCCTTGTCGCCGACGTTTCCTCTCAAGCAGACACGATAGTGCTTGCTACTTCTCAGGGACAGAGTACCCTCTTCCCTCCCCAAACTTACTTTGCATTAAACTCACAAAAAAAAAAGAAAGAAGTTTTAATTTTTAATCCGTAATTAACCTATAATTATAAAAAAAATCTATTTCCAAGGTACAATTTGGCGTCCAATTTACTAAATACATAATCTGCCCATAAATACTGTTACAATTAAAAATAAATAAAATATTACTTTTGAATTTGGAAACTGTAATTTTTATACGATTGTTCGTATTTTCGCACCAATATATTGTAAAATATTTTGTGATATTAGAATAGAGTGTAATGCAATCACAGTTATTCGGTTGATAAAGAGTATCACCCTCTTTATCAACCCAATAACTGTGATTGCATTACATAAAATATGTATGGAGCCAAATACAATTTATTAAATCCTCCATACCTTTTGTCCGAGATGTACAAAATACCCTGTATAAAGCATCCGGAAAACAAAATGCAAGATACTTTTAAATTAAGTATTCAGATACCAGATACAAAATACTTTCGAGATTGGTGTCTGAAATACTAGATACAAAATAAGTATCTTTTAAATACTTCTGAAAGATAAAATACTTTTTTAAGAAAACCACATTTGAATTAATTTAAGTTTATTACATAGATTGCGTTGATCACAAGACAAAATATTAATATTTTATATTATAATTTTAAGTAAAAGACTTAAGTAAAACTAGTTCTTCAAACATTTTAACACTCATCTTTCTTCGATGAGGCCTCATAATCATACCCCCAAAAAAAAAGAGGGCACAGGGGCAGAGCTCGGCAAACAGGTGTTATATTATGTTATGGGATCCATGTTCACGATCTCGAATCTCACAAAAACTACCTTTAATTATTGTGGACATCACATAACACATTGTAGACAAAAAGTGTCGCCATCTCTCAATTTGATCTCGCTAATAACGGTATGTTCAGTTACTACAGCTACGCATTTATTTTATAAATATCAGCATAGCATCTAGTCACATTTTTTTGTGAATGTAAAAATGCATTGATAATTTTAAAAGTATTTTTATTAGAAATAGTATTTGTAAAATAATAAGATACAGGACGAATATATTAGAAGTAGTATATAATAGAAGATGGAAATACGTATTTTGTATCTTGTATTTCAAATACTTAAATCTTAACTAAGTTACACCTCTGCCTTTTGTATTAGACAAATATTTGTGTACAATTAATTACCCTTCCTCTGTTTTTGACACAAAAAGATCTGGTTTTTTACGTAGTATTTGTATGAAAATAAACTATTTCGGGCATTTTTAAATATGATTTAGGACTCGCAGGCTATAAAAGACGCACAGGTCATGTCTTAACTGATAATTGAAACTGAAAAAGGATAGAGGGTGATAAAATCAAAACAACTACTTGAGCGGTACGCAAAGGAGGTCATTGAATTTTTTTTTTAGTTTTTAGTTTTTGCAATTAAGCAATATTTTAACAAACAAAATTACAGTATTTATGTTGAGCTCTAAAAAAGCTTCCCAATTAGTCAACAGAGTACAACGTGGGCATGGTTTTCAGGGATGCTAGCTATGGACTGAGCCACATTTTTGTAAAAAAGGTATCATAATATCGGCACAAGTATATAAAGATACCAATCTTTCTGTGCCATGAGGCACCATAGACCTGGTTTTTTTTATTCTCAGCATGATATCTCCATGCGATCTCGAGAAATAGGCTTTTGACAGAAGAAAACCCTTAAAAAATATTTATTTATTTATATTCTGATACTTTATTTAAAAATATTTATTTATATTCAGATACTTTATTTTATTTTTCTTAAATGGCAACTCTCCTCGACCCCGCCACTCTTTTATGACAACTTCCGATGAAAGGATTGAGAGTGGTGGGGTTGAAACAGCGTTCTTGATTATTGAGCGAGGACCTGGGTCAATCGTTTGATAACCATCGAAGTCATAAGTTGTATAGTGGAAACTATGCTAGTTGGCCGATAAAAGTGTTAAAAGTGGAATAAAGTATTTACTGTGCAGCGAATTGGAGTTTTTATTTGATATTTCAGAAGTGGGATATAAAAATCCAGGTATGTACGTCTTCACAATTTTAAATAAAAAAAAAAACAGAAGGAAACTCGAGTTAAAGTTGCTGTTACTTGTTACTTATGTATTTTAATACATAGACTATGACGCTTGTTAAAATTTATTTTTATTTTACTTTCGATACTGAACAAATACGACACTATTACATTGCATTTGATCGGGGCTACCCTCCGGTAATGCACAAATACTTACCACACTTTTACATAGCATTGCATTTGATCGGGGCTACCCTCCGGTAATGCACAAATACTTACCACACTTTTACATAGCATTGCATTTGATCGGGGCTACCCTCCGGTAATGCACAAATACTTACCACACTTTTACATAGCATTGCATTTGATCGGGGCTACCCTCCGGTAATGCACAAATACTTACCACACTTTTACATAGCATTGCATTTGATCGGGGCTACCCTCCGGTAATGCACAAATACTTACCACACTTTTACATATCATTTCATTTGATCGTGGCTACCATCCGGTAATGAACAAATACTTACCACACTTTCACATAGCATTGCATTTGATCGGGGCTACCCTCCGGTAATGCACAAATACTTACCACACTTTTACATAGCATTACATTTGATCAGGGATATTCTACAAAAATGCAAATCATGCATATGTAACAACATAAGACTTTTTATTAAGATCATTTACATCATTATTAAAAATATTTATCAACTGACTTACCGATTTATTTATAAAGAATTAAATGTGGTTTTAACTCGTATGTTCAATTTACTTAATGTATATTTATACTACCTATTTTGAATTCTTTAGACGTTTACATGATATTTGGTAATTGAATATGGGTAATTGAATATGATTTTATAGATATACAGGCCAGATCTAAAAGAGAAAAATATAATTGAAGTTTCTACTTGATTTTTTATGAAACATTATAATTGTATAAAACATTTACTTACTTTTTTTTTAAATTATTTGTATTAATATCTTTTTTCTTTTTTTTTTTGGAATTACTCGCTTTAGAGTGACGAAACAGTGGAAAACTAACATGTTCGTTGGATAGTGATTGAGTGAGCAATGATGCTCGCTGGATAGTGATTGAGTGAGCAATGATGCTCGCTGGAGAGTGATTGAGTGAGCAATGATGCTCGCTGGATAGTGATTGAGTGAGCAATGATGCTCGCTGGATAGTGATTGAGTGAGCAATGATGCTCGCTGGATAGTGATTGAGTGAGCAATGATGCTCGCTGGATAGTGATTGAGTGAGCAATGATGCTCGCTGGATAGTGATTGAGTGAGCAATGATGCTCGCTGGATAGTGATTGAGTGAGCAATGATGCTCGCTGGATAGTGACTGAGTGAGCAATGATGCTCCCTGGATACTGATTGAGTGAGCAATGATGCTCGCTGGATAGTGACTGAGTGAGCAATGATGCTCCCTGGATTGTGATTGAGTGAGCAATGATGCTCGCTGGATAGTGATTGAGTGAGCAATGATGCTCGCTGGATAGTGATTGAGTGAGCAATGATGCTCGCTGGATAGTGATTGAGTGAGCAATGATGCTCGCTGGATTGTGATTGAGTGAGCAATGATGCTCGCTGGATAGTGATTGAGTGAGCAATGATGCTAGCTGGATAGTGATGGAGTGAGCAATGATGCTCGCTGGATAGTAATTGAGTGAGCAGTAATGCTCGCTGGATAGTGATTGAGTGAGCAGTAATGCTCGCTGGATAGTGATTGAGTGAGCAGTAATGCTCGCTGGATAGTGATTGAGTGAGAAATGATGTTTGTTGGACTGTAAGAAACGAGTGAACTTTGATGTAAATAAGAGATTCAGACATGATTCTATGGATTTAATACATTTCGATATAAAGTTGGACGATGACCAAGTTGGAGGTACGCCACCTCGACTCTACAAGTAAGCGTAAGTACGCAAAATGGAGGAAAGTAGAGACTAAAGGAGCTCCTTCGACGTCATCTACTTCAACGACGACAAGTGACGATACTCCTCCGCCACGGAGGAACGTAAAACACCGAAACGATTGACTACAGATGGCAATTACAAAAGATTTGTTAGTCGGAATATTCATAATACAGTTTAAAGCGATAGTTCCGCGATTACGTGTTTCAACTGCAATCATTCAAATAAATTTAAATTCATGTTGAATTTGTCTAATACAGAGTTATGCTCAGAATGTAACAAAATTGATGATATTTATCGTTTGTTATTTAATGACGGTTGGTTAAAAGCATACATAGACTTCGGGAGTGAATGCAGTCTTACTAAATAAAGCGAAGCAGCTTTCTTAAAATTGTCCAAGATCTTTGATGATATGCCTGTAGTGAGAGGTTTTAGAAAATCGGAAATTCGTACATTATACAAATCTTATATAACGTTGCTTCAAGGCATCAATCACTGTGCTTGTAGTGGCTGATGAACACTCGGATAGAGAACAAGTGATGTTAATTATTGATGAATTACTGCAAAACGATATAATTCAAGAGTCAAATTACAATTATTCAAGTCCAATCATTATGGTGAGGACGAAAACTGGTGAGCAAAGAATTTGCGTAGACTTCAAAGCTCTTAACAATAGAACAGTGAAAGGTCGTTTCTCTCTCCTTTTAATAGAAGATCAGATCTCTAATCTCAGCGGAAATGCTTATTTTACAACTCTTGACCTTGCTTCTGGTTATTACCAAGTGACAGATAGTCAACATCTTAAGAGCTTCGTCACGCCCGATGGGCACTGCGAATTTAAACGGATGCCCTTCGGGTTGGCAAATGCTCCATGCTGTCTTTCAGCAGATGATAAATAAGATCCTTGGAAGCAAAAGATACGAATATGCTTTAGCATATCTAGACGGTGTTGATACCTGTCAAGAATACGAATGACATCTCATTCGTTGATGAATTGGAACAACTTGAGGAAATTTTGAAATTGTTGAGAGAATTTGGCTTAACTATGAAATTGTCAAAATGACGACTATTTGGGATATGAGGTATCTTCAGAAGGTATACAATCCGGTAGCGCAAAAACTCAAGCTATCAAAGCATTTTCAGCACCTCGTAATGTTCACGAAGTTCGTCAGTTTCTTGGTCTGACGGGATACTGTCGCAAGTTCATCCAAGATTATGGATTGGTTGCCCAACCATTAACTTATCTGCAGAAAGAAAGATTTTGCCTGGTTTTACTTTTGACATAGAATTTCGTGCTGGCATCCAAATGTCGCATGTCGACGCTTAGTAGAAACACCACACTATCTGTTACAGCAGATGATGATCCATATGTTAATATTTATAAAATGGAACAAGAAAACTGACTTCTTATTGTACAACTATAATATTGTTATATTATTCGGATGATGATATTGTTATATTATTCGGATTTTGATATTGTTCGGATTATTAAAATTCTAAAATCCGAGAAGACAAAGAATGTAAAGAAATAAGGAGTAATTATGAAGTAAAAATTGTGCCGTGTATAGAAAACTTGATGGCAGAATACATTTGGTTATTCCACGGAATGCTAGATGGAAAATATGTAAATCTTTTTAAAATAAGAATTTAAAGTAAGACTTTAGAAAAAGTCTAAAGTCAGTACTGCTTTTCCAAGTTTAGGCACTTTGTGAATAAATATGTGAGCGCTTGTATTGACTGGTCTTATAACAAAGACAGAAAAGGCAGAAAAGCGGTCATTTGTTCCCTATAGAAAATATATGTAAACCGTTTCATACTATACATATTGATCACTTGGGGCCTTTCGTTAGGAGCAAGAATGGTAACATCCACATTCTAACAATTGGAGATGGTATCAAAAAAATTCGAATATGAATTTTGCGGGCAGTAAAAAGCCTCTTAATTCTTGCCAGCAAGAATTGTATCGGATCGTGGCAATTGTTTTACATCGTCAGCTGTTAAAGATTTTTGCGATGAATATAGCATTAAACACATATTGAACGTGGTTGCTTGTCCCAGAGCCAATGGTCAAGCTGAGATATAATCAAGTTACACTCAATTCTTTAGCTGCTCAAAATTTTAATGGTAATGAACTTGACTGGGACAAGCAACTGGGTAAAATGGTGTTAATAACACAATTATTACAACCACTAAAGACTCCAACTGAAGCGTTACTTGGCATTAGAATGCGCGACGATCTTGCGAACAAAATGGAAATTGAAAGCACACAAGACGATGTCGAATGTGTAAGAAGTATTATCAGTACAAATACAGAAATGGACCAGAATATTCAAAAACGTGGACATGACGCTTTTCGGGCTCCGGCACCTAAATACAAAGTTGGTGATCTAGTTAAGATTTTAAGAAATAATTACGGTAATAAAGGAAAAGGTGCTAAACTCCTATCTAAATTTGTAAGCCCCTTTAAGATGTTTTAAGCATTAGAAAATGATCGCTGTCAAGTAACGGATATTCCAGATTTTGCTGAAAGAGGTAAGCCTTATGAATCTGTAATAGCTTTTGGTGGAATTCGACCCTGGATTAATGTGAAAGTTATAGAAGTGCATGACAGTGAAACGAGTGGTTCATCTTCTTATAGTGATAAAGATGAGTACTACTAGACATAATCTATGCCAGTTGTTACGAATTGACATTCAATATTGAGTAATTAAAACGCATAGAAAATTGAAGTACGCATACTTATAATATTATTATTTTATCTATTACTCTTAATAGAAGTAAAAGATACAATAAAATGTTAAATCTAATGAATGTGAGTATGAAATTTAAAATTACCTATACTAATTTTGTATTTTTTTTTGTTATAAATAGTATGATTGATTTACATATAAGGTTTTGTTTAAAACTGATTTCGCGCAAGCAATACATATCATTCTTTAATCTTAAAACATAATAATTATTTGAAATAGAAATAATTTAGTTTGTATTATTCCGTATATTTATAAGCAAATTAACATCTATAATGTTTTTAACTCATTTATTTGTAAATAATATTGTATCCATACCTAAATGCGTTATTACAAAATACTGTATAATTTAACAAGTAGCAAGAAATCTTTTAAAATGTACATGACCGACCTTAGAGTATTTATTTACTTTTATGAGATTATACTTTTTAAATCAAAATTAAATTAATATTTTATTCCATTGGTTTCAAAATAATGAGTAATTTAAGTTAGTAAGTAATTTATTGGTAGAGATGTTTTTAGTGTGCCGGGAGGCTACACATTTCGTAGGATGGCCGAATGTAATAATTTTATAAAAGGTAGTTTCATTTTTCTTAAATGGCAACTCTCCTCGACCCCGCCACTCTTTTATGACAACTTCCGATGAAAGGATTGAGAGTGGTGGGGTTGAAACAGCGTTCTTGATTATTGAGCGAGGACCTGGGTCAATCGTTTGATAACCATCGAAGTCATAAGTTGTCTAGTGGAAACTATGCTAGTTGGCCGATAAAAGTGTTAAAAGTGGAATAAAGTATTTACTGTGCAGCGAATTGGAGTTTTTATTTTAAAAATATTTATTTATATTCAGATACTTTATTTTATTTTCTTGTAATATATTGCGAGTCGAGTATTTTAACGTATTGAGACGGTTAAATATTTACCCTCTCAATACGTTAAAATACTATTTTAAAATATGAAAACTTTAGAAACAGTCACATGTGTAATTTAAAAGTGCACACATTTAAACTTAGAACATTTGTTTTAAAGCAACTTAAAATTTAATTTTTAGTTATGAAGACAATTCTTTTTTATCTTAAAATTTAAAAGTTGATGTCAAAGTTTTTAATAAGACCCTGACACGTCATCGGTAAGGTAAAGATCTATACTGTGACACGCAAGATTCACTTTGCGCTATGATAATATTATGTCATATAATTAAGTATTTGGGAGTTCGAAGTAAAAATAATTCGTTTGTTTAGTATGAAAACGTTAAAAACAAACCAGTAATGTTTTTTGTTAGAAAATTTACTTATGTAAGCAATTATTTAATAATTTCAAAATAAATGGAAATTATTCTTAGATAAAATTGCATTATTATGATTACATCTAAGCATCAAGGCTTACAATATTATTAGGATATATTAAAAGATAAGTATATCTTGCTTTATGAATTTATTATGTTAACATATACACCATACGTTAATCATTTAGGAGGCGACAATCCTTTGCCAATAATTTTATAGGAAACTGATAAGGGTTTCATTGAATACGGGTCCACGACGAATATGCTGACGTGCTGCTTGTCTTTTACGTAATTTATATTTGGCACAGTGCTCGAATCAACGGTTACCTCCACGTACGTGAGGAAATATGGCGATGGTATCTAAAATAAAAAAAATGAAATGATCACATGATAATGGAAATATTAAAAGAAATTGCCAAAGCAAACGTCGGGTGTTTAATATAAATACAAAAAAATACCTTACATTTGTATTTTTCTACAATTACTGAATGAAGCTTTTTTAAATATTTAAGTAGAATTGTTTTGTATAAGTCCATCGTTCCGCAATATGATAGCGTCTGACTTTAAGTGTGGCGGTTGTAGGTTCAGTCGCTCGGAGGCATGATTATATTTTTTTTCTTTTCCTGCTCTGGTAGATAAAATGTGACAGGTACAAATATATGACTCAAGATGGGGAACGGATTGTTTTATACTAGACTCCCTCTGTTTTCTATATATATTATTGAAAATGCGTGCAATGGAAAAATATATTTAAATAGATTTTATTACCAATTTCTATACTTACAGTAACATTTTTCTCTAGAGCAGTAGGATTAGTGAGTGGTAAAAATCCTTCATCTTCATATACAACCACTCCGCAATTTGTACCTGCACAGAAAATATATTTTTGTTATGTATTAATTGCTATTTGAAGTTCAGGAGAATATCAAGTTCTGTTTATTATAAAATGCTCTTTCATATTTAAGCAATATTTTCTTATCGAACTATGTTGTTACTTCTATGGAACCCAATACACTCTTTAATAGGTGTAGTAGAAAAAAAAGTAATGTATAAAATTTCGTTCATAAGGCATGCTCTACTTTGAAGAGTTATAATAAATTTTTTTGCATAATATATTATTAAAAATAATTTCATTGGCTATAGGTTTTGTAGAACATTCTGCATCTTATTCCTGTTTTACGATACAAAATAAAACTTTTCACGAAAAATGTTTATAACAATATAAGCTTAGGTATACTTAAAAGAGCAAAAGACTTACCATGTCTGCTTACGTAACGACTACAGAGGCATAATTGACTGGTAGTGAATAGGAAAAGGAGAATCGTAACAGCTTGCTTCATCTTGCCCGTTGCACTTGTAATTGCATCGATGTTCGAATATCATTACTTAAATATGATTTCAGATAATTGGCGTTTTATGCGTTTAATATAAGATTATAATTAATTATAATTTACAGCTGTCGTGAATAATTCGTAATCAATTTAAATGTTATTAAAATAAATAATTCTAACTGTGACATAATTTTTAAAACTGTGGTCAGTTTTAAAATGATAACAGCGGGTTTGATTAGGTTAAAACGAAGTCACGCTTACGATATTTGGTTCACTTTAAACTACTATATATTGTTGTAAAATTCTATATATCACTATATTATGTTTTGTATGTATTTCGGACAAAGTGATTAATGAGTGCATTATTTATAAGGGCAATATTAATAATGACCAGCTATATCGTATCAAACTAAACCCTTATAAGATCACTTTGTTGTCTGTCTGTCTGTCAAGACGAAATCACGATCGTCACTGAAACCATTATCGAAATCACGTGAACGAATCAAGCTGAAATTAATATTATATATCCAAGTCGATGTCTTGAAGCACAGAAAAATTAAACTCCTAAGTCAACGCAATCAAAATAGTCGTGTAATCAAACAGGGTACTTCCCGCTGACCTAGAGTTATGTAATTTGGCTATATATTAGAATTTATAGTACAAAGCAAGGAAGAGGTCCGAAAATTGGAAAACTTTACATATATCCCAGAAAAAAACCATTACAAACTTATATCGTTTCATACAAAATATACATTCATACCATTCATACAACCGCAAATTTAATTCTGTCGGCTCTTTTACCTTGATTTATGTAATTTGATAATAAGTGAGAATATATAAAGTGGAAAATATCAAAATCTATAATAAGTTTATCACAAATAGAAACCATTACAAACTTATATTTGTAGTTCGTTTCATACAAAAATGAAAGTTTTGTTAGTAGGTTTTTCTCAGCGGAATACCATAATGAAATAGGTACGGAACCCTCGGTGCGCGAGTATTACTCGCACTCGACCGATATTTTTATTAAGTACTTTTCATCAGACGCTGTCTTACATGTAGGTTACTGCAACCGTAGTAATTGTTCTACATGCCTATGGAATTCCTTATCATTAACCATCAGACAGTCCAAAACCTTACAAACTTTTAAAAAGAGGCTAAAAGATTATTACCTTACATTTCAAGTACTACTAATTAACATTATATATGTATGTATGTAATTATATGTGTCAATGTATATATGACTATGATTTATCACATTGGTACACCCCTTCCTATATCGTTATTTAGCTGTTGCTCATTTAGCGCTAAGGCCGCCTGTTGTACAGACTTTTATACTAAGAGCAGAGTGTATCCTATATATATTATTGGTGTACAATAGAGAATATTTAACTTTTACTTTATACTGCAAGGGTGTGCGGTGCACATAAGCGAAGTGGTGTTACAGTCTTTCGTGTTTTTTCAATGGGTGTTGAAAACAACCCATGTTGTAATCACCTCACTTAATAATACCACCGGTTTGATAGGAATTGTAAAAACTGGGGGGGCTCCCCCATAAAAATTACCGATCAGCTATGGCGGTAGTAGTTTACTAAGGCGGTAGATTTTATATAATTTCTATTTTTTATCCTTAACATAATCCTACAGTCTTTAACCGCTGGGCCCAGATACAAATCGAATTTTCTCAAAGTCACTTCAAGTTTTCAAAATTAATACATATAGTTGATCTATATATAAAAACATTAAAAACAAACATTTTTGGCAATTTAATCGCAGTTGTAACAGAAATACCTAACTTTAAGGAATTTTTCGAAATTTCCGTTTTTGACCAACTTACCGTCGTTCAATCGTCAAATTACTTGTACTGAGTCATAGGGGTCTTCCGTCCCTACAGTTAGAATTTTTTTTAGAATTTTAATGAGAAATAAAGTCTCTTTTGACTTAGAAAATTCGACAAATGCAGCTTATTTTGAAGGTCTTCGGGAGCCCTGTCGATAAGCACCAAAATTTTTAAAATCGGAGTTGTAGATTCCGAAAAAAAAAGGACTACCAGCTGGTGAAAGAGGCCGAGTCAGATAGACAAACGAACCACGCTGGAGAGCAAGAAAAGGGAGTGGGAAATGGCGAACCGAAAGGTTCAAAAGGAGGGGAATTAATCTTAAAATTAGACGAGCACAAGGAGCAATTGAAAAGGAACAAATAACGGATGGAGGAGTTGAGAAGAGCACTAGAAGGACAGAAGGAAACGCTCGAGAAGACCACGTACGTGAGTGCAGCGGCTGGTGAAACCAAACGGCCTGGTACTCAGCCAACTGCCTTGCACTCGGTTGTGGTCTCCTCGACCGGCATCTACGATACCACAGAGGATGTGCTCGTCAAAATAAGGGAAGCTGTCGATGCAAAGAACGGCTGGGTAAGGGTGGAACGGGTGAGAAAGGTTAAAGACCAGAAAGTGGTGCTGGGATGCGGTTCCGAGGAGGAACGGAATAAAGTTAAAGAACGATTAAAAAAGGCAAAAGGTAAACTTGATTTCGAGAACATGAGAAACAAGGATCCGCTTCCCAGAGGCAGAGTTCCGGGCTGATATAAAGTTCCGCAGAAAGGCCAGAAACCCACAAACGGCTCACGTGGTCATGCGGGTGTCCCCCAGAGTATGAAACCGCGTCGTCGGGGTGGGAGCGCTGCACATTGACCTGCAAAAAGTCAGAGTGACGGACTTTTCGCCACTCGTGCAATGCTCTCTCTGCCTGGCGTACGGACACGGCAGGCGGTTTTGTAAAGAAACCGTCCCAAAGTGTAGCCACTGTAGGGGGCCCCACGTCAGGGCCAAATGCGAAATCTGGCTCGCCAATGCATCACCATCTTGCTGCAACTGCGCGGGCGTCAAACTAGAACGCGTTGATCACAACGCGTTCAGCGCAGACTGCCCAGTAAGGAGCAAGTGGGATGCCTTGGCTAGAACTAGTGTAGCATACTGCTAAGGGCGCGAGGCGTTTTAACCGGCTTCGTGTGCATCAAAGCTCAGACCATGGGGGAGACTAAGCTTATGAGGCACACAAAACGAAGTGGAACATCCGTAGCGTCCTTGCAGGAGCCGTGTGTGAGTTGGGCAAACACCCTTTGCGGAGCCACCTCGCTGATCCCGGCCAATCCGGCTAGCTCTTTTGGCCTAGCCCAGGATTCCTACCACCCACAAGTCGTCATAAGAGAAACCAAGCTAAGCCCTTGTCGCACCCAGAACAAGACAGAGTCCCTGTTCTGGGTGAAAACATACGCAAAGTTGGTAGTAAAGAGGGCGCGGGTTGGTCGGCTAGGCGGGTGACCCAGCATAGGGAGGGGAGGGGGGGCCGAAGTAATTCGTCAGAGTTTTTATTACAAAATATTGACCGTTCATATGGTCCGACCGACGTCCGACCGTGAATGGTCACCGTTCCTTAGTACACCGGCACCTACAGTCGGCCCCGAGACTATGGCCGCATCCGAGCGCCCGCGCCCGCGGCTTGCACCCGCCGGCCCCGCCAGTGATCTTTCATTAGTCCTAAATTTCGCCAGTAGCGTGAACTTTGCAGAGTTCAGTGCCTTCGCGGCCAGCCTTCGCGGCCAGCCTTCGCAGCTCGAACGGCAACCCGATGGCTCGACTTCAAGTAGTTTGTGACTACTCACACCTCCTGGAATCTATCTACGGATTCCACGCAGCTTAAAAATTCCAATGGCGGTCATAAATAGATTCACCCCATTATAGATAGTGTTAAGCCTAAAGCGCTAACTATAGCTACATTTAACGCTAACGGTGTCAAAGGTCAGAGAGAGGCGATGGGCGTTTTCGCTCAATCGCATCAAATTGATATCTATCCTCTCCCCGCCTCGTCCGTGCAGGCGTTCTACCCTTCCCAGGTTCTACCCTTTCTCCGATCTTGTACGCACTGTACACCAGCGACATGCCTCGTACAAAATTAGTCCACCTGGCGATGTACGCCGATACACTACTTCTCGCTATTCTCGCCTGTTGACTGAAAGACTCCAGACTGCGGCCGACGCCCTCGGCGATTGGTACCGTTTATGGAGGATCGAAGTTAATTCGGTTAAGAGTGAAGCGATCCTGTTTCCTCGTGTCAAACACGAAACGGCCTCCACCGTCTACATGTTAAACCGACCTATTCCCTGGAAATCACAGGCAAAATATCTAGGAGTAATCGTAGATTCCAGACTCTCTTTTAGCTCACACGTCAAGAGAGTCAGAAACAAAGCTCTCTTTATTCTCAGTAGGCTTTATCCTCTTATCTGCAAGCAGAGTAAATACTTAGACATAAATACTTAGACATAAGCTGACACTATACAAAACTTGTGTAAGACTTATGCTAGTGTCGTGTTCGCACACACTAAGCTGAATGCCCTTCAAATTGTTCAGAATAAATTCTTGCGAATCGCGTCAGGTTGCCCCTGGTTCGTTCGCAATGTCGACCTTCATAGAGACTTCGAACTGGAATCGATTCAAGAGTACTGCAAAGGCTTGCTACTTCTCAGGGACAGAGTACCCTCTTCCCTCCCCAACCGGTGTAGCTGTCAAGGCCAATAGGGCTAACAGCATTAAACTCACAAAAAGAAAAAAAAAATCGGATACGCCATATGTGCCGTTACGCCATGGCTACCTATAATAATAATTATTATTATAAAACGAAGAGTGTATAATAGTTTATATAGAGTGTATAATAATTTGAAGAATGGAAAATTAAAAATCTTTTCATGCTCAATTAATTTATTCATATGTTCTACATTCAAGAAATAAAAATGTCTGGATTAGCAAGGATGGAGAAACTCGACTAGCTTATTTGTGTCAAGTCATAAGAGATGTTCACCAAATTATCAGTGGACGAATATGTCACTACTGGCCGCGAGAAAGCCTTGACAGTTACTTTTCCATAAGTAAGCTTAGCTTAATGGTAATGTTAGCATATTACGACTTTCCAGTGGTAAGATATGAAATCCTAGATATACATTATGCTAAGCTTGTGCATTGTTTACCGTTCTGTCCGGAAACAGTACGTTAGAACATTACTCTACTACTGACGTTGTTTATATTTTTTTTACTTCAATATTTAGACTGTACTGACAGTACTGACTTACACTAGATGTCGCAATCACTGCGTTATAATGATAAAAAAAATATTTGTCACAACGCAAGTGTGGAAATACAAAAGAATAGTAGATGAAACATATAAAAAATATTTTATAAATATGTTTTTTACCGCTTTGTTATACTTACAGAAATATACTGATTTTGATTGGTTTTGAATAATGTATTTGTCCGTTATAATTGTAAAATTGGTCCCCTAATCGTAATCCCGGCCTGTGAAATAATTTTACAATAAAAATAAAAAAAGATAATAGTTAAATCTTTTTATTTATTGTAATTTATTAGCTCAATAATAGTAAATAATTATTTAGTTAAATGAAAAAGTAAGAAATATTCATTTTTTGTCTTAGTTTTAGATTTTACATTTTTATAAAGCAGAACACAAAATTTAAAACATTGAATTAATTTGAGCCGCTCAAACGCCACCATAAGTACCGATTCATGTCTAGAACATACTTTAAAGACGCTCGCTCGCACATGCAGAATCATTTCCAATTTGGTTAGGTAGTGGGAGGAGCTGGGTCAGTGGAAGTGAGGTTCAATGGATTTTAAAGGGGCCCCTTTAAGCATACACTTGGGTCGCAAGTCCCAGGCGTTGCTTTGGGCTACTCATCCTACAACGCTTCAGGTTATTTATATCGCATCAGGCTTAACATACGCACTTTTTGGTCGTAAGTTTCTGTCACCTTTCTACGTAATTGTAGCTATATTTCAATAATATAACGTTTAATTTCCTCTTGTAATGAACAGGTGGCTTGACGACATATAACTTTGACTTTTGTATCAATATAATCTTCATAAGAAGAAGTCTAATTAAGTTAGATGACACAATATAGGGCCGATGCTGATAACCAATGCCACAAAGTACACACCCAAGAAATTAATGTGTATTGCATGTGGTACTGTTTTGTTTAAATCACATATTGAGCACATATATAGCGATAAAATTTTAAATATTTCAGGTACAGAATTTACTTTTCTATCTTTTAATATACAGATGAATTGACTCACTAGCAATTTTTCACAGAGGTCAAGTATTTTTTTTACATTCTCTACATTGTGTCACAGGATTCAGGTTATATTTCCTACATTCTTTATATTTCAATATTTTTTAAAATATTGTTTTATAAAAAAATATGATATCCCTTATCAAACAACTAAAGTTAAAGATATCTAGAGAAACGTCAGTCAAGTATAACTTCAATCCTCCGATTGCAATTACAACCCTTCATCTGAAGCCTTGGTAACTGGCGTAGTCGATATAACGATCAAGGACATCGTCTATCTTGTTGCAGCGAGATGAGTATCAAGAGATGTGATTACATTTTCAAGTACTTTAAAGTCTTTTTGGAATTGTTTTTCTTTATCGTTAAATTTATTCTCTTATCCTAGATTTTCCTTCCACGGCAATCTTATTTCTCCAGATTTTAGATTTCTAATGAAATATTATACTGAAATTAGGTTATATTAGTTAGTATATTAAAGAAAGTAAAATTTGTCTCTTACTAACGAACAGGCCATGTTAAACAAAAGTTTGTGATAAAAGATGTAACAAAACGTACGAGAAATAAAAGTCATTTATAGTTCAATAGCTAATTTATTGATATATTCGGTATTCAATCATATAAAGGAACCCCTTTAACAAGAATGGTGTAATTCGAGTAGCTTATTTGCGAATTGTCATAGCTGATAGTTACATATTTATCGGCTGACGAATATGTCACTACTGGTGGAGAATAAGCCATGACTGTTACCTTTACATATGTAACTATGTATCGAAAAGGTACCTGTGAAGAAAACACATTATTATCATATTATTAGGTAATATTTTGTATGAAAATATTATATTATATTATTATAGTATTGTTTGTTTTTTTGGTATAATTCAACGCCCCGCCCCATTTGTCTTGCAAGAGCAAGGAAATGGAAATAATTTACATATTGCAAATATTCGCTGCTGCTAAACTGCGGTGCTATGAACTCCGTGATGATTAGAAAGTCTAGAATTTACTACATAAAGATATACTTACAAGTATGTTCGTCCGAGTGATTTGTTGTAAGAAAGGTATGTGTCCAGCATACGTGCTTAACTGTTGTCCGTGATTATTGCCTGTCGAATAATTTCGCGATAAAATAAAAAGCAAAATTAGAGAAACGTTCAATTTACAAAGAATATTCCCTTTAATTTCAAGAAATACTAGTACCGAGATTTGCCCTCACTAGTATTTTGAGAGACCATTATTGGCTGTATCAATAATTTAAAATTATACAATAACTAGCTTGAGTGTAAAATTTTTTATCAGCACGTCAGCAGAGTTGTAGAGAAGATGTCATACCTCCTAGCATACTACATGGACAAGGGTAGAAAATGTACCTATATACATATCTAAATGTCTTACATTTTCAAAGGTAATTTAAATTTTTGCTTTTATAATTGATACAAAATGTATTATCGTGGAAACATCAATAGAATATAAATCACTTACCAAATTCATATACATACTCTTGAGTTTCAAGGTTTCCAAGGCATTCGTAAAAGCTTGCGAGGTAAAAAATCAACAAAAGAACAATTCCTGTACGTTTCATCTTGATTCTAGGCTGATAGTGCTGATATTTTTAAGCAAAACTCCTTTAAATACATTTCAGCCAATGATGCTGCGAACAAATGCAACTATTAAAAATAATATATTAAGTTCTTTATCGTATTTTATTGTTATAATGAAATGCATGGATTGAACACCAATTAGACGGTGAGACGTTAATTACAATATGTTAAGTGTAATATATATATATATATATATATATATATATATATATATATATATATATATATATATATATATATATATATATATATATATATATATATACATACTTACAATTTTTACAGATAGGTTTTTCTAATTAAAGCAAACGAAGTCGCTGTCTTCCATATTTCATATAGTTAAGCTGGAAGTTATGGTCCAGGTCTTGGATATATATATGTCAACGAAATATTTTTATGTAACAATACTTTTTTTATATAACAATGGAAATTGCTTATCATGTAAAATATTTTTTTTGTTATGGCAGCACATCATTATTCCTTGTTTTATTTGGACTACTATGGTTCTACGTCATGTGTGCCAGTTTCCAAAATTAATTAAAGCCTATATACTGCATAGACCTGCCAGCTATACAACAAAAAGATTTTTTGTTGTATAGTCCAGTAGATCCAAAGATGTTCGTGTACAAACAGACAAACAGACAGACAAATACTTACAAGAATATATTCATATAACTATTACTGTTTTCTTAGTTATTTTTTTATAAAAATATTTAATGTACAAACATCATTTTTTTACTGTTTTATTATAGTATAGATAGCGAAAGTCCGTTTTATTTTTGATCGATGGACTTGTTACATTTACTCTTATATCTAAAAGTATAAATAAAATTGAAGTGTCTGTTCGTGATTTTAAAATATCTAAATTTTTCAAGTTCATGTAGTTATTTGTACTTAAAAACACAAAATAATATTTCTTATAGAACTTTCGCTGGAAGAAATTGGGGCTTGAGAAGCAACATGTTGGGTGCTAATTACCCCTAGAGTTCTCATAGGTTCGGAATTGGCGCTGGAAAAGACACGTTTAAAACGCACTAGGACCTAACGCCGAGATAGATACATAACCAAACTCTTTTCTATCGAATATACGCAATAGTAATAATGCTAAAAGCTTCAAAGTATAATCTATTAAATCAATACCACTATAGATAGCCATACAATTTATTAGCATAAGATAAGCAATACATTAAATAGCCAATAAATTTTCCCTAAACACACTTAAATAATAATTAATCATCAAGTACAAGCAGGCGAACCCGTAGGTGATCCGCTAGTTAACGCATTGCTAATCTTCCTTTCGAAATAAATATATGTGTATTAATGAAAATGATCACTGTTAACAACACTTATTCATGTATGCAATATGTTTTTATTAGATTAAGTATTCTTTTAATAATCTGTATTCCGTTTGTTTGTATCGCACTTACAAATACAAAATTGTAATACATTGGTCTAAACTATTGTATGACCTTTTTATTTATGTAACGTTGAAAATGAAACAATCACTACACATTAAGGGAGGTTAACCATAATACAATAATGAAAACTAATGTTACAATCGACAAGGCCATTTCTGAGATTAGCTTGAACAGAGGCTTAAATAAAATTAAAAATAAAATCTTATTCCATTGTGCTTATTAGTAGTCATTCTACAAATGATGAATAGTTAGTGTGTACACATATATTCAAAATCATCTCCTAGCTTGGCTTCTTAACCTAAGGATCCCATAACTGTTACATCCCACATATGCACATACACTAGACAAATCTGTCACTGCTCACAAATAGCTTCAAATTCAAATTATAATAAAGAATATTTTGTTATCTATTCAAATGAACATGTCGTTACCACCACTTCCTGTTAGCCGACCAGAAACTCAGCAATTGCTCTTTTAAATATTATATTTGTAATATTGAATTATTATTAAATAAATACGATGATAGTATGATCCTGCATAAAATTTAAATTACATCAAGTTCACACATTTTCATCATTTAAATATTCCTGAACAGTGTAATTGGCTTTACTTAAGAGTACTGTTTGAACATTTACTTTAAGTTTCTAAAGTGGCAAATTTAGAGTAGATTGTGGAATTTTCTTTATAGTCGCTATATACTAAAACCCATAAATGATTTATTAACTTATTGTAGGCGATTACTAGGCGTTAAAAGATTATCTTTATCTTAGTGAACAAAATCAAATACTGGGATATAATATTAGACAAAACTTTAAATTATAAAGCTGTCAGGGAATCCACATGATTCCCGTAGAATACGAAAGATGTTTTTTATTTTCATAACACTTCGATAAGTTGCAAATAAATTTATCCTACACAACGTCTATTGCGCACTGGGTCAATCTATAATCTCCTATTGCATATCCTGTTGGGAAGGTGCCACCAATAGATATAAATGTTTTTATAATTTTTGTCGGTTTATTTGGTTGCCTGTGCGTTTGTTCATGCTTATCACGCAAACAGCTGTACCGATTTTATATATATATATATATATATATATATATATATATATATATATATATATATATATATATATATATATATATATATATATATATATATATATATATATATATATATATATATATATATATATAAAAGAACACAAAAGCGCAAATTACCACAGAGGAAAAAAAAACATTACATACTTTGTGTTATATTATTTGTATGGTTGCCTGGAAGAGATAACTTCTAGTGCCGCCTTTGTGCATTTTAATTTATACAAATATTTTGTACAATTATTTTATTATTATTTATTATTACAGATTTTTCAAAATGATCACAACATTATTGTATTTTATATTAATGTAATTTAACAAATAAACGAGTTTGATAAGTTAATCTTAATAACTATATTTTTTTTTATTTTTTCTACATTCACCGATTCCTTTGACAAGAATGGAGTAAGTTGAAAAACTTATTTGTGTCCAGTCATAAGTGATAGCTACATACAAATCAGATACGAAAAGGTTGGCACTATTGGCCGTGACGAAGCATTGACGGTTACCTTTACAATAGTGTGTCTCCAGCAGGTACCTAAGAAACAAATATTATAATAAATTAATAGTGGTAGATATTATGTCTTCAAAATTACTGGAAAACTGGAAACATTTACTAGAATTATTATAATACACTGGAAAATGTTGAAATTATAATTTTGTAAGAAAAGAAAAGGTCGTGCATTGTTTACCTTTGTGTTAGGAAACATTGATATGTATGTATGTATAATTCTGATAAAAAGTAGTATACTTTAAAATTCATATGCATTAAATGGATTAATATTTGTATTATTTTTACTAATTAAAAAAAAATACTGCTTATCTACTCATTGTCAGTAGAATGTAAAAATAAGAGAAATGTTTAATTTATAAAGAATAAAGTAAAATTTAAAGAATTTAATATCACTTGATCTAATCACCGTACCTATTGTAAAAAATTTTGTTAAATTCTCCAATTTCAAGCCATACAGCAGTAGCTTAGGTATAAAATCGTCAACACAGCAGCAACACGTTACGTAAACACTTGTAGAAATATTATTTATCATTTATATTGACAAGAATAGTTAGTTATATGTTTATATTTGAATAATATTAAATATGAAAACGTCAAAACAATAGAAATCTTAAACACTCACTAAATTCATATAGGTGTACATAGTCTTGAGTAGTAAGTACCAAGGCATTCGTTTAAACTTGCAACGTAAAAAGAAATGAAAGAACAATTCCTGTACGTTTCATCTTGATTCTTGACTAATGTGTGTATATTTAAGAAATTTCCTTTAAATACATTTCAGCTAATAAAGTGGCAATCCAGTGCAAGTATTAAAATAAATATATTTAATTTCTTATCGTATTTTATTGTCGACATGGATTATACAGATCGATACATGGATTATACGCTTAGAACGAAATAAATTGATAAATGCTGAATATTTTCCAAAGTTTGACTTACGTTTGTACCTACATATATTATAGATATTTCTTATTAAGTACATAAATTTGTATAACATAAGTTCACGCAGACGGAATTGTGGAGCTCTAGATTTATTTAAATTCTTAATTCCCTCTCTCTATCCTGCTATGTGGCGCAAAATGTGTGATTTTTTTATTTATACATATAAGTCTTCCTTACCCATCTTCCCCTCTTAGTTCTTTATAAAATATATATGTATATAAATGAAAGTTATCGTTTTGGATGCATTTTTCTTATGCTTTAATTTCGAAAGTTATTTGTAATAAATATTTGTCATGAATATATGCAGCTGCCTCTCGCTATTATGCGGAATCTTTTTCTATGGAAGCCATATATATTTTGTTATATATACGGTAGATATTTATGCATATACAGTATATATTTGTACTTATATGGGTCACTAAAATATTATGGGCCCACTAAAATGTCACTGGGGCAACTGAACTGAAGACTGCTGTAAAACTTACCTACAGACCGTTCTTCACGATGTCTGATTCTGAGATATATTGTAATTGTATATATTATGGTCAGTCATAATGTTATGTACCTACCTACCTACAATACTTCAGATACAATTACGTAATACATTGTCTGTACACGCAAGAGGTTACTTCTCCTATTGATACCACTTTTGTTTATGATTTTATTAAAACAATTGCTAAATGCACTAAATTTAATCCTACAAATATTGTGAACGTGAATTTTTGTAAGGATAGATGTTTATTTGTTTGTCAAGCGGGCGGACCGCCAGTTTCTATATATTTTAACTAAAGATATACCGACTATAACTAGCCGACTAATCGACTGTAAAGAACCCAACTCATAGGCCAAACCGATTGTATTAAAATTCACTTTTGTTTGGCCACTTCCACTTTATTCCTTTTCTTCTGTCAAAAGTACAAGGCTCAGTCTCAATGCCATATCAGGAACTACTGTCCTATTTTAATAAAATCCGTCGCTTTTGTACTATTTAATCAGTAACACAATCGTATTCATAATTTATTTCTACCCTATTTTCCAAAACCTAACACGATCATTTGTAATGTGTGAATAATTCAAAAATTCTATTAGTGATGACTACAGCAATAGAGGTGAAAATGGTTTCAGAGTATCTTTATCGATAAAGACGATAGAAGAACCAAAAAAAAATCATTGTTGACGTCATATGTTTTCTTTTTAAGCAATTTTAGAAATAGATGTTTAAAGAAAAAGCTACTTCGTTTTTCATTTCAAAGTGAGTGTGACTTATTAAAAATATTAATTAACAATCTAAGTATACAGATAGTCGGAGCTCTTGGCCGACTAGTCGCTGACCTCAACAGTGGCCGGATAGTCGGCTCTACCGACTAATCCGTACATCTCTAATTTTAGTACATAAAATCGATTTTGATAAATTTATTCTAAAAACAATACATAGCATAGTCGAAGAGTGGGTACCCCATATTTAGAGGTAAAATAATAATTGTAAAAATAAAATAAAAAAATCTCTTAAACTTTAATTAATTTATTGACATAAGTATTCTGTATTCAAGAATAAGAGTGGACTCCTTTAGCAAGAATGGAGTAAGTCGAATAGCTTACTTGTGACAAATCATAGTCGATAGTTACATAATAATCAGACGACGAATAGGTCACTACTGGCGGTGAAATTGCATGGATAGTCACTCTTACATAAGTAACACTGTATCCAGGAGGTACCTAAGTAACAAATATTTTTTTTATTATTTAAATATACTTATGTCTTCAAAATGCGAGGAAACTGGAAAGCTATAAAGTTGTGAAATAAAAATTTTATTGGAAAACAAAAAGCATTTGTATCGTTCATTGCTAACCGTTCTGTTCGGAAGAAGTACATATTTCCTAACATTATTGGACTATTAATTCTATTGATAGAAATAAAAATTCCAATCTGGATAGTACAATATCTGTATATCTTTTAAACTTTTATTTGACACTGACACTGCGTTATGGTCTCCATGAAAAAAAGTACAGAGCATTACAAAAACTAGAACCTTTTTGATACTTACAGTAATGCCCTTCGTAGTTATTGGTTGTAAAAAAGGTATTCGTCCGTTATCGACGTATATTTGGGTCCCGTAATTCTGGCCTGTCGAATAATTTAAAAAACGAATAATTTCAATGCATAATTAGAAATAAAGATTAGAGAAACGTTCAATTTGTAAAGGATGTTTAGATTAATTATAAGGAACACTTGTACCGAGTTTTCTCTAAAAAGTTGAAGAGAACGAGAGAGCAGGTTACCTCCAAGAAATAATGTACGAACAAGAATAGAAAAAGTATAGCTCCGTATATATTCAAAGCTAATTTAGCTTTTCTTATTTATATTTCATACAAAATTTCAAATATATATGATATATATAGAATATAGAATGTAAAACTCTTACCAAATTCATATACATACTCGTGAGTTATACCACTATGGCAGTCACAAAAACTTGTAAGGTAAAGAAGAAATAGAGTAACAAGTCCTGTATATTTCATCTTGAATCTTGACTGAGAGTGCTATATTTTAACATAACATGGTTTAAATACATTTCAGCTAATAAAGCGGTAAACAAAAGTAACAATTAAAATTAATATTTTAAACTCTCTACCGTATCAATGTTTTAATTATTGTAATGGATTACATGGATTGATAATATAATCAATTACATAACATATTTTAAGACCGAACAAATTAAAGACGGCCATAAATATGATCGGCAATTATTCTCTAATATAAACAGAAGGTGCTCATCATGTTGACCAACTATTCCGAATCTTTAAGTAAGCGAGTATTCCTAGCTATATAACAAATAAGTTTCATAAAATTAGATAGAGCCCGCAATTTTGTTTTACCACTTAGTCGAGATATCCGATTTTAATTATATTTTACTATATTAAATCTATATGGATCATCGACACAAACTTAATGTTTTTTATAGTTTTATAGTTTATAGTTATAGGAGTTCAATGACCTACTAGCTCATTTCCAATATCCAGCTTAAAAAAGTGACAAATAAGTAAATAAAGAAGACGAGTAATTCTCCTAAATTTTACTAATCAAATTAAAATAATACTAGTTTTAATGTTACGAACCGAAATTTCATAAACTTAGATACTTATTTATTTAAATCTTTTATCCGAATACGACTAATAGTGAGTAAATAAACCTCACAAAGTTTTATAATGGAACCCAAAGGCGTATTAGAGCATTATCAGTCCAATAAATAATATCGGAACAAAATTGAGTTAAACAAAATTGCTAAATGGAGCACTATAGCCTTAACGCAACCTTTTTTTAAATGTTTTTACCATGTTTAAATTATATTTTAGAAGTCGAAGCATACATTATATATTATACAATACTTAGCACCACAATGATATAATATATTATATTTAAATATCTCCATGGCGCAGTGGGATAGCGTCTGACAAGATGATTGTGGGATCGATCCCCACTCATGGGAATGAGTTATTTTTATTTTCATGTGCGGCATTACGTTCTACCACTAAACACGCAATTTTTGTATAATGTGTAACTAAAGTGAAATTCAACATTTTAAAAGAATTATTGTGAAACATCTAATACAAATAAAATATTGTAAACTTCAATATTTTAACTTTTACATACTTTTTGATAAGCTTCATGTTGCCCGGCGGGAATATACATAGGTGGATAGTCCAATTTGAATCGAGAAATATAGTCAGTGTCTGGAATGATAATACAGTAAAATATCACTTACTAAATAATGGAAATATTAATTTATAATTTACTTTTCTTAAAGCCGTTAAGTATCAAGGTAGATCCTTTGTTTTTTTATTTCAGCTCATACATAGTATTGTCTGATTCAAAAGTTCATTAATAAAAGTTACAGAAATTATCTTAATTATTTATCAGTTATCACGTTTTAAATTAGAAAAATAAATATTTTTGAAGGTGTATATAGTTCCCATAACTATCTGTACACATCTTCAAAAAAAAAGAAGATACTTGCCTTTGGATACATGAGTACAATGAGGAGGCGAATTTATCTTTAACTTGCCTTCTATATTATTTAAAGTTAACGCAACTATTACAAAACATTTAAGTGACAGCGACATAATGTGATCGGGAGTCATGTTGATCTTACCAACAGTAATACAAACTGTGCCATTGATTTTTACAATAATATATGAATAAGGAAAATATTTTTATTATCTACATAAAGTTGTAGAAGGAAACTGTATGGTTTTAGAGAACTCCCTTGATTTTTACCTTATCTTCACTAGAAATAAGGTTTATTATTAATTGAGAGTATTTTATATATTATCGTTATAGCATTCGTCAGTACTTAATTAAGTAAACAAATGTACTTCATATAATAGTAATTATATATTGTCAATAATTAATTAGAAGAATGTTCTTCAATATTTGTTTTCATATCTTCAATGTTGTACCACAGCTCTGCGTGATATAGGGCAGCAGTTTCCACTTCCATCTCAGCTGCTACCACTAAAAATTACAAAAACTTTAGTAGTATATCTATTTAGTATATCTGGATGACTTTATATTAATAGTGGACTAAGAACCTACTTTGTATACTTACTTCTTAATTTAGTTATAGTTATAACGTTCTTTTTCAATCGCGCCATGTCGTAATCAATTTCTTGTTGAATAATGCTGTAAAAGTCAGGATCATTCACATCTATCATAGGCAAATTATTTAGAGATTGATGGCTGGTATTCATTTTAATTATATAATGAAAATGAAGTAGGATAATTTTACGTTTTCAAGATTTTTCAAGATTAAAGCAAGGGATTAATTTATCATTCGCCGATGAAATGTTTTTTGGCGCCAAATTTTAGCTACACAGAAAATAAATAAAAAAATCTTAAAAAAATAACGAAATTTAATTTGATTAATTGTAAAATTATGTGCTTACATAAAGTTACAATATTTAATACTTAATGTAACAATGTAACTTTTATCTTCTTTACTTACTTAATGTAATAATGTAACTTTTAACTTTTACTTAGTTAGTGAATATCGTAAAAGACTTGTATCCATGTCATTAATAAATTAGAACATGGCAAGTATCATTCGAAAGTCACGAAAATGTCATTTGTCATTTGCTGTCACGCGTTCTATTGTGCAAATTTTGGAACCAAAACGATAAAAAATAAATAATTATTAAGCGCATATTTATATTATTAATGTTTTATTTAGTAATTATTTGACTGTTGTAAAAAGGCATCTATTAAAGATGATGAGCGATGACGATCGTGACATTGATATTGAAAGCGATGTAAGGAGTTTTCCTGCATTTTAAAGTTTATTATTAATAATGTTTATCTTTTAATGTTACATATCTTTATCATCTACAGGCAGAAAATGACTCTGACTCTAGGCCTCACGCTCGAAGTAGTTTGGGAGGAAGTGGATATTATTCACAGGTACAACTAAAAATTTATTTATTAATTTGGAGTCAAATCTTTTACATGTTCAAGGTGAACATAATGTTACTAAGCTTGTAATTACTGTTTTTATATATTGCTTTGTTAGCATCTTGTAATTCTTTTACGAACATACAGTGAATCCATTACATAAAAGGTGTTTTGTATAATATTATATAGAGTATTTACTTATTGTACTTTAGTATTTTACAATTATGTTATGAAATCGATTGATCATATTACTTTTTGAATTGTTTATGTTATTAATTAAAATAAAGTGAATTTATCTCATCTTAAATATAAGGCAGAAAAAAGAGCACACCACAATGCACTAGAAAGGAAAAGAAGAGATCACATTAAAGACAGTTTTACTTCATTAAGAGATTCAGTACCAGCATTACAAGGTGAAAAAGTGGTGAGTATCTTTTTTGTATTTTAAATTTTAGATAAAATCAATTAGCCTGCAGGACTGTCAAATATTGAATATTTAATTTCAGGCCAGTCGAGCACAAATTCTAAAAAAAGCAGCAGAATACATACAGTTTATGAGAAGAAAAAACAATGTGCACCAGCAAGATATAGATGACTTAAAAAAGCAAAATAGCATTCTCGAAACTCAAAGTAAGTAAACAATTTAAAACTTTTCTCACCATCATTGAAGACATGCATTGATATATTTAAATTTTGAAATGTTATAGTTATGTGCATAAATGAAGATAATGCATATAAATATAATTTATGTAAAAGAAAAATTATAAAAGCTTTCACAGTCAAAGAGTGTTACATTTAGGTTTTTGTAATAAAATTCATTATAATAAATAAACTTCTTTTTTAAATTGTAACACAAAATACCTAACTTTTTAAATTATAGGCAAAACTTTAAACTCAATTTCACAGAGTTATCAATGTATGTATAAACAATAATCTTGAAAATTAACCTCATCATTAAAATATTTGTTTCTTATTACTATTTGAGCTACTTATACATGTTTTGCGCTATAAAGTACTCATACATACATGTTTCTTTGTAATTTTTGCTACAGTTAAGGCATTGGAAAAAGCTCGAGCAACTGGAAATTTCATGGATTCACCAGAATTGGGCTTAGGTATCAAATCTGAAGGAAGTTCCCATGATACAGACAGCTCTGATGGAGAAGGTACCACCCGGAGAGTCAAGAAACTGAAAATAAACAGCCTCAATGTGTAAATAGTAACCCAAAGATTCAATTCATAGGCAATTTGAAATGGAAATGCTTATTTTTTTATAATAGTTTTATTTTTGTAAAATAAGTGATTAAAATAGGTATTTAAATTAAAAATATGCCTTTAGAATTGTATAAAATTGGGTTTGCAATAATATTTAAGGTTATCATTAAGTTGAATATTCTTATGGACTAACCTAATTATAGTTACTGTTATAATGGATATACATGTGATCCTTTTTATAAATCAGTGTAAATAATTGACTCTTTCTGCTACAAAAATTGTTAACTCAAGTTGTGTTTTTATTAATAAGAAAATAAATATTTCCATGGAATAAAATATTGTTATAATATTTCTTATTTACTATTAGCTACTAAAAAGAAAATATATTCTTATCTTTTATGTAATTTGTAGTGGAAAGAGCTAAATAAGTAAACACTTAATTATACTATGTGTATAATATGTCATGTTGATTATATTAATTTATATAAGCTGATTATGATGGTTCATGACATACTTTACAAGTAATATATTTTGGTAATATTTCTTAAAAAGATTTTAATTTATATATAAAATAAGAAGGTTGTATATTTTGCTTAACAAGTAACTGCTAAGGCTTAAAACTATTAAGCCTATGCAGTTATAAAAAATCTTAATCGGATACTGTTTTAAGAAAAATATTGAATTTAATATTATTAGTACAAACTATTTTAGGTTCACGGTAAGAATATTCATTTAGTTAAGTGAAGTCTTCTTCATAATATTTCATTCAGTCTTTACATTCCTGTATGAAGAAATGTTTTATATTTTCATAGATCACATGCAGAATGCAAATAGTTATCACCATTTATAAATATTATGTACTCCATTTTGGATTCAAATGTGTAATTGTTTTCGAAACTATTTAAAGAAGACGATATAATTAAGATGTAATATAAAAATACTCCTGTTACAGTGACGTTTTATTTATTCACATTTATTTATCATCACATGACTGTGACATCAAATGACCGCAGACGTTAGTTGTAGATTCAATCCCCAGTCTGGGAAATGAGTTATTTTCAACTATGCTCTCTAGTATAAACGTGGCGTTGAGTTTCGTCACTCATTCTGAACTTCAGAGAGAACGGAATGTCGGAACACTGAGTCTGTTTACATTGCTATGTGTATTTAATTCATTAGTAGTATATAAAATGAACAGTCATAATTTGTTTTTTTTTTCATGATTCATGTTATAGTATAAATATTGACTAATTTCATTAAACAAATTAAAAAAAATATCTATGATTCGATAAAAATTTAATTGGTTTTCTTTCATGGTATCTTGAAATATGTTTGTCTTGTAATAGACGCTCTGTATAACATAATATTAACATCATATGGTCGGTATCAGTAATTTACAGTTAAAAGTATTTTTAAGTAGGCTTATTATTTTTTCTTTTTTTCTTTACAATACAATAGATTTAGAATTAATGAAGATTTAAAATTACAATAGATTAAGATTACCTATTTAGAATTTACAATAGATTCCGTAACATCATATTGGGTATTGGCACGACATGAATTATTAGTACCACTTACCATGATATATAAAAAAAATATACAATTTGACATATATCAAACTTAAAAGTCAAATATAATTTGGCAAATCATGTCCTGTGAATGTAAAGATAAAGGGACCCGCAATTATTATACATATTACGACACGCCTGATGGCTGTGACGTTCTTAAAAAGGTTTGAGTATTCTTAAAATTCTATTAGGTATTTCTCATAAGAAGAAAATTATATAATTGCATCTCTTTACATTTAGACACGTGTCCCGTGTCCCAAGTTCTTGGCAAAATGTTGGTGATGCAGAAGCCGTTTGTAATATTTACACCACCACGAATTTAGAGCCGTTATTTTAACTCTTAATAATTCAAAATTTACTTAAATCTTTGGTATAAAAATGTAGGTAAAACAATTATTCTATTTTAATATTAACGTTTTATTACATATCAATTTTCATTTACATTTAAGATAGAATTTTCCAGCTAGGTTTTTTAATAGGTTATTTGCTTGTGTGTTTTGATTATTTAAAACACAAATTATATAAAAAAATAAAGATTATTTTCAATTTAAAGTTATCGTTCAATAACAAATAATTTTGAAAATTATTAATTTAAATGATTTGGAGAAGATTCTGTTACCATAACATGTAGATATTTCAAAACTAGTT
The DNA here is from genome assembly GCA_037127375.1 of Dione juno. Lineage (NCBI taxonomy): Eukaryota > Metazoa > Arthropoda > Insecta > Lepidoptera > Nymphalidae > Dione > Dione juno. Next base: position 4,613,445 of record JAXRJS010000067.1, read on the forward strand.
TTTATTCAGATCATTGTAACAAGTCGCTATGGTGCTGTAGCAGGTTTGATTATGTCCACTTACGACGTGCTCATGTACTCCCATGCAGTAGGAGTGGGGCCTGTATTGAAACGGTAAGCTTTTAGTTTTTAAATGTAAATATAATATTATATGTGTATATAAAATATATTCATTAGTTTTAACCTTTAGGTAAGTACAAGGAAACTGAATAAGAAGAATTATAAATTAACATGATGAGCATTAATATAAATGATGTACGGAAAAATGACTTATGATTAACTTTTAAATATTTTTAAAGATATAATATTCATACATTAATACATATCTTCACGCTTCATCTCTCGCGGAGTAGTCAGACAGAACGGGGTGACAAACGCTGCGGTCCCTGCATACCTCTTACGCCTCGTCCACTGTCTAATTAACTTCTTCATGTATGCCCTCCAGTCCTTATGCTTTTTACGTGACCTTCCTACAGTATCTTCGACACTGTGTTTTAGAAAATCAACCGAGGTCTCTCCTCACCTCTCTTACCAGTCACTTTTGCTTCATATAATAGGTTGGGGAAAAAGAAATCCATTATTTTCTCGGTAGGTGGCTTTAGTGATCAATATCTCGAAAAGCATCTATCAAAAAATTTCAAGTTTATGTTCGTTGTCAAGGTGATCTTCACACTAAAAACATATTCAATTGTTTTCCGTTTGTTCCATTCTGTCGTGAATTACAGGCCGTTAAAAATGGAAACCAACAAAGAGAAAATTCGGTATATTTTACAGTTTTTCTTTGAGTAAGGTGAAAATGCAAGCCAGGCTGCTGAAATTGTGAATGGTGTTTATGGTGCTGATACGGTAACAGCTAATTACGTGCAATTTTGGTTTGGTCAGTTCCGTTCAGGCAATTTTTATGTTAATGATGCACCTCGCAAAGGCAGGCCCGTAGTTGAAAATGTCGATAAAATCATCGAAAACATTGAAGTTGACCGGCATATTAGTAGTCGCAGCATCGCCCAGGAGCTAAATATCGACCATAAAACAGTTTTAAACCATTTGCGCAAAGATGGATACAAAAAAAGCTCGATGTTTGGGTGCCGCACGAATTAACACCAAAAAACATATTGGACCGAATTTCCATTTGCGAAGCCTTGATTAAGCGGAATGAAATCGACCCATTTCTTAAACGGATGGTGACTGGAGATGAAAAATGGACCACATACGACAATATCGTGCGAAAACGATCGTGGTCAAAGCGTGGTGAAGCAGCTCAAACGGTTGCCAAACCAGGACTAACGGCCAGGAAAGTTCTACTGTGTATTTGGTGGGACTTTAAAGGAATCATATATTATGAGTTGCTTCCGTATGGCCAAACACTAAATTCATATCTGTACTGTGAACAACTGGACCGTTTGAAACTAGCGATTGACCAGAAACGGCCAGAATTGGCCAACAGAAGAGGTGTTGTACTCCATCAGGACAACGCACGACCCCATACGTAGTACATACATAGTATGTAGTGGCTCGCCAGAAACTCCGGGGAGCTTGGTTGGGAGGTTTTAATGCATCCACCATATAGTCCGGACCTGGCACCAAGCGATTACCACCTTTTTCTCGCATTGCAAAACTTCCTGAGCGATAAGAAATTAGGATCAAGAGAAGATTATGAAAATCGATTATTAGAGTTTTTTGCCAATAAGGACCAAGGCTTCTACGAAAGAGGCATTATAAAATTACCTTTAAAATGGCGACAAATTATAGCAAAAAACGGCGCTTATTTGACCCAAATCGGACAATCCGAAGCATCTTAAATAGTGTCCCGAATTTCACGCAAAAATAATGGATTTCTTTTTCCCCAACCTATTATATTTTTAGATATAACAAAAACTACTAATTTCAAGGTACGCGTATCACACGATTCCTCTGACGTTGTTAGGAGCAACATTCGCGGCAGTGGCGAATGGCGTTCAACATTCGAGACAAGAAGACGATGTATATAACTATTTCATTGGTAACATTTTGAGTTTGTTTTTTAATACTGTCTGTTTCTTGGCGAGTAGACAAAGTAAGAGTAGAGGTATTTAAGACAATATGACAGTAGACAATATGTATATTTTTGTTTTTTTTTCGTTTACCACCAGTAAGACCGTACTTAGCCTAATTAGACTAAAATGAGTACAAACCTACATACTGTAAATAATACATATTGACAAATAACGTGTGACATATCATATGAATGATTTACGTATTTTTATGTGAATTTATATACATTGTTAGAAACCAGAAGTGATTAAGAATTTTCTTTAAAGAAATGCATCGAAACATAGACATAATTTCGTTGCTTTTATAGCTGTGTCATCTAAGATTACCGTCTCTTTACAAGAGATTTTTACGATATTCTTATATAATTCTGTATTAAATTTTTTATACAGGAGGCGTCGCATGTGGACCAATTCTAGCATTTTATTTGAAATCTTATCATGCCATGTTCTTGGGTGGTTTGGCTTTGGGCATAATGGGAATGATCAAGAAAGACGCTGTTGACAACAATTACACTTTGTTTCCTCATCCTCGACGCATGCGTTCTATAGGGCACTGGAGAAACGATTATACAATTGTTGAAGACCCCAGGGACAGTTAGTTTTAATATTCTTACTTTTCTTCATGTAGGTATCTTCTACAATTAGTGATGTAAAATAAATTTCATGCTTCGTATAGGAATACTAATATATTAGTCGATTAGTCGGTACAATAAGAATACAGAGCACACTTTATATAACGGAAACAGATAAGTATGTGGTACTCTATATAATAATCGTTACAGAGAAGAAGAAAAATATTATTTATTATTTTAATTTTACATGACTTAATCATCAGAATGCGAGTTGCAGTCATTGATCACCAGTGAAAGATCTATTCTGAATGCGATTAAACAAAGGTTCTGGTATTTGAAAGAGTAATGTATAAAATGACAATATTAGGACAAGTGAAATGGATTTGGATATATTGCTGGCGTTTGGTCGTGCACAATACAGTACTAGTATTACACGGCAGCTTAACCTGGGTATTACAGAAGATAAATGAAAGAAGGATGAATGCTATTAAGATGCGAATACTTTGGACGATATGCGGAGACAACAACTTTAACTGACTAAATTCGCAACGAAGACATGTACTTAATGTCAGGCACTAGCGAGGATGTCACATAAAGAATGAGTAAGAACGTGCTGAAGTGGCTTGAATGTGTATTGATAGTGAACGAGAAGAGAGAAGTATGCGGGGACAGTAGATTTTGGCATTTCGTTCTCCCTGGCTTCGCCGCTATAATATAATGTTTAAAAATGTTTTTTTTTATTTCAGCAATGCGGCATACTTGCAGCGCTCATAAAAAGTAAAAAGATTTCCTTGTGTGTACTGTGTAGCGATGTTTTTATTAGAAATGATACTACCTAATGTGACAACTAAAGATATTAAATTCATTACATAAAACTGTTCATGACTTTATTACCACTCACGACATACGTGAATGCACCTAATGTTAAGACACTTCTTGTTAACTGCCCGCCATTTTGTAACCAATTTTTAACTCATTGCATGTTGAGTGTCGGAATTCGACCCTGGTTTTGTCTTTTACCAGAAACTGTCTGATAGCTAATGAGTGAAAAGGGAAGGATTATTATAACCGCTTTAAACTGTATGCATTTGATTATATATACAGTACATATACCAACATTTTTATTTATAATTTTTGTCTGTCTGTTTGTTCCGGCTAATCTCTGAAAATGTCGCTAGTTTAAAATAATAATAAACTTTAATATATGTAGGAATTCTGGCGCAATTTCTGAATACAACATGATACACTTTGTTACAATAATTGTCCATTAATGATGTAAATAAAAACAATAAACCTAAAATATTAAATATCAAATTTGCTTTCATTATTTATGATACTTTTATTTATATTTCCGGACATATTGGTACCTAGGTATATCGGTAAGATATATTTTCAATTTGTGTATCACATTTGTTACTGATAGATAATTAAAGGTTTTTAAAATTGGCTTTTATTTTTAAATTTGTCTTTAAGCAATGCAATATAAAACTTGTTACAAGTTAGATTTGTTTTTTTCTTCCATATTAGAAGTGTAATTGCTTAAAATAAAACCATTTACAATACCCTTAAATTTTTAACTATAAAAAAATAAAAACAAAAACATACATTTTAAAATATTTTATTGCACACAAGTTAACTTTAGAAATCATGCAAAATTTAAGCAACCAATGTATTATTTTACTACGTTTATAAGTATAAAAATAGAGCCAGAATTTAAGCGCTGATTACAATTTAGCTTGAGAATATTTATATTTCATTACATAAGGTTAATCCTATTTCGGCGTTCCTTAATAATAATATAAAAATTTCACTTAATAACGAAGCGAACGTATGTAGGAAGAGTTCCTTAGAAAATATATAGTATTCTTTATTGCAAGCAAAAAAAATATGTTAAGTACAAACATAGTTACATAATCCAAAAGGTGGACTTATCTCTAGAAGAGATTTCTTCCAGCCAACCTGTGAAAGTGGGTGACACCAGTAAGTAGCGAGATGACAGAAATGATGCAATATAAAGATAAAAATTTACATAATTACATAAAAATAAAAATAACTTAAATAAAAATTCCAATATATAAAGCATAGAAGATATACATATTTACATACATACTTACATACAAGTAAATACATATAAATATATACGTTGACTATAAAATATATAAAATAAATATAAAATAAACACATAAAAATATAATATAAATCAAACATAGTTAAATTAAAGACTTTTCAGATACTGTTTAGTTTGTTAATTAGATGTTTTTCAATGTCGACTTAAAAGACGATATTGATTGGCTTTCTTGAATAGCCTTAGGGAGTTTATTCCAAAGGAGTGAAGCCTGTACGGAAAAGGAATTTTGAAGGAATTTGGTATTGCTCTTTGGAATGTCTAGCATTGGCAAAACACAAGACCTCCTCGAGCGTGTAGGAGAGGGAAGGATTTTAAAACGGGAACGTAGATAAGGAGGGAAATTTTGGTTGTTAACTATTTTAAAGAGAAAAGAAAGGATATGCATATCACGGCGAAAACGAATATGGAACCAATTAAGCTGAGCTCGAAAATGGGATACGTGGCCATACTTGCGAAGACCGTACACAAAGCGTATAGCGAGATTTTGAAGACGCTCTAATTTGTTAATTTGCTCCTCAGTCACATCCAAATAGCAGACATAAAACTAACTTAAATAAGGATTGTTTGTATCGTTTAAAGCTGTTTCTTAGTTACTAAGAGGTTATCATAACATAACTTTATATTATTATATCACTGTCTAACTAGAAACTGCCATTCGTGTCTGAAAAAATCTTCTTCTATAATTAGCTCCGAACGCTGTTAGGTCCAATTCCAATGTTCATTTGTAGGGCGCTGTCAACTGACTTTTGATAAGATGATATTTTTTGTTGTTTTTAATAAACTCGATATTCCTCCGTTTCTCTTTTAATGTTCTCATTCACATCTAGAATATAATAAAAATTAACATTTTATAAATTTTAAATAGATCAAAATTAAGTGGAAGATACTTATAAAACAGCGATTGTACACTTACTCAGAAGACTCGGTCAATGGATTAGTAGACCTATTTGATTTGCGTTCATTTTTTTCCTTGCGTTTTTTTCTTTTAGCTGCCCTTAGCATTTTCTATGCCAGCATCATGAAGACGTTGTTCGAGAGTTTCAACTGAAAAATCAATTATAATTCATGAATAATTTTTATATAGGCCTTAATCATATTCTTACTATCTACTATTTGAACACTGGAGTGAAACTAACAATATATTGAGTTGGTCAATAAATAAAATAATAGAAAGTTTTTATAAATTTTTAATGTCATTTTTAAATATAAATTATATATAGATCAAAATTAAGTGGAAGATACTTATAAAATAGCGATTGTACACTTACTCAGAAAAGACTCGGTCAATGGATTAGTAGACTATTTGATTTGTGTAAATATTTTACCTTGCGTTTTTTCTTTTAGCTGCCCTTATCATTTTCTATGCCAGCATCATGAAGACGCTGTTCGAGAGTTTCAACTGAAAAATCAATTATAATTCATGAATAATTTTTATATAGGCCTTAATCATATTCTTACTATCTACTATTTGAACACTGGAGTGAAACTAACAATATATTGAGTCGGTCAATAAATAAAATAATAGAAAGTGTTTATGAATCTTACTTTGTTCCATCAGTTTTCTATTAATATATCTCATGTCTGAGACCACGTTGGATGTGTGCACGGCTCCTTGTAGTCTTTTAATGGCGATGGTTAATACATCGGCATTGCTGAGCTGTGAGATAGAACAGATTTTGAAGTAAACTTACTGATATTTACAGCCTTCTGTGTCTTTACTTACTAAAAATAACGTATTAATCTTGCTTGAAGCATAATCGAACTAGATTACACATAATGTGTATCAGACATTATTCTACCAGCAATATATTTCATAAGTAATAAATATGGCATTTAATTTTATTTTAAATATTTGTTATTTTTATATGTAATTTACGGTAGGAACGCAGCCCGCCGCTTCGGCTAAACCTGCCATTGCATCAGAGGTTTCTTGCCGCCTTTGCCTCTCGTAGAGGGCGTTACGAGCGTGGCGCTCATCCTGCAAGTGGGAAAATTTACATACAGTAATTAATTATGTCTTTACCTACATAATTACATTAAAATGCAAGAATACTTACAAGAGAAAGAGGCATTCTGTTTTTTCCGGAAGGTCGGCCGCGACGTCGTGTATCATTTCTGCGGGGTGTTTCAGCCTGTTGAAATATATTAATACTTATTAAAAAGATTCATTATTAGATAAAGAGGGGTTTGAACTAATACAATTTCCTCTACGATAACGCATCATAAATTAGTAGGTACCTCTACCTACCATTGTTGAAATCACTATTTAATAAATATTAAACATCAACGATCACTCGTTCACTTGGTGCGTCTAAAAGTTAAGTTCACTAATTGCTTAAGCAAACTAAAATCAAATACAAAGTCACAGGTAAACCCCCGCTCTAACTTGTATTGAAACAAATGAAGTTAACAACAGGATTAGTGCCTTTGCAAAGACAATAATCCTCTTTTTTAACTTCTTTGTTATATAGCTAATGATTTTCGCCAAATAGACGAAACAATGGGCTTTTATTTTTATATTTCTTATCAGTTTACGTTACTAGTTCACACTATTGTTATTAGCTGAAATACAAAACACAGACAGTAAACAGTTTTTTGTTATACTCTTTACTTTTAAAATGTTTATAATTTAAATATGACTATATAGCTATTAGTACCTATGTCATTTTGAATTTTTGCCGACAATTTATTAGTAGGGGCGCTTTGGATCTTAAGCCTAGGTCTCAGATTAGAAAGTGTATATAGATAACTAACGGATTTGTTTTATTCCTCTAAACAAGAAATTCTATGAAAATTGTCAGAAATTTTTTCTTTGATATAATTCTTTGATAATATAATATTCTTTTAATTATACGGTGAATTTACTTAAATAAAAGATGAACAGGTGAATATCTTTTAAAAGTTTCTTATTTTTTAGGTATTTAGCTTTTATCATAAGTACGTAGTAGGAAGCTTAAAGTAAGTAGTAAGCTTAATTGCTTTTTATCTACTTTTTTTAAATCTTCCAACATCCCATATGTATCTTAATTATTTTTTTATCTTGTTCAGTTTAAAAAATAATAATAATAATAATCCGCAGAAAAAAACATCTATAGAGTTCAGGCCTGATTTAAATAAGAGTCAGGTCAGTCAGTCATAATTCATGAATAATTTTTATATAAGCCTTAATCATATTCTTACTATCTACTATTTGAACACTGGAGTGAAACTAACAATATATTGAGTCGGTCAATAAATAAAATAATAGAAAGTGTTAATAAATTTTTAATGTGATTTTTGAATATAAATTATATATAGATCAAAATTAAGTAGAAGATACTTATAAAATAGCGATTGTACACTTACTCAGAAGTGTACAATCGCTAGACTTACTTACCTTGCGTTTTTTCTTTTAGCTGCCCTTAGCATTTTCTATGGTAGCATCATGAATACGTTGTTCGAGAGTTTCAACTGAAAAATCAATTATAATTCATGAATAATTTTTATATAAGCCTTAATCATATTCTTACTATCTACTATTTGAACACTGGAGTGAAACTAACAATATATTGAGTCGGTCAATAAATAAAATAATAGAAAGTGTTTATAAATTTTTAATGTGATTTTTGAATATAAATTATATATAGATCAAAATTAAGTAGAAGATACTTATAATATAGCGATTGTACACTTACTCAGAAGTGTACAATCGCTAGACTTACTTACCTTGCGTTTTTTCTTTTAGCTGCCCTTAGTATTTTCTATGCCAGCATCATGAATACGTTGTTCGAGAGTTTCAACTGAAAAATCAATTATAATTCATGAATAATTTTTATATAGGCCTTAATCATATTCTTACTATCTACTATTTGAACACTGGAGTGAAACTAACAAGATATTGAGTTGGTCAATAAATAAAATAATAGAAAGTGTTTATAAATTTTTAATGTCATTTTTGAATATAAATTATATATAGATCAAAATTAAGTGGAAGATACTTATAAAATAGCGACTGTACACTTACTCAGAAAAGACTCGGTCAATGGATTAGTAGACTATTTGATTTGTGTTAATTTTTTACCTTGCGTTTTTTTTTTAGCTGCCCTTATCATTTTCTATGCCAGCATCATTAATTCGTTGTTCGAGAGTTTCAACTGAAAAATCAATTATAATTCATGAATAATTTTTATATAGGCCTTAATCATATTCTTACTATCTACTATTTGAACACTGGAGTGAAACTAACAATATATTGAGTTGGTCAATAAATAAAATAATAGAAAGTGTTTATGAATCTTACTTTGTTCCATCAGTTTTCTATTAATATATCTCATGTCTGAGACCACGTTGGATGTGTGCACGGCTCCTTGTAGTCTTTTAATGGCGATGGTTAATACATCGGCATTGCTGAGCTGTGAGATAGAACAGATTTTGAAGTAAACTTACTGATATTTACAGCCTTCTGTGTCTTTACTTACTAAAAATAACGTATTAATCTTGCTTGAAGCATAATCGAACTAGATTACACATAATGTGTATCAGACATTATTCTACCAGCAATATATTTCATAAGTTATAAATATGGCATTTAATTTTATTTTAAATATTTGTTATTTTTATATGTAACTTACGGTAGGAACGCAGCCCGCCGCTTCGGCTAAACCTGCCATTGCATCAGAGGTTTCTTGCCGCCTTTGCCTCTCGTAGAGGGCGTTACGAGCGCGGCGCTCATCCTGCAAGTGGGAAAATTTACATACAGTAATTAATTATGTCTTTACCTACATAATTACATTAAAATGCAAGAATACTTACAAGAGAAAGAGGCATTCTGTTTTTTCCGGAAGGTCGGCCGCGACGTCGTGTATCATTTCTGCGGGGTGTTTCAGCCTGTTGAAATATATTAATACTTATTAAAAGATTCATTACTGGATAAAGAGGGGTTTGACTAACTAACACAATTTCCTCTACGATAACACATCATAAGTTAGTAGGTACCTCTACCTACCATTGTTGAAATCACTATTTAATATATATTAAATATCAACGATCACTTGTTCACTTGGTGCGTCTGAAAGTTAAGTTCACTAATTGCTTAGGCAAACTAAAATGAACGAATTTCGATGTATTTTTCTCTCGACCCCCGAGGGGGGAGAGGAAAACGGCTTCAGGGCAGTGCCCTCTTGCCGTTAGGCTCTTCCGCCGCCCATGAATATGGGCGGGTCCTTGGGTTGGGCGTTTAGCGCGAGGTAAAATGTCCTAAAGAGGGACAGGATTTAGAAGGACTGGACGAAAGGAGTGAGCTATGCGCTACCCGGGCGGTCAGCCCGGCCAAATGAGACCCTCGGTAATCCGGGGGAGGCTCAGCCTAGGCGACCAGCGACCTTGGCAGCAGCTCAGGAATCAGAAGGAGGGGGAAGGATGTCTCGAGGTAGTCTTCGGGCGTCCGGCGGACGGGAGTGCCACGGAGCGATGTCTCGGATGTGAGGGTGATCCGAGGCGTCGGCACCGTGGTAGACGCGGGCAGCTAGCTTGGTGATGTGACTCTCTAGGCTTTCGATACGGAAGTCGCGCTGAATGGTAGCGTTCCTCACGTATCTAGGAGCCTGGACGACTCGTCGGAGAGCCACATTTCCGAAGACTAGGTCTCGTGAGGGAGTACCAAGCTGGGGACGCGTACGTCAGATGGGGTCTGACGTACGTTTTGTACAACCCCAGCCTGGTGCGGAGGGGAATAGGGATCTATTATATATTAGTATATATGGAATACAATGTGTGGAATACAAAGTGTTTCATAGTGAGAAGTGAAAAGTGAGTGTAGCGACTAGTAGTTCATACTTCAGTTCCTAGAGGTACAAAATTTGGCAATAAAAAAACTTATTGCCAAATTTCGTAACTCTAGGAAGTCGCTAGTAATAGTTAAATTATTTATTATGACCTGTTTGATTTTTGGAAAATGCGCCCTTACAGCAGACTCTTGTCTGCTATACGAACGTAATATTTATTATCAACATGACATTGCCCTGCACATTGTCACATATGTCATCTGTGTGATATGGGCTTCAGTGGCTTGACATTTTCGCCATGGGTATTATAATCTATATCTATCCTCTTTACGGTAATGCGTCGAATAACCAATAACCTTATATATGTAGATAATTTAGAATAGCACATATATCAACTACTTTCTATTTTCGATGCTCGAGGTTGACGGAGATTCACAAGAGCATAATCCTAAATGTATCAATTATACATTTACACAAATTATATATTTGACACAAATGAATTTATATATATTACTTATCAAATCACAACATATAGCTTATATGTTGTGATTTGATAAGTACATACATACATATATACACATATATATATATATATATATATATATATATATATATATATATATATATATATATATATATATATATATATATATAGCACAACATATACCCATATGTCTTTCTTATAGGTACATAATTTTTAGGAGATTAAAGCATTAACTTCTAACAACACAAATCTATTTAAAGGTATTTTTAAAAGTAATCGATTAGTTACGGTCTTATTCATGTTCATTTTACAACAGGTAATAAGATTTAAGAAAATTCTGTCCTAAAACAAGAATAGCATGGCTAAAAGAAAGCATGAATATTATTTATTGCCCTTACTATAGCGGTGAAATATTGTAAGCAAATAAACTGGTCTCCATTAAAGAAGCAGCTTAACTTGCTATAAATAGTGTAACATCTTTTATTTATTTTACAAGTAAAAGATTAAGTTTATTGGGCTTAGTAACAAACAAAAAAGCAGGTACACAAAAGTATAGATTTTCGGAGAAAATGTCCTATTGTTTAAATTAATAATAGAATACGGAGCGAAAGGTTGCCGACGCCAACCTCTCAATACAATACAAAAGGCAAACGTAAATTAGCAAAATTTATTTATTATGATATTTGTTAATATATTATTTTTAACTATTACAAAAGTATATATAAGTATACGCAGATGCTGTCCTATTGTCCTTGCAATTGACCAAATAGCGGCAATGGTGGCTTCGATCTCCACTAAAGCGGACTATTATGTATAAATAATAAATTGAAATTAGAGTTCCGCCACTCAACACGGAATGTCTCTTAATTGTGTAGAAAGTGAAGAACGGAGTGTTTTAATAGTAGGTTCCCTCTGTCTATTCTGCTATATGTGGGAATTAGCGTGAAGATGTTTTATTTATTTAAATCAATTATTTAGCAGTCCACGCCGCGCTTTGTTTCTGGCAAAACAAAGCGCGGCGTCAAGATACTGTCTTAACTATTTTGAATTCGGGAAAATGTCAATAACTGATGTGATATATATATATATATATATATATATATATATATATATATATATATATATATATATATATATATATATATATATATATATATATATATATATATATATATATATATATATATATATATATATAGATATATATATATATATATATATATATATATATATATATATATATATATATATATATATATATATATATATATATATATATATATATATATATATATATATATGTATATTTATAAATTATTTTATCAATAAGCAACACGTATTCATATAACTTTTAAATAGTCGCAAAATTTTCTCATTTCAACAATATTTGTCCAATATCAATCGACATTAATATAGAATTTACCAGGAATATATTATGTTGTAAATAATATAAATCGATATTTCTATTGATTACGAGGAGATTGAAGTATCTTTGACGCTAGGTCTTCCCAGGCTACCTTCAACCTGCTTTATGATAAATAAAAGCGCGACCTCTAATTGAAGATTGAAGTACGGAGATTGAAGTATCTTTGACGCTAGGTCTTCCCAGGCTACCTTCAACCTGCTTTATGATAAATAAAAGCGCGACCTCTAATATACATATTATATATAATATCAATATGTACCGTACATATTGATATTCGAAACTGTAACTGAATGCGAAATGAATGAATATGAATATGAATTTTCTTTTAATTTATAGTATTTAATGCTGGTAGTATGTTTAGCAATATTCCATCGTGCACCTGGTATCTGAATCTTAAAAACTAATTTTTGGACATCTCATATATTTTTTAATACGTTAACATAATGCTTATGTTAACGTATTGAAAAATATACAATACATACAATAGAAATATAGAAGCAACAGGTAGGTAGATGGTATAAGTGTGTAACTCAGAAGCGACTACATGCTGATTGCTTGGCCCTGGAAGACAAATAACCTGACTTTTATTTAAATCAGGCCTGAACTCTATAGATATTTTTTCTGCGGATTATAAATGTAATTATTTTTGAAACTGAACAAGATAAAAAAAATTAAGATACTTATGGGATGTTGGAAGAATTAAAAAAAGTAGATAAAAAGAAATTAAGCCTACTACTTACTTTAAACTTCCTACTACGTACTTATGATAAAAGCTAAATACCTAAAAAATAAGAAACTTTTAAAAGATATTCACCTGTTCATTTTTTATTTAAGTAAATTCACCGTATAATTAAAAGAAAATTATATTATCAAAGAATTATATAAAAGAAAAAATTTCTGACAATTTCATAGAATTTCTTGTTTAGAGGAATAAAACTAATCCGTTAGTTATCTATATACACATTCTAATCTGAGACCTAGTCTTAAGATCCAAAGCGCCCCTACTAATAAATTGTCGGCAAGAATTCAAAGTGACATAGGTACTAATAGCTACCGATATAGTCATATTTAAATTATAAACATTTTAAAAGTAAAGAGTATAACAAAAAACTGTTTACTGTCTGTGTTTTGTATTTCAGCTAATAACAATAGTATGAACTAGTAACATAAGTTGATAGGAAATATGAAAAATAAAAGCCCATTGTTTCGTCTATTTGGCGAAAATCATTAGCTATGTAACAAAGAAGTTAAAAAAGAGGATTATTGTCTTTGCAAAGGCACTAATCCTGTTGTTAACTTCATTTGTTTCAATACAAGTAAGAGTGGGGGTTTACCTGTGACTTTGTAAGTATATAAATAAGTAAAATATTTAAATTCGTTCATTTTAGTTTGCCTAAGCAATCAGTGAACTTAACTTTTAGACGCACCAAGTGAACAAGTGATCGTTGATATTTAATATATATTAAATAGTGATTTCAACAATGGTAGGTAGAGGTACCTACTAACTTATGATGTGTTATCGTAGAGGAAATTGTGTTAGTTCAAACCCCTCTTTATCCAGTAATGAATCTTTTTAATAAGTATTAATATATTTCAACAGGCTGAAACACCCCGCAGAAATAATACACGACGTCGCGGCCGACCTTCCGGAAAAAATAGAATGCCTCTTTCTCTTGTAAGTATTCTTGCATTTTAATGTAATTATGTAGGTAAAGACATAATTAATTACTGTATGTAAATTTTCCCACTTGCAGGATGAGCGCCGCGCTCGTAACGCCCTCTACGAGAGGCAAAGGCGGCAAGAAACGTCTGATGCAATGGCAGATTTAGCCGAAGCGGCGGGCTGCGTTCCTACCGTAAGTTACATATAAAAATAACAAATATTTAAAATAAAATTAAATGCCATATTTATTACTTATGAAATATATTACTGGTAGAATAATGTCTGATACACATTATGTGTAATCTAGTTCGATTATGCTTCAAGCAAGATTAATACGTTATTTTTAGTAAGTAAAGACACAGAAGGCTGTAAATATCAGTAAGTTTACTTCAAAATCTGTTCTATCTCACAGCTCAGCAATGCCGATGTATTAACCATCGCCATTAAAAGACTACAAGGAGCCGTGCACACATCCAACGTGGTCTCAGACATGAAATATATTAATAGAAAACTGATGGAACAAAGTAAGATTCATAAACACTTTCTATTATTTTATTTATTGACCGACTCAATATATTGTTAGTTTCACTCCAGTGTTCAAATAGTAGATAGTAAGAATATGATTAAGGCCTATATAAAAATTATTCATGAATTATAATTGATTTTTCAGTTGAAACTCTCGAACAGCGTCTTCATGATGCTGGCATAGAAATGATAAGGGCAGCTAAAAGAAAAAACGCAAGGTAAAAAATTTACACAAATCAAATAGGTCTACTAATCCATTGACCGAGTCTTTTCTGAGTAAGTGTACAATCGCTATTTTATAAGTATCTTCCACTTAATTTTGATCTATATATAATTTATATTCAAAAATGACATTAAAAATTTATAAACACTTTCTATTATTTTATTTATTGACCAACTCAATATATTGTTAGTTTCACTCCAGGGTTCAAATAGTAGATAGTAAGAATATGATTAAGGCCTATATTAAAATTATTCATGAATTATAATTGATTTTTCAGTTGAAACTCTCGAACAACGTCTTCATGATGCTGGCATAGAAAATGCTAAGGGCAGCTAAAAGAAAAAAACGCAAGGAAAAAAATGAACGCAAATCAAATAGGTCTACTAATCCATTGACCGAGTCTTCTGAGTAAGTGTACAATCGCTGTTTTATAAGTATCTTCCACTTAATTTTGATCTATTTAAAATTTATAAAATGTTAATTTTTATTATATTCTAGATGTGAATGAGAACATTAAAAGAGAAACGGAGGAATATCGAGTTTATTAAAAACAACAAAAAATATCATCTTATCAAAAGTCAGTTGACAGCGCCCTACAAATGAACATTGGAATTGGACCTAACAGCGTTCGGAGCTAATTATAGAAGAAGATTTTTTCAGACACGAATGGCAGTTTCTAGTTAGACAGTTATATAATAATATAAAATTATATTATGATAACCTCTTAGTAACTAAATTCTGGCTTAATTTTTATACTTATAAACGTAGTAAAATAATATTGGTTTGGATAATTGGTTGCTTAAATTTTGCATGATTTCTAAAGTTAATTTGTGTGCAATAAAATATTTTAAAATGAATGTTTTTGTTTTTATTTTTTTATAGTTAAAAATTTAAGGGTATTGTAAATGGTTTTATTTTAAGCAATTACTTCTCTAATATGGAAGAAAAAAACAAATCTAACTTGTAACAGGTTTTATATTGCACTCCCTAAAGACAAATTTAAAAAAAAAGCCAATTTTAAAAACCTTTAATTATCTATCAGTAACAAATATGATACACAAATTGAAAATATATATCTTACCGATATACCTAGGTACCAATATGTCCGGAAATATAAATAAAAGTATCATAAATAATGAAAGCAAATTTGATATTTAATATTTTAGGTTTATTGTTTTTATTTACATCATTAATGGACAATTATTGTAACAAAGTGTATCATGTTGTATTCAGAAATTGCGCCAGAATTCCTACATATATTAAAGTTTATTATTATTTTAAACTAGTGACATTTTCACAGATTAGCCGGAACAAATAGACAGTGCATACAGTTTAAAGCGGTTATTTTAAAATACGAACAGACAATCCAATTTTATTTATTAGTATATAGATCATTACTTTTTTTCTCTAAATTAATGAAATAATCCTTCCCTTTTCACTCATTAGCTATCAGACAGTTTCTGGTAGAAAGACAAAACCAGGGTCGAATTCCGACACTCAACATGCAATGAGTTAAAAATTGTTTACAAAATGACGGGCAGTTAACAAGAAGTGTCTTAACATTAGGTGCTTTCGCGTATGTCGTGAGTGGTAATAAAGTCAATACAAACGAATAAAACAAACAAACGAAACAAACAAATAAAGTGGTAATAAAGTCAATACAAATACAATACAAACAACAGGTAGGTTGGTAGATGGTGTAAGCGTGTAACTCAGAAGCGACTACATGCTGATTGTTTGGCCGTGGAAGACAAATAACCTGACTCTTATTTAAATCAGGCCTGTCCTCTATAGATGTTTTTTCTGCGGATTATTAATATAATTATTTTTCAAACTGAACAAGATAAAAAAAATTAAGATACATATGGGATGTCAGAAGATTTAAAAACAGTAGATAAAAAGAAATTAAGCTTACTACTTACTTTAAGCTTCCTACTACGTACTTATGATAAAAGCTAAATACCTAAAAAATAAGAAGCTTTTAAAAGATATTCAGCTGTTCATCTTTTATTTAAGTAAATTCACCGTATAATTAAAAGAAAATTATACTATCAAAGAATTATATCAAAGAAAATATTTCTGACAATTTTCATAGAATTTCTTGTTTAGAGGAATAAAACAAATCCGTTAGTTATCTATATACACAATCTAATCTGAGACCTAGTCTTAAGATCCAAAGCGCCCCTACTAATAAATTGTCGGCAAGAATTCAAAGTGACATAGGTACTAATAGCTACCGATATAGTCATATTTAAATTATAAACATTTTAAAAGTAGAGAGTATAACAAAAAACTGTTTACTGTCTGTGTTTTGTATTTCAGCTAATAACAATAGTATGAACTAGTAACGTAAGTTGATAAGAAATATGAAAAATAAAAGCCCATTGTTTCGTCTATTTGGCGAAAATCATTAGTTATATAACAAAGAAGTTGAAAAAGAGGATTATTGTCTTTGCAAAGGCATTCTTCCTGTTGTTCACTGCTTTCGGTTCAATACAAGTAAGAGTGGGGGTTTACCTGTGACTTTATAAGTATATAAATAAGTAAAATATTTAAATTCGTTCAGTTTAGTTTGCCTAAGCAATCAGTGAACTTAACTTTTAGACGCACCAAGTGAACAAGTGATCGTTGATATTTAATATATATTAAATAGTGATTTCAACAATGGTAGGTAGAGGTACCTACTAACTTATGATGTGTTATCGTAGAGGAAATTGTGTTAGTTCAAACCCCTCTTTATCCAGTAATGAATCTTTTTAATAAGTATTAATATATTTCAACAGGCTGAAACACCCCGCAGAAATGATACACGACGTCGCGGCCGACCTTCCGGAAAAAACAAAATGCCTCTTTCTCTTGTAAGTATTCTTGCATTTTAATGTAATTATGTAGGTAAAGACATAATTAATTACTATATGTAAATTTTCCCACTTGCAGGATGAGCGCCGCGCTCGTAACGCCCTCTACGAGAGGCAAAGGCGGCAAGAAACGTCTGATGCAATGGCAGGTTTAGCCGAAGCGGCGGGCTGCGTTCCTACCGTAAGTTACATATAAACATAACAAATATTTAAAATTAAATTTAATGCCATATTTAGTACTTATGAAATATATTACTGGTAGAATAATGTCTGATACACATTATGTGTAATCTAGTTCGATTATGCTTCAAGCAAGATTAATACGTTATTTTTAGTAAGTAAAGACACAGAAGGCTGTAAATATCAGTAAGTTTACTTCAAAATCTGTTCTATCTCACAGCTCAGCAATGCCGATGTATTAACCATCGCCATTAAAAGACTACAAGGAGCCGTGCACACATCCAACGTGGTCTCAGACATGAGATATATTAATAGAAAACTGATGGAACAAAGTAAGATTCATAAACACTTTCTATTATTTTATTTATTGACCAACTCAATATATTGTTAGTTTCACTCCAGTGTTCAAATAGTAGATAGTAAGAATATGATTAAGGCCTATATAAAAATTATTCATGAATTATAATTGATTTTTCAGTTGAAACTCTCGAACAACGTCTTCATGATGCTGGCATAGAAAATGCTAAGGGCAGCTAAAAGAAAAAACGCAAGGTAAAAAATTTACACAAATCAAATAGGTCTACTAATCCATTGACCGAGTCTTTTCTGAGTAAGTGTACAATCGCTATTTTATAAGTATCTTCCACTTAATTTTGATCTATATATAATTTATATTCAAAAATGACATTAAAAATTTATAAACACTTTCTATTATTTTATTTATTGACCAACTCAATATATTGTTAGTTTCACTCCAGGGTTCAAATAGTAGATAGTAAGAATATGATTAAGGCCTATATTAAAATTATTCATGAATTATAATTGATTTTTCAGTTGAAACTCTCGAACAACGTCTTCATGATGCTGGCATAGAAAATGCTAAGGGCAGCTAAAAGAAAAAAAACGCAAGGAAAAAAATGAACGCAAATCAAATAGGTCTACTAATCCATTGACCGAGTCTTCTGAGTAAGTGTACAATCGCTGTTTTATAAGTATCTTCCACTTAATTTTGATCTATTTAAAATTTATAAAATGTTAATTTTTATTATATTCTAGATGTGAATGAGAACATTAAAAGAGAAACGGAGGAATATCGAGTTTATTAAAAACAACAAAAAATATCATCTTATCATAAGTCAATTGACAGCGCCCTACAAATGAACATTGGAATTGGACCTAACAGCGTTCGGAGCTAATTATAGAAGAAGATTTTTTCAGACACGAATGGCAGTTTCTAGTTAGACAGTTATATAATAATATAAAATTATATTATGATAACCTCTTAGTAACTAAATTCTGGCTTAATTTTTATACTTATAAACGTAGTAAAATAATATTGGTTTGGATAATTGGTTGCTTAAATTTTGCATGATTTCTAAAGTTAATTTGTGTGCAATAAAATATTTTAAAATGAATGTTTTTGTTTTTATTTTTTTATAGTTAAAAATTTAAGGGTATTGTAAATGGTTTTATTTTAAGCAATTACTTCTCTAATATGGAAGAAAAAAACAAATCTAACTTGTAACAGGTTTTATATTGCACTCCCTAAAGACAAATTTAAAAAAAAAGCCAATTTTAAAAACCTTTAATTATCTATCAGTAACAAATATGATACACAAATTGAAAATATATCTTACCGATATACCTAGGTAACAATATGTTCGGAAATATAAATAAAAGTATCATAAATAATGAAAGCAAATTTGATATTTAATATTTTAGGTTTATTGTTCTTATTTACATCATTAATGGACAATTATTGTAACAAAGTGTATGATCTTGTATTGAGAAATTGCGTCAGAATTCCTACATATATTAAAGTTTATTATTATTTTAAACTAGTGACATTTTCAGAGATTAGCCGGAACAAATAGACAGTGCATACAGTTTAAAGCGGTTATTTCAAAATACGAACAGACATTCTAATTTTATTTATTAGTATATAGATCATTACTTTTTTCTCTAAATTAATGAAATAATCCTTCCCTTTTCACTCATTAGCTATCAGACAGTTTCTGGTAAAAAGACAAAACCAGGGTCGAATTCCGACACTCAACATGCAATGAGTTAAAAATTGATTACAAAATGACGGGCAGTTAACAAGAAGTGTCTTAACATTAGGTGCTTTCGCGTATGTCGTGAGTGGTAATAAAGTCAATACAAACGAATAAAACAAACAAACGAAACAAACAAATAAAGTGGTGATAAAGTCAATACAAATACAATACAAACAACAGGTAGGTTGGTAGATGGTGTAAGCGTGTAACTCAGAAGCGACTACATGCTGATTGTTTGGCCGTGGAAGACAAATAACCTGACTCTTATTTAAATCAGGCCTGTCCTCTATAGATGTTTTTTCTGCGGATTATTAATATAATTATTTTTCAAACTGAACAAGATAAAAAAAATTAAGATACATATGGGATGTCAGAAGATTTAAAAACAGTAGATAAAAAGAAATTAAGCTTACTACTTACTTTAAGCTTTCTACTACGTACTTATGATAAAAGCTAAATACCTAAAAAATAAGAAGCTTTTAAAAGATATTCAGCTGTTCATCTTTTATTTTAGTAAATTCACCGTATAATTAAAAGAAAATTATACTATCAAAGAATTATATGAAAGAAAATATTTCTGACAATTTTCATAGAATTTCTTGTTTAGAGGAATAAAACGAATTCCGTTGGTTATCTATATACACTTTCTAATCTGAAACCTAGGCTTAAGATCCAAAGCGCCCCTACTAATAAATTGTCGGCAAGAATTCAAAGTGACATAGGTACTAATAGCTACCGATATAGTCATATTTAAATTATAAACATTTTAAAAGTAAAGAGTATAACAAAAAACTGTTTACTGTCTGTGTTTTGTATTTCAGCTAATAACAATAGTATGAACTAGTAACGTAAGTTGATAAGAAATATGAAAAATAAAAGCCCATTGTTTCGTCTATTTGGCGAAAATCATTAGTTATATAACAAAGAAGTTGAAAAAGAGGATTATTGTCTTTGCAAAGGCATTATTCCTGTTGTTAACTTCATTCGTTTCAATACAAGTAAGAGTGGGGGTTTACCTGTGACTTTGTAAGTATATAAATAAGTAAAATATTTAAATTCGTTCAGTTTAGTTTGCCTAAGCAATCAGTGAACTTAACTTTTAGACGCACCAAGTGAACAAGTGATCGTTGATATTTAATATATATTAAATAGTGATTTCAACAATGGTAGGTAGAGGTACCTACTAACTTATGATGTGTTATCGTAGAGGAAATTGTGTTAGTTCAAACCCCTCTTTATCCAGTAATGAATCTTTTTAATAAGTATTAATATATTTCAACAGGCTGAAACACCCCGCAGAAATAATACACGACGTCGCGGCCGACCTTCCGGAAAAAATAGAATGCCTCTTTCTCTTGTAAGTATTCTTGCATTTTAATGTAATTATGTAGGTAAAGACATAATTAATTACTGTATGTAAATTTTCCCACTTGCAGGATGAGCGCCGCGCTCGTAACGCCCTCTACGAGAGGCAAAGGCGGCAAGAAACGTCTGATGCAATGGCAGGTTTAGCCGAAGCGGCGGGCTGCGTTCCTACCGTAAGTTACATATAAAAATAACAAATATTTAAAATAAAATTAAATGCCATATTTATTACTTATGAAATATATTGCTGGTAGAATAATGTCTGATACACATTATGTGTAATCTAGTTCGATTATGCTTCAAGCAAGATTAATACGTTATTTTTAGTAAGTAAAGACACAGAAGGCTGTAAATATCAGTAAGTTTACTTCAAAATCTGTTCTATCTCACAGCTCAGCAATGGCGATGGTTAATACATCGGCATTAAAAGACTACAAGGAGCCGTGCACACATCCAACGTGGTCTCAGACATGAGATATATTAATAGAAAACTGATGGAACAAAGTAAGATTCATAAACACTTTCTATTATTTTATTTATTGACCGACTCAATATATTGTTAGTTTCACTCCAGTGTTCAAATAGTAGATAGTAAGAATATGATTAAGGCCTATATAAAAATTATTCATGAATTATAATTGATTTTTCAGTTGAAACTCTCGAACAGCGTCTTCATGATGCTGGCATAGAAAATGATAAGGGCAGCTAAAAGAAAAAACGCAAGGTAAAAAATTTACACAAATCAAATAGGTCTACTAATCCATTGACCGAGTCTTTTCTGAGTAAGTGTACAATCGCTATTTTATAAGTATCTTCCACTTAATTTTGATCTATATATAATTTATATTCAAAAATGACATTAAAAATTTATAAACACTTTCTATTATTTTATTTATTGACCAACTCAATATATTGTTAGTTTCACTCCAGGGTTCAAATAGTAGATAGTAAGAATATGATTAAGGCCTATATTAAAATTATTCATGAATTATAATTGATTTTTCAGTTGAAACTCTCGAACAACGTCTTCATGATGCTGGCATAGAAAATGCTAAGGGCAGCTAAAAGAAAAAAACGCAAGGAAAAAAATGAACGCAAATCAAATAGGTCTACTAATCCATTGACCGAGTCTTCTGAGTAAGTGTACAATCGCTGTTTTATAAGTATCTTCCACTTAATTTTGATCTATTTAAAATTTATAAAATGTTAATTTTTATTATATTCTAGATGTGAATGAGAACATTAAAAGAGAAACGGAGGAATATCGAGTTTATTAAAAACAACAAAAAATATCATCTTATCAAAAGTCAGTTGACAGCGCCCTACAAATGAACATTGGAATTGGGCCTAACAGCGTTCGGAGCTAATTATAGAAGAAGATTTTTTCAGACACGAATGGCAGTTTCTAGTTAGACAGTTATATCTATTATTTCTATTATTATATATAAAAAGAAAGTCGTGTTAGTTACACCACTTATAACTCAAGAACGGCAGAACAGATTTGGCTAAAAATTGGTAGGGAGGTAGCTTAGAGCCAGGAGACGGACATAGGATACTTTTTATCCCGTTTGACAGCGTTCCCGTGTGACTTGACATGAAACGTCAGTTACTATAAAACTATTTCTATTAAATAAATAATTAAGAAGTGGATTGATGTGAAGTGAAGTTTAATTAAAAGTGAAGTGAAGTTTAGTTAATGATGCCGCGACCAAGACGATCGAATCTTTCCTGACAAAGCCGTAATGCAAGAAGAATACAAAAAAATGAAATGAAATGACTGAAGAAGAACAAGAAATTGCACGTGAACAGCGCCGCGATAGTATGACTCGACTTCGTGCTTCTCAATCACGAGAGCAAAGTGAAGCAGCCCGTGACACAGCTCGGTTGGCAATGCAGAATCGTCGAGCGAACAACAGAAGGCAACAAATAGATAATTTGCGACGTAGAACAAGATATTTAGGTGATTTGAATCGAGCAGCGTTTCGATACGATTGCAGCAATGATTACGGATTCACCATCGAATTGGATCATTACTACCTTTCGAAGATACACAGAATAAATTTTTACAAATATATTTCATGGGCAACATGGAAGAACAACTTGATCTTGACGCCTAGGGATCAATGCAGGAATGAAGCGAGCAATTATTCAAGACTTGCAGTGTCTGCTTCATGAACATCATGCGTTGGTCCAATGGTCATTGAAGAACCAACGTGTAATATTGCAAAACACTCAGCAATGGCCAAAGTTTTAGCGGCATCGAAAATCATCATCTGGGACGAATGCACAATGGTGCATAAACGTGCATTAGAAGCACTTAACCGAACATTAAAAGATTTACGCAATGACTCGAGATGTTTTGGAGGAGCAATGATTTTACTGTCTGGCGATTTCCGCCAAATACTGCCAGTAATTCAAAGATCTACGGCTGCCGATGAAATAAACGCTTGCCTCAAATCGTCAAATCTATGGCGCTATGTGAAGAAACTGCAGCTGACAACAAACATGAGAGTTACGTTGCTTAATGATACATCTGCTGAAGATTTCTCGGAGCAATTGCTGACTATCGGTAATGGTCAAGTACCTGTCGATGAATCGAGCGGATTAATATCATTTCCAAAAAATTTCTGTAATTTTGTCTCATCAAAAGACGAACTTATCAACAATGTATTTCCAAATATTATTTCTAACTACAAAAATAATGAATGGTTGAGTGAGCGAGCAATTTTAGCGGCTAAGAATAAAGATGTAGATGACCTGAACTACATAATTCAAAATAAGATCATTGGAACAATGCATTCATTCAAATCTATTGACTGCGTCGGAAATGAAGATGAAGCCACCAACTATACAATTGAATTTTTAAACTCTTTGGACGTGCCTGGCTTACCACCGCACAATTTACGCCTAAAGGTTGGCTCCGTAGTAATCATGCTTCGAAACATAAACCAACCAAAACTGAGCAACGGTACGCGTTTGGTGGTTAGTAAATTGATGAACAATGTAATTTACGCTACGATAATGATAGGAAAATTCAAAGGTGAGGAAGTTCTCATTCCGAGGATCCCGATGATCCCAACCGATATGCCGTTTGAATTTAAAAGACTTCGATTTCCGATACGTCTTGCATTTGCCATGACCATCAACAAATCACAAGGCCAATCCTTAAAAGTGTGTGGTTTAAATCTAGAACATTCATGTTTTTCCCATGGTCAATTATACGTGGCATGTTCACGGGTCGGAAGACCATCTGCGTTGTTTGTTTTTGCGCCTGATAATAAAACAAAAAATGTCGTGTATCACAGGGTACTTAAGTGAAGAGCAACCTATGTACTAAAATACAGAAATAATAATGAATGATTAATGTAGTTATTTAATTTTTTTTTGTATTTTTTCCAATAAAAAAAAACCACAATCTGCTTATTTATTGCCATTAAGGCGGAACAAAGTTCGCCGGGTCAGCTAGTAATAATATAAAGTAATGTTATGATAACCTCTTAGTAACTAAATTCTGGCTCAATTTTTATACTTATAAACGTAGTAAAATAATATTGGTTATGATAATTGGTTGCTTAAATTTTGCATGATTTCTAAAGTTAATTTGTGTGCAATAAAATATTTTAAAATGTATGTTTTTGTTTTATTTTTTATAGTTAAAAATTTAAGGGTATTGTAAATGGTTTTATTTTAAGCAATTACACTTCTAATATGGAAGAAAAAACAAATCTAACTTGTAACAAGTTTTATATTGCATTGCCTAAAGACAAATTTAAAAATAAAAGCCAATTTTAAAAACCTTTAATTATCTATCAGTAACAAATATGATACACAAATTGAAAATATATCTTACCGATATACCTAGGTAACAATATGTCCGGAAATATAAATAAAAGTATCATAAATAATGAAAGCAAATTTGATATTTAATATTTTAGGTTTATTGTTTTTATTTACATTATTATTGGACAAATATTGTAACAAAGTGTATCATGTTGTATTCAGAAATATTTATTTTTTTTAGATGTATTCTCTCTCTCGACCCCCGAGGGGGGAGAGGAAAACGGCTTCAGGGCAGTGCCCTCTTGCCGCTAGGCTCTTCCGCCGCCCATGAATATGGGCGGGTCCTTGGGTTGGGCGTTTGGCCCGAGGTAAAGTGTCCTTAAGAGGGACAAGATTTAAAAGGACTGGACGAAAGGAGTGAGCTATGCGCTACCCGGGCGGTCAGCCCGGCCGAATGAGACCCTCGGTGATCCCGGGGAGGCTCAGCCTAGGCGACCAGCGACCTTGGCAGCAGCTCAGGAATCAGAAGGAGGGGGAAGGATGTCTCGAGGTAGTCTTCGGGCGTCCGGCGGACGGGAGTGCCACGGAGCGATGTCTCGGATGTGAGGGTGATCCGAGGCGTCGGCACCGTGGTAGACGCGGGCAGCTAGCTTGGTGATGTGACTCTCTAGGCTTTCGATACGGAAGTCGCGCTGAATGGTAGCGTTCCTCACGTATCTAGGAGCCTGGACGACTCGTCGGAGAGCCACATTTTGCACCGTCTCAAGGACCTTCCGAAGACTAGGTCTCGTGAGGGAGTACCAAGCTGGGGACGCGTACGTCAGATGGGGTCTGACGTACGTTTTGTACAACCCCAGCCTGGTGCGGAGGGGAATAGGGATCTATTATAAATTAGTATATATGGAATACAATGTGTGGAATACAAAGTGTTTCATAGTGAGAAGTGAAAAGTGAGTGTAGCGACTAGTAGTTCATACTTCAGTTCCTAGAGTTACAAAATTAGGCAATAAGAAAACTTATTGCCAAATTTCGTAACTCTAGGAAGTCGCTAGTAATAGTTAAATTATTAATTATGACCTGTTTGACTTTTGGAAAATGCGCCCTTACAGCAGACTCTTGTCTGCTATACGAACGTAATATTTATTATCAACATGACATTGCCCTGCACATTGTCACATATGTCAGCTGTGTGATATGGGCTTCAGTGGCTTGACATTTTCGCCATGGGTATTATAATCTATATCTATCCTCTTTACGGTAATGCGTCGAATAACCAATAACCTTATATATGTAGATAATTTAGAATAGCACATATATCAACTACTTTCTATTTTCGATGCTCGAGGTTGACGGAGATTCACAAGAGCATAATCCTAAATGTATCAATTATACATTTACACAAATTATATATTTGACACAAATGAATTTATATATATTACTTATCAAATCACAACATATAGCTTATATGTTGTGATTTGATAAGTACATACATACATATATACACATATATATATATATAGCACAACATATACCCATATGTCTTTCTTATAGGTACATAATTTTTAGGAGATTAAAGCATTAACTTCTAACAACACAAATCTCTTTAAAGGTATTTTTAAAAGTAATCGATTAGTTACGGTCTTATGTTCATTTTACAATAGGTAATAAGATTTAAGAAAATTCTGTCCTAAAACAAGAATAGCATGGCTAAAAGAAAGCATGAATATTATTTTTTGCCCTTACTATAGCGGTGAAATATTGTAAGCAAATATACTGGTCTCCATTAAAGAAGCAGCTTAACTTGCTATAAATAGTGTAACATCTTTTATTTATTTTACAAGTAAAAGATTAAGTTTATTGGGCTTAGTAACAAACAAAAAAGCAGGTACACAAAAGTATAGATTTTCGGAGAAAATGTCCTATTGTTTAAATTAATAATAGAATACGGAGCGAAAGGTTGCCGACGCCAACCTCTCAATACAATACAAAAGGCAAACGTAAATTAGCAAAATTTATTTATTATGATATTTGTTAATATATTATTTTTAACTATTACAAAAGTATATATAAGTATACGCAGATGCTGTCCTATTGTCCTTGCAATTGACCAAATAGCGGCAATGGTGGCTTCGATCTCCACTAAAGCGGACTATTATGTATAAATAATAAATTGAAATTAGAGTTCCGCCACTCAACACGGAATGTCTCTTAATTGTGTAGAAAGTGAAGAACGGAGTGTTTTAATAGTAGGTTCCCTCTGTCTATTCTGCTATATGTGGGAATTAGCGTGAAGATGTTTTATTTATTTAAATCAATTATTTAGCAGTCCACGCCGCGCTTTGTTTCTGGCAAAACAAAGCGCGGCGTCAAGATACTGTCTTAACTATTTTGAATTCGGGAAAATGTCAATAACTGATGTGATATATATATATATATATATATATATATATATATATATATATATATATATATATATATATATATATATATATATATATATATATATATATATATATATATATATATATATATATATATATATATATATATATTATCTCAGAGGGTGTCTAGCCAATTATCTGTCCGATATTTGGTTTCCGGCATACGGGTACGCGACCCCGGGACCTCGAGCCACCACTTTCATAACCCGATCCAATCCATGTAAGTGGTGTCCCTCCCCTATATTCCAAGTCTTTCTGCCTCTTATTCCCTTTCCTTTCTTGGTTTCTCCCAGTAATGGGTTTGGAGGTCAGATGGCAATCGCTCCACTAAAAACACTTCGCCACTCATATGGACCGATTGGTCTTAGTCGGAAGGCAGACCCTGGCAAAAGCCGGGACTAATGCCAGGAAGAAGAAGAAGAAGATATATATATATTATATATATATATATATATATATATATATATATATATATATATATATATATATATATATATATATATATATATATATATATTATATAATATATTATATATTATATATATTTATTTTATAATTTATTAATATTTTTTAATATAATAATTAATATAATTTAAATATATTATTGTAATAATATAAATGATATTTTAAAAAATTTTTTTTAATAAGAACACGTATTCATATAACTTTTAAATAGCGCAAAATTTTTTATTTAAATTTTGTCCAATTAATACTTTATAGTTTCCAGGTATTTTAATGTTTAAATAATAAAACGAATTTTTATTATTTCAAATTAATATCTTTGACGTATTTGGTATTCAACCCGTTTTTTGAAAAAAAAAGGGGTTAATTGAAATTTAATCAATTAAGTATTTTGCGTAGGTTTAGGGTACCTTCAAACCCGTTTATTAAAAAAACCATTTTACATTTATATATTTAATAGTACCTAATTTATTTAAAAGTAATGAATCAAAAAATAAAAAGAATATGAACAATTTTTAGATTTAATGTGGGATAGAGCAAATTCCATGTGCCCTGGACGAACAAAAACTAATTTTTAACATTTCAATATTTTTTTTCGTTAAATAATTTTTTTAACGAATAAAAAAAATAATACAATAGAAATTAAAAAAGGGAGGTAAGGATAAGTTTAACTAAAACACTACTCTATTTTTTGGCCCCAAAAAAAATAAGACCTTTTTAAAAGGTAACCTGGAAATTTTTTTTGGGATTATTATTAAATTATTTTTCAAATAAAAGAAAAAAAAATTAAGATCTTGGGGGTTTGGAAATTTTAAAAAAGTAGATAAAAAAAATTAAGCTTTAAAACTACTTATTTAAGTTCCAAGTACTTTTGATAAAAGCTAAATACTAAAAAATAAAAACTTTTAAAAAGATATTCACCCGTTACTTTTTTTGTAAAAACAGTTTAATTTAAAAGAAAATTTTAACAAAATATTATATAAAAAAAAAATTTTGCAAATTTCAAAATTTTTTGTTTTAGAGGAAAAAACAAAATCCGTTGTTACTCATCTTCAATCTGAGACCTGGCTTAAGATAAAGGTATAATAAAATTGTCGGCAAGAATTTAAAATGACTAACTTAGCACCGATATGTATTTTAAATTATAAAATTTTAAAAGTAGAGAGTATAAAAAATATGTTTACTGTTGTGTTTTTTTTCAGTAATAACAATAGTATAATATAACGTAAGGAAAAAAATGAAAAAAAAAGCCCTTTTTCGTTATTTGGGGAAATATTTTTATATAAAAAAATTAAAAAGGGGGTTATTTCTTTTCAAAAGGATTACCGTTGTTTAAACCTTCGCAAACAAGAAGAGTGGGGGTTTACCGTGCTTTATAAGTTATAAATAAAAAATATTTAAATTTTCATTTATTTCCTAAGAATATAACTTAATTTTGACCCCCAAGTGAACAAATTCGTTATGTTTAAAATTAAAAAGTATTTTTAGGGAAGGGAACAAAAGAGTGTTATCAAGGAAAGTTTATTCAAATCCCCTTTTATCCAGTAAGAATCTTTTAAAAGATTAAAAATTTTTAAAGGCTGAAACACCCCGCAGAAATATAATGGGCCCCCCTTGGAAAAAAAGAATCCTCTTTTTTTAAGTATTTTGATTTTAATTAATTTTGTAGGTAAAGAATAATTAATTATTATTAAATTTTATTCAGGTGACCCGCGCTCTAAGCCCCCTAGAAGGAAAGGCGGGAAGAAACGCAGAAATTTACCAACCGGGGGGGGCTTCCTACCGAAATTCTATAAAAATAAAAAATATTTAAAAAAAAATTTCCATATTTTTACTTATAAAATATTATGGTAAAAATTTATAACATTTTTAAATTTTTATTATGCCAACAAATTTAGTTATTTTTAGTAAGTAAAAAAAGAAGGCTTAAATATCAGAATTTATTAAAAATTTTCTATC
This sequence comes from Dione juno, assembly GCA_037127375.1. Taxonomy (NCBI): domain Eukaryota; kingdom Metazoa; phylum Arthropoda; class Insecta; order Lepidoptera; family Nymphalidae; genus Dione; species Dione juno. The sequence continues at coordinate 4,643,359 of JAXRJS010000067.1, forward strand.
TCACACTACAATGCCGATGAAAATCGCCCTTTAAAAAAACAAGGAGCCGTGACACTCGAAGTGGGCTCGAATAGATTATTAATGAAAATATAACAAATAAATTATAAACACTTTCTATTATTTTATTTATTGACCGACTCAATATATTGTTAGTTTCACTCCAGTGTTCAAATAGTAGATAGTAAGAATATGATTAAGGCCTATATAAAATTATTCATGAATATAATTGATTTTTCAGTTGAAACTCTCGAACAACGTATTCATGATGCTGGCATAGAAAATGCTAAGGGCAGCTAAAAGAAAAAACGCAAGGTAAAAATTTACACAAATCAAATAGGTGCTACTAATCCATTGACCGAGTCTTTCTGAGTAAGTGTACAATCGCTATTTTATAAGTATCTTCCACTTAATTTTGATCTATATATAATTTATATTCAAAAATGACATTAAAAAAAAACATTTTTTTATTTTTTTTAACCCAAAAATATCTTTTAGTTTCACCCTTTTTAAAAAGAAATGAATTGATTAAGGCCTATATAAAAATTTTCAGAAAATTGATTTTTCAGTTAAATTAAAATATTATGATCTCATAAAAATCTGGCCTAAAAAAAAAACGAAATAATTAGGTTGTAATTTGGTGTTAAATGCTATTTTAAAGTATTTTATTAATTTTTAAATAATTTTTTAAAATAATTAAAAATTTAAAAATTTTATTTTTTATTTTAACCCAAAATTTTTTTATTTTTAGAAAAAATTAAAATTGTTAAGGTTATAAAAAAAAAAAAAAAAAAAAAAAAAAAAAAAAAAAAAAAAAAAAAAAAAAAAAAAAAAAAAAAAAAAAAAAAAAAAAAAAAAAAAAAAAAAAAAAAAAAAAATTTTTTTTTTTTTTTTTTTTTTTTTTTTTTTTTTTTTTTTTTTTTTTTTTTTTTTTTTTTTTTTTTTTTTTTTTTTTTTTCACTTTTTTTTTCCTAAAGACAAAAAAAAAAAATTTTTAAAAAAAAAAGGCCCAAAAAAAAAATTTTAAAAACCTTTTTTTTTTTTTTTTTTTTTTTTTTTTTTTAAATTTTTTCTTTAAAAAAAAAACAAGTAACAAAATTAAAAAAAAAAAAAAGAAAAAAAAACAAAAAAATTGAAAAAATATATATCTTACCGATATACCTAGGTACCAATATGTCCGGAAATATAAATAAAAGTATCATAAATAATGAAAGCAAATTTGATATTTAATATTTTAGGTTTATTGTTCTTATTTACATCATTAATGGACAATTATTGTAACAAAGTGTATGATCTTGTATTGAGAAATTGCGTCAGAATTCCTACATATATTAAAGTTTATTATTATTTTAAACTAGTGACCTTTTCAGAGATTAGCCGGAACAAATAGACAGTGCATACAGTTTAAAGCGGTTATTTCAAAATACGAACAGACATTCTAATTTTATTTATTAGTATATAGATCATTACTTTTTTCTCTAAATTAATGAAATAATCCTTCCCTTTTCACTCATTAGCTATCAGACAATTTCTGGTAAAAAGACAAATCCAGGGTCGAATTCCGACACTCAACATGCAATGAGTTAAAAATTGATTACAAAATGACGGGCAGTTAACAAGAAGTGTCTTAACATTAGGTGCTTTCGCGTATGTCGTGAGTGGTAATAAAGTCAATACAAACGAATAAAACAAACAAACGAAACAAACAAATAAAGTGGTGATAAAGTCAATACAAATACAATACAAACAACAGGTAGGTTGGTAGATGGTATAAGTGTGTAACTCAGAAGCGACTACATGCTGATTGTTTGGCCCTGGAAGACAAATAACCTGACTCTTATTTAAATCAGGCCTGAACTCTAGAGATGTTTTTTTCTGCGGATTATTATTAAAATTATTTTTCAAACTGAACAAGATAAAAAAAATTAAGATACATATGGGATGTCAGAAGATTTAAAAACAGTAGATAAAAAAAATTAAGCTTACTACTTACTTTAAGCTTTCTACTACGTACTTATGATAAAAGCTAAATACCTAAAAAATAAGAAGCTTTTAAAAGATATTCAGCTGTTCATCTTTTATTTTAGTAAATTCACCGTATAATTAAAAGAAAATTATACTATCAAAGAATTATATCAAAGAAAATATTTCTGACAATTTTCATAGAATTTCTTGTTTAGAGGAATAAAACGAATTCCGTTGGTTATCTATATACACTTTCTAATCTGAGACCTAGGCTTAAGATCCAAAGCGCCCCTACTAATAAATTGTCGGCAAGAAATCAAAGTGACATAGATACTAATAGCTACCGATATAGTCATATTTAAATTATAAACATTTTAAAAGTAAAGAGTATAACAAAAAACTGTTTACTGTCTGTGTTTTGTATTTCAGCTAATAACAATAGTATGAACTAGTAACATAAGTTGATAGGAAATATGAAAAATAAAAGCCCATTGTTTCGTCTATTTGGCGAAAATCATTGGCTATATAACAAAGAAGTTGAAAAAGAGGATTATTGTCTTTGCAAAGGCATTATTCCTGTTGTTAACTTCATTTATTTCAATACAAGTAAGAGGTTGTGGGGGTTTACCTGTGACTTTGTAAGTATATAAATAAGTAAAATATTTAAATTCGTTCATTTTAGTTTGCCTAAGCAATCAGTGAACTTAACTTTTAGACGCACCAAGTGAACAAGTGATCGTTGATATTTAATATATATTAAATAGTGATTTCAACAATGGTAGGTAGAGGTACCTACTAACTTATGATGTGTTATCGTAGAGGAAATTGTGTTAGTTCAAACCCCTCTTTATCCAGTAATGAATCTTTTTAATAAGTATTAATATATTTCAACAGGCTGAAACACCCCGCAGAAATGATACGACGTCGCGGCCGACCTTCCGGAAAAAACAGAATGCCTCTTTCTCTTGTAAGTATTCTTGCATTTTAATGTAATTATGTAGGTAAAGACATAATTAATTACTGTATGTAAATTTTCCCACTTGCAGGATGAGCGCCGCGCTCGTAACGCCCTCTACGAGAGGCAAAGGCGGCAAGAAACGTCTGATGCAATGGCAAGTTTAGCCGAAGCGGCGGGCTGCGTTCCTACCGTAAGTTACATATAAAAATAACAAATATTTAAAATAAAATTAAATGCCATATTTATTACTTATGAAATATATTGCTGGTAGAATAATGTCTGATACACATTATGTGTAATCTAGTTCGATTATGCTTCAAGCAAGATTAATACGTTATTTTTAGTAAGTAAAGACACAGAAGGCTGTAAATATCAGTAAGTTTACTTCAAAATCTGTTCTATCTCACAGCTCAGCAATGCCGATGTATTAACCATCGCCATTAAAAGACTACAAGGAGCCGTGCACACATCCAACGTGGTCTCAGACATGAGATATATTAATAGAAAACTGATGGAACAAAGTAAGATTCATAAACACTTTCTATTATTTTATTTATTGACCGACTCAATATATTGTTAGTTTCACTCCAGTGTTCAAATAGTAGATAGTAAGAATATGATTAAGGCCTATATAAAAATTATTCATGAATTATAATTGATTTTTCAGTTGAAACTCTCGAACAGCGTCTTCATGATGCTGGCATAGAAAATGTTAAGGGCAGCTAGAAGAAAAAACGCAAGGTAAAAAATTTACACAAATTAAATACGTCTACTAATCCATTGACCGAGTCTTTTCTGAGTAAGTGTACAATCGCTATATAATAAGTATCTTCTACTTAATTTTGATCTATATATAATTTATATTCAAAAATCACATTAAAAATTTATAAACACTTTCTATTATTTTATTTATTGACCAACTCAATATATTGTTAGTTTCACTCCAGTGTTCAAATAGTAGATAGTAAGAATATGATTAAGGCCTATATAAAAATTATTCATGAATTATAATTGATTTTTCAGTTGAAACTCTCGAACAACGTATTCATGATGCTACCATAGAAAATGCTAAGGGCAGCTAAAAGAAAAAACGCAAGGTAAGTAAGTCTAGCGATTGTACACTTCTGAGTAAGTGTACAATCGCTATTTTATAAGTATCTTCTACTTAATTTTGATCTATATATAATTTATATTCAAAAATCACATTAAAAATTTATAAACACTTTCTATTATTTTATTTATTGACCGACTCAATATATTGTTAGTTTCACTCCAGTGTTCAAATAGTAGATAGTAAGAATATGATTAAGGCCTATATAAAAATTATTCATGAATTATAATTGATTTTTCAGTTGAAACTCTCGAACAACGTATTCATGATGCTGGCATAGAAAATGCTAAGGGCAGCTAAAAGAAAAAACGCAAGGAAAAAAATGAACACAAATCAAATAGGTCTACTAATCCATTGACCGAGTCTTTTCTGAGTAAGTGTACAATCGCTGTTTTATAAGTATCTTCCACTTAATTTTGATCTATTTAAAATTTATAAAATGTTAATTTTTATTATATTCTAGATGTGAATGAGAACATTAAAAGAGAAACGGAGGAATATCGAGTTTATTAAAAACAACAAAAAATATCATCTTATCAAAAGTCAGTTGACAGCGCCCTACAAATGAACATTGGAATTGGACCTAACAGCGTTCGGAGCTAATTATAGAAGAAGATTTTTTCAGACACGAATGGCAGTTTCTAGTTAGACAGTTATATAATAATATAAAATTATATTATGATAACCTCTTAGTAACTAAATTCTGGCTCAATTTTTATACTTATAAACGTAGTAAAATAATATTGGTTATGATAATTGGTTGCTTAAATTTTGCATGATTTCTAAAGTTAATTTGTGTGCAATAAAATATTTTAAAATGTATGTTTTTGTTTTTATTTTTTTATAGTTAAAAATTTAAGGGTATTGTAAATGGTTTTATTTTAAGCAATTACTTCTCTAATATGGAAGAAAAAAACAAATCTAACTTGTAACAAGTTTTATATTGCATTGCCTAAAGACAAATTTAAAAAAAAGCCAATTTTAAAAACCTTTTATTATCTATCAGTAACAAATGTGATACACAAATTGAAAATATATATCTTACCGATATACCTAGGTACCAATATGTCCGGAAATATAAATAAAAGTATCATAAATAATGAAAGCAAATTTGATATTTAATATTTTAGGTTTATTGTTTTTATTTACATCATTAATGGACAATTATTGTAACAAAGTGTATGATCTTGTATTGAGAAATTGCGCCAGAATTCCTACATATATTAAAGTTTATTATTATTTTAAACTAGCGACATTTTCAGAGATTAGCCGGAACAAATAGACAGATAAAAATTATAAATAAAAATTTTGGTATATGTACTGTATATATAATCAAATGCATACAGTTTAAAGCGGTTATTTTAAAATACGAACAGACAATCCAATTTTATTTATTAGTATATAGATCATTACTTTTTTTCTCTAAATTAATGAAATAATCCTTCCCTTTTCACTCATTAGCTATCAGACAGTTTCTGGTAAAAAGACAAAACCAGGGTCGAATTCCGACACTCAACATGCAATGAGTTAAAAATTGGTTACAAAATGACGGACAGTTAACAAGAAGTGTCTTAACATTAGGTGCTTTCGCGTATGTCGTGAGCGGTAATAAAGTCAATACAAACGAATAAAACAAACAAACGAAACAAACAAATAAAGTGGTAATAAAGTCAATACAAATACAATAAAAACAACAGGTAGGTTGGTAGATGGTGTAAGCGTGTAACTCAGAAGCGACTACATGCTGATTGTTTGGCCGTGGAAGACAAATAACCTGACTCTTATTTAAATCAGGCCTGAACTCTATAGATGTTTTTTCTGCGGATTATTAATATAATTATTTTTCAAACTAAACAAGATAAAAAAAATTAAAATACATATGGGATGTCGGAAGATTTAAAAAAAATAGATTAAAAGAAATTAAGCTTACTACTTACTTTAAGCTTCCTACTACGTACTTATGATAAAAGCTAAATACCTAAAAAATAAGAAGCTTTTAAAAGATATTCAGCTGTTCATCTTTTATTTTAGTAAATTCACCGTATAATTAAAAGAAAGTTATACTATCAAAGAATTATATCAAAGAAAATATTTCTGACAATTTTCATAGAATTTCTTGTTTAGAGGAATAAAACGAATTCCGTTGGTTATCTATATACACTTTCTAATCTGAGACCTAGGCTTAAGATCCAAAGCGCCCCTACTAATAAATTGTCAGCAAGAATTCAAAGTGACACATACATTTTAAAAGTAAAGAGTATAACAAAAAACTGTTTACTGTCTGTGTTTTGTATTTCAGCTAATAACAATAGTATGAACTAGTAACGTAAACTGATAGGAAATATGAAAAATAAAAGCCCATTGTTTCGTCTATTTGGCGAAAATCATTAGCTATATAACAAAGAGGTTAAAAAAGAGTATTATTGTCTTTGCAAAGGCACTAATCCTGTTGTTAACTTCATTTGTTTCAATACAAGTAAGAGCGGGGGTTTACCTGTGACTTTGTAAGTATATAACTAAGTAAAATATTTAAATTCGTTCATTTTAGTTTGCCTAAGCAATTAGTGAACTTAACTTTTAGACGCACCAAGTGAACGAGTGATCGTTGATGTTTAATATATATTAAATAGTGATTTCATCAATGGTAGGTAGAGGTACCTACTAACTTATGATGTGTTATCGTAGAGGAAATTGTGTTAGTTCAAACCCCTCTTTTTCCAGTAATGAATCTTTTTAATAAGTATTAATATATTTCAACAGGCTGAAACACCCCGCAGAAATGATACACGACGTCGCGGCCGACCTTCCGGAAAAAACAGAATGCCTCTTTCTCTTGTAAGTATTCTTGCATTTTAATGTAATTATGTAGGTAAAGACATAATTAATTACTGTATGTAAATTTTCCCACTTGCAGGATGAGCGCCGCGCTCGTAACGCCCTCTACGAGAGGCAAAGGCGGCAAGAAACGTCTGATGCAATGGCAGGTTTAGCCGAAGCGGCGGGCTGCGTTCCTACCGTAAGTTACATATAAAAATAACAAATATTTAAAATAAAATTAAATGCCATATTTATTACTTATGAAATATATTACTGGTAGATACCATACCATAGTTTTTTTGATATTCTCTTTACAGCCTCTTCTATGTGAGGTAAGAAAGCCAACTTTGAATCTACTACTATACCTAAGTTTAAATATAACGATTTATGTATATTAATAGTTATATGTAACTTCCAAAATACTTCCCAAGAGGTAATCAAAATAAAATGTTTTTATTTTAGCTCAATCTTGACCCTATTAACTTATGTCATATATTTATATGCCACAAGTTAAATAAATAAATAAACGATAACTTAATTGTCAAACAAATATTTTATCTATACTATTAAGATAATATTGTTATGAACTAAAGAAATATCTATGTTGTCTTAAAAATGAGAATGTTAATTATTAAATCACAATTAAAATATACATTTAAAAGAGCACACAGATTGTAATTATTATTGTAAAACATTTAGAATTAACGCAATTAGAATTAGCAGAGTAGCAAAGCTAATTAATTGTGTTATTCGTATAAGTCAATGAAATACAACTAATACGTCGAAGTATAAGCCGACAAACTTAAGTTTGCGGCCGTATGCATAAATTTTGTATTAAATGAACTACATTATAAGTTTGTAATGTACTATAAGCTAAAAGCTGTAAAGTTTGTTTTTCATATGTCAAACAATTTTCTCTAACCACACACAAAGATTTTTTTATAGAACAATCTCGTAAAAAGTATTCTGGATATGGTAGTGTATACAACACTACCGTCCACATTATGCAACACACATTTTGAGGCTTGAACGTATATAAAAGCGTTTTATGTGGAACCTAGCATTTTCTACAGGTAACGCAAAAAAGTTAGCTTCATATGATGAAAAATTAAAATATTTTAAAATACTTTCTCTCGATAATCGTAGATTGCTCTTAGATATGCGTTTTATTCATAAAGTTCTAAACAACAATTTTGACTGTCCTAAAATCATAAGTAGCTTAAACTTTAGAGTGCCTCGTTGTGGCCCCCGATCCAATATTACACCACTGTCGATCCCATTTCGTCGTACTATACCTGGAGCTAATTCAACAAGTCCTCGTTTGTGCAAGCTTTTAAATAAGTACAGTATGGTTGCGGATGTTTTTTAATATACTTTTAATAAATTTCGAAATTATATATTAACACATATGAAATACGTTACAGTTAGTTAGTTATCTTTAAACACTGTTTGTATTAACTTTCTCCTGCTATATTGTATTGTTATAACTTGTATTAGCATGTTAAAACAATAAATACTATATATGATTTTTTTAAGGACATTAGTGTTAAGTATACTATGTATGTTTACCTTTATATAGCTGTACAATTATTTCTTAACCTTTTTGCATGTATTCATTATAAGATCATTATTGTAACAATTGCTGGTGAACCTTATATAAATAAATAAAACTATTGACTAAAAATTGCTACCTCTGTCAGGTAGGATAGATTTAAAATTTAGGATAGGAGTGATTTTAAATTTTTGTTTGCGTGAACTATAATATAATCCTGGCCAGAGAAGAAATTCCTAAATATATGCTGCAGTTAGTAAATGTTGCCAGGAAGACAAATTCCAATTAATTCCTGGAGCTTCGAGGAAAGATGGATTTTGTACCTGTTCCATAGGAATTTCAAGAAACTTATTTTGTCTATTTACGGCCAGTAGTTTTGATTGTGAGTGTCAGTTATTTATTTATAAGCAGAGCTCATAAGCTGAATTTAAAATGAATTTTCAATTTACAGCTCAAAAGACCTATTAAGTGCATATGTGCATTGAGACGCTCAATTAATTAAAAATAATGTCAAAATTGAATTATCAAATTGTTATATTCGTTCGTCATTCTTTTCTTTTCTTTCGTATCTGTGTTTCAAACGTTCGGGTAAATATTGATGCTGTATATTTACTCAATATCAGTCAGCACAAAAGACATGTAAAAACTTGTTTTCTCTCATCGAATGTTGATTTGTTACAAGAGGAAGTAACAACTCGGTCCAAGTGAAAGGATTATTTTGTTATAAGTAATATATATGCGAATGTGAGCACAATAACTTAAAATTTAAATATTTGTTTAGTTAAAACGTACTTTAAAGGACCCCTTAAGCTTACACTTTGGTCGTCATATACCAGGCACTGCTTCGAGTTCCTCTCCATGCAACGCGATGGTTACCCACATGGTAAATACATGAAAGCTAAGATTTTTCTTCGATAAATACGCAAAAGATAAACTTTAAATCGAAATATATTAAGTAACTTTTAAGAATATTAAAACATTTAATAAAATAGTAAGAACGTCTATTCTTTCTACAAATTTGGACAAATTTGATTGATATATTTTTTCTTAAATTTATTAAATCTGGGCGGGACCTATAGGGTAAATGGCGAATCTTACGCAGAAATTTCAGAGACGTTACAACAATACGTAAATCTAATATATATAAGAAAAAAAGAAAATAAAGAAGCTGGAGGAACACAGAAACTTATTTGGGTTGTGAAGGCCATAAAATCCAGAGATTCTTAGATTTTCTATTGTTATACACTATTTAATTAGCATTGAATTGGAAATTTTTATTTTGTTTATCACTGAAACATAAAATATTTAAATTGTGCAAGTAACTTGTCACAATACGATGTATGCAAACAGTCCAGGTAAATATACAATCGCTAACAATGTGTAACTTGTGGCCGTGATATTTTGAAGCGGCATTCGTTGACATCAATTTTGCGGTGTATCACTAACAAGCACTACATACGAAGCTCTTCGTTTTTCTATCGATGTTATCTTTTCTTTTATATTGTTAGATTGTTAGAATAATATTTTAGGTACCTCTTTCAAATTTCTAGTAGACCAAATTTAAGTATTTTTTCAAGTTACCATATATCTGCGAGTCGATTGTAAGTACATCTAAATATTTATAAATATACATGTATAAGTAAATAAAAAACTATTTGAAAGCTTTATTTATTGCTAATAATTAATACTCAGTACCAGTATATTATATACCCAGTATATTTTATATATCCTTAATAGAAGAGGAAATAAAATATTTAATTTCAAAATTTCACTGTCTTTCAATTAAAATAAGTTTAATTGAAGTAATTAAAGATTATTTATCATTAACCTATACTCGTACATACCTATAGGCGAATATTGTATATGATTTTGATATCTAGCTAAACATATATTGTAGCAATATGAATTTCAGCAGAATTTGTTTAATTCTCCGATTATGTTGAAAATATTTCTCAATACAAAGGCATATTTGGTGAAATGCGTTAAAATAGATAGGATGCCAGATAAAGTGAAATATTGTCCGCTAAATTATGCGATATTTTAACGCGGCGCTCGTAGCGGGTTTCAGCGGCCAACTGATTTTCATTGGCCATTATTTCCAGGATAATCTCGTAACTTCTGAATTTTGCTCACCGTGATCAATTGCTTATTATAGAACGTATATATCATTTGTGTAGCCGAAACCGTACATTAACATGAATGCTGGGAATGGAAATAAAAACTCGAGATATGAAATAAATGTACTTTCTTTTCATATTTTGGCTATTGTAACCAGCTTTTAGTTACATAAATATTTAACTAAAGCGGAACCAGTGTCTCTTAGATTTTTTTTGCGACAGTAGTGGTGGATTTACCAGCAGGCTGGATAGGCGTGAGCTTAAGTCGGCAGGTTTAACAAAACTAAAATGTGTGTGCGACACAATTTGCCCATTATAGCAAAAATGGCAATAATGTTACAACTATACTAAATTATAAAACTGAATCAATTTACAAATTATGAATAAATGGATTGGTTTTCATGATAATGAATTCAATAGATTTATTTTCTTACCAATGTCAATTGATGAATGAATCACTACGTCATTTATTATATTTGCAATTTTGTATATTCTGGTCATTTCAAAAACGGCCTTTGCGATAAGCAACGAAAGTGCCTTGGCACTAGAACATACCTCTGGCAATGTTTCAAGATTAACCTAATAAATATCACAAGTTCCGATGGACATACATTTTGTGAAAAATTACCAAAGAAACTATTTTTGTAAAATCATTAGAATCTTTTCTTATGGCAGAGGTGATGTGAACGGGACAATCTTTTAAGAAATATAAATAAAATTTAAATTTAGGGAATAAAAAATATATATAATAGAATTAATTAATAATAGAATTTAAAGAGTAGAAACCATCTCGAAATGTTACCTAATTTAATTCAAATTGAAATATTCAGATATATGCGAGTCATCACTGACAGTAAGGCAGGCCTTACTTTAATTTTGTTTTATTTGTAATATATATTATTAAATAATATATATTTTTTTAAATTATATGTTTACCAAGTGGACTTTGTGGTAAAGGATCAAGGCAAAGGAGATGGTATTAAGCAAAAAAAATCAATAATCAAAATTTAGTGTTAGAAGTGTGTAATCGAATAAAACATAACTATTTTTATTTAAAAGAACATAAATAAAGGTGTCTTATACCTTAATGTTTGCTGATTAACGAGAAATTTAATTTAGATTACAGTTACTGCCATTAGTCACGGTTAAGTAAGCAAACAGTCGCCTACCAATTGTAACATTATCCTTGCGATGTGGACAGGAGAAACACCAGCTTGCTTGTTCGCTTAAGCTTTGTGCTTTACTACATTAATATATATTTATAGTAGAAAAGTAGAAATAGTTTTTGGTGTTGATTATAATATTTAAATTAAAGAAACTGTACAACCTTAAGAGTGGAGTAAGACGATACCAGTGATCATACAATGCTGTGTGTGTTGTTAAGAACTGTACACGCAAAGCTCCAGTCGAGCCGGACTGTGTGTTAAAAAGCTAGTGACCGGTCCGCAGCTTCGCCCGCTTTAACTACACCTATTTATCCAGCATAGCAAAGTTGGAGTAACTATAATATAAAAGCCATATATTATGTACCAAAAACAGAAGAACAGAAACTAAAATCCATCGAAATCATATAATAATATTAAACCGCGCCACCAAACATTTCATTACATAAGTCAGTTATTTATAGTATTTTAATTTTTTAAAATTAAAAATACAGTATATTATAGCTTCAATCCAGTGGCGAAGAGTGTAATTTTAATAAAGGTTAGTCAACGTTGAAACATCGAGGTATATAAGAAAAAAATATGTATATAAGAAAAAAAAAGGTTATGAAGTTTATTTACTTAGCATTTATTTTATGGTTTCAATTGCATAAAATTATATTGATTTATAGTAGGTTTATTGTTAGTTAATAATAAATTGTAATTTACTCTTTATTCAATTATTTAACAGATTTACAAAATCGAATCGTGATGTACAAACACTTCGCCACTGGGTCTCACCCAATATCTAGCTAGCTGAAAAAAACACAATATATTTTCTACTATTGGCACTAAGCCTAATTGTACTCCCTGGAACTTGTAGTAGATATTTGTTGTCCCATATCTACTTGGCGACCTTTTCAGCTTCAGTAAGTACAAACGAACAAGTCTATATTAGATAGGTGTCGATTTTATAGAAACTATTTTGTTTTAACATAATAATATATAGATATAGTTAGTTAAATGAAATAAGAAATACCCATACACTATTATATGCACACTATTATATAACAAAAAAATGGTATAGTACTATCGTCGTGTTTAAAGTCAATACCAGTCCATTGTAAACAAGGGAAAACAAAGAAGTGTCACTGTTATAGGTAAATAAGCAAATTAAGCCGGTTTCGTAGTCCAAACAAGTGGATAATTCCCGATTGAGGCCATCGTTGCGAAATGTTTGACTGGATGCAATGATTGTGGGTTCGATTTCCATTTAGGGCCGTAACGTATTATTTTTTTTTCTCTGGCAAGACAACATGTGGACTTAAATTCCGCCATTCAACACGAATAGTTTCGAGTACGGGCGGAAAGAGAAAACGGAAAACGAAAAAGTGTCTGGACACTAGGTTCACCCAGTCTCCTGCTATACGGGATAAAGTGAGAAGGTGAGAAATCAACAGATTGATATAATTTAAAATATTTTTTATTCATCTGATAAAGAAATTCAAATTGTCACATTTAGTTCTCTTGTAAAACTGATTGGCGTTAACGGGTTAGTTAGAAATATCTAATAAAGTATCAATAGGGTTTAAATGAATGTACTATTTTTGTGAATATTAAAAATAATACACAGGCATATGTATACTTTACCTAGGAAATGTATGCATTTAATCTATCAATAAATTTATACGGGTATTTGTTGTTTTGTTAAGATTCATCATATTAAAATAATTTGATCTCCGCGAAATATTCAAATTTAACTTCTTGTTATATTTTTTCCACATTATCTATTAAATTGCATCACCGCACTACACTATGGGATGCCTTACGTCGACACATGTCCATAAATACAAAATCCAAAATTCATCTACATTCAATGCAACTAATGTGATTCGATTGCAGATAAATTTCTTATGTGAAACTATATTTACCCGGATGTTACGATTGTGTGAGATATTAGGGTGCAAAGTTGTCTTTATTTTAAACTAAACTAACGTGTATTTTTGTTGGCAAATTTAACGAGCTTCGTCATCGTTTTTAAATATCAAAAATTTGTCAATAAGGAGTAGATACGTATAGTACTGCAAATCTGTGACCGTCAACAGGCAGGTAGATTATTCTCTTCACTAAGGCCAGATCCAGATCTATGCCCGATTTTGTCTAATAAACGGTTGGTTTGGTTGGTTATTATTAACTTTCCTATATAACAGAAAAACATTATGTCTTCCCGGGCAACCGGAAATTTGTCAACTTTCAACAAAATTTGTGACACCGAATTTGCCCTAATTTTCATATAAACTTTTTAAAACTTTAGAAATAACTGAAATGTATCATATTTTTCATTGTTATCAGTAAAATTATAAACTACTTATCTATAGAAGCTATAGTATAAGTAATAAAACTTATATATTCATCTGTAAAAAATATTTTGTGTTTTCTACAGTTATGTTGTATCTTTTTCATAAATTATGAACAGATATAAACAAATTAAAATGAAATTTTATCCTTAGTATACAACGTTTCGGATGTTTTTCATACAAACATATTTTTAGGTAAGATTTCGTGAAAAATTTCTATAGTGCGCCGTTGCTTTATAAAACTTAACATAAATTAATAGCTACCCTATTTTGTTACATTTGCACCTTATTTACAAGTTACCTTTGTTACATTGAAAAAAAAAACTGGTTTTGATAACATTTGCTATTGATATTTTAAAGTAGTAGTTTTTTATTCCACATTAAATAACACAAACTCACTCTTCTTTTATCAACATGAAGGCATAAGCGCCCATAAACTTGGGCTAGTACTAGAAGAAACTATTATATATATGTTTTAGAGAGTGAGGTCAATTGAGCGCCCAATGTTGCTACGACGTGTCTTGGTTACATGGACCCAGAATTATTTTGTTATACGTTTATTGTGTAAGTTTCTAGAGGATGCTCGCAATTTTGTTCACGATCACGTGGTCTTTATGTCTTTTACTTCACCATATTAATTTAACGGGTTAACCCGGATAATTCGTAGTCATTTGAAATTATGTCATAGCTGTTACTATCCTTACAATACGAGGATGCTTTCAGCGTTATGAAATAATTAAAATGTATACTACCCTAAATAACTTATATGTGGCATATATGTAAAACATGCTTTTACTAAGATTAAAAAACTTGCTTTCTTTTATTTAAAGAAAATAATCAAATAAATAATTCTAAAAAATATATTCATATTTTAAAACCTTATAATTTTATTATAAAACCGTTTAGAGGAATTTTACACCATACTTTGTACACACCGAGGCCCCCGACTTAGGGCAGTTGAGAAGTCCCTCATAAAACGCAACGGTAGTATATTCAAATCTTAATAATATAATCCATAGGTATATATATAATAAAAGGATAGAAAAGTCAATTCTGTACATAGTGATAGTAAAAGCCAAAAATCCACTCAGCAGAATTCTTGTCAGTCTCTCTGTCTGTTTATTTGGCCTCCAATCACGCAAAAACTACTGCACAGAAATGAATGATTTTTATCCCGGTATTCCATGTTGTTCCCGGAAAATAAATGAAAAAGTAATAAAATTGAAATATTAAAATTAAATGAAAAGAAGTGGGTTAGATTTGGCACGCTAATAGTTCATAGCCTTATACAATGTATATACGATAGTTTTTATCCTGATATGCAATGTAAACCTCGCATGAATAATTAAAACAGAGACGAGTAAATTACGTCGATTACTTGCAAGTAAAGGTAGTTCTATTTCAATCTCACTTAGTAACAGTGGCAAATGGTAAAAGGTCTTTAAATTTAAAATTTAAAGTATAAAAACCTTTGAAAATTATTTCCACAGTGTAGCTAGATGTCACAGTAATAGTTACAAATCATTTGATTTACAATTATTATAGTGACATTTAGCAATCAGAAGGTAATTTAGTAGTTTTTGATAGAATGTCATCTATTGGTAACTTCAAATAATTATAAATGAATAAAATAAATATAATATGTTTAAAAATGTATAGTAATATTTTATAATATCTGCAAACAGATGTCGATTTATTGAAATAAAATCCGCATCACTCTGCCGGGATTTTTTTATTTGTATTAATGTCGATATATTTTAAATACTTCTGCAGACCATATATGAAATTGACGTAGTATTAAAAATTCAAAGTCAGAAAAGAAACTATGTTCATAAGAGTTTGAAATGTATTAATGGGTCGATTTATATTTCGTTAATCTGTCGTTATAGTTATTATAAATATAATCGAAACTAACCATTTGATTTTTTGTTCGTATATTTATTTATTTAGCTAGCTACTGGTCGAAAATGGGAATTGATGATTTCAGTATTTCAACAGTTTTCTTAAAAAAGAAATACTTTGATTACTGCTCTCTACTAAAGAATTAATAAATTTTGACAGCTTAAATCAATAGACACCTAAATCAAAATATAGGACTGTTGTCATCCTGGCGTTCAATGGGAGTAAATAGACAGAATAGACATAGAAGTTAAATTATATAATATATTTTGTCAAATAAATTACTTAATAATAATATTAATATTTTTTTAAACATTGAAAAATAGAGTATATTAGTAGTACATTTGTCAGGACTTGAATAAAGAACGCGAAGGAAGGTATATATATAACTTAAAAATATACTCATATATAACTCAAACGATATAACTCAAAAATGTACTTACATGAATAATTATCCAGCAATTATCACAATTATTTAAATAATACAAATCACAACTACTGTACTGCTCGAAATCTAACAGAATAATGAGTAGTCCGCCACTAAGCTGCCTGGTTTTATAATGTTGTCATTCACGTCAGTGGAGGGTAGGTAGAGATTCCTAACTCTATATATATATATATATATATATATATATATATATATATATATATATATATATATATATATATATATATATATATATATATATATATATATATATATATATATATATATATATATATATATATATATATATATATATATATATATATATATATATATATATATATATATATATATATATATATATATATATATATATATAATATATATATATATATATATATATATATATATATATATATATATATATATATATATATATATATATATAATATATATATATATATATATATATATATATATATATATATATATATATATATATATATATATAATATATATATATATATATATATATATATATATATATATATATATATATATACATATATAATATATATATATATATATATATATATATATATATATATATATACATATATATATATATATATATATATATATATATATATATATATATATATATATACATATATATATATATATATATATATATATATATATATATATATATATATATATTATATATATATATATATATATATATATATATATATATATATATATATATATATATATATATTAATTTATATACATAATTTTAATTTATATACATAAATTTATTTTTTTTCCTTGGTTGTACTATAAGCTCTAACTTATTGCCAGATTTCATAACTCTAGGATGACGGGAAGAACCCTGTAGGTAGGTTTTGATTACGTGACGATTTCATACATAATGCAAAAATTAAGCATAAACGTTCATCTTTTGATTGTGTTGACTTAGAGGTTTGATTTTTACTATGCCTTAAGAGGTCATCGATTTGGTTATTTGATATCAATTTCAGCTTGATTCTTCCACGTGATTTGGAGAAAATGATCTTGACAGACAGACTGACATACAGACAAACGGACAACTGAATGTCTTAAAAAAAAATGAGTAATCTTGAAATTATTTTTTTTTTATTATGGTGTTCCAATAAATAAAAAATAAATAGTGTTAGTACGATTTTGAATTTCAAAATCAATTGTGGGAAGGGTGGAAAAGCTAGAACATAATCTGCTTACAGACTATATGTTAATTACAAATACGTTTTCGTTATAATATATACATGCTATAAAAAATATTTTAAATAACATACAAGAGTGATTAAAAAAAGGCGACGTGAAAATCGAATTGCATTGTTATGTAGATATAAAATATTAAAACGAACACGATCTAGCTAACATAAGCGGGCGAAGCCGCGGGCGAAGCCGCGGGCGGGTCGCTAGTATTAAATATATATATTTATTATTTAATCAATTTAATTACTAAAATAATTGCATAAAATCTAATATTAGCTAGTATTTTAATATAAAATTTCAAACAATAGTTGCTGTAATAAATAAGTTTTTAAACTAATTTGATGAATTTTGTTAATTTGTATTGAGCCGAGACTTGAGATATCAAATACATGCTTAATATATTAAAGATAAAGATTTGTTAAATTAAAAAAAAAAATGTGTTGTATTTAATTGTTGTGTAGTATTTAATTTTATTAATTTTGATAATATATCCATTGATGTAGTATATTTTTGTTAAAAAACGAGATAATTAGCATAATATTTTATTGAAAAACTTAATAGCAAGAAAGTATTTAATTTCATTGAACTAGATCGTTACTACTTTTTACTAATTCAAACTGAAACTGTCCCTCAAATGAACCATCGAGTCCGGATTGACTTACTGCTAATTTCATTATCTAGTTAAAGCTACTATTCAGTTTTACGTAATAACATACAAATAGCCTCTAAGCTATAATATATAAAAACGATCGACTCGTCCCCTTTCGCATGCGCAGTGAGGTCTACAAGCGTGAACATCGCGCGAGTCCATAGAAACCCGCTCAAGCTGCCATACGAGACGAGACGGAAACTGCCGATTAGTGCCGAATCGACTGTTCGCTGGGCCTTACGCTCGCCCGGTTCATCTTTTATTGACCATTTTCTGCGATAATTTTAAGATATTTTTGTAGTTAAGATTCAAATTATTGTAATACAAACATTAAGTGACAAAAATACAATTAGTGTGAGTTCTATCGATCAATTCGTATGTATATAGTGTAGCCATGAACTGTGGAGTTTTAGACAAAGCGGCGTGTGTTGGATTACGATAATAAGCGCTAATAAGCTCGAAAATACAGCTCAGTGCTAAATAAATCCTCATTGCTAGCCCCATCTAGCTAACTCGACTAGATACTGGTACAGTTGTCAGGTTGATAAATTCAGATTCCGCTTAAATATTTAAAGATATTAGTATCTCAAGCATAATGCCCACAACGACGATACATGAAAACATTGCTCTTCTCAATATGATGTCCTCAGATAATCTAGAGGACGATTTAAAAAGTGTTCAGCTACATTATCCATCAGATAGACGACTACAGAGTGACGGCGCATGCGTTGAAGAGCGAGTGAGGACTCCTCGCGGCGATATCCTGGTGGCCATACGAGGAGACCGTAATAAGCGCGCCATAATAACATACCATGACCTCGGCCTAAATTATGCAGCTAATTTTCAGGCATTTTTTAATTTTGTTGACATGCGCACTATCTTGGATAAATTTTGCATTTACCACGTCAATGCTCCGGGTCAAGAAGAGGGCGCGCCGACCTTGCCAGAAGATTTTTCATACCCTTCCATGGACGCCTTGGCCTCTCAAATTGATTTTGTGCTCGGTCACTTTGGAATAAGGTCCTTTATTGGATTTGGGGTGGGTGCGGGTGCTAATATTTTGGCTCGTTATGCCATTGTGAGTCCACAAAAAGTTGATGCGTTAGTTCTTATTAACTGTACATCTACACAAGCTGGTTGGACCGAATGGCTTTACCAAAAAATCAACACACGGCAGCTTAGATCTAGCGGAATGACCCAAGGTGCGCTTGATTATCTAATGTGGCATCACTTTGGCCGTAGCACGGATGATCGCAATCATGATCTAGCTCACGTATATAAAGAATGTTTTTCGCATGTCAATCCTGTGAATCTGTCAATGTTTATTGATTCTTACTTGCGACGATCTGATTTAGTGATCGCAAGAGATAACAACACAATTAAAGTACCTGTTTTGAATGTTACGGGAGCGCTCTCCCCACACGTTGAAGATACGGTTACTTTTAACGGTCGTTTGGAGCCATCAAAAACTTCCTGGCTGAGTATTTCAGACTGTGGAATGGTATTGGAAGAGCAGCCGAGTAAAATCGCAGAGGCATTCAGACTCTTCCTTCAGGGAGAGGGTTACTGTAGGTAGTCATCTTGCCTTTACAGACAACGATGTACGCAACGCTGCTATTAAATAGAATGCACTTGATGCTTATTTACACGCGAGCTTTAACAACATATTTGTTGTAGACATTGGAAATGTAGTTCAAAATTGTTAATCTTTGTGTTATATAATTATGAAAATAAATTTATTTATGGCTTAAATAGGCTTTTACTAAACCCTTTGTTCTATTTTAAACTTTTACTTTTAATTACACAATTCGAAAATTCAATTTTTCAAGTATAAATATTTTTCGTAATGTAAATATGAATATGTATTTAAATTACAAATGTAAATAAATTATACTGTAATTATTATTTTAACATAACTGTAAATTTTCGTAATGATTTTTTTCTTCAAATTCAATAACAAGAGATCAATGCTAGTATATAACAATACATGTAGTATACATGTATTATTATATAATAACAAAATATTATATTATATGTTAACCTTTCAGTTGTATATTTTACAAATGCTATATATAAATATGTATAATTTATATATATTTCATATATATTGAATAACTAAAAGAAATTAGGTCTTGAGACATATGGAAATCCTGTACATATATGTGTAAGATCGTAAAATAGTTTGTAAATAACCTTCTTACGATATATGTTTCTTCATCAGAACATTCATTTGATATGTAATAAAAATGAAACATTGACTTAGGTAAAGATCTAGTTGCATCACTATCATCACATGATTCCATAAAATGAATCAACTGCACCATCATTTTCTTAACTTCCAACGCCGCATTTCGTTGCTGTAAGCCATGAAAGCTATCTGTGATTTTAACTGTATCTGTCGCTGTATCTTTAAATAAAAAGTTATACAATATTATGGCTGTTGTCAAATAATAATTAAGTAATAAAATTCTCAAATTCTATAAAAAATTCTCTAAAAGAGTCTCAAAATTCATTATAAGGGCGTTTGACTAAGAATTTAGATAAATTAGTATCAACACCTAGGGATCCTAACTAGCTCTTGTCTGCGGCTTCGCCCGCGACCATAATTTGAAATAATTAAGTGTTGTGTGTAATGTGGCATGGCACAGTCCTAACTTGTGTTATAAATTTCTAACAGTGAATTACATTGAAAAAAATCAAAAAATGTTTTTTTATGTAATGTGGTAAACACAATTTTATGTCAAAATATACAAAAATAGTCCACAATGGTACATGTCTGTCTCCTAAGGTACTAGTGCTACAGTACCAATTTTTATGTTTCTTATATTACAACAAAAATTAAACTATTTACTTAACAATAAAGAATTATTCCTTATTCAATTAAATACATTGCGCTTTTACTGAAAATTATAATAATTTATTACACAATAATTTTATATAATAATTTATTCGTGTTCGCTATAATAACTATAAGTATAACATAAAAAAATCGATACATTTGAGTGAAAAATTCATACTAATATAAAATAAACGAGATAGTATATATATTTTATAGTGCTATTATGATAAATGGTGTAAACATATTGTAAACTATACTATACAACAGCACAACGTATAGGACTGGTGACAGGTAAGGGTATTTATTTATTTATTTATTTATTCATAAGCCATGCGATTATAAAACTATTATTCATTTAAATACATGAGCTAGACAGTCACAAAAATATTACTGCCGGTGCTTAAATTAGGTTTACCCTGTGCTATAAGCACCGGATATTGTATAAAGTATATACTGTCTAAAGTATATACTGTATTTATATACACAAAAACTACTGAACCAGTATTAGATAGTATTGCTCAAAGTAACTTTATTTATATCAATATTGATTGTTATTTTTATTTCCTAAACAATCAAAAATCTTAATGGAAATTTCAATAACAATTTTCTTATTTAAAATCACGCTAAGTTCTGTAATTCAGTTTTTTAAATAAATTGCCGTGTAGTTTTAGCCTCGTGAGACGCAAGTTCATATATTTTGTTATCTTATATTAATCCTTACATTATTTACCTACCTATTTCCTTACAGAAAAACTAAGAAACTATTAATATTATTATAATTAAGTTTTCTTTAAGTAAAACATAATCAACAAAAGATTCGCAATTCTGGTCATTGTATAAACAATTGGTAGTTTCAGTTTGAAATAAAATAAAACAAAACCTACAATGGCCTCGCTGCACCGAACAAAACACTGGAAACTAAACGAAAAATAAAGTTTTTTCAACGCTATAATTAATTTTCGATTCGCTTCGAATACTCGTGGCGTGTTCTTTTTTGCGAGGGTTTTTCCAGAATAAACGTGTATCAGCCACCCTGGGGGAGGTGTCGGCCAAATGGAGTCTGTGAAAGAGCTATGCGCCGTAGCATAGCCCCCACACCTAGTTTTAGCATTGACCAATGGATCAATGGATTATGAAATATATTTCACAAAAATATTAAATATCACAGGCGTAGTTTATACTTTATATTAGCACGGTATATTTTATGTTTTTTAGAAACAATTTTAGTGTTCAACAATTGCGATGAATACAGTTTGTATATGTATGTATTTATATAGTTTTTCTAAAAGAAGTATAGGGCGGCCGCCCTCCAAATAGGTGAACTGACGACCTGAGTAGTAGCGAACATTAAGGAAAACCTTCGTCCTTGGTAGTGAACTTTAAAAGGCTGATGGATAGATGAATGGAACTTATGATATTCGATAATGCATGCGTTATTAGATAAACTTATGAGAGTTTTACATAAATAAGAATCATTGTGAATAAAACACATACACAAATTAGTAGTTCTTAATATTTGTATAATAGTTTTTATCTTGTAATTTTTTTCTATTAATAAATCTTTTATTTTGTGTGACAGAGAACAGATGGAGGGAACCTAAAACTAAAATACTTTAAAGATTTCTCAATTTTACGGCCATTTTAGAGACAGTGTGGTAGAAGGCCAACGTTGTTCTTTGTATGATCCAACTCGACTATGAAAACGACTGTTTGTCAAAATAAATATTCCCTCGACGAGAATCGAAACGTTACTTTTTCCACTCTATATATTATAATAAAGGGATAGAAAAGTCGATTCTGTACATGAAGGATTCTGATGTTTCTGTCTACTTATTTGTCCAATCATGCAAAAACTACTGGACAAAAAGGTCTCTACCACCTAGCTATTCCTGAAAAATGTATGAAAAAGTAATAGAGTTAAATTATTTGGATGACTGATAGTAAATACTAAAAACAAGTGAGTTAGATTTGGCAAGCTTATATCTTGTTTATAGGTTTTTTCCTGATGTGCAAAGCAGATCACGGTTCACGGTTCAGTTAAATTACGTCGATTACTCAAATAAAGGTAATTTCATTCCGTAACATTGGAAAATGGTAGTAGTTTAAAACGGTAGTAGATATAAGGTCAAAATAAATAAAATACTAATGAGATAATCCAATTTATATTACAATAAACAAAATTCACATAGATTCAATATTTACATAATACAATTATATTGTCATAAAACATTTAATAAAAATTGACTAGAGATTTAGTGATATCTACAAATTTATTTACAAATTTAAGCTCAATTTAAAAGTAATGTCAGTCTATTTACAATTACTATAATATGGTTAATAAATTTACTGCACTTGCGAATTCACCGAAATTTTTTAGGGAATAATCGGTAATTTCATCACCGCGTGATAAGGTTTCGTTATTTGTTATGCATGTGTATTATATACTATTTAAATTATACATAGTAATGTTACATAGCATGTTTCTTTATTACTTTGAAACGAATGTTTGTTAACAGAAAAATACAACAGAAACTCATGGAATTGTTCGTGGTACCAGATTAAATAAAAATTGTATATACTATTTAGTTAAAAATCATTTGTTTTTTTTCAACTTATTAATACTATTGTTACTCGACTCTAAAGAAACAAAAATTATTTTTAGACAATGTACAAAAATTGGAATGGAACTCAAACTCATTCTTAGAGACAGTCTAAATCCTCTGACCACTAAGTCATACGTTCATATCAAGTTACGTCGAAATACGCTTGATACAATTTATGTTGCCTGCAGTAGAAATTTGTTAAAATCTTTCTACAGAGATGTAGCAACATAAATAAGTTGTACTAATGGTATAAGAATCTTCGAAACGCTTGAACGAGAGAAAGCTTTCAGAGATGAGCTGGTTCGAGTGCAGTTTCGATAAAAAATTTATACGTATTCTAAAAACATATTTTAAATTTTATAAACATATGAAACCTGAACGATTGTGAAATTAGCGATAATATGCATATATTGAATTTTTGATATTAGCGTACAAGTGCAATATGAAGGATAGCCTTAATTATACTATGACAATTCACAACATGAGATCAAATTCAAAAATCGATTAAACATGGCAACATTCTATTATTAACATATGGATTATAAGAGTGTATATAAATAAACCTTATTCTATTATCTTATGTTATTGCAAAATGGCAGTAAACTGAAGCGTAATTATTATTAGACATAATAAGATTTTAATTAGCCTTACAACGTCTAGTCCAGATTCGGGATTAAAAGTCTAGAATAATCTAGAGTTACTTTTACTAAGTCTTAAACATGGCAATGGTTTCGATTTAAATTATATATTACATATATTTTACTTTTTCGATATGTTCTCGTATATTTTTTTATTATATTAAGTACAATGAATATTTTTGCAAAGATTCAATAATATAAATGACGATATGCAATAAAGCCCGTTAGTAAAGAAATTAGCAAAGCAAAAACATTCTTAACTTAGAATGTTTCTGTTGACTTTATCTGGTTGATTCTAATGGGAAGTACGCTTTAAATTTCGTCTTGATCCCAAGGTTTAGGAGATATATCAGTGGTATTTAGCAATTTAAATGTTTTGTTCTTACCTTTACATAATAGTCCTTTTAGCTTATTTTTTTTTTATTCGATTTATTTAAACCATAGTGTAGTATTACGTAGTAGTACGTTGCAATCATTCAATAAGTACCTTCATGATACACTATATAGGTAGGTACATAAAGGCGGACATTTTTATTCCTTTAAAATTTTATTTTGTGTTCTAATCTCGTAAGTAGAGTATGTTGAGAAGAGTAATTGTTTATTTGGCCGAAGTTCATAATATATGCCGACTTGGTCTCAGTTCTTGATATTTTAGTACATTTAATTACCATTAATAATAAATTCGCAACTATAAGTGACACATTCTAATAACTTCTATTTGGCACAATTGACAAAATTTAAATAAAAAACTCTATAAAAATTCGTATGCAGTAAAATATCAAGTAATAATATTATGTGTAGCGTTCTAACCAACCAACCCAACCTCGTTAACAGCAGAAATGATTTATCTTTAAAGAATATTTTAAATTATGCGGAATCATATTGTTTTATATTTTTTCGATACATCGCTACTAAGCAAGTTGATTTCCAAGAGTGGGTAATAGAGGAGCTAGAAAAAGACAAAATAAATCTTCATAGTAACGCTTTCCAGCTATTACAAAATAATTAATTCATTTCTGTATAATGGGGTTCAGGGCTGGGTTTCTGGTGGCGCTAGCTGTGCTCGTGGTGAGTGCGCGGCGACAGCGAGCCGGGGCCGGACTCGGCGCTCGAGTCACCCGCGTACACCTCGGAGAAACCTCCTTGGCTGCCTCCTCCACCACCGCTGCCACCACCTGTTTAATGTTAACGTTTCTAATTTGTACAAGGTCTCAATGGGTTGATAAGTCGACTTGTATGAATAATTTTTCATATCAATATTAGCATCAGGATGACATCATTTATAGAGTGAAAAAATAATTTAATTGATAAGTCTGTAGTGACTTTTTTATATAACTCTCTTACAAAAGAGTATTAAAAGCCTAATAATGATTAAAATATTATGCATTGTATGTCGACTTTCATTATACATAACAAGAAATGCACATCACAACCACATATAGGTACATAAAGCAATGTATCGTAATCTGTCAAAGTAGATTTGAATCCATATCTCGACAGAAAACTACACAGGCTGCAAGTTAATATAATAGCCATAATATGTATAGAAAAAAAAAATAGATTCCAAAGTTAATGTTAATATTATTTTATGTATGTATTTTGATTAATTTGTGTGTGATGTATGTGAATTATATACATACATATTATATGATGCCTGTATAAAATATATATTTGTAGAATATCATTATATTATATTTAAACTGAACATTTTAACTGAGCATGTCCATAGATAAGCTTTTGAACGAATTATTCAATACTAAATAATTTTAAATGTTAGCTTCCATATATAAAAATTTTTGACTGTCTACCAATATACACTAGTGTGAGCATTAGCACGGATGCGGCGCGATTTAAGCGATGTCATAAATCATTATTAGGTGCGAGCTCATGATATATTGCAGGAATATGTTAACAAGTCGGTAGGTGAATGATAGATGAGATACCTGGGAGGGATGTGCCATGGTTATGGTATATATACATATATATTATATGTATCTATGTATGTATTTCATATTATAAAAATATCAGTCAGTAAAGTATAACGTGAATTGGAATGGGTCATTAGAAACTTATTTCCTTCTAGGATGTTGTGACGATATCAGTTTTCAATACCTATGTGCGTACATATGAATATATTCGTAAAAATATTCTTAATTCTATATTTATAATACTAATACTGAATAATATGCAGTAATATATAATAAATATATGTGTACCAAATTAATACATTTTTATTTTTTTTATTTTTATAACATGTGTAACTTAATAAAGTAGAATAGTTATAATAGAATATTTTGTTATTTTACAATATCTAACATTATTTTATAATCTTAAATCTTCAAGTAGAAGAAACATATTTTTTTAAGAACTAAAGCTTCAGATGAAGCCTTCTCTTCTCTTGCCTTGTTCTCGTCTTTGCACAAATCCGCCGCTCGACAACCCAATTATTTTAGACATAAGATGACAGATTGAAATAACGAAACTACATCAACTTTATAATTGACATATTAATATTACCTACAAAGTTAATAAAATTTTGTTAAAAATATTTGTTTTTTTATGACTATTTCTTCGTATTTCTATAATATATTAACAGCATGTGTATACACAATAATACAATTAATATAAAATCTTCCACTTACTATTATTTATTACCGACATAAAAAAAATTGGCAGTAATTTTTTTTGACTATATGAATATCTTAAACCAAATAACCAAATTATACCGTGATGTGTTAGAGGTACGCAGTATGAGGTGCCGGCGCAGTGACGCGGCCGCACTTTCTCGTAGCGGCTCAGGTGCTGTAGTTCACAGTCAGAGTGGTGTTTCTCAACTATTGAAAGTAATAGATTTAAATTATCTAAGATAAAAGTAATATTTAATTTTATGGTAATATAAAAAAAATATCCAATATTTGGCTAAGATTTTTGTTATTTTCCTATACAAATTGTTTATGACGTATGTCAGCAGTACATTTCGCGTGCGCGCTTGAAAGGCACTTAGGCAACAATTATCTAATCAATACAAATATTTTCGAAGCCAATAAATATTTTAATATAACCATACAATATATAACTACAATTCTTTACTAGTAAAGAACATTGTTGTTTTATTGTTAAACACAATAAAAGTAAAACTTTACTCCAGATTGATTTATGCAGTTTCAGTATCAGTTGTTAGTTCAGAGAAGTTTGTAGATAAAAATACATTTTAAACAATGATTTCTAAAGATTGCCGGAAGTTATAACTGGAAACTTTGATGAAACTTTAGCCTCAGAAGTTAAACGCTTCTTTCGACTGAATTGTTTACTTTCTGTATATTATTCATTATGGTAGAATTTATAAGTCTAAATATGATTAATATTAAAATTTACAAAATATTTCTATTACGTTTATTCTACATGATTTAATTAACATAATTAAGATAAACAAGAAAATTATTAATGATATGTTATTAAAAAAAATTATAGTAAACATAATATGTCTATTATTATATATAAACATTACTCGTTAAATTAAAACACAGATTATAATATAATAGAATAATATTAATGATTAAAAATCAATGTTATATGTAAGATGCAGCGTGAGGCAAATAAAAAGATGCATATCTTACCTTCAGCCCGTTCTCTGTGGCGTTGCGGGTGTTTCCTACAAGGGCGGTGCGGCGGCGCGTCGTTGTCGCGGTGACCAAACGTTCGGAATTGCAGAGTGTGGTCCAAAGTGGCAGCTGTCTCGCCGCCGACAGCGAACGTCGCGTATGGACTTATTTCGTATACATCTATTTCATTACATATTTATATATAAATATGAATTATATTATCGTTAAGTATTTTATGATTTTAAAGATTGAACACAGAACTTTTATTTATAATTAATAAATGTGTACGAAAATTATATAATTGAAACAAGACACGAAGCATACAAAAATATTAAACTTAAAAAGAATCAAGGCAGTTATTAAATGTTCAAGGAGACATGAGCGAAATAGAAATTTATGTCTTAAAATATAAAATTTTACAAAAATACAATATAATTACTAGTTAGAATATTATAATTTAAAATAAGTATTATAAATTATATAAATTTAAAACGTAACTGAATAAATGCGCAAATATGTCAAATTGAAGAAATAATGAAACGGAAAATACACATATCATGCTTAAATGCTAATCATCTATCAAATAATAAAACACCCATCGTACATAAGTTCTCACCGGATGCGGGAGACAGCTTGTCGTGCTTGTAGTCGTGTTGGCAGTTCCGTAGGTTCTGCTGTTCCGGACACACTGACTTTTCAGTGCTGGCCACTGAGTGACTGCAGCGACGATTGTCTTCTTCGATTTGCTCGCCACAGGACAGAAGCGTGCTATAATTATTTTGAAATTAAGTCCCTGGCATTGTAATCTTTAATGAAATTAATAAGGTACACCAGATTATAATATGTACGAGTATATCGTTCCCAAATACAAAATGTTACAAATAAGTTGTTAAATTTCAAAATATGATCATTTCTCATAATAATTCGTTTAGCATTACAAGTTTGGAATAAAATAACATCAGTTTTGAAATTAAAGAAAAGAGTTTAATGTTCACATAACGAAAAATGTCGTTTGTATGTAACAAACAACATTTTTATAACATAAATTTCTAACACTTCCACATCGATATATACCTACCGTTCATATACTTATGGTTTTTTTTTTATTATAATATTATATAAGTTACAATGTACCTACCTAATAACTAGCAATCATTCGTACAATATATACATTTTCCCTTTAAAAAACGTAACAAAGGTTCTAAAAGGTGACATCCGACATGACATCTTTTGACATCCGACGAAGTAGTAGAAAATATTAAATAATAAATGATGATAAAAAAATATATGTTTATTAAGTTGAATGTTTAGATACATTATTATTAGTTACAAATTCTAAAATTTTCTTAAAAGAATGGTGGAGCTGTTTTAGTCTGCACAGGTTTTCTTCTCAGATTTATTTATTGTGGAGTAACATTACCCTCTTTCAACTCAACTTCAGTTTAAGCCAAGCTTATATTAGAGTAGAGCTAAATTCCTTTTAATACTATTACCTATAGTTAGCGTAAACTATAAGTGGATTTTATGAACCTCGCTGTATATGTTACAGCGAGGTGTATAGAGAAAATAAGATATATAAGTATCTGTAAGTAGTAATGACGATCATATTATATTTATTTAAAAATTAAAATAAAATTTGTGGGCTGAAATTTTAGCGAAATATGTAATATCTGTGTAGCGGCCTATAAACGTGAACGCTAAAGTACTTAATGCAATGTTCACTGCTATAATATTATAGTAGTCTCTAGCAATTATTATTATATTAATTAAATTGATTTAGTTTATGGATGGAAATTAATGACCAAATAAATTAACGTTAAAGTAATTATTAAATTAACGGATATTAAAAGATATATACTTAGTATCACTTTAATTTTGAATTTTAGAGGTGAGTTTTTCTTAAAATATTCGTGAATATAAAATGAGTAAAATACAAGATATGAGAACTTCCCCAAGATTATTTGAAAAAGATGAAAAAATATAAGCCTATTATTAAGATACTCTGTGCTCTTTTTTCATTCGAATTATTAGAGCAAAAAAATGAAAAAAAAAACAATTCAATTTAACAATGTAATACACAAATGATAGTACCTCCTTTTCGCCATAAGCACGAGGAGCAATGCGGATACCGCGATCGCGGCGAGTGCTGCGAACGCGAGTGACAGCGCGCCAAGAACCCGATCTGCGTTGTCTCCGTTACTCATTGTGGTTGTTTGTGTGCCCTCGGATTGGAAAGCGATTGGACGACGAAGGCGTTCTAAACATATTATGAGAAAGATTTTTTTTAGTCATATTTATCAACACTTCATTTTTTCTTTATTATTATTATTATCGAACGAACAATCCATCGACTTTACAGACGCCTCTGCACAACGACGGTCCTCACGGTGCTTTATATTTGTTGAGGGATATTTACATACTTTAATTAATTAATACTCAGGTCTTAAATCTACTAAGTGGTCAACTGATTACGAATTGTAACCAACAAGCATAGCATACAGTACATATCATAAATGTAATTGTATGAAAATTGTATCATCTCATTTAAAAAGTCACAGTTGATCCACCGTGAAATCGTGTACGATAATGTAAGCTGGATATGTTCTTATTACAAGAAGTTCCTGGCCTCTGACATCTGATCCCACCAATCTTAGGTCAGAATGAATTCAAACATAAATATATTTGACAAACTTAAAATATATATATATATATATATATATATATATATATATATATATATATATATATATATATATATATATACATATTAGCTTCACGCTGTATCCCGCACATAGCAGGAAGGAACTTAGTGTTAAGACACTCCGTCCCCACGTTTCGCCTTTTGAGGCGGAACGGCGGAATTCAACGCCGCGCTTTGGCCTTTTGCCAAAGCGAAGAAAATTAAAATTATTCATTCTCCCCGAGTGGTAATCGAACCCACATGCCGTCGCGTTTAAATGCAGACGACAGCGTCTGCCGCCTCTGCGCCACGACGGTCCTCATAATAATATTAATAGCAATGATATATTTTTTTAATATTTACCTATTTCAATTAGCACTGAACTTTAAGTAGTTAAATGAAATAAAATTCTGAAGTTCATAATAAACATCTTTACCTCCAGAATGAGTTGTAGTCGCAGCATAAATGACGGCTTGATGTCGACCAGAATCAGTAGCCGTCCATAGTTTTAGAGCATACCATGTGCCCACTGTTAGTCCACCAATCAAAACCTATACAAATTGCATATTATTTATTTATATCTAAAATCTCTAAGAAAATCAATTGTTATAGTTAATTGAGGAATATTTGTATACAGTATTTTGTACGAAAAACTATTAAGACATTTTTAACAATAGCATATTTAAAACGTTCTATTTCAAAACACTTCGTAAATATAATATATAAATATTGTTCCTGTAATTTATAAATTCATATTATTTACCTACAAATTATTTATTTACATGTTTTGCTTACCTCTCTATGATGATGTAGAGAAGTAAGATCAGCATCTCTCCACGTCACAGTGACGTCAGCTCTCCGCCACTGCAGCCTCACAAGTCTGGCGCCACAGCGGATGGCTCTGCGCGCATCTAGTGCCAACGCACTACTGTTACTCCATATAGCTGCTTCCGCGCCTTCTTCCTGGTTTTCCGAGTTTCCTCCGCCCTCCCATACTAATACTATGAAAATGTTAAATGTCGCCATGTCTTTGGAAAGAAATGTATGACTATGTATGTATGACTGGTAAAAGGTGCGATTTTAAATTAAAGGTACTAATTGATTGTAAGTCAACGACAATAACATGCATTATAAGTTATATATTTGACAAACTTATATTTACGTACGTATGCACTGATTTTGCTAGAAAAGAACTATAAATATAAGTTGGTAATATATTTTTTTCTGTGATACACCTATATATTTCCATTCTTCGGATTTTTTACTTTATTATGTACTAAATTATACATAGAAATATTAAAAAGGTTTTTTATCTCATATAAAATCATACTTTGATCGTTCTTTAGCAATACCATCGTTAAAATATAAAAAAATGCTTTGTTACTACAATGTCCTTGCAATATTGACGTCCATGACATTTAGTTTTACTGAGAAATACGAAACTTATGAACAGAATTGATCGTAATAAGTTTTCCAATCTTGCCACGGTTAAGTTTTGAATCAGGCAATACTCAAAGTTTAATCCAGACGCAGCAAACGACCTTCAACTATCAATACACAAGAGGGCTAGCTTCCAACAGATGCGAATCTCTACAACTATATTCCCTTTGAATCGTCTTTTCGTAAGGCTAATCACGTGTCAAACGCATAACATTCGAAACAGATTCACATGTTCATTTTTCACATGTTTTTTATATTTATTATAAAGATTTATATATATATATATATATATATATATATATATATATATATATATATATATATATATATATATATATATATATATATATATATATATATATATATATACATATATATATATATATATATATATATATATATATATATATATATATATATATATATATATATATATATATGTATCTCAGGTGAAAGTGCAGGTAAATATTTTACCTGGTGGCTTAGTTCGCACAAGCAACGGTGCTGACGGTAGTGACGAGCCAGCTCTAGAATGCGCGACTGCTTTTACAGAATACGTAGCACCACATGATAGAGCCCTCAATATAACACTTCCTGCTTCACCCCCTGCTTCTATTCTACGCTCTTCTTCTCCACGTGACGCTGGTTCCGTACCATCTCCGCTATCGTCTCGCACGCGAACCCAGTAGATTGTGAAACCTATATATGATTTAGATATATGTAGAACTCATCTAGCGACATTTTTTATTACAAATATTGTGGTACGATAAATCATTTATTTATTTTAGTAATGGATAAACTTAAAAAACTACAATGTTTATGTAATAGTCCTAAAGTAAAATTATGTTATATAAATTAACAATGGGTAATACAGAAATTACTGAACGGTTGTAGTCAATACGTAATTTTTGTAATTGCCTATATGAATTTAGTTTTACTGATTTAAAGAAATATTGTTAAATTTGTAAACAAGTTATTTGATTTTAGTGTTACTTATTCAAATTGTAATAATTTATAAGCCAATATTATATTTTAGTGTGGTTGTGTTAATTTTTTTTTGTTAATATTTAAGTCATTTATAAATTCGGAAGTGGTATAGTGCCAACGCTCTGAATCGTAGGCTTTCTTGATTAAGTTTTGCTGTAAATAAATTTCATTTCTAGTAAAAATGTCCGGACATAATTAACGTAATGTCATAGAAGAGATCGAACGCCTATTCCTGGTTTAGATCAAACACTTCGAATTTTTCAAAACGTTTACACGTTGTGGAATAGTTCCAGGTTATGAAATCCAGGCGATGGTAGTTTGGGTGATATGTTGTTGCCACAGCCAAGTGGGACAATACGGCCTTAGTGGGTAACAGACAAACTCATGAACGCAATCAGCATTATACCGGTAAGATCAAATATTTTTATTTCAAATTTTGATCCCTCTTTGCATAATTTTACTGAGGGCGCCAAGAAGTCGACATGTGCGTAATTTAAATCGTTGGGACGAGAAGCGACGAAGCGACGAGAAGTTTTGGCTTATCGAGTAGGTCAGTAATGACCGTTGTTGGTCGAGTTTCA
Organism: Dione juno; assembly: GCA_037127375.1. Taxonomy (NCBI): domain Eukaryota; kingdom Metazoa; phylum Arthropoda; class Insecta; order Lepidoptera; family Nymphalidae; genus Dione; species Dione juno. The sequence continues at coordinate 4,676,980 of JAXRJS010000067.1, forward strand.
AACTTGAATTCAAATCATTGTTCGCGTAGACATCACTGATATTTTGTTTAATGTAATGAAGACTGATAACGTCAAATACCCTACCTACTAATTATATTTGTAGCGATTGCGTGTCCTTCGCGGATTAAGTGACGAGCGAATTGTAGCTATTATTGCATCAGGGATGATCAAATTCGTGAGACTGCTACAAACGCGAGGTTATCCCCGAAAATTCTGTTATTAATTAATAAAATGTTATTAGTTAATAAAATAAGTTCGAAATTAAATTCACGTAAACGCGAGCACGTAGATTCGTAAACGAAATGTTTTAAATGCGACAACTTTGGTCAAAGGTCTTTAATTGTCTAAAGTGTTTTTAATTTAGTTATTACCAAAAAATAAAATTCTGTATTCATACACATGATTGAAGTAATACATGTAATTTGTAGTTGTATAATAACATACAGCCAATGTTATAAAGTTTCAAACTAAAATCGTTTAATTTTATGCATAGCATTATTTAATAGGCTAGGCCCCAGGGAACAGTGTACACGACATTTTAAAAATATTAATAGCCATTACAGTAATTTCCACGGCTTATGGGTTATATTAAATGAATAAAATAGTGTAAAATATTATATAATTCCTTTACCCTTCTATTTAAAATAATATTTGAATACGAAACTTAATTTTTAATATACTCGTAGATATCTTGAACAGAGATAGAGTATTATATAGAAGATTGAAATATTTTTTTATGCAGTATCTAAATCATAATTAGAATTAAATCTACTCAACACTTTGAGTTTTTATTGATCATATTCATTTTTATTTTATTTATTGATTATTTTATTGATCATCGACAAGTGTCCCTAAGTATTCCATTTATACGAATATACCCATAGATTAACTCACCGTGCGGTGGAGCGGAAGTATGATGACTCGTGCGCCATGTTAACTTAGCGTCATTGTGCGCGGCTCGCTCTAACGCGAGCGCTGGCGCTGCGGGCGGTGACGCGCACTCCACGCGGTACGTCGCCTCCTCCGAGCCGAAGGAGTTGCGCGCTGAACACGTGTAGTTGCCGCTGGTTGATGCGTCTACTTCTGTTGCAAAGGGTAATGTGCTTAAGGGTAACTTTTTATTAGACTTGGTAAATTGTATTTATTTGCTTTGTTTCATGTACACAGGTATACAACAGATGTTGCCAATAGGTACTGTTCAAGTATATGATAGTTTGCATCAATCATATTTAGATAGATCCATAAGTGTATAAAAACCAATCCATATTTTATTTTATTATAAAGCTGTGATAATCACTCAGAGAAAAATGGTGTTGTACAATAAACCGTGACGTTAAGCTCTGCCACTAAACACATAGATATATCAAGCGTCCGCTTTGGCCTCGAGTTCAAATTCAGAACGATTACAATATTTGACTACAGCAAAAATAGCTTTACCGTGTATAGCAAGTGGTCCATGAGGAGTAACGTGGGTCCTAGGATCGTGAGTGATGGGACGATCACCTCGCAACCAGCGGGCTCTGGGCGCTGGTTCACCACGAGATGCACATGCTAGTCGTAGTGAGTGTCCGCATTGGACTCGAACCCACACACCGAATGATAATAACCTGACTGCAGCTAAAAATATTTTGCAATTATCTTTATACATGATGAAAATTACTTTACGCTAAATATTTAATTTTAAAGTTCCAATTGAAATTCTAACGCTACATTAGTGTAATAAATTTGTTGCAACGCGTTTAGTAGGTATACATATTATATTATTAGATAACCGTATTTTTTTTAATTTAAAACATTTTTTTTTTCAAATAAATCCTGTATAAATTTCTAATAAAACAATTTAACCGGTTTAATATATTGACATTATTTTTGGAAACCCGACGTTTCGAACACTTTTCAGTAGTCCGTGATCAACGGGTAGACTGAAGTGGTATTCGTCTGTCAGTTAATATAATTATTAAAATCAGTTAATATAATTAATAAATTATTACATATATAATAAAATTCCCAAAAATAATGTCAACGTACGCGATTAATCCGGTTTTATTGTTTTATTTGCTAGCTGTACTCCGTACGCGTTGCTACGCAACCAAGTTAAATAATATTGAAAGAAAAATATTACACAAATATTCAATTTATTTTTAGTTGTTTAATCGATTGACTGTTATATATATATATATATATATATATATATATATATATATATATATATATATATATATATATATATATATATATATATATATATATATATATATATATATATATATATATATATATATTATATAGTAATTAATTTGATTACCCCTAGAAGTAGTGGTAGCCGGTTGAGGAGCAGAAGGCTCTCCCTCTCCAGCGGCAGAATGTGCAGCTACCCATGCTTCATACGTCGCACTCTCTGACAACGATCGTAACTCAGTGTACCCGCCTAGTCCTACTGACATTTCCACATCTTCCGCTTGGACTGACGTAGTTTGTGGTGGTCGATCACTAAAATTATTTTAATTTCACGCTTTACCTCCATATAACAAAAAAACACTTTTAAAATTACATTATCGTACATATCATATACCTTCTTTAATTAATAAATCAATAAAAGAACTGAAAAGATTATTACTTGCTTACCGTCCAAGTTCTCTGTAAAATACAGTATAGTACAATATCGGTCCATTGGGACGACTCGGTGGGAGCCAACTGACTGCTAAGGACGTAACCGACGTGGCTATCACTTTCACAGCAGCGGGAGGACCTGGCGCTGTACGAGAAATTAATTTCATTTTGTTTTGTATTTTCTGTGAAAACACTAAGCGAGTGCTCAACAACTCAACACATGTGATAAAATATAATTGTATATCTTATCAAATGTGTTGAATAAAATTGTGAATGACTATATAAAAAAAAGTCCCGCTGAGTTTCTGGCGCCGGTTCTTCTCAGGTCTGGGGCATTCACTTTAGTGCACCGGTGGTGATATATTTGACGTTCAAAAAAAGGATCATGTATTCTTACCTTGAATAAAATTATTCAAATATGAATTAATTTTAATTCGATAAGATATATGAGTTTATAATCATTCTATATTGAAAATAATGAGTTTTCATTAAAAAAAAATTTATATATAAAATATTTATCTAAAATACGCTAAGATCCTAACAATGCCCTTTGTATAAACAATTCAAGGAAGCAAGAATACAAAATAAAAATATACGCAGGATATAAGATTAGAATCCATGACCAGAAAAGTCTAACACGTAACAAATGCTCCACGATGGCGTTGAATTTGTGGTTTGGCTATGTATTGCCTATACAAATATGACAAAATAAATATAAAAAAATGATAGCACAGTCTTATTTAATAAACATAATATAGTAATTATATTAATATTGTCATAAGAAATGAAAGATAAACAAGAAATAAAAATCTAACATTATGATATTTTTAAATATATAATTGTCTCTTTATGGAGATTCAAGAATCATTAAAAAATCCCAAACGCTACATAATAACGAATATTACGTACAATATTGCATATTTTACAGTATGGCTGCACTTTAACAATTAAATGTGTTTGATATGCAAATAATAGGGGTTGTTCTCCCGCGGCTAAACAGCGCATCTTATTTTAAAAGCTCTATTAAGTTACTGCTGTTTTAATGTGAGCATATACGTGAAATGAAACACTTAGTCGCTTTACGTCATGAATTATAAACTTGTAAGTCCGTAGGTGAAACATAATTAATTTAACAACACGATGCTACATGTACTCGTAGCCATTATATTCTAGTGTGGGCGTAACTCTATAACAGTTTGTGTAATCATTAATTTTGCGTTTGGCGCAATTAATAGAAAAATATGTGAAATATCGAATGAAAATTTGTATGAGAAAATCATAATTGATGATTTGTTTAATTAAATAATTTGGGTATTTTTTATATAGGGAAACATTTATTCAGAGTATATTTTAAAAGACGTTTATACTTACTATCTTGTTGTGTAATACAATGTATAGGATGAGCAGGAACGCCATCTCCAGCGGCAGTGTAAGCTAAAGCTTGCACCGTATAATTCATATGTGGTTTTAAAGCCAGTAACAAAGTTTCTACACCTGCGACTCTCTTGACTTCAGCTCCAGTGGTAAAGCTGGAACCACTGTTTCCTCGCACTTCCCATTCCAACCAATCTGCCGCTGCCGACAAACAACTGCCTTCACTCAGCTAGGAGAGTTACGCTTAGAAATAGTTATAAATCTTTAAAGACATTTTTTATTTAACATGTTGTGTGAATGCATGTATTTACAAGTGTTAAAAACTTAGCATCTAGCTAGCTATTGAAATTTTCTTCTAGATATATACCGTAATTTACTCACTGTGCTCGGGTCGGTAAAGTAGTTTGTATCCTAATAAGGCGCCATGATGTGCGTGCGCTGGCGGTGGAGACCACTCCACTTTCAGGCTTTGTGGAGATACAGCCCTACATCTCACTGCTCGAGGACCTTCTGATGGAACTGGGAAACGATTATTAATTTATCTAAGGCTTTAATATTATTATATTATATCGTTAGGTAATTATATTAAGAAATAATTCTAAATGAGTTTATGTAAATAAACATTTTTACTTAAAACACTAGCCTACGACCTTCAGTTAAAGTTACTTTTCTTGCTTATTTATACATACAATAAGGCAAATTAAACTTTTTTTATTTTTAGTCTACAATTTCTTTTATATACAATATAGAATTTATATAATAAGGCAAATTAAAGTATTTTTTTTTGGTATACCATTCTGTTCTTATTCTGTTAATTTTAATACGGACTTACCACTCTCTTGAGTTAGCGTATTGACAGGTGCTGTAGCTGGCCCAGCGCCTGCACTGTTAAAAGCTCTAACACTAACTGAATATCTAAACAAAAGAAAAAAATAAATTTTATACAAAAAGGACATATAGAATACACTAAACTTTTACTAAATTTTGTGATTATGTATTAATTACACAAAATTCCTTTTAAAATCTTACAAAATACTTTCACAATATTCATATTAAATTATATATTGTATAATAAGATTTATATATAAATATACATACCTTGTGTAATGTTCAAGCCCTTCTATTGTATACTTATTGATATGACCCCTTACAGTAGCAAATTCCATTCCGACATTGGCGCCGCCGGATAAAGATCCGTCAGCGGACGGCCACCACCACACCGTATAGCCCAATAGCTCCCCGTTCCATGCTGATGTTGGGGGCGCCTAATAATTTTTTTGTTTTGTAAAAGCTTTTCGGCTAATGTTTTGTTTTTCTTTTTAAACAAGAAAAAGTGTTCAAAACATATCTTTTTTTAACAAATATGTATTTTGCTCAATAAACCAGTATTAAATTATTAAAAAGCTGTATTAAATCTTCGCTTATACATATTGTTACTCGTTTATATTATTATTTTATTTATTAGCTAGATTTTAACACGGAGCTTTCATAAAGCGATCTTAAAAATATTAATTTAAAAAAACTTATATTAAAATTTTGAAAATGATTACACTATTACAATAGTATTCTAATAATAATAATCACCTGCCAAGCAAGCTCTATAGTAGACGCACGCGGTGCGGAAGCTCGTAAGCTCACCGGCGCTCGTGCGGGTGGTTCGTGTAATGTCAGCGCCAGTAAAGCACGGGTATGCGCTGACGCAAACTGTGCAGTTACTGTGCGCGCACGCACTAAGTACGCGGTGGCAGGTTCTAATCCTGATATCGTTGCGTCTTCCGTCCTAGTGAGTGATAGAGGAGATTCCATCCTAATGAATTATAATTTATATCGTTTTCTATTCATGTAAAGTATATTATTTATTGGTCAGTGAGATAGTTTACATAATAAAGTATGTGGAGATAAAACGGTTGAGATATGTGTAAAATGTTATATAATGTTGATTATTGTATCCATAAAATATTAAATAGTCAAATTACAATATTATAATCATATGTTTAATTTATAGCTAATAAATTAAACAAAGTCTTAGTTTTAGTATTATATTTACAAAGAAAAATTACAAATTTCAAAGTAGATTAAACAAAAACCTCACTTACTCCGAATAAGTGTCCATATTATGCGGATTAACAGACACGTTGTGGGTATCCGCATCCCTCCACGCATCAGGGTTTCCCGAGTCGTGTTTTCTGTACTGTACTACGTAACCAAGTACTGGGGAATTCCCATCGTATGGCCTACGCCATTGAAGACGAATCGATCGGGACGTAGCGTCCAGCACTCGAAAGTTTGCTGGCGGTTCAGGTGGCTCTTAAAAATAATAAATTACGATAGTTTCTTCAGATTTTACATTCTATGTAAGAGACTTTGTTTTTCATTCTTAATAATTAATTGGCTTATTAATCTAAATATTGAATATAATTCGTAGATGAATATGTTACTTCTGTAATTTGAAAACAAAGCTGCTTCTGTTTTAATATAAGCTCAGCTCATATTCTTGAGTTGATTAAATGAGACGCGAGTAACATGAGGGTAAACTTGTAGACAAGTATAAAACATTAACTGAAAACTCTTTGAATTATAAAAGAGTTTAAAACATAGAACTTTATTTGAGAGGTTTGCACTGTAAACAAGCTATGTTAAGCACTTTTACGCTTTGCTTGTTTAACGCCGTTCGCTAGATGGCAAGAGAGAAAATACTGGCCAAGGATCTCAACAACTTGAGTTTATTAGTTTTCTGTATGCTTTTAACGTGGCTAAAACGACGAACGAATAACACCGAATGATTTTATAAATGAGAACCACATGATGTACGTCTACTAATTTTACTTTTTTGAGACCAACTTGAATTTAGCTCGTTCGCTATATTTGTTAAATCTTATTGTTATTGATCTTGCAAAATTTTTCATACTAGAATAAATCGCTAAAATAAAGTTAAGTTCATAAACTAACTATGCAATTCAGTTCATTAGTACAAGTTAATTGTGTAATTAAGTAGTTCTGATTTCATTTTCTAATTGTGACTTTAGAAGTACCTTTAAAAATGGATGTTTAGATTTTCTTCATTAGTTATTTGTAAAATATAAAGCAACCACTACCACCACTTAATAAAGTTATAAGATACAAGATTTTTTATAGATAGTTTACTTTAAATTAAAAGTAAATTACTTACATACTCTTTATTAAATAGTTTTTATTATTGTTACATTTTACACAAATATAATAAAATATAAATAATTAGACATATTATTTTTCTATGCTATAGTCTCAATATTAACTAAATACTACCCAAATAAAATATATTATAAGAGTCCACTAACCTTGAACTCCCAAGTGAACAAAGTGATCTGATCTGCCGTAGGGATTGGACGCTTGACAGCGGTAAACCCCAGAATCCCGTCTATCAGCCCTCTCGATCACTAACTCACTGCGCAATCCCTCCGCGCTACGAGTTTCTGATATACTCATTCTACAATACCAAATGACCCTTTAGAGGTTTATATTCTTCTTTAAAGAAAGTAAGCAAAGGGTTACTGATAGGACACTACGTTTCCCACTATCCACCTAATTTTCGAGATAGGATCTCAACCTCTCTTCTGCTCTCTCCGAGCTTTGTCTACCGAAGCGGAGAAATATAAACATTTACTTGAGTGGGGATCGAGCCCAGATCCGTCGCGTTGATAGTGTCTAACTATGAGAACGGAGATGATGAACGGATGATATTTATGTTGTTATATTGAATCTTTATACTTTTCTTTTAGATCATGTCGGGTCAGCAAATACATTAAACTGTTCAAGACTAAATCGATCTAAAGAAATTAGTTTTTGGCCATTTTGTCGGTACTCAAATCTATTATTGTCTAACGAGAACTGAGAAACGATATTATTTTTGAGTATATACTTTCTTTATAATTACTGAGATCATTATAGCAAAGTAACATCTATGCATATTACTCGAATAATCATTACTCTACTAAAATAATTGAGTCGTATTTAAACGACATCGTTATAAAAACATAGCATACAAGATTTACCTATACAGTATTTTTAACTTAACCATACTTTATGTGTAGATAAAATTTGAAATAAAGTACACTCTATCAACCCTCTCAATCACCAATTTAGTACGTAGTCCCTCCGCGCTCCGACCTCTCTAATATTCATTATAGAGGTCAATGCGAATGATGACCTCTTTCATTCTGGGTCATTGAGTTATTTATTTTTATTTGATGAAATGGAAAAATTACTAGAAATATAAACCCATTTGGGACGCAATTTATATTATTCATTCCATATAAAATTTATTTATTCATTTCACTTATTATTATAAAACATTGTATTAGTATTAGTATAAAAATCACAAATATATCTATAATATTTAGATATAGTCTACATATATTAATAAAGTAAAGTATTATTTTATTCTAAAATAAAATAAAAGCTAAAAGTTTTAAATTATAAATTAACAAAACATATGTAAATGTATATATTTTTATAAATATATAATATCATTACACTAATGTACCCAGAAGCTTTAATCAAGTATTCTCAAATAACGGCTTTATTTACCTAAGAATAGAGTAAAACTTTCGACAAGACGCCCGATTAAATTAGCTCAATGCAGTTTTTCTATTAGATGAAATTTTTGTTGTCCTCCTCTTTGTCGAGTTGGAACTTTCTTAAAGTTTTAAAATTAATTTATCGAACTGAACTTCTACATTAAGTTGAACTGTGGACAGAATATTTTCAAGTAAATTATCGTACCTGTAATCAGAGTTGGGTAAAGCTCTTCCCGAGTGACTCCAAGTCATTGATAGAGGATTATCACCTCTTGCGACGCACGCCAAACGAACGGTCTCCCCAAGCTTTGCTGTTACATTCACTGATGGAGTTTCAAATCTTGCTGGTTCTATTTTGACAATTTTTATTAATGTTTAGTATAGGATGCGTTAAATTATAACTAAATAAAATTCTAGAATAATGTTACATATTTTTAAATTGCGTATATAATTTATCTCTTTTTTTTCGTTTGTGGTGTTAGTGCTGTTAGCCCTACTAGCCTTGACAGCGACACCGGGTGGGGAGGGCCTCTCTCGAATCTCGGCGTGCGGCCAACAGGCGGGATGGTAAAAAAAATTTGTATATTGTAACATTTATGGGACATCATGCTGCAGCGGCCTAGTGTCTGGCTGTAAAACGGTTGTATGTTCAATTCTTAGTCGAAGAAATTAATCATGTCCATTTCTATCTCTTACTCTTATAAATTAAAATAGAAGAATTAAACTACATAATTAAAACAGGTTGAAAGATTAAACCTAGATTTGGCTATACACGATATTTTTAAATAATATAACAAAGTACCATAGTTTTTATTTATATAACGTAAGTGCTTTTGAAATATTTCAAGAAAAATATTTTTGTACATTCAGCTCGAACTAAATAAAAATACTATATATAGGCACATTTTGACTGCGTTCGCAAAATAGGTCACTGACATTTTGCAGCAACGGTAGAGCAAAAAATATTTCAAGCGACATTAAAATGACATTTCATTAGTAGAAATAAATAAAAAATGCAAGGAAAAGTGGTGGAAAACGGTTAAGAGGCGGGATTAAGTGTCGCAAATCGTTTGCGCCATTATGTTTCCATTTAGTGCATTAATGCAAACGTAGATATGAAAAGGGGTTATTTTTATAGCGAGTACATTATACTTGCCATTAACGTGTATCGTGAGGGTCTTGGATAGAGCGGGTGCTACGCCATTTTCAGCTCTACAACGATACTTTCCAGAATGTTCCGCACGAGCTGTTTCCAGCCGCAATGACCCGTTGCTGAGCACCACTGGATCAGACACTCCGCCCAGCGCTGTTTCTGTGCTACCTACGAATTTGAATTGCATCCTATATAAAAACTCGTAGCATTTTAAAATTTTTACTTTTTGTAGGAGCTTTCGTTATGAAGGCGTCTGTATAATTTATGTAATACATAAAACGAGTAACATGAATTATAATATGTATAAGAATTATATAATGAAAATCGCTTTAGGTAGTAATATAGTTGATTATTTAACCTGAAAATTTAGTCCAGTAAATAGCTGGTGGTGGATGACCCTTTGCGTCGCAACTTATTGTGAGGGAACCATTTAATAACACTGCTCCATCTGATGGTTCCATTTGCCAAAATGGGGGAACTACGAAAAATATCAATGGGTTAATATTTAGCAAGAATAATTTATTATAACTTTGTAGTTAGATACAACAACGCTTATAAATATAAGAAAAAAACTGATAGACAGTGGCGAAATATAGGTATGAATTTGCTACGCATGTCTTTTATACTGAGTAATAAATTAAACTAATTCTCTTATGATTTGATGGAAGTATTTTTTTATGAGCATTTACTTTTTATCACCCCATTAAATTGCGTCTGTCTTACAAGTTTAAATTTCATATTTTACATAAAAGTTTATCATTCCCCGCCAATACACTCAGAATAAATAATATAGTTAGCATTTCTATAATTATGTGTCACGTCACTCGCTCCAATACAAAACATTTCTTACTCAAAGTTAATACCCACAAAAGAAACAGTTTTAACTTTTCACTTATATATATATATATATATATATATATATATATATATATATATATATATATATATATATATATATATATATATATATATATATATATATATATATATATATATATATATATATATATATGTATATATATATATATATATATATATATATATATATATATATATATATATATATATATATATATATATATATATATATATATATATATATATATATATATATATATATAAATATAAAATTATATAAGTTTGTTTACAATGGCGGCCTAAGAAGTCTCTTCCAGCCAACTAGTGAAAGTGGATAGAGTGCCAAAAGGGTTAAAAACACAATGCAATTATAAAAGAAAACAAAATTATAGTTACTTAATTTTTTACTAAACTATATATATATATATATATATATATATATATATATATATATATATATATATATATATATATATATATATATATATATATATATATATATATATATATATATAAATATATATATATATATATATATATATATATATATATATATATATATATATATATATATATATATATATATATATATATATATATATATATATATATATATATATATATATATATATATATATATATATATATATATATATATATATATATATAACGTTTTATAGCAATAAAATAAATTAATGAAATACCTTTAATAGCTAACTCGGCAGACATATTGGCTTTTCCAGCGATATTTGTTACCACGCAAGTGTAAATCCCGCTGTGGGCAGCTGTCAGACTTTTAAACAGGAGCATGCTATAGAATTCTGCTCCACGCTCATCCACCTAAAGTTTAGAACATCACTAATGAGGCATTTCTGACGTTTTACATGTTTCCGGTCACAGTTTAGAATTTAAATTATTTATAAGTTAATAAATATAATGATTTTGATATTCGTGTCCATACGAATTCTACTTCTTGTATAGAATATCCAGGTAATGTTTTACATATAAAAACCATTTCTATTTCATTGACAAGGATTCAACAAGTATAGTATAGTAAGTTGAAAATAATTAATTTTCTCGAGTGAGTTTGAACCAACAGCCATCGTATTTACAGTCGGACGCTGTCCCACTACGCTGCGATAGCCTTAAAAATATGACCATTGAATTAGAATTAAAATACAGTATGCTGTTCCTTAATTTATTGTATGTAGTTTTTTATAAATTTATTTATTCATAATATTATATAAAACCAGCCACTGCAGCCTTTACAAAAGCTTTTTTATTCATCATTTATCTGTACTTCACTTTTTAATTAGCGCATTGTACACAAGCCCGCTAAGAAGTAGTGGCTTAAAAATAAAAATAGCTCCATTATAATAATGGAAAATATTAAAATAGACAATATATTTGAATTATTTTTTCAGTTAATTACTAAAATTACGTCTCCATAAGTCCTGGTCAGAACTAAACTACTCGTAATATATTCCAAATAAGTCCAAATGTCGAATACGAAAAGATTATTTATATTCACTTTAACTTATACAAATATGTTCTTGGTACTACTTGTTACTTATACAATTTTCGTATAGTGCATACCTTTAATTTATTCCTAACTTTTAAAGTAATGGAAAATAGTGCGTACCTTACAAAGAGAACAAATGCATTAGATACTTTTACTTTGTTATAAAACATTGCAATAAATTTAATTACTTCTTCATAAAATTTTTGTACGAGAATCATGGAATATGAAAGTTGCAGTTTTAACTAAAACTTTTGTAGCTTTTTGGAGCGGCTACTTCAGTCTGGTTCCGTTTGTTCATAAAAAATTACATTATACATACATATTTCGTTCGAAGCATACCATCTAAGTATGAACAATATGCAATAGTAGTGAAATTTTATTTTACACATTTACTATCTACTACTATCTTAAGTTAATGCATAATGTATTAAAATTTCATGACATGAAGAGTTTTAAGGGGTGCCTGGTTTGATGGAGATATCGTTGCTAAAGCATTTCTATTAAATATCTTCTCGATCTATGTTTTTATAAAATAGAGAGTAAATAATAGATAGCTTGTTTGTTTTGAACCCATACGATTAATATCAACAAAACAAAAAAAAAATGTAAATGTTACATACGGTATACGCTCGTGTTTGCAAATATATATATTAATATTTTCTGGCTCACAAAGAATTTCAGAACGATTAAATTGTATGCTGAAACATTTTTTACGTATAAACAGAATGTTTGAGTATTGACAAAGAGAATATTTTGTTTAAGGCTGATGGGGATTTGCGTATTGCGGGGGTTAATTAAATCTTATTTATTGAAAATGACGTCATCATCAAGTTCTTGTCTGACTGAACTAGATAAATATATATTAAAATTCAGAAATTACGCTGATCTAATTGGACAAATTAAGCCTTTACATACTAGAAACTAACCCGTAACATATAAACCCGGATGAAAAATTTTAAATTATTAACATATATAAAAATTAATTAATTATATGAAAATTTATATTACGTAGAATACAATTTAATTATTACCTGTAGCACACTAGATATCGGCATCTGGTCTTTCAGCCAGGAGAAATAAACAGGCATATCTCCTGATGTTACGGTGCAAGTAATTTGAGCGCGGTCGCCGGCACGTAATCCTGGCGGGAACACGATTGGCGACAGTACCGGCGGTGACACCACATTGATTTGCACCTACATACAAAGCTTAATGAATGTTGTTGGGCCCGGTATATTTACGAGGTGGTAGAAAATCTCTTTTGTAGAACAGTAAAAAACGTAGTAAAAATAGTAACTTAAAAAGCACTACGTATCGTCTGTCCGTAAGGTCAAGGTCTTTTCTATATGAGATTTAACAAATGCTATTTATTCTTACAGCTGTATAAAAAAATAATCAATTGAAATTAAAGGCAATAATGAATAAAATAAGTACAAGATGGCCTTTGAGACATACAGTCTAGTATCAATAATGAATATTTTATATGTATTTAATAATTATTTTACTTTAGGTCAACTTCTAAATATTATTTTGTCTATGGTCCTTATTTCTTAAACTGTTTATGTACGAGTATATGACTAACGTTTGTCATATATATCACGAAGATATTTTTAAAATCACATTTTATTATAATATATTACAGTGACAGTTATCTATTACTTTTCTAGAATAACAATATGCTTATGCTGAATATAAAATTTTGTAAATATAAAACGGTGTGACTAATTATAATGCTTCAGGTGTCTCTTCATTTGAATTTGTTATTATTTAAAGTTATCTTAAAACGAAAGCTAATATCTAAATGTATACTTCTCGTCTGGCGAGTTCTCCTGTGGACGTGAGTACGGAACAAATCCAGCCGCCTCTGTCTCGAGTATAGTCTACGTTGCTAATACTGAGTTGTCCATCTGATTGCCGATACCGAGGGTCGTTCCCCGCTCCACCTTCCCATTTCACTGAGCTTTTCAAAAAAATAAAATTTACCTTTATTGTGTTTGTGTATTATTCAGCAATATAAAAGAGCACACTAACTTCGGACCGCTTACGGTTATTATTTAATTTAATTAAATAATTTCTTTTTAATTGTGCGTTTTATAAATTCGAGAGTGATTTATAGGTTTTCAATTAATCCTACGTATTATATTATAAAATAAAATATGTAAGATAAGTAAAATTTTTAACAAATATAATAAAGTATATTTTAAATGAAATTTATAGTAATTTCTAAAGTGAAATTAAATATTCAATTTGCTATGTATGATTATTCCATACATATGAACTTTAGCAATTTCAATAAGATTATTTGGTATGCTTACTCAATAGGGTATCCGTAATATGGGCACCAAATTGTCACGTCGGATCCTGCAACTGCTTTTACCGGATTCATTGAACGTATATATGGAGGACCTGTAAGTGTGCCATTGTTAGCCAGTGAACAGCGATTGATAAAATACTTTATGAATTTGTCATGTATGCATTTTACTACATTAGCCGTAGAATTAGTTCATAAAATAAAAAAAAAAAACTTATGTAATGAAATATTTTTAAAGTGATTTATATTTCATTTACATTTAATTGTATGTATTTTACTACATTAGCCGTAGAATTAGTTCATAAAATAAAAAAAGTCTTATCTAATGAAACATTTTTAATGTGATTGATTGATTTTCCCAAGTTATTAGTAAATTGTGAAACTATTACTACAACTATTATTACCAACATTATACTACTCTATCTCTATATACTCTCTATATAGTTCGAGTATATATTATACAATATTGAAATAATATTTATACAATGATAATGTAGGTTCAATTCCAAGTCAATGGGTTTGGACAGATAAAATTTGACATTTCAAATTTGACTTATGGAATTAGTTACAATCCAGCCCGATGAGAACGGAAATATGGGAAAATTAAAAATGAATATCACGATATATGTGTTATATGGTGAAAAATGTACCGTAAACATTGAGTCTGGCCGCGTGTGCAATTGAGCCATGACTGTTTGTTGCACGACATTCGTAGCGGCCGCCGTGTTCGACTCTAGCACTGTTTAACGAGAGAGTCGATAGTATATAATTGTTACTAGATCCAATACTGCTCGGTCCTGTTTCACGTCCTTCCGTGATTATTACCCTGAGAAAATTATTAAGCCATTAATAATTATAAATACACATATTGAAGACGAATCATCATTACATTGTATAAAACAAAGTCACTTCTCATTGTCTGTCCCTATGTATGCTTAGATGTTCAAAACTTCGCGACGGGTTTTAGATGTAGTTTTTTTAATAAATAGAATGATTCAAGAGAAAGGTTTATATATATATATATATATATATATATATATATATATATATATATATATATATATATATATATATATATATATATATATATATATATATATATATATATATATATATATATATATATATATATATATATATATAACACATACACAATGTAGTAGAGAAACGCCAATTTTTAAGTTTTCTAAAGTGATATATTTCACATGGCCAATTATATATAGCTCTTTCAAGAATAATCTCTAAAGAAAATATGTTTGTACATATTGTGTCATAACAAAAAAGCTGTGAATGCAACGTTCACAGCTTTTGTGTCATGCTGATAATAAATATACTAAACACAACCTGTAGTATATTTAGTATTAAGTCCGGGCGGGTCACTAGTTGTATAAAACCTGTATCTTACACATTTTATAAGAAATACTACAAGAATTCTATACTAATACTACTAAAATTTCCATCATAACCGTGTTTTCTAATTTTGTAAAAATTCAATAAATACAAATAAATTATTATTAAAAAATGATAAATTTTACAATTTGCTTATTAAAGTATAAGAAATACTTTAACGTATAGGCAATAATAGAAAAACATCTACTAACATCTCTTTAAAGTAGCAAATAACTAGAGCAAGAAATTGAAGAATATTAGTTCAGTTAGTTAAAATATGTTAAATTATATCCAAAAGCGTAAACTAAAAACGTGTCGGCTTGGGGTCGATTACCACTTGGGACAGTGAATAAATTTAAATTTTTTCGCTCTGGTAATAATTCTGCCGCAAAAAATGCAATGTCTTGAAACGTGGAGAGCCGAAGACAACAGCAGTGAGAGCAGAAAACTAGTTTCTGCTACTACTATATAATACAGCGTGAAGCATTTAATTTTTATTAAATATCCTAAGGTCACTTATTATTAAATAAAAATATAACTTATATACCCTTGATGTGATGGAATGGTTTGACCATCCAAACTCCAACGAAATCTAGGTGGTGGTTCACCCACTGCAGAACATTTTAAGGCTACTTGTGCCCCAGGTTGGACTGCTTGCTCAATAAATGTGTATACTAATTCCGGCCGAGAATCTAGAAAACAAATGATTACAGACACACAAATTAGTAGTTAATTATACATAAATTATCAGTGTCGTATCCTAGTGAGTAGTCTGATTAAATTGAGATAAACATGAAGCCAAATAAATTATAATAATATATTATATCTTCAAAGCGTAAAGCTACATTTTCTTACCTGAGGACCGTTTATATAGTCTTCGTTTGACCCGAACTTTGACCGTTCTCTCTACTAATGAACACCATATTACTGGAAAATATGTAAGGAGAAATTATTTTTATCAAGAAGGTTCACTTGAGTTGTTATTTGAAAAGGATTTTAGAAAATAGCAAAATGCTTTAAGAGATCTCTTTAATATGTACATATATATATATATATATACATATATATATATATATATATATATATATATATATATATATATATATATACATATATATACATATATATATATATATATATATATATATATATATATATATATATATATATATATATATATATATATATATATATATATATATATATATATATATATATATATATATATATATATATATATATATATACATATATATATATATATATATATATATATATATATATATATATATATATATATATATATATATATATATATATATATATATATATATTGGCGTTTCTAGGGGAGGACGTATTATGGACAGGGAGACATGGTGGTGGAATGACAAGGTACAAGAGGTGATTCATGATAAGAAGACTGCATTTAAGGAGTGGCAGCGTTCCAACTCTCCTGAAGACAGACTGGAGTACATAGCAGCGAAACGTGCCAGCAAAAGAGCTGTAGCCAGAGCCCGCAGTGAAAGTTTATTACCTCTATATGATAAACTTGAAACTGTGGAGGGGCAGAAGCTCATCTACAAATTGGCACGTGCTTGGGATAAAGCGACGCAAGATATCACAAAATGTCTTTGCGACAGAGATTTCCAGGGCAAGCATGACTACAAAGTAGTCATGCTTTTGTAAAGGAGAGGTGGAGAAGTTACTTCTTGGAGCTGCTGAATACTCAGCACCCGGGTAGTATTCCGTCGGAACCACCTCCTAACCTGGGACTTATTGCTCCAATAACCCTTGATGAAATTCGGAATTGTCTTCGACGCATGAAGAACGGCAAGGCGGTGGGACCTGACGATATTCCGATCGAAGCGTGGAAATCGTTGGGCTCTCGTGGTGTACTCATGCTTACTGATCTTTTTAACCGCATTTTGAAAACTGGGACGATGCCACATCAATGGCGGCACAGTTTTATTACCCCTATTTACAAAGGAAGGGGCAGTGTTCAAGATTGCGGTAGTTATAGGGACATTAAGATTCTGAGTCACACCATGAAGCTCTTCGAGCGCGTGATCGCCCTCAGGCTCCGCCGAGAGTGTACTGTCTCTGAGTGTCAATATGGATTTCAGCCAGGATCAGGCACTACGGACGCCATTTTTGCCCTCAGAATTTTGATGGAGGCACACAGGGAAAAGAGGAGAGCTCTGCATGTGGCATTCTTAGACCTGCAGAAGGCCTTTGACTGTGTGCCACGTCAGTGTATTTGGTGGGCACTGCGATCCAAAGGTATCCCTGAATCCTATGTTGCTATTATCAGAGACATGTACAACGACTCTGTTTCTACAGTTAGACCGCTGTTGGCGATACCAAACCCTTTCCAATTACAGTAGGGGTTCACCAAGGCTCAGCTTTTAGTCCACTTTTGTTTAATGTAGTGCTAGATACTGTCACGGCTCACATCCAGGACCAGCCCCCATGGCTGATGATGTATGCCGATGACATAGTACTCATTGACGAGAACCGACTGATGCTGGAGCGTAAAGTGAATGCCTGGAAGGGTGCGCTTGAGAACGGTAGTCTTAAACTGAATGTGTCAAAGACCGAGTACATGGCTTGCGGGAACCCAGACTCGAGCACCATCCACATCGGGCCTGAGCCAGCCGTTAAGTCGGAGAAGTTCAGGTACCTTGGATCCATTATGCACGAGTCCGGAGGCATCGACTACGATGTCCACGCCCGGTTTAGCGCTGCTTGGGCCAAATGGCGAGAGGTCACTGGTGTGGTCTGCGATCGCAAAATACCGCCCAAACTCAAGGGGCTGATATACAAGAGCATGATCCGACCAGTTCTTTTATACGGCAGCAAATGTTTGCCAGCATTATCTCGGCACACTCAGGAGCTTCACGTAACGGAGATGAAGATACTTAGGTGGATGTGTGGCGTTACTCGGGCTGACCGCATACGCAACACATTCATTCGAGGTAGTCTTGGGGTCCGTGACGTAGCGGATAAGCTCCAAGAGCGTCGTTTGAGATGGTATGGCTAAGAACTACGTCGGAAGAAAATGCCTTGATATGTCTGTCCCTGGAGTAAGACCCCCCGGACGCCCAAGGAAGCGATGGCTGGACGTCGTGACGCAGGACATGAGAGCCAATGGACTAACCACTGAGGATGCTCAAGACCGTGCAAAGTGGAGTAGATTAAGTAGGAAAGCAGACCCTGGCAATAGGCCGGGATAATGCTAAGTAGAAGAAGAAGAATATATATATATATATATATATATATATATATATATATATATATATATATATATATATATATATATATATATATATATATATATATATATATATATATATATATATATATATATATATATATATATATATATATATATATATATATATATATATATATATATATATATATATATATCATAAAAATAACTTTTGCTGACTTTTTGCCTTTTTTATATATATTAGCTTTATGTTAACCTGTACTCGTATATGGAATAAAAGAGTGTTGTCTAATATAAG
Source organism: Dione juno (assembly GCA_037127375.1). Taxonomy (NCBI): domain Eukaryota; kingdom Metazoa; phylum Arthropoda; class Insecta; order Lepidoptera; family Nymphalidae; genus Dione; species Dione juno. Next base: position 4,696,283 of record JAXRJS010000067.1, read on the forward strand.
ACAGAATGAGTGATGAAAGAATGACAAAAAATGGTGGTGATACATGAAGCAAAAATCAGTGGTAGGAGAGGTTGGGACCGGTTGACTTTCAAGAACACAGTGTCGGAGATACTGAGGAAAGGTTACGTAAAATATATGGGGGCTTAACGCTTCTTCCTTTCTGGCTATCACATATGGCTATATGGCCCTTTTTAATTATAACGAATAGTTCTAAGATTTCCATTTGACATTGAAACCTTCGATACTATAGTGTTGACAACAAGCCTCCAGTGATGCCGATCATCTGCAATTGCTCTTATTCGATTCCAGGTCAAACCTATTCATGTGGCGCTTCAGTATGTTTTTGTTTAGTAATAACTGGACGTAATGTTTCAGCTAGCCAAAGTTTCGTTTTCTTTGTTCAAACAACCGGGAGATATGACCGGCACAGCGCAATTATCTTTGCATTAAAAAGGCTTCTATTTCATAAACTTCCGCACATTGTAAACCTTCCGTGTCACATAAACACGGTCCCACCAGTGTATATTCATAATGCCGCGTAGACACTTAAGATAGAATGAATCCATTGTAATAATATGTTTGCGGTAGAGGGTCTTTATTTCAGAGAAGAAAAAAGATACGTGTGTGTTGCTAGGATGAGCAGTAGGAGATTGAGAAGAAAATCATACTGTAAGAAATCCCTTACAGAGCTCTTGAAAAATTATATTCATAGGAGAATCAACATAAGAAAAGAAGCCTTTATTTTAGAATTATACCAATCGTTCTCTTCACCTATCTGGTTAAAAATAATATACGACTGCTACGAAAACAAAAATATATATAAATTTAATAACAATGTATAATGTATTTACATAATTAAATAACATAATGCTTGGACTATGTTCACTTTATAAAGTTTTCAAAATATTTACAAATTTATCATTTACGTATTTATCTAAATACGTAAATGAATCAATTTACATAAATATGTAAATTGTTATTTATATAATAAAAAAATATATTATTTTAGTAATAAGACATGAAACATACATTGTCGTTGTCATTAATCATGTATAAGAAAGTCTAGCTTGGATATATTTTTACGAGTTGAAAGGCAATAAAACTACGATCTCACCGCATACCTTTATAGGTTATGCAGAACTTAGGTCTCACTGTGAAATTCATTCACTTTTTCGTTTTACTATCCGCATTCGTCCAGAATTTATATCGCCGTAAATCGTGAAGCCGCGCAAAAAATTTACAACTGTAGTAATATGGACGCTTCGAAATAAACGGAATTTTCGATAGCCTCGTATCTCTCTATATATCTTATAGTATTAATGTTTAAACGAAAAATAGCCTGTATACTTAAAAAAGAACTACCTACTGGTATTATAAAACAAGCTCCAAGTAATATTTTGCACTTTATATTAATTGAGCCAATATAAAAATATATACAAAATGACATGCGATATTCAAAAAACAAGAGCAATATTTTTTTATTATTTTTAAAGATATAAAAATACTAAAAGCTCATTTAATATTAAATATAGATAACCACACTAAAGATATAAAAATACTAAAAGCTCATTTAATATTAAATATAGATAAAGAACACAAGTGGGATTATCTGTGTATGTTTGATAGACAGCAAAATTTTCACTTCGTTATAGCAAACTGGCAGAAACGAGTTTAGATGTATAAAATAAAAAAAAATTGTCCTGCCTCCCCGTTCGCGACGCCTGCCTCCACAAAGATGGATGCTAGTTGGAAATATCCGGAGAACTATTCCAATTTGGAAAGTTTCCTCTTAGTGAAGTAACCACCACTGTACAAAATGGACACGAAAAATTGATATCGTCAACGTCACGTATGTTTTTTACTCATGTTTCTAAATAAAAAAATAAAATAAAACATTTGTGAGAATCGTCTGTGATCAATACTTGCTATGTTTAAAGATATTCAGGCGAAACGGCCTGTTCACAAACATTTATATGCAGCACAACTGGCTCTGCATAAAAAATTAGGCAACCGATACTTAATGTTTGTAGGTCAGCTTTCGGGTCGATCCCAACATATTCTAATTTTAACCGCACTGACAGGCGTCTCCTAGTTTGTGTTCAGTAAAAAACTAAGGCTCTACTTCTAATAAAAATAGAATTTAATTTTGAAATAAATTTTAAATTTCGAATAGAGCCTTCAAAAATATAAAATTTTCAACCAAATAATCTGACTGTAGGAATTTGACCGTTGAGTTTTCTTTGAAGTATAATTATATTTGAAATGTATTCAAAGACGTTAGCAAATGATTACAGCTTAGTAATAAGATTTTTTCGCAACAATTTGCGACGAGCCGAGATCTTATTTTTCTCTCTGAGTGAGTACGGAATTTATGAGAGACCCCAAAGCAATAAAATACCTTGCGAGAAAATGAAGGAGCAAATCGCAATATATTTGTTCCTTGGTGGCTAGAAGAAACCCATTTTAGCCATTCGCGCGTGTGGAAATATTATTCCTTGCTAACAATGGACGCAAGCGAATCCCTTTATTTATTCTTTTATTTTCTGAGATATACCTTTTATTATGCTACTTGTCTTGTTAATGTCTACCCAAACAATACATAGCTCGGTGTGATTCTTTTTCAGCTTAAAAATAGTGTTAAGACACTCCATTCCCAACTTTCCGCCCAATTTCCAAGACTATCATATTTTATACCAAAATTGGATAGTGAATGCTAAAAAGACTTTAGTATATTTCTCACTTAGTATTCATTTGCACGCTACCCGTTTTTGATGAGTGAAATATTTAATATGGTTTTCAATTATGTATAAAAAATAGCTGCGTCCATTTTATACGACGCTTATGTACGCTACGCGAGTCATATAAAAATAATTGGGTCCCGTTGTTATTCTATTATTGTGAACGTTTTATCATAGATTGTATTTACGTAAATTTTATCCTATCGAGATATAATAACAAACGAGGTCAGTATAGAGTCTTTCAAGTAATAATTACTAAAAAATAAAATTCAAGTTACATCAGCTATGAAAACCTGAATATAAAAAATAGCAAACAATTTCACGGGAACATATCCCGAGCTTGCGAAATTATCAAAACACATAGCACACGTTTTAAGCTCTCGCTGCCGGATACTGACAATATCAGTATACCACAGTTACTTTCATAAAATATTGTTTAAATTAATAACAATAAATATTTTTCAATGCAGATAAAGTAAACAATCAAGCGTTGCTTTATTTCGCTGGAATAATTAAAATGTATAGGGTGCTGCTATGAGTAAACGAGTTTGCATTATATGTACATATAAAACTAACGGTGAAAATATTTTGGTTATAATATATTTAATGATATTTGTTGTTCAAAATAAATATATTTTAAGTACTAATTCCTTTTGAACATATTTTTGATTTTATATTCATATTTATATATACATTTTGTTGTAGTAAAATTAATTAAAAAAACATACCATCTAAACTGTCAACAACAATACGGTGACAATTATAAATTATGTAACAAAAACCATACCAAGCTTCAATCATTTTTTTTTGAATGTCATTCCAGTGCTAGTTTCAATTTATGACAAAACGTTTATAGTTTCGCTCATATTTTCGCTTTATATGGTCAAAAATTAAGTAGCTACTAATATATCATCAGCTTCAATTATTTTATACCTATATGTGTATTATTAAGTTAATCGTCATACTATAAATAGTTTTCCTTTTTGTTTATATAATCATTTAAGCTTTAAATTCCAAAATTAAACGACTACTGCTCATAATATGAAATAATAAATTAGATAAATATATCAATCAATTACAACCGTACAAGGGCAAGTTTAATTATTAAATAACAAAATTAATTATTAAAAAGCAAATTATTTATTAATTAATTATTTATTTTCGTTAAAAATAAAGTCAGGACCCCAATGTCTTAGCTAATAACTAATATATTATACAAAAATTATTTGATTTTATTTCTATTATCTAGAAGAATAAAAACAAAATCAAATATTACTTAAAGTCATACTTACAAATATCCATGTATTTTCTAAACGTTCTTATTAAATTCTTGATAATGTCACAGTGATACTTCTCAGCATCTAATTCCACACAATTTTCCCTGTTAATAAACATACATATATTAATAAATGTCAAATAATTAATAAATTACAAATATTAAGCATTCATTCCTAACTGTTCCAGCAGAATAAGTGTAGAGTCGATGCTTTTTAAGTATCTACTTATACTAATGATATCTGTTAATAGCAAGAAAATATCATGTTTCCTGGAAGGGTTAATTATAAATAAAATAACGATCAGGACTTAAAACTAATATCGCATAAAGTTATATTTTTTGTTACTCAAGCTACAGTAAAGTCAAACAATTGAATGAATTAATGAATTAATAAAACATTTAAACTTAAGTACTGTATTTTATCCTAATCGTCACATGATTATTATTTAAAATTTTAAATAATTTGAAAAGGTACGAAGTTGCATCGATATATATGATATGACGATTGAGATGACCTCCATTTTTTTAATTTTAACACAAAAGCTAACAAGAAAACTATTTTAAGTGATTTTTAGCTTATGAATAAAATAGACTTAAAATATTTATTAATATATTAATATACTACTGTATAGTTTCATAATTCAGTAACTTGCTGAGCTTATAATAGCAAATTTATATAAAGCAAGTTCGTACCTTTACCAAGTGATCTGATTATAGTCAGGCGTTATACACTATGTAATTACTACGTATTCACATCCCCCACACAACAATCTACTCGGTGCTGATTACAAAGTTATGAATTCTAAACAGCTATTTACAATGAATGGATCTACATGAATGAAAGCTTATAATCAACCCCTAGTGACTATCATTCCCTCGTAAATACTATTTAGCAATATACGTAGAGAGAATAAGAAAAAAGAATATTTTAATCTGAATAGCTTGATTAATGTCATAAATGCCTGTACAAAGTGACATTTAGAGAATAATATATGTATTTAAGTTTCATTGCATTTGAACCGCTTGTAACAAATAAAAGCACGTAACAGTTCGGCAACATTAGAATAACAACGACATTAATCCCAACGCTAATGCCGTTATAAAGTTGTTAAGCGTAAATGTTATTATTTACAAAGTCCAGGCGAATGAGATATTGTTGACGTAAACTGTTTGCAAATGCGAAAAGTTGGTATAACACTTGAACATGACAAAGTTGGGAACAACAGTGGAGTAAAGCTTTTATAAAAACTGTTACAACAAGTGTCGATTTTTTAATAAAACATCGAGTTGGAATATTGTTCACTTACATTTTAGTTGTTACTAAAAAGCTTAATGATTACGAAAATATTTCTTAAGGCGTCAGTCATTGTTATGATAACAGGACCGTAGTGGCGGACAGGCACAGCGTCTGCCTGCAAACAGGACAGTTTGGGGGTCCGATTCCCACTCGGGGAGAACAATTTTTTTTCACTCTGGCTATAAGCAAAGCGCGGCGTTGAGTTCCGCAACTCAACGCAATGTCTCATAAGCCAGAAAGTGGTGAAAGTGTACTAACACTAGGTTCCTTCTGGCTACGGTTCCCTCTGCCTACAATTCTACGTGCAGCGTGAAGATAAAAACAAATTATATATTCAAAAGTGACTTTAATATAATATGTCACTTTGTTACTTAAAAAAAGAATAAAATTGTGTACAACAACACAGTACAATAACGAATTTACCTTACTCAACATTATTTTTTGAAGATAAATAAAAATATTAACGTAATACTACCAAGGACTACGGACCAAAAGTCTCTAGAAATAAAAATATTATAAATTATAATCAGAAGAATGCTGCACCAGACTATGGATACGAGCATCTGACGGTGCTACAACTTATGCAGTTGATTATTTCTCAATACTAAAAAATTAATATTTTAACTGACGTTACCAGAATCACCATAGGCCTTTTTGGTTAAACTGGCTCCTACAAAATCATTCTAGAACATTTCTGGTGCAGACCAACTATACTAACTACCAACTAACCAAAGTATCAAATTATAATCACTTGTAAAAATCACCCGTAGAGAATGACGATGTTACATTATGAAGACCAGACTAAGCTGATAATTATTAATATAATAATATAAATACAATGTAAGAACTTCCTATAGAAATTTAATAAAATAAAATCTTTAAAATCTTTATTCAGTATATTATATCTTTATTCTATATCTTAGCAGAATATGATCCCATTCCTTTACCATATCGTCAAAGAATATCACAATACTGTACTAAGTATCACAGTTTCATTACGGAAATAGTAGAAAATCTAACATAAGAAAAACAAAAGCGAACTGCATCACATCTGAGCTGTCAATAATATACAATCACTAAGCATTGTCTTACGAGACGTGCGACATTACGCGGATGGAGCTTCGCGTTTATGTATTCGCGAGGAGCAATGGTGATATTTCCTGTAAATTGTCTATTACTGAAACAAAACACTCGTCGTTGTTATTTTGCTCTGAACCTTCGACAGAGTGCGAGTGATTTAAATCGTTTATACAATGTTAGGTATGCTAACTATACCGGTTCATTTTTAGTAATCTAATGTCATATGTCACTAAAATAAGTATTCAATTTAATAGGATAATATTATGAACATGAACTAAAATTACTTTAATTTAATTAATCAAGTTGTATAATAAATTTCTCAATTATTACATTATTCAAAAGAAAATAAATCGCTACATTCTATTGTTTACATTATGTTAACAACTTGTGAGTAGACACTTTATGGTAGAGATAATATTGTCTGCGCCACGAGATGGGAATTAGAGGAAGTGGGTCAAAGTCGTGCGGGGTCGACGCTCCGCGGCGTCTGAAGTAATTATGTAAGGTCGGCGCTATCATTATACAATATTGTTCTAAAACAATACTAAACGAGAAAATGAATATATTTACAGTTATAAGGTTTTTATTTTAATTCATTAATGAAGTGCACAATATTTTACAATTTTAATGAGCAATAAAGCTTCTGTTTAAGCTTTTTATAAATCTATTTGATCTATGTAACTTATATTTAAATATATTATTAAATACTATATTAAGATACTATAATAAGAAATAAAAAGAAGAAGAAATACTATAATAAGAAATTTCATACGTATGGTTTCAGTTATTTTCTTTTTGTGTTCTACTCACACATATATAAATAAAACATAATAATACTTTTTAAATTATAGAGCACGAGGTCTTAAGCTACGTTTACTTACTCGTTGTCGGATCGATTTAGTTTGTAGTTCAAGAAGTTTTCCAGATCAACTTTGTGATCTTCATCTCCTTCGGTAAAACCTGTGTAATAGAATTACTGATAAATTTTCCGTTTATTTCGTAAAAGTTTGTGGAAGGCTCCTTATTTTGTTTACTTTTGGATATATTTGCCCTATATGTTTATTCATTTATATTATCATATATATAACCAAAAGTTACACAGTAAAATAATGGCGTCATATTTTTATATAAATGTTAATAGATGATGCATTCTTCCGGTTTTTAACGAAGTACATGCAGCACTTGTTTGCGTCAGTGGCCACTTTCATACCAGTACCCCATTTATATTTTCGGGCGTGCGCAATAAAATCAATACTGTGAACTTTCCTACAGTGCAGTGACCCAGTCACCAAAATAGGGCCACACATTGCATAAAGCCTTCACTATTAAATTTCGCGACATTCAAACAAGATTTGTTTGTTTAATATAATCAAAATTTGGGGGCTCATTGCATTTTACAATATGTCAAAAGAGTAGATAATATTTTTTTGATGTAGTACTTAATAGTTTATTTCTTTTAAAATTATATATTATAGTACTAATTCCAAAAGTTCACACACGAGGGCTTTTACTAAGCGAGCTTACCGTTTAACGCATTACGCATTTCCATCTACATAAATCCACACAATCGAGGATGGCAACTAAAGCGAACCACTTGAAAAAAGGATAAAAAAAACCATTTGGAATGCGCATATTTCCGTAGGAGTCGAGCCCACGGTCGGAGACAAAGGCCTGTGAAATTACAGTCTTGCTTTTAAATGCGAGAATGAATCGCAATGTCTCGTCCCCTCAAAGCTTTGCGAATCCGTTACGGAATGCGTTGCGCCTCTGTTCTTGAATACACAGATGGGTTTACCGCTGTATCTGCTTATGCTTGATGATCCCTCTAATAAAATATTCTGAGGGAACTGTGCTCAAATGGGTTTTAGGTTGTGGAAAAATCCTATTATAAATATGCTAAATGTTTTCTTTTTTCTTTGACTATATTTTGTAGGCTGAATAAAAAATATTGATCCCAACAAATACCTATGCTATACTAGTACTACTATACTAGTCTATGTCGTTTGTTAGATACATATATATGGTCAATATTACTAATACATACGTACGTACAATGCTTAGCTTTACAGTATTTATAAAGTCAATTTCCAGTACCTGTATATTTAAACTCGGAAATGTATGAGTTTCAAAAGAAATACGAACCCGATATCAACTTTTTGTAGCTAAAGTGAAAATTTAAAAGTAGAAAGAGTCAGACTGTTATCACAAAAGTTATGAGCCAAACTTCCAACGCTGTATAATATTAGTTTTTCCTTTGCGTAAAAAGTGAACTTTAAAAGAAACTTATAAAAATATATGAAATATTCAATTCCGGCTAAGTAATAATCAATTCATTATGAAGAATGACGAAAATAAATGGCGGCGGCGAATAGTACAAAAGTAGTTAAACGTGATCCGAATACTTCAGTATATTTCGTCTAACGCTTTGTTGAACAAAAAATATGAGAAATGCCTTTTCTCAATTGAAAATATGCCTTGTTTTGAGTTCCTAGCGAGTGACCCGCCGCCAGTGAGAATTTAAAAATGCATAGCTCTCTTTGAATACTGGCATCTTTTCATTTGTCGGGACTTGCCGCAAGACAAAACTAGCAAAGTTACACTCGTCCTCAAATACGAGCGGAGCGCAATATCACCCTTTGAAACTCATAAACAGGTGGAATGGGAATAGGGCGTTGTCTTTGTATCACGTGGGAAAAATTACTCCCGACGCAAATTAAACGGCTGCTTCCGCCTTCAGTATTCCACACTGAGGTTTTAGTAAAGAATTTCCCTTTTTAATAATAATCAACCAATTCATTTACTTCGATAGTTATGATAGGATTTAAAGCGATAAAATATAACTAAGTAAATAAAAAAACGCGCGTAAGATAATTAATTTCGAAATCATAATTAATAATATATGATATTTGATTTATTTTGGCCATAACATATTGTAATATGGTCAAATTGTTATCTCAACTGACATATGTGGGGACAAACAATTCATCTATTCCGTCTACACTATAACTATACTAAGCAGGGTGTAATAGAAACAAAGTAGGCAGAAATTGCCGGGGACGTGGTCGAGGCAGACGAGACATTATGCCTGATGCCTGGAAACAACATGTTTTATGAACCCGCATTAGAGAGCAATGAACGAATTAAGCCTGTAACATGCCGTTCTTTGTTGCCAAAATTATATGGAATTTTCGTACCTACTTCTTTATTGCATAGGTATATAAGTAAATAGGCTCGAGAAATATAGAATCTATTTACACCTAGTACTATTTTAGTAATTCACTCTATAGACTGTATAGTGTGCTCTTCAACTTTAAATAGATGTTACATAAGCGTTATCTTGTCTTTAGCTTAATTAGTTTTGTGACGTTCATGGTGTAATGTGATTGCTCTTTGCATGGATGGATCATGGATTCATACTTTTGTGTTTAGCAATAATTCCTTCTTCATACATAATTATATTCTATTTATAATATAAATACTATTTTTTTTATTTAAGACACGCTAACATATAACATAAATGATAATCCAGGAAGTAACCCAATTTACAAATAATTTATAATAGTATTTTATTATTCACTTATCGATTTCCCTATAAAAATAGATGTCCATCGGAATATCAAGTACCTCAGTGTGTATCTAAGCGTTGTTAGTATCGTAACAATTTGTGAAAAAGATCACTTACTTATAAGTTGAGTTTCCCTCGCCGATGCTTCGTTGTTGACTTTAACGGGAAAACTTGTACTGTAAATAGCGAGTGTTTACGTCTCATTAAAAATATTTTCAAGCAAAAATAGTGAGGGAGGAAGGTGAAAACAACTTAATTACTCTAAAATTGTGTAAAATGGTGAAAGAACTGCCTTACCTCGCGACTTTGGAGTTCCTCGTAATGGCAGTTTTTATGAAACAGACTCGGACTAAGTGTCTTTTTCTTGAATCTTGTGGACTTGATTGCAAACGCTCTTCGGACAAATCTAGATAAAACAAATGTGTAAAAATAAACAAATATAATATTAAATTGTAATCAATTTACGCGCGTATATATAAAAATCCATACTTGAATTTGAAATGATAACTGTCATTTAGAAAATTATGAGAACTTCTATACTCTCATCTGTCACTTCGATTTCCAATTTCGGCGCTTCACTGCGCCCTCGTCAGCTGTGACAGCTGCCGCCATATCTCATGCTGATCTATTGACTGACCTACCTATTCGAGTATTGATTTATATCTGATTGTGATTTCAATTAGGGACTTTTCAATTATAAACGAGAAAATAAAATGAGAGTATTGTTTGAATTAAAATAAAATAATTTTGTTCTCGGTTCCATGTCAGAGAAGGCAAGGTTCCGTGGCAGCCGGTATAGCTTAGTGTCGGTCTTAGTCTAATATATTTATATAACGATAATGTGAGCTGACCAACTTCAATTTCAACGATTTATTTATTTTAAATTTATCTATAAAACGGTAATCTGCATCTACGAGTGTAAGCCTTTTAAAATTGAGAGTATATAACTCAGTTAAAAATGCAATTTCATTTCATATTCATAGGTACTTGACCGATTTTCATAGGAAGGACGGCAAAAAGAATGTACTTGTTTTTTAAATATATTATAAGCATAATAGGTCCTGCCAAAACATAATTTTGTAAGCTTTTATTTCAACCGCCCGTTTCGATTTCAATTAAATTCGCGCAAATTGAATCGAAACGGATCGGGACGCTTGCCGCCAAGTGTTTGACAAATAGTCTGTTCCAATTTATTCCCTCACATAATGAGATACGTTTTCCAACGAATACGCGAATAAAACGCCCTTTAATTTTCATGTTGCTATGTAATTTCACTATCGAATGATAAAACTCGGCAGCAGTTATATAAACAAGGCTCGCAAATTGTCGAGTTTCGAATTCACATTAAACGTAATCTTGACAATACAGTGGAATAAAATTTATGCCACATAAATTTAAAGTAATTTTCACGTAGGTTATATTTTTTATTATTTTCTTTTGTATAAATAACGAATTGAGATTAACGAGTATACATACAATACGTTATAGTGAAGTAAGGTAAATATTTCTTACATAAGTCTAACACTGAAAATAATGATGTGTACAAAATATAATATTATTCTCTCTTATTCTGAAGAATAACTCACCTATATCTTGGCCCACAAATTGCGGCTCCTTCAGCTGTCCTCTGCACCCGGGAAAAAGAAATTATTTTCACATAAGTATTCATATTCAAAAGCGGCGTGTATAGTAATAGCTTTTGTGTAGACAGGAAAGGAAAAAAATATACTTTTATATTAAATGAAATAATGTTGAAAAAAAGCAACATCATGATCTTAATTAATTAATTGAATTTATTCTATAATATAAAGTGTGTGTAATGAAAATATTATATATGATAGAAAAATACTTAAAGAAAGCATAAAAAATTGAACGCAGCGGGTTTTAAACCCGCGCCTCATAGAAACCGTGTCCAAGCGATCTGACCACTAAGCCGTGAGATCAAGCTGCGTTTAAATTCTTATATGCTTTTTACTGTATATTACTCTACATAATCACTTTTTGGATTTTCACACAGTAAAAAAATAACATGATTATCACATTGGTAGCCAAAGGTCCCCTTTATGATTGAGCGCACTCGGACCTTTATCTCCATATAGCCCATAGATATATATCAATTTTAGCATTAATTAAATTTAAGCACCCTTTTGTCACAATTATAAAGAGTTTAAATATCCTTCTATCAAAGGCCAGGGTTTTCAAACGTAACAATCATCGCATTTCATTTTTGGGTGTAATTAATTGCTTTTTAGCCTTATATAAAAAAAAACCTTTTATGTCAATTAATTACAATTAAGCAAAGGGTTAATGTGTGACCGTGTTATGAACGGTCGGATAGAGGATGTACAAATGAATCAAATTAAATAAATAAAATTTTACGGCCTAAAGGTTTAACCTAAATTAATAATTATTTTTTGTCAAGTGCGAATACAACAAGTCTACTGTATATATACTATACAAGAATTTTAAGCATAAACATACATGGATTATATAACAAAATAATTAAAAACCAAAGCATAGCGATGAGTTCCGCCATTCAACACGCAAAATATCTTGAAAATAGGGAAAAAAGTGGCGAACGTAATGTAAAGTTTCCCGCCACCTTTCCTACTATAAACGGGATAACGCGTGGAGCTAAAAAACATTATAATATTTGATTATTCTCTATGTAAACGAAGCCAAGAAAAGTAAGCAGACTGTTCAATAGTTACTAACCTTATGACTAATTATACTACAAATAAAAACACAAATTGTATAAAAGCAAGATGGAAAAGAGAGATAGAAATATGTATTGAAAAATCAATGTTCTATCTAAGCTAGCTCTGCTATTAAGACTTGATTGCGAATTGCCTACTTAACAACCATCACGTTAAATATAATTTAGTGTCAAGACACTTCGTTCTCCATTTTCCACCCAAATACGAAAAATAGCGTGTCAATTAGCGGATTTCAATAGCCTTGTCAGAGTACGAAATTAAAAAAAATATTATTCCCTCCCGCGTGGGGATCTCATGCGGGGAAACCACAGGCACACCGTTTACAGTTAAATGCGCACCCAGATACTCTTAATCAATTTCAACATTTGTGGTACATTTATTATTAACAATATGTCAAGAATGGCACATTTTGATTTTGAAAAGGCTTTAAAAATAGGCTCTTAGAATAGTAGTCGTGTTCAATGTATTTACGACAGCAGCAAATACTGGAAAGTGGTACAAATTGGTGTGTATCCAATTCTTACCACTTTTAAGTGAAAGTATATATAAAAAAAATCAAAATAAATATCTTCACACCTTTTTCCGCAAATAGCACGTTGCATGTGTCAATTTTTAATACATTAAAATAATAACAGAAATAAAATAATAAAATCTCCAAAGTGGGAATAGAACTGACAAAGTACAGTGAGACGGACTGCGCCACGACGGACGATGGACGGATAGATGACGAAAGGGACGAAAAATATTACCTATAAATGATTAACTTAACATTTTAATAAGTTTGTAAAGAAAAGATTATATACATACATATTTAATTTATATTTATAAAGCTATTATATTTATTTTTAAAGCTAGATTAGCTTTCGTTTAAGTATCTGTTACACCTAATAAACCTCTAACAACACTTCATTTCATTCCTTTAGGTAAATATTACCTCCTATACCATAGACTAGAGAGTAAAATTCATTAACACACACACATAGTCTAAATAATTGGAAAATCTCTTTATCAAAAGCAGTCGACAGGCACTTGACGAACGCAACCACTAATTAATAACGAACGCATATCCTTTTAAGTTTTCGCGAGTGAAAGAGTCTTACGTAACTTTACCCTACCTTCTAACATCTTATATGAAGAGAGTTGAATTACCCTTGAAACACAATAGATTGTCGCTAGCAGACAATGTGCGCATATACTCGTCCCATCGCTCTCGAGCCCCGATGGAGACACGGTGACATAAAAAGACATTGTTGTCCTGAGTACTATCAAAATGCTCTCTACCCTTTGCTTTTAACAATGTAAAGATAGGGACTCTCTTTTATATCTGGATCGCAAGATTTAGTTTGCTGTCTTGAATTTTTCTTGGAGTTTTTCACTAAAGAATTCTTGTATTCAAATGTTATATTTTATAAAAAAGAAACACTCTATGAATATTTCAAGAGGTCTTGCATTTTTATTAAGATTGTTTCTAGCGCTCTTTGGCTTTTAATGATTTTCATCTTCATATATTGGTTTTTGTTTTGTTTATTAATTTTAATATTTTTTATTTTTAAGAAAATAATAATTTGTTTGTAATTGTACAAATATATATATATATATATATATATATATATATATATATATATATATATATATATATATATATATATATATATATATATATATATATATATATATATATATATATTTTTTTTTTTAATACAAAATGTTACATCTAACTGTGTATATACTTGCATTGCCACGGTAGAATAATCCATCTTGTTTGTAATATCAACCACTGGAGTCAGAGCGTACAAGTATTGTTCGAGGCGTCTAACCGCAAGCAACAGTCAGTTTGACGGTTGATCGATGAGCCAGATGGGATTACTTCATATAATCTAATAAATAAATAGGTACTTCATCTTATTGAATTTTCTAAAAATGGTATTATTTTTAAAATATCAAATAAAAAACGTCAACGTATAAAGATCATTCATTCAATCAACAATGTCATTTTCTTACGTTTGTCAATATTTATACAAAATAAGATTTAGTTTTAGACTCAAAGAGACTATTCAAATGATAATAGTCAATAATTAAAAATTGTCTATGACACTTGACACATGCTAGAGGCCCGAGGTAGCTCTGATCGCTTACAACGAATCTATTAACGTGATGAATTATATTATTATATTGCCTATAGTTTTCTATATAAATAACTTATTCAACACAAAAATAATAATTTAAACCAGTAGTCCTCGAGATTAACGCATTCATCCAAACATTAATACTTATTTGTACATATAAGTAGATTTCTGCTTTAGGCTAATCTATTAAAGCTATGTATAGATATTAAAGAGAGAGTATTGTCTACGGGACAGTGTCTAAGTATTGCTGGATACGACGTATGATCGATGAGGAAGATAGAATTTCTTGGGATTATCCTACGCGTTCATCATTCATTACATTACCTAGACATTAGATAACCTAGTGGGGATGTCTTACACAAGTATCGATTAATTTGCTATTGTGTTATATTTTTGATACAATATCTGTACTTAATGAATAACTATGTTATTATTAACCTAAATAAAGTTAAATAAACGTTATATTTGCTACCAATTAATTTACATTGAAATAATATGCTTATTATATATATTACTTAGTAAAAGAGAACAATTTTTTTTTCTTATATTTAAATAATACGTTTAAAACATAAGGAGATATTTTCTACCCACAAATAAAGATCTATCTGAAATTACTAAAGCGATGCTAACGTAAACTCCAGTACATATTACATTTTTATTGAATCTTATGTCTTCTTCATAACGCTCGCTATCTATGATGGATGGGCGAACGTTACCCATTTATCATAAACTGACACGCGCACACATGCCTAATTAGTTTATGTACATCACTAAAATATAAATATTATATATTTATGTATCTTAGATTAAAATATATATAAACATATCCGGTATAAGTGCTTAAGTATAAAGAAATCGATTAATATTTTAAATCGGATTGTTTTTCGTTTTACGATATTATTAGTATTTATCGATATTATAACCAAATAATGGTAATGTATTATTTTTTATAAATCTCTACATATATACGGCATATGTATCATATATACAACGAAAAATAATAAGCTATTAATCTGCTTAAATAGATTTACATGAATCATTTACTATATCCAATTAAACTTCGAGCCTCGTTTCTACATATTCCAATATTTGCAACCACAATTGGTATTTAATAAATCCGATAAAAATATGCTAATAACTCAGCATTTTCATCACTGAAATCAATTAACACAGAATTCATTAAATTACTGAACCAGGTATAAAATTAATTATTTATGTATATATACATTTTTCATTCACATTTGGGTTTTCTCAAGGGAAGGTCGGAAAGATTTAAGAAGTGCTGTACTAGATTATAGAGGATACTTGGACTAAGACTAAAACTAATAGTTTGAATTATGTGAAAAGCAATATGACCAAAAGGAAGAGAGCAGGAAATTGTAACTATGGGATCCTTCGCCTACAATTCTGTCTAGCATACATGCTGTAAAAAAAAATATTTTGTTGTGACAAAGACTAAAATTAAATTTCATTTTATGATGGACACTGTAGCTCGTATTCTGTGAAAAATGTTGACATTTCTATATTTGATAGTACTTGCTCAGCGATCCCTGTATAATATACACGATGTCGGCACTGTCATCGAAGTATATAAAATAAAATAGAATATAAAGTATTCCATGGAAAATAACACATAGTTTAGTATAAAATGATTCGATTTTACTGAATATTGTAGCAAGTGGCGGTATTGAAATAAAGCTAAAGTCAAAATCAAACAATTTTAATCAAAATCAAAAGATACACGAATACACGAATTTTCAAACTCATCACAAAGGAAGACAGAATACAGTTGGTTACTTATTCTACAGGAATCCAGAGGAAAACGTGAGGCAACTAAGATACTGTTGGCAGTAATTTGATATAAAAATTATATCAACTGACAGACGAATGCTACCACAATCCACCCGTGACCACGGACTACTGAAAGGTTTTCGAAACGTCGGCTAACGCGCTTAATCCGGTAAAAGAGTGTCACTTAAAACGATTAACCAGTCAAATTTTACAAAGTATAAGAACAAAACTGAAATAAATATTTATAATTTCTAGCCTTTAAAATATTATTTTACGGAGGTTTTTTAAACACATAATCACCGCGGTTTGAACATTTTGCGGTTTTGGTCACAACAATATATAAACAAGTTTAAACATATTTCGCAATCAAACATTATTAATATTATATTTTATTTAATATTAAAAAATATATAGATATATAATACTTATGTATTATGTATCATCCTTATATTTTATCTTATAATACTTGACATAAAAACTTCTAAGTGCATATCGAGAGGGATCTTAAGGAATTGCCAATATAATTTTTAGTATCAAGAATATCGTTAATGCTTAACGTTTTACGAAAAACAATATGGAACCACCATGGGGCGCAATGTCTGTACTGTAAACGCGACAGTTGTGGATTCGATTTCCTCTATTTTCATTCTCCTGGTAACAAGAAGAAAAGCAGCGTTGCTTTCCGCCGCTCAACACATAATGTCTCAAACGACGGAAAACGGGGGACCGAAGTGTTTATTACTATACGAATATTACAATAGTAAATGTGCATACAGTTAAGGATTTAGATATTTATTTATGAAAACTAAGAAAACTAAGAGTTTAAAAACTCTTAGTTTTCTTATTTTTCAGAAGTAGGCAGATAGGCTCTATTGCTATCCCTCCTTATCCACTTTAGAGACAATGTGAAGTCAACAGTGAAAGCCAAAGCTGCATATAACCCAAAAAATACCTTTATAATCAAAATAAATTACTACCAATTAGAACTCAATTTATATTTTTTGACAATATTATTAATAATTCGAATATATATTAAATTTACATGTGTGAAGAACAAATAGTTGTGTGGTTTCAATATTAATGTTAAATTGTAATTTCAATTGGTACACGCTTGATATCCCTTTGGTGTTTACCATTTATGAATAATCCACAATGATTACGCCATAATAAAAATAGCTGATTCTGCTATTGAGCTAAGCATTTTTAATATATAATAATATGTAATTTACTAATTTCGTCAATACAAATTCTACGCCTTTAAGATTTCGATTAACGGCAAATACATAGCGTATAG